>OX451735.1:810177554-810834535 GCA_948472305.1 Vicia faba
TTTTGAAAACATTTTCTAAAAATATACTTTTTTTTTGTAAATAATAAATATTCTATTTTTGTACATATTTAATATATTTAGTAAATAATATAAATACTTATATATTTATTATAATATTTAGGATAAAAATACAAAAATAATACATTTTTATTTTTATTAACTCAAAAATCACTTTTTTACAATATACTTTCTTTTTATTTATTTTTTGTACATAATTAATAAATATTGTATATATTAAATAATAAATACCTTTTATTTGCAAAATTAGGGTTTTACCCTAAACATGAAAAATACCCAAAAATTATCCTTTTTATTTTTGTTTATTTGTCATATGAAAAACCTTTTTTACATACATATAAAAATCATTTTTTTGCATCTTGCATATTTATTTTATTTTATTTAATCATTGTACAATTAAATACCTTGTAAATTCCATTTGGATTGTAATAGTTTAGATTTAAATTTCTTGCTAAAATATCCCCATTTGAACATTTATACCCCCCATCCCATATTTGTGTTGTAATAATTTAGGACCTTTAAATTCCGCATTTTAGAAGCTTTCTAAATATGTCATGATAGACTTAGGGTTTGTATGCAAAAATCAACCAAACAAATAGCTTGACCTAATTCAAAGATAACAAAGCATGAAAATGGACAACACCAATCACACTTGCACCCCTAGGGTTACTCCACTTGTTGCCTTCAATAATGGGCCATATTGCATGTTGGGTGTCTTTGGCAAAACAAAATAATACCAAATGATCATAGTCCCTCGATGACGCTTTCGAAAGTTGCCTAAAAATGATCAAGTCCCTTAAAGGAAAAAGTTGCCAAAGACACTTGGCACCATTGCAATCATGGTCTAAACGATGACCCGCTCCCGTCCCGCTCACATCCTAACACAAGATTGTCCACCAAATACAATGGTGGAACAAAATTGTTAAAAGGGTTAAAACATAGAGAAAACCTTTGAGGAATTTAGGGGTAGACAACTCTTGGTTACTTGCCAACTTGCAAAAACACTTGCCTATTTTTCCAAACCACACATCACAACACACTTTCAAAACAATTTTCAAAAACATTGGAAACTTTTCAAAAGATATACACCTTTGTATACATCCAAACATGGGTCATTACAAAGGTTGCCACCACATTGGCCTATTTTCAAAACATTTTTAAACCCACACACAAAGCACCATTTCAAACAATTGAAAGCACCATTTCAAACAATTGAAAGTGCAAGGCAAGTGATCTAAGCAAGTAACTAAGAGCCCATGGATAACCATAGATGAAAAGGATGCTAATACCTTCCCTTTTCATAATCTACCCCCCGAACCCACGAAACATCTCAAAAGGTTTTTCCTGTGCTTTTTAACCTTTCCGTAGGATAAAATAAAAAGTCGGTGGCGACTCTTGCTCAACCGAAACATTTGCAAATACAAACGCAAAACCTCAAGTCAGTTCTCCCACCGTATCACAGAACTGGCGACTCTGCTGGGGATTTCTTAAAGTGGAGTAACCTTAGGGCTTAGATCACCCTCTTGCATGACTAATTGTTTGCTTTGATTGCTTTATATCTTGGCTCTCTTGTTTGGGTTTGAAATCCTACACCCGGATTTGGGGAAACATTCATAGATAGCAATACGTTGTGGAAACTGTGTGGGGTATACCGACACGGTTGAAGCAATAGCTATATTAGTGCGACATATTTGTGAGTACCGGTAACCCTTGAGTTCAATCAAGGAGAGTACGGGGCCGCTGAGTGATGTCACTAAGCACTAATGACCTAGAACCTTACTTGACCATCTTGGCCTTTTATTAGGGGTAGTGAGATGACCGGCTTTGGTGCAGTCCGAAGTTGGTAGATACTCGATACTACACTCATTGAGGGTTATTTTCTTGGAATATTTTGGTCGCTAGTTAAGTGGCTAAACCAAAACAATGAACATGGAAAACAATCCAATGATATTGAGCTCCTTAGAACCCGGTTACTATTTATAGGACAGGTTTTTAAGCCAACTGCACTCAAGAGGGTACTTACCTATGAAACCCCATGCAAGCCTGAAACTAGGGTTTTGTGTGAATTGCTTGTACATATGTTTGTGCATACATCATGAACATCATAAAGCATCATATGCATTCACTAACCATTTCAAGGGTTTAGATCTTCATCTTTGTTCTTGTTTTGTAGGTCATGGAAATTCTTCGCAGGAAAACTATCCAAGTCAACCTTGTGAGAATCCCTCCTCAACTCAAGGAGCTCACATCCAGGATTCCGAAAAGCTCTCCCTTCAGTGAAAGACATGGTAGACTGCTCAGCCTAGTTAACACTAGCATTGAAGAAGACATGGTAAAGGTGTTGTTCCAGTTCTTTGACCCCCTTCACCACTGTTTCACTTTCCCCGACTACCAATTGGTGCCCACTTTGGAGGAATTTTCTCAACTCCTGAGAATTCCTATTCTTAATCAACTACCCTACAACGGTACGGAAAAAGAACCAAATCCTGAAGATGTTGCTCAAGCACTACACTTGCAACCATCTGACATCAAGGGGCATTGGGAAACTAGAAGCGGTGTCAAAGGTTTCTTGGCAAAATTCTTGTTTGAGAAGGCACAAGAGTGTTGGAATTCATTGGACCTACAAGCCTTTGAAGAAATTGTAGCACTCCTCATTTATGGGTTGGTCCTGTTCCCAAACCCTGACCAGCTTATAGATGTCAACACCGTCAAAATCTTCTTATCCAGGAATCCAATACCAACATTGCTTGGGGACATCCTTCACTCATTTTACACACGAACAATGAGAAAGAGGGGTGTTCTCATGTGTTGTACTCCTCTCCTTGCAAGGTGGTTTATTTCGCACCTTCCACAATCTGTCTTGAAGAATGACCAAGGCTTAAGGTGGTCACAACGGTTGATGACCCTCACTCACTCTGATGTACATTGGTGTTCTTGGTCCATAGAAAATGTCATCATCGTCGATCATTGTGGAGAGTTCCCTAATGTTCCATTGCTTGGCATTAGAGGAGGCATTACCTACAACCCTTGTCTAGCTTTGAGACAATTTGGATATGCACGGAGGGATGGCCCTCACGACATGTTGATTCCTGACTTAGTTTTTGACTTCGACAATGATGCGCAAGGACTTCACCAAAGATTCATCAGAGCTTGGAGGATGCCTAACAAGGTAGACAGCAAGACACTGGGGCACAAGAATTCCATCCCTCTTGAGCCTTATCTCAAGTGGGTACGAACCTGAGCCCAGAGTCTAATGATGACTTACCCTCATGTTCTCCCTGTGATTAAAGAGCCCGTTAAGGAAGGAGAGGTTCCCTACACCATCCTATATCCTGACATGCCTACATCGTGGGAGGAGATGCAGAAGAGTTGGATCCAACTCAAGGAGGAACATAATACTTTTGAAGCCAGCTTCTACGCCAGTGAGAAGAAGGTTTTGGAGCTTACCCGCCGACTCTATGAGGAAGAGACCCTCAACACCTACATCGCACCAAAGAGGATGTGCAACGTCTTTTTACCTTGAGAAGTTTTTGTAATATTTGGCCCATGGGGCATTTATGTACTGACAAATTTCTTCTTATTAATATGACGTGTGTTCTTTTTATTTGCAACAATTTTGAATTTTCTAAATCCTTGAATGCATTGCATACATAAGCATATCATTCATCATGCGCATAAGCAGGTCTCCACACCAGGTTTCCTTATCTTTCTGCTGTTTATTTCAGTAAGATGGATCTCGAACAGACGGTCAAGGACTTGCAGTCTCAGAACTCACAGTTTCAACATCTCCTGATGACCTTGGCTAAGGGTCAGGAGGATCTAAAAGCCCTGCTTGGGAATAAAGAGCTAGTGAAAAAGAAGAAGAAAAGAATCGGGGTGGCTACCCTAGGAAGAAGGTTTGAGGGTGAAGCCAGAAGAGTTCTTGAATTTCCCCCTACATCTGAAGAGGGAACCAGTAAAGGGAATGCGGCTGCGGTACCTTCCGAATCCGAAGCTGAAGAAGGAGAGGCTGAAGAAGACGAAGACTACTCTGAGCAACAATACCCGCCCGCCGATGACAAGTACAAAGGCTTGGAAGACAGGTTGGCAGCTATGGAGCTGCAGAGAGTTCCCGGTTTAGATTTCGAAGATTTGGGATTAGTTGCTGGAATTGTGATCCCCCCGAAGTTCAAAGTGCCAGTTTTTGCAAGGTATGACGGGCTGTCCTGCCCGAAGATGCATCTCAGATCATATGTAAGGAAGATCCAACCTTACACTGCAGACAAGAACATATGGATCCATTTCTTTCAGGATAGCCTTTCAGGGGCTCAACTCGAGTGGTTCTATCAGCTGGATGGAGCCAGTATCCGAAACTGGGAGGACTTGGCTACTGCATTTTATAAATAGTATCAGTACAATTCTGACCTCGCTCCCACGCGTACCCAACTCCAGGGTATGTCACTAGGGAAGGGCGAAGGATTCAAGGAGTATGCGCAAAAGTGGAGAGACCTGGCTGGCAGGGTGCAGCCACCTTTGACTGACCGTGAACTTGTTGACATGTTCTTAGGGACCTTGTCTGGTCCGTTCTTCAACCATCTGATTGGTAATTCTTCTGCTGGGTTCACAGACCTGATCTTAACCGGTGAGAGAATAGAAGCTGGTATCAAGTCGGGGAAGATACAGAAAGGTGCCTCCGCGAGTACTAAAAAGAAGCCCTTCAAAAAGGAAGTCAGTGTTGTTTATGGTCCCAGAAGACAAATTAAGCCGGAACGCCGCCAAGCTGTCAATGCATTGGTAATTTCAAAGCCTGTTGCTGCTCCTCAGCAGTTCAACCAACCAAGGGGTGAGAGACCCAAAAGACAATACAGTCGGATCAGTATGACCCTGTCTCAGATATTGCCGCAACTTCTGTCAACCAATCTGGTGATTGTCAAAGAAGCTCCGAAGGTAGTGAACACAGCCTCTCCGAAGTACAACCCCAACGCCCGTTGCGCTTATCACTCTGATAGCCCGGGGCATACCACGGATGATTGCTGGGCTCTAAGGAATAAGGTTCAGGACCTTATTGATGCTAAAGAAATACAGTTTGAGGCGCCCGAAAGACCCAATGTTGTGACTGCTCCCATGCCCCAGCATGGAGTGAATGCTGTGGAAGAAGACCGGTATGTAGCCTCCGTGGAAGAGATTGTTACTCCATTATTGACCATCAAAAGGAACCTGTTGCTAGCCGGTTTATTTCCGGGATGTGGTAAAGGTTGCCTTCTATGTGCTGTTTCACCTGTTGGTTGTCCTTTGTTGAAATCAAGTATCCAAAGCCTGATGGATAACAAAGAGATCTTGTTCGAGAAGATTGATGTTCCTGCTATCCCCGCCGAAGAAGTTTCTATTGTCACTATTTTCAATAAACCTCCTAAGGCTCCCTCAAAGAAGCCTGTCAAAATCATGTCCACTCAGAAGATTGCTCCTATCATCATCACTGTTCCGGGACCTCTCCCTTATACATCCGACAAAGCTGTCCCATGGCACTATGGGGCAGATGTTTATGTTCTTGGAGTAAAGCAAGAGTTTGATACTAGTACCGGCGTCAGTAACATCACCGGGCCTGCCAAAATTACTCGCAGTGGTAGTCTGTTCTCACCAGATATTGCGCCACCAGCTATTCAGAAACCTCTTATCATCACACCTGCAAGTGTGCCTGTTCCCCTTCCTAATCAAGTTCCTATTTCTACCCCTACTGCCGAGTCATCTGACACTCGGGGCAAAGGGATTGTTATTAATTTTCCTGCCCTGACGGAGGCACCAAAGACAACCAATGTTGAAGCTTCCCAGCAAGAGATGGAGGAGATCCTCAAGATTATCAAGAAAAGTGATTTCAACGTAGTTGAGCAGCTGGGGCACACCCCATCAAAGATTTCTATGCTATCACTGTTGTTGTGTTGAGAGGCCCATGCCAAGGCCCTGATCTCCTTCCTGAAGACGGCCCATATGCCACAAGAAACGTCTGCTGATCAATTTATTGATTGTGTGGCCAACTTGACTGCTGATAATGGTTTGGGCTTCTCTGACGCCGATCTGACCGCCAAAGGAAAGAACCATAATGACGCCCTGCATGTCTCCATTGAATGCAGGGGCACTACTCTTGCCCATATGTTGGTAGACACCGGTTCTTCATTAAACGTATTGCCCAAGAAGGCCCTAGACAGGTTGGATTGTGAGGGTTTAGAGCTCAAGCCTAGTAACATTGTTGTCCGGGCCTTTGACGGTTCGAAAAGGATGGTACATGGGGAAGTTGACATTCCGATCAGGGTTGGTTCTCAAGTTTTTGATTCTACTTTCTATGTGATGGATATCCGACCATCCTATTCTTGTTTGCTGGGTCATCCATGGATCCACAAGGCTGGAGCTGTGACCTCCACACTATATCAGAAGCTGAAGTACCCAGTTAGAGGGAAGATTGTTACAGTTCAGGGGGAGGAAGAATATATGGTCAGCCACCTCAACTCATTCCGGTACATAGAAATGGATGGGGAATTCATTGAGACTCCATTCCAGCACTTTGAAGAGGTGCCTCAGACACTGGCATCAGCTGAAACTATGATTGAAGACCCTCCTTTGAAGATGGCTTCCTTAAAGGATGCTCGGGTTGTGATTGAGAAGGGTGAGTGCGCAAACTGGGGCCGACTTCCTGACTTTACTCCGAAGACTGACAAGTTTGGTTTGGGCTTCACTGCAGAAGCTCAGAGGGCTATTCGTAAGGCAAGGATTGGAAAACCTCTTGTGTTCATCACCAACCCGGGAATAAATGCTATTGAAGACGATGTGGAGGAATTTGAATTCGACAGCTGGATCTACCCAACAACTGACGGTGGACCAAGCAACTGGACTGCCAAAGACTTCACACCTATTACTTTTGTCACTCAGTAATGAACTCTTTTGTTTTCAATTTGTAACAAACAATATGTTGAAACTTTTATGGCTCGGTGTCCTACCCGGGGCACCGTGGCTTCATTTGTGAGGGCTTTTGTGTGTCATTTTCATATATCATCAATAAAAACATTGGACGTTTGTTGCATTTCAAAATCTTGCACTCCTTTTCTTTCTTTATTATATATTGCAAAACAGCTATATTTACACACACTCACCCATACAGGTTCCAATCCACTCTGGATCTCACTGGTAACGACTCTGCTACTGCCAGTTATGACTTCGAAAATCTGATCAACTTAGCCGAAGACGAAGGTGAAGATGATTGTGAAGTGCCTGGTGAACTTGCAAGACTGCTACACCGGGAAGAGAGGGCCATTCAGCCACATGAAGAGCTAGTGGAAACGGTAAATCTGGGTACTGAGACAGACAGAAAGGAAGTCAAGATTGGCGCCAATCTAGAGCTCAGTGTGAAACAACGGTTGATTCAGATGCTGCATGACTATGTGGAAATCTTTGCCTGGTCTTACGAAGACATGCCTGTGTTGGATACCGACATTGTGGTTCATCACCTGCCTACCAAGGAAGAATGCCCTCCGGTAAAACAGAAGGTCCGTCGTATGCGTCCAGAAATGTCTGAGAAAATCAAAGCTGAGGTTATGAAACAATTTGATGCTGGGTTTCTAGCAGTGACTTCTTACCCTCAGTGGGTTTCCAACGTGGTTCCAGTGCCGAAAAAGGATGGTAAGGTCCGAATGTGTGTCGATTACAGGGATTTGAACAGGGCCAGCCCTAAGGATGATTTCCCTCTGCCTCATATCGACGTTCTGGTTGACAACACTGCTTAGCATAAAGTATTCTCCTTCATGGACGGCTTCTCCGGTTATAATCAGATCAAGATGGCTCTTGAAGACATGGAGAAGACCACTTTTGTTACTCAGTGGGGCACCTTTTGCTACAAGGTCATGCCTTTTGGGTTGAAAAATGCTGGGGCAACCTACCAACGTGCCATGGTTGCTTTATTTCATGATATGATCCATCACGAGATAGAAGTATACGTCGACGATATGATTGCAAGGTCCCAAACTGAGGAGGAACACCTTGACCATCTACGGAAGCTGTTTGACCGTCTAAAGTTGTACAAGCTGAGGTTGAACCCAAACAAGTGCACCTTTGGGGTAAGATCTGGAAAATTGCTAGGCTTCGTCGTAAGCAACAAAGGTATTCAAGTGGACCCTGCCAAAGTGAAAGCCATACAAGAGATGCCAACTCCTAAGACAGAGAAAGAAGTTAGAGGCTTTCTAGGACGTTTGAACTACATTGCCCGATTCATCTCACATTTAACTGCTACCTGTGAACCAATCTTCAAGCTGCTGAAGAAAGACCAAGTAGTACGTTGGAATGATGAATGTCAGGCCGCTTTCAAAAGAATCAAAGAGTATCTCCAAGAACCACCCATTCTTATGCCACCGATTGAAGGGAGACCTTTAATCTTATACTTGACTGTACTTGACAATTCAATGGGGTGTGTGTTGGGGCAGCATGATGAGTCTTGCCGAAAAGAACACGCCATTTATTACCTTAGCAAAAAGTTTACCGACTGTGAGACCCGATACTCACTGCTCGAGAATACTTGTTGCGCTTTGGTATGGGCTGCTCGCCGGCTGAGACAGTATATGTTGACTCACACTACTCTGTTGATTTCAAAAATGGATCCAATAAAGTACATTTTCGAAAAGCCTTCTCTGTCTGGAAGAATAGAAAGATGGAAAATGATCTTGACGGAATATGACATCCAGTACACGACTCAGAAAGCAATCAAGGGAAGTGTATTGGCAGACCATTTGGCACATCAGGCAGTGGACGATTACCAGTCGATGAACTTTGAATTTCCAGACGAAGATATCATGGTAGTGACTGATTGTGAAGTACCTGGACCGGATGAAAGACTTGAGGAAGGATCCCGATGGTCTATGCACTTTGACGGAGCCTCGAACGCTTTGGGTAATGGTATCGGCGTTGTGACCATATCCCCTAAAGGCACTCGCGCTCCACTCACCGCCCGGCTATGTTTCAACTGCACCAACAACATGGCAGAGTATGAGGCATGTATCATGGGTCTTCAAGCTGAAATTTACTTAAGGATCAAGTTTCTGAGTGTCTTCGGAGATTCCGCTCTCGTGATCAATCAGGTCAAAGGCGAGTGGGATACAAAACACCCAAATCTTATTCCTTACAAAGAGTATGTGTTGACATTAATTCCCTACTTCGAAGAAATAACCTTTGAACACTTCACAAGAGAGGAGAATCAGTTAGCAGACGCACTAGCTACGATGTCTTCCATGTTCAAAGTCAAATGGGATAACGAGGCTCCCCGGATCATTATCTGGAAGTTGGACGAACCTGCATATTGTTGTGATCTTGAGGCTGAAGAGGTAACTGAAAAACCCTGGTATCATGAAGTGAAGAGGTGCCTTGAAGCTCAAGAATACCCCGAAGGCGCATCTGTTAATGACAAGAAGTTCCTAAGAAGGTTTGCGGCAAAGTTCTTCCTCAGCAATGACATTCTCTACAAGAGAAACCATGATTCAACCTTACTGCGTTGTGTGGATAAGACTGAAGCAGAAAAGATCATGGTAGAGCTACATGAAGGTACCTTCGGAACACATTCCAGTGGACATACCATGGCAAAGAAAATCCTTCGGGCAGGATATTTCTGGTCCACAATGGAAGCCGACTGTTATCAGCATTCTCGAACTTGTCATAAATGCCAGATCTATGCTGATAAGGTGCACATTCCTCCGGTTCCTCTGAACGTCTTGATAGCACCTTGGCCTTTTGCAATGTGGGGAATTGATATGATCGGCGAAATCAGACCTACGGCATCTAACGGGCACCGCTTCATCCTGGTAGCGATTGATTACTTCACAAAGTGGGTTGAAGCAGCTTCCTACGCCACCGTAACCAAGAGTGTCGTGGCACGGTTCATTCGGCACAACCTGATCTGTCGATACGGTGTACCTGAGAGGTTCATTACGGACAATGGTACCAATCTTAACAACAAGATGATCACTGAGCTCTGCGAGCAATTCAAGATACAACACCACAACTCTTCTCCTTACCGGCCGAAGATGAACGGGGCTGTAGAAGCAGCGAATAAGAATATCAAGAAGATTGTGCAGAAGATGACAGTGACCTATAAAGATTGGCACGAGATGTTACCATTTGCTCTTCATGGGTACCGTACCTCAGCACGAACGTCAACAGGGGCAACTCCCTTTTCCTTGGTCTATGGCATGGAGGCAGTCTTGCCTATTGAAGTCCAGATACCCTCTCTCCGGATAATGAAGGATGCAGGTTTGAGCGAAGATGACTGGATCCAGACTCGGCTTGATCAATTAAACCTAATTGACGAAAAGAGACTCACTGCTATTTGTCATGGTCAGACGTACCAAAAACGGATGAAAATGGCATTTAACAAGAAAGTCAGACGACAAGAGTATCAAGTCGGAGACCTGGTAATCAAGCGAATCATCTTACCGCAAAGTGATCCCAGGGGAAAATGGACTCCTACCTACGAAGGACCATTTGTGATCAAAAACATTTTTTCTGGTGGGGCAATGATTCTGACCACCATGGACGGTGATGACATGCCGCACCCTGCGAATGCAGACATAGTAAAAAGATACTACGCATGATAAAAGACCCGCTAGGTTGACACACCTAGGCAAAAATAAGGGCTTCCCGGCGAACCAAAAGGGTTCGGGCAAAAATAAGGGATGAAATGAAAAAAATCTGTACACCCGGCAAGTCGAAAACCTAAAAAGGCGGCTTGGGCAAAAATGGGTATCCCGATGGACTGAAAACCCGAAAGGGCGGTCCAGACAAAAGTTAGGGATAAAGCGTAATACTATGTCTCGTTGGATCACCTTGCATCCAGAATTCGGTATCAACTATCGGGCTCAGATGACTTCAATCAATCAGCTTCATCTTCAACTAAGCAGCAGAGTGATGAGACGCTTGAAGACATAAAGGCGATAGCAGAATTGGAACCCAGTGGGATTATTTTTCACATGGCTGTTTTGTTTCCTTTTCACAAAATTATATAAACTTTGTTTTACTCAGCGGCGTTCTCTTACTAGGACGTCAGCCTCCTGTACATAAAACGCCTATTTTGCAGGAAAATTTCAAAATCAATACAAGTTCAATTTTTTAGACAAATTATCCATTGTTTTTCCTTTTTCTGTTTTGTTTTGCAAAGAACGTCCAATGTTCATTTTTGATATATGAATTTGACATTAATTGCTAATCATGAATAGTTACATGTGAAACAAAGGACTGATTACAGGTGACATCAAAAACAGGGGAAATTTAGAATTGTCTAAGCGATCTAGTTGCTCTGTCCACCGAGGCACCAAGGTAAGTCCAGCTGAAGAATGAAACCAGGTTACCTCAACTCCCCACAGAGTAGGTCCAAATTTAGCAATACTCTCCCCAGGCAGAATTGGTCTCCCCTCAGCCCTGAAAAGACACATTGTTCCCCTAGCAAGTCAGCGATACTCTCCTCAAGCAGAGTTAGTCTACTGTCAGCCTAAAGGAAGTTGGACATCCCCAGAAGATCTCAACATTCCCCAGCGGAGTATAGACATTCCTCAGCAAGCATCCTCGGCAGTCTCAATATAAGATTGTTCCTCGGCAGAATACCAGACACCCCAGTGGAACCCCAGGAAAAGTTTCCCCAGGAAAGTTGAATCATCCTTCCCATTAGATTCTGGAAGCTTATCCCCAGTAGATTCTGGAAGCTTATCCCCAGTAGATTCTGGAAGCTTATCACCTGTAGAGTACGAACGCATCTCCCCGGCTTTATTCAAAGGTTATTCCCCCACCAGGTTATAACTGGGTTATCCTCAGCTAATTACCAACAGAAAGATCGTCCTCGGCAAAGTTCTTCCTATCCCCAGCGGAGTTCATCAAATTCCCCAACATAACTCATCAGTGGAATCCCCAGCGGAGCTCTCATCAAAACCTCAGCGAAGTATCTTTTCCCACAGAGTAGTTCCCCGCAGAGTAATCTCTCCAACAAGTTTATTCCCCGACGGAGTCGTCTTCTCCTACCGGTTTATTCTTGCAATCATCATCCCTAGTGGAAACGAAGAACTCTACTCTTCAACATCAGCCCAGGATTCCACAAATTCCCGGCAGTCGTCAAGGATTTATTTTCCTAGACGAAAATATACTCATAGACATTTCATATTTCATACATCCTGTTTACAACACTATCTCATTTTGAGCATCATGCCATCATGCATTTCATACATCATGACACTTTATACAACTGATGTTTTGCCTTTTCAGGAAAAGGTCAATCCAAAGATGATTAATATCAACTATCGCAATTCCAGATTCGATACCTGTATCTAGCCAGGGCATATCTGTGAGCGATTGATTGTAGATTCGATACCTGTATCTAGCCAGGGCGTATCTGCATGAATAGTTTGAAGATCAACCCCTGTAACAGGCCAGGAAATTATCTTTCATTCTCAGGGCAGAGATTTACACCTGTATCCAGCCAGGAAAGCTATCTCTACCAACCTTTTGCAATTTCCAGATTCGATACCTGTATCCAGCCAGAGCATATCTGTAGACAACAATTTCCAGATTCGATACCTGTATCTAGCCAGGGCATATCTGTAGATGATAACTTCCAGATTCGATACCTGCATCCAGCCAGGGCATATCTGTAGACGATAACTTCCAGATTCGATACCTGCATCCAGCCAGGGCATATCTGTAGACGACCAATTCCGGACTCGATTCCTGTATCCAGCCAGGGCATATCTGTGAGTATTTGATTGTGGATTCGACACCTGTATCTAGCCAGGGCATATCTGCATAAATAGTTTAGAGATTCGATACCTGTATCCAGCCAGGGCACGTCTGTAAGCAACCTTTTGAAGTTCCGGATTCGATTCCTGTATCTAGCCAGGGCACATCTGTGAGCAACTAATTGTAGATTCGATATCTGTACCTAGCCAGGGCATATCTGCATGAAGAGACGGAAGATCAACACCTGTAGCAAGCCAGGAAACCATCTTTCTTTCTCAAATACGCAAGTTCTCGCTAAGGAATCTCTTACGCGATCAACACTTCCAAATGGCATCTATAAGCCCATTCCCGACAAGGTTCTGTCACACCCCCAGATGGCATCTATAAGCCTATCCTCCTATCCACCATCTCTCTAAATGGCATCTATAAGCCCATTCCTGACATCACATTGCTGATACTCCACTATGCGAGTGCAAATTTCAGGGCACTCTAGTGTCCAATCTCCTTTTACCCTCGAGTCGCGAAAGGCAAACTTGCCAATCTAACTCTTCAGGTTCAAGAAGATTGAACTGGGGAAACTGTTGTACCCCAAAATTTTCCCTCCCATTTCATCAATATTTTCTCACCACAAGACCCTTGGAGCTCAAGATCTAGTTAGGGTTTGCCCTGTTCAAGACTCCTCCTTGCACTGTTGACCCAAATTAGGGTTTGTGTTTGCACAAAGATGTTTTGACCTAAAAGGCCCAAGATGACTTTCATGCTTCATGTTGGACTCACAAGTTTATCCATACCAAGTTTCAAGCCTTGATTCCAATCTTTGGCCAGTCAATTGGACAGTTGACCTAGAAATCAGCTGTATTGGGAAAAAAAATCAACTGTGGTCAATTGACAGTCAAACCTCATGATTTTTGACCCTCATCAACATTATGAACTCATACGAACCATTTGATCAAGTTTGGATCACAATTCCACAAGAAATTTGATCAAAACACCAAAAGGGCAAAATGGTCATTTTTAGGGTTTTCACTGCACAAAGGCAATTTTTGACTGTTTGACCTAACCAATTGCAATTCAAGCTCACATATGGACTCAAGGACTCATTGGCATTGTCTTGACATGTTCAACAAATTCAAAAGATCCCAAATGCATAAGATTGACAGATGAATTTTCTAGTCCACTAAGCCAAATTTGACTGTATACTGAAAAGTCAAACTTTGACTTTTTGGTCAAAATCAAGTGTCAAGATTCATTTTTTATCAAGACATGTCAAATTATGAAACTTGTTCATCAAGAAATCAAAAATTGCAAATTAGGGTTTAGAATGAGAAAATTTCATAACTTAGAATTTTTCTAAGTTATGAAACTTCCTTATTTTTTCCTAACTTTGTCCCATCTTTTCATCAAGATACATTTGGATTCAAGCAAAATTCAAAACATGAAAGTTGTAGTCCATTGCAAAATCTACAACTTTGGTTCACAAAGTTTCCTCAAAAGAAGCTTGTAGCTCAAGTTACAATTTTTGGAACAAGGGTGCAAAACATTCCTAACTTAGAAAAATTTTGACCTATTCTAGGCAGGATTTTTGCCTAACTTCATGGCCACTTTTCACATGCTTCCACTTGGAATTTCAAATTGCATTACAAAGATGGATTGTAGTACACATTACAAGCTTTCCAAATTGTCCAAGAACTTCTCAAACACCCTTGTGGTTAGAGAGAATCGAATTTGACAATATGGGCAAAAGTCACTTTGATTCATGGCCAAATGCATGTTCATAACTTGGGCATTTTTGAAATCAGCATGTGCAAGCTACATTACAGGCCTCTAATCTCATTTACACTCAATAATTAAATACCAATCCATTGTGTTCTAGCATTATTTTGTGCATTTGGACATTACATGAAGAATTAAGCCATATTTGGAAAAAGCAAGTTATCCATTCTTGTAAAGCATGACTTTATGTCAAAACATGAATCAAAGAAGTACAATGCAAATCTCTGAGGCACAAGTTATTAAACTAATCCCACTGATCAAGACTAACTTTGCAGCATGTTTAGGGGGCATGCATAAGCTTGTAACTCAACTTGGCATTTTTTACTTAAGATAGAAGCAACTTGCATAACACAACACAACACACATTTCTGTCAACACAAGCCTAAGCAAACATTGTGAACATTTTCCAAACATCAAACCAGACCTAAAACACGAACCAACCAAGTTTCAAACCTTCTCATTCATCAAAACACAGTTTTGTGGCAAAACAGGGCACCTGCTGCAGATTGAGGTCCACAACTCAATCCTTTCGTGCGCCTTGGCCAAAACCAGTTCAAACACACTCCCTACCACCTATACAAACTATCCCAAGCATTGGACACGAACTGTAACATCCCTAACATCATTTGCCATTTTCACTTTTCTCTCTTGCAGGTTGACTTCTGTAGCTTGATATAGCAAGATTCAAAGCACACCAAGCATTGGAGAAGCATCCCTGAACTTCAAGCAAGTTGTACAAGTCCTCACATTGCATTGAAAGTACCTCCATTGTCATACACGATTCAAGCTGAACAGGTAAGTTTTTGAACTTCTATCTCTCTATCCAGGCATAGTTAGGCTTAAGTTTGTGAAGAAAACATGTTCTAATCATAGCCTTGAAGCCATCCATATAGTTACTTTTCATTTATATTGCATGTGCTGAGAGAATTTAAGACATGAACATTGGAAAAAACTTAGGTCAGGAATTGGGGGAGAAGAAATTCTCTCTCATTTCTGAGAGTTAGAATGACTTTTTTATATATTTGGAATCGTGACAAGATGCTCTATAACATTGTTGTTGTAAGTTTTTGCTGAATGTCAAAGAATCATGAGATAGCAGGAAGCGCGCGTTTTGCTCTGTTTGAATGTCCAGAGGTTGAAGACAAAGTTCTTCTGAGCTGGGCCTGACCTTTTTTCTATTTGCACCACTTTTCCACACTTGCACCCCCTTGGCCCATTGTGTTTATTTTTATCATTTTTTGACTTTTTCTTTTTGTTTCTGACTTATTATTTTTTGCCAAAATATAAAAAATATAAAAAATATTTTTTCAACCTTTTTTGCATTTTATTTGGATTTTTGTTTGTTTTATTTGAATTTATACATGTAAATAAACATATTGCCTTTTATTCAAAAAATACAAAAATAATACAAACACATTTTGTTTTCTAATTTTATTTTATTTTATCTTTTGAAAACATTTTCTAAAAATATACTTTTTTTTTGTAAATAATAAATATTCTATTTTTGTACATATTTGATATATTTAGTAAATAATATAAATACTTATATATTTATTATAATATTTAGGATAAAAATACAAAAATAATACATTTTTATTTTTATTAATATTTAACCTCAAAAATCACTTTTTTACAATATACTTTCTTTTTATTTATTTTTTGTACATAATTAATAAACATTGTATATATTAAATAATAAATACCTTTTATTTGCAAAATTAGGGTTTTGCCCTAAACATGAAAAATATCCAAAAATTATCCTTTTTATTTTTGTTTATTTGTCATATGAAAAACCTTTTTTACATACATATAAAAATCATTTTTTTGCATCTTGTATATTTATTTTATTTTATTTAATCATTGTACAATTAAATACCTTGTAAATTCCATTTGGATTGTAATAGTTTAGATTTAAATTTCTTGCTAAAATATCCCCATTTGAACATTTGTACCCCCCATCCCATATTTGTGTTGTAATAATTTAGGACCTTTAAATTCCGCATTTTAAAAGCTTTCTAAATATGCCATGATAGACTTAGGGTTTGTATGCAAAAATCAACCAAACAAATAGCTTGACCTAATTCAAAGATAACAAAGCATGAAAATGGACAACACCAATCACACTTGCACCCCTAGGGTTACTCCACTTGTTGTCTTCAATAATGGGCCATATTGCATGTTGGGTGTCTTTGGCAAAACAAAACAATACCAAATGATCATAGTCCCTCGATGACGCTTTCGAAAGTTGCCTAAAAATGATCAAGTCCCTTAAAGGAAAAAGTTGCCAAAGACACTTGGCACCATTGCAATCATGGTCTAAACGATGACCCGCACCCGTCCCGCTCACATCCTAACACAAGATTGTCCACCAAATACAATGGTGGAACAAAATTGTTAAAAGGGTTAAAACATAGAGAAAACCTTTGAGGAATTTAGGGGTAGACAACTCTTGGTTACTTGCCAACTTGCAAAAACACTTGCCTATTTTTCAAAACCACACATCACAACACACTTTCAAAAGAATTTTCAAAAACATTGAAAACTTTTCAAAAGATATACACCTTTGTATACATCCAAACATGGGCCATTACAAAGGTTGCCACCACATTGGCCTCTTTTCAAAACATTTTCAAACCCACACACAAAGCACCATTTCAAACAATTGAAAGCACCATTTCAAACAATTGAAAGTGCAAGGCAAGTGATCTAAGAAAGTAACTAAGAGCCCATGGATAACCATGGATGAAAAGGGTGCTAATACCTTCCCTTTTCATAATCTACCCCCCGAACCCACGAAACATCTCAAGAGGTTTTTCCTTTGCTTTTTAACCTTTCCGTAGGATAAAATAAAAAGTCGGTGGCGACTCTTGCTCAACCGAAACATTTGCGAATACAAACGCAAAACCTCAATTCAGTTCTCCCACCGTATCACATTATGCATGTGAGATGTCTTAGCACAAACGAATCGAAAAAGATCATAGTCCCTCGATGACGCTATCAAAAGTTTCCTTTCAAAATGATCTTAGTCCTTACAGAAAAAGTGCTAAGTCATTTCACAACATTGCTATCATGGTCATACGATGACCCAACGCTTGTCCCTTCACATCCAACGACGGGGCTTCTTATCAAAACAATGGTAAGATAGCAACATCTAAAGGAGGAGGAAAAACACATCTAAACCCTTTTGAGTAGGTAGGTTACTTTTAGTTACTTGCTCAATTTCAAAACAAACATCCTTGCTATTTTCAAAACAATCACATACACTTTCAAAACACTTTCCAAACATGAAATATTTTCAAAAGCTCAACACTTTGCATACATTCTTATGAACAGCGGGAATCATTGCAAAGTTTGCCTAAACGATGGCATCTTTTCAAAATACTTTCAAAACCACACAAAAGCACGACTTTCAAACAAAAACAAGTGATCTAACAAGTAACTAAGAGCCCATGGAAAACCATGGATGGAAAGGGTGCTAATACCTTCCCTTTTCATGATCTACCCCCCGAACTCATGAAAACATCTCGAAAGGTATTTCCTGTGCTTTTTCACCTTTCCTTATTGGATAAAAGAAAAGTCAGTGGAGACTCTTGCTAAACCGTAACATTTTGCGAACGCAAACGCAAAACCCTCAAGTCAGTTCTCCCACCGTATCACAGAACTGGCGACTCTGCTGGGGAAAATGAATCTAAAGTGGGGTTACCTTAGGGTTAGATCATATTTACTTGCTTATATTGTTTGATTTGCTTGCTTTATATTTTGGTTCCTTGTTTGGGTTACTGTTAAAAAATCCTACACCCGAATTTGGGGACACCTTTTAGGTAAGTAGCAATAAACTATGAGGGAACTGTGCGGGGTATACCGACACAGTTGAAGAAGTAGCTACGTTGATGTGGCACTTTGGTTGGTACCGGTAACCCTTGAGTCAATCAAGGAGAGTACGGGGCCGCCGCGTGGTGTCATAAAGCATCAACTGACCTTAGAACCTTACTTGACCAACTTGGCCATTAGGACGTAGCGAGATGACCGGATTTGGTGCAGTCCGAAGTTGGTTGACACTCGATGCTACACTCATTGAGGTTGTAATCTTGAGTTTTGTTTGGTTGCGAGTCAATCGCTTATCGGACGAAACTTGGGGGAAAGATCAGTGATATTGAGATCCCTTAGAACCCGGTTACTTTTAACTAGGATAGGTTGAGCCAACTAAAACTTCAAGAGGGTACTTACCTGAAACCTCATGCAAGCCTAAACCGAGGACTTGTTTGCTTTGTATATGCACTTGTACATAAACATCATAACATCATAAACATCATAAACATCATAAACATCACTAACCATTTCAAGGATTTTTTGGATTTATCTTTGTTCTGTTTTGTAGGACATGGCCTCCGCTTGTAGGAACACTATCCAAGTCAGTCTTGTGAGGGTACCTCCATAACTCAAGGATTTATTATCAAGGGTCCCTGAAGATTCCCCATTCACCAAAAGACATGGACGACTCCTTAGTCTGGTTACCTCAAGTATTGAAGAAGAGATGATAAAGGTGCTTGTCCAATTCTTCGACCCTTTGCATCATTGCTTCACTTTTCCTGATTACCAACTTGTTCTCACTTTGGAGGAATTTTCTCAACTCGTAGGGATCCCTATTCTCCATCAGTTACCTTTCAACGGTATCGAAAGAGACCCCAAACCTGAGGAAATTGCTCGAGCTCTACATCTGCATGTCTTTGAGAAGGCTCAAGAGTGTTGGAATATTTTGGAGAAGGCATGTGGGATGTTAAAAGGTTACTAGAAAAGTTTATGTTGGAGAAGGCTCAAGAGTGTTGGAATATTTTGGATCTACAAGCCTTTAAGGAAGTTTTGGCTCTTCTCATCTATGGATTGGTACTATTTCCAAATCCTGACCAATTTATAGATGTGAATGCGATTAAGGTTTTCATATCTCGTAATCCGATGCCTACATTGCTTGGAGACATATTGCATTCTCTTCACTCTCGCACTTTGAAGAAAAGGGGGGATTTGATGTGTTGCACTCCTCTGTTGGCTAGGTGGTTTATTTAGCACCTACCTCGATCAGTGGTGAAGAATGAACAAGGTATGAGATGGTCTAAAAGATTGATGTCACTTTCACATGCTGATATCCGTTGGTATTATCGCTCCTTAGAAGACATTACCATCATTGACCGCTATGGGGAATTCCCTAATGTTCCTCTACTTGGCATTAGGGGAGGCATTACTTATAACCCGTGTTTAGCTTTGCGATAATTTGGATATGCTAGAAGAGATGGCCCTCATGAGGTACTCATCCAAGGAATTGCATTTGACTAAGAAAGCGATACCCAAGGTTACCGTCAAAGATTTATACGAGCTTGGAGTATGGTTAACAAAGTTGATAGCAAAACATTGGGGGCGTAAGAATTCCATTCCTTTGGAACCTTATCTTAAATGGGTAAGGGCTCGCGCTCAAAGTCTCAATATGCCTTATGAATTCGTCTTACCTGTTATCATGGAGCCAATAGTCGAGGGAGACATTCCACATACGATCCTCTATCCTGATATGCCTACTTCTCTTGAAGATTTTCAAAACGCTTGGATTCAGTTAAAAGGAGAGCGAGACACCTTCAAAGCTAAGTTCTATGAAAACGAGAAGAAGATATTGGAGCTTACAAGGGAACTTCATGAAGAAAGGAGCTTAAACACCTACATTGCGCCAAAGAAGATGCGCATAACTTTTCTGTCTTAGGAGTTTACTTTATGCTTGTTTCTGTTGTTGTAAGCCCAAGAGGCATGTTTGTATTCAAATAAATATTTCTTTAATGCAAGTTAACGTTTGTTCACTCTTTGTCTATATAAATTTAAATTCTTTAAATCCTTGAAATCATTTGCATACTGCATATTCATTAATCATGACATGACAGGAGTTCGCATAACAGGTTTCCTTATCTCTTCGCTGTTTATTTCAGCAAGATGGATCTAGAGAAAACTGTGATGGAACTCCAGGCTCAGAACTCTCAATTTCAGGAAGCTTTACTCGCCCTGGCCAAGGGGCAGCATGATATGATGGCCTTGTTGGCCGCTAATAAAAAGCCAAGGAAGAAAGCTCTGCTCAACATGGGTAAAAGGTTCAAAGAGACAATCCGTCTAATTCCAATAGAGGAAGATTCATCCGAAGAGGACGAGAACCAAATTGGTGAGGTCAAGAGTACTCAGGCTGATTGTATCAATAACCAAGAATCTGATGATGATTATTTCAATGAACAATATCCACCCGCAGATATCAAATACAAGCAACTAGAAGACAGATTGAAAGCAGTGGAAATCCAAGCTATTCCCGTTTTGAATTTTGACGATTTGGGCTTAATCTTTGGGGTAGTCATTCCCCACAAGTTCAAAATACCAACCTTTGCAAAATACGATGGGGTTTCTTTCCCAAAACTCCATTTGAAGTCCTATGTGCGCAAGATACAACTGCACACTGCTGATAAAAAACTATGGATTCACTTTTTCCAAGAGAGTCTAGCTGGAACACAACTTGAATGGTTTTACCAGATGGATGGCTCTCGCATCAATGCTTGGGAGGGACTAGCTACTTCCTTCTACCATCAATATCAGTACAACGCCGACTTGGCACCTACGAGGGTTCAATTGCAAGGTATGACCATGGGGAAGGATGAAGGATTTAAGGAGTATGAGCAGAAGTGGAGAGACCTTGCAAGTAGGGTCCAACCTTCCTTGACTGATAGGGAACACATTGACATGTTCATGAGCATATTATCTGGTCCTTTCTTTAATCTGTTGGTTGGCTGCTCTTCTTCTGGCTTCACCAAATTAATCTTAACCGGTGAAAGAGTAGAAAGTGGCATTAAGAGTGGAAATATCTCTGTGGCATCTACTTCCACTCCCAATCCTGTCAAGAAACCTTTTGCCGTGAAGAAAGAAGTTAATGTTGTGTACAGAGTAAAGGCTCGTACCAAAATGAATAATCATTCATCTATCAATGTTGTCCGAATCTCCAATCTGACTGCTACTCAAAGACCATCCACCAATCATCAACGGGTTGAAGCTCCAAGAAGACAGTTCACGAGGTTAGGCATGTCATTATCTCAATCCCTTCAGCATCTGCTCAGGATCAATTTAGTGACATTGTGGGATCCTCCTGCCAACCCTGACACCTCATCACCGAGATATAATCCAAATGCAAAATGTGCTTATCATTCAAACAGCCCAGGGCATGAGACTGATCAATGTTGGGCTCTGAAAAACAAAATCCAGGATTTAATCGACAACAAGACTATTGAATTTGATCCTCCTCCAACGCCAAATGTAATTACTGCTCTAATGCTAAAGCACGACAAAGGTGTTAATGCCATCGAAGATACAACTTTCATTGCCTCCGTCGAAGGGTTAACTACTCCATTGAATGTAATCAAGAACAATCTGTTGAAAGTTGGGACTTTCCCCGACTGTGAAAAAGACTGTGTGGACTGTATGAGACAATCTGATGGGTGTGAAAAACTGAGGAAACGTATACAAAGCCTAATGAATATCCGCGAAATTCTATTTCAAAAGAATCCTGCCATCAAAAATTCAGTCGACAAAGCTGAAGAATTGACCATCATAACAATTTCAAACAAACCTCTTAGTATCTCATCCAAAGGTCTTATCCGGATTTCAAACGAACCAATCATTGCTCCTCTCATAATCAGTGCTGCTAGACCCATTCCATACACCTCTGATAAAGCGGTTCCATGGAATTATGGTGTCGATGTTTATTACCATGGGGTAAAACAAGATTCTTGGATTGATGATAATGAAGTAGGTGTCACTAATATCACTGGTTCTAGTAAAGTCACAAGAACAGGAAAAGTATTTTCCCCTGATATCTCACCACCAACCACTATCGCAGTTCCAATCCACATAACCAACGACAATGCTGGTGCCAGTACTAAAGGGAAAGAGAAAGAAAGTGAGCCTTCCAGGGAAGAGGCACTTGCTAAAAAGATTGTTATGGAAGAACCATCCACTCAAGAGGTGGAGGAGATTCTAAAAATCATCAAGAAAAACGACTTCAAAATAGTAGAGCAGTTGGGACAAACCCCTTCTAAAATATCAATGTTGTCCCTATTGGTATGTTCCTACGCCCATGCACAAGCTCTTATTAAGCTCTTGAAAAAGGCTCACGTGCCTCAAGAAACCACAGCCGACCAGTTTGAGAATTGCGTAGCAAGTCTGACAGTTGACAATGGTCTGGGTTCTCCGACGCAGATTTAACTCCCATGGGAAAGAATCACAATAAAGCCTTGCATGTTTCTGTTGAATGTAAGGGGACCACTCTGGCACATGTTTTGGTAGACACAGGCTCATCTTTAAACGTGTTACCTAAAGGCGCTTTAGATCGGTTAGACTGTGAAGGTTTGGTTTTGAAGCCAAGTGACATTGTTGTAAGGGCATTCGACGGGTCGAAAAGGATGGTTCATGGAGAGGTGGATCTCCCAATTAAGTTTGGATCACAAATTTTCAACTCCACATTCTACATAATGGACATACGGCCTGCGTATTCTTGTTTGCTTGGGCGCCCATGGATCCATGGGGCAGGTGCGGTCACTTCTACTCTCCACTAGAAGTTTAAATACCCAGTTCAAGGGAAGGTTGTCACTGTTTGTGGTGAAGAAGAATTTATGGTAAGCCACCTCACCTCTTTCAAGTACGTAGAAATGGATGGCGAATTCATAGAGACTCCTTGCCAGACATTTGAAGTTGTGGCCACCACCAAAATCTCCTCTGACACTCCAAAGGCCGATAAAGTTATTCCCAAGATGGTTTCTCTTAAGGATTCTCGTGCGGTAGTAGAAGAAGGAAACAATGAGATGTGGGGTCAGCTCCCCGACATCCCGTTCAAGGTAGATAAGTTTGGAATAGGTTTCACCTTCGAAGCTCAGAAAGAAATTAGAGTTGCTCGTACTAGAAAGCCATCTCTCCACCTCAAGAGTCATGAAGTAAATGCCACAGAGGATTCTGATGATGAGTGTGCCTTTGAAGACTGGATCTACCCAACAACCGAGGGGAAGCCCGACAATTGGCATGCGAAGGACTTTGTGCCCATATCCTTCATTGAGGAGTAATCTACTTGTTTTTTCTTTTAATTAATTCAAGAACTCTTTGTCTGTAATATTTTGATATTGACTTTTAAGCCATGTGCCTAGCATGGGGCACTTTGTTTCTTTTATCAATGGTTTTATATTTTGTTCATCTAATCATATGATCATTCAATACATTGGACTCTTTTGCATTCAAATATTTGCGTTCATTATCTTTCTTTTCTTTCAAATACATTTCCAAAAGACAGCCATGTATCTTACATGCACATACACACACACACTCTTGCAGGTCTACATCCACTCTGGATCCTATTGCCAACAACTCTATTATTACCGACTATGACTTTGAATGTCCTATTAACCAAGCCGAAGACAAAAGTGAGGAAGATTGTGACATACCAGTAGAACTAGCCAGACTTCTGTTACAAGAGGAAAAGGCTATTCAACCACATGAAGAGTCAATTGAGGTTATCAACCTGGGTACTGAGTTAGATAAGAAGGAAATCAGGATCAGTGCTAATTTGGAAAGCAGTGTCAAAAGCCGTTTGGTTCAGATGTTGCGCGATTATATGGAAGTATTTGCTTGGTCGTATGAAGATATACCCGGGTTGGATACCGACATTGTGGTTCATCGTTTGCCAACTAAAAAAGACTGCCCTCCTGTTAAACAAAAAGTTCGTCGCATGAGACCTGACATGTCTGAAAAGATCACAAACCGAAGAAGAACATCTCGGTCACCTGCACAAACTATTTGAGAGACTGAAGAAATATAAACTGAGGTTAAACCCTAACAAGTGTACATTCGGAGTACGCTCTGAAAAGCTTCTAGGATTTGTTGTCAGCAATAAAGGCATTGAAGTTGATCCCGCCAAGATAAAGGCCATCCAAGAAATGTCAGTCCCTCGTTCTGAAAAAGAAATCAGAGGATTCTTGGGTCGTCTCAATTACATTGCCCGTTTCATATCCCACTTAACTGCTACCTGTGAGCCACTCTTCAAACTCTTGAAGAAAGATCAGGTAGTCAAATGGAACGATGAATGCCAGATTTCCTTTGACAAAATCAAGGAATACCTGCAAGAACCTCCTATTCTCATGCCTCCGGTTGAAGGAAGACCGTTGATCATGTACTTGATAGTACTAGAGAATTCTATGGGGTGTGTTTTGGGCCAACATGACGAGTCTGGCCGAAAAGAGCATGCAATTTACTACCTAAGCAAAAAGTTTACCGACTGTGAAACCAGATATTCACTGCTCGAGAAAACTTGTTGTGCTTTAGCGTGGGCTGCTCGCCGGCTAAGGCAATACATGTTGACTCATACCACTTTGTTGATTTCTAAGATGGATCCGATCAAGTACATCTTCGAAAAACCTACCCTTTCTGGACGAATAGCCAGACGGAAGATGATCTTGACTGAGTACGACATTCAATACACAAGTCAAAAAGCCATCAAAGGAAGTGTAATAGCGGATCATTTGGCCCATCAAGCTGTGGATGATTATCAGTCAATGAACTTCGACTTCCCTGACGAGAAGATTATGCTGGTAACCGACTATACAAAACCTAAACCGTATGAAGGACCCGAACAAGGATCCCGATGGACTATGGTATTCGATGGGGCTTCCAACGCCTTAGGTAACGGAATTGGTGTTATGATCATCTCTCCTGAAGGATGCCACACTCCTTTTACCGCCAGACTATGCTTCGATTGTACAAATAATATGGCCGAGTACGAAGCATGCATCTTAGGTCTAAGCTGCTATTGACTTAAGGATCAAGCATTTAGATGTGTTTGGAGATTCCGCTTTGGTGATCAGCCAAGTAAAAGGAGATTGGGAAACTAAACACCTTAATCTTATCCCTTACAAGGAACTTGTGCTATCCCTAATTCCTCACTTCGAAGAGATCACTTTTGAACATTTCCCTAGGGAAGAAAATCAGTTGGCTGACACTCTGGAAACCATGTCCTCAATGTTCAAAGTCAGATGGGACAACGAAGCCCCTATGATTACAATCGAAAGTTTTGACGAACCTGCACATTTCTATGAGCTTGACACCGATACGGAAAAGCTGTGGTACCATGAGGTAATGAGATACCTTGAAGCGCAAGAGTATCCAGAGGGAGCATCTATCAATGACAGAAAGTTCTTACGAAGATTTGCAGCCAAATTCTTCCTAAGTAATGGGATATTGTACAAGCGCAACCACGATTCAACTCTACTCTGATGTGTGGATAAGAGAGAGGCAGAGGAAATCATGGAAGACATGCACGATGGCCTTTTTGGTACTCACTCAAGTGGGTATACAATGGCTAAGAAAATCTTAAGAGCTGGCTACTATTGGTCAACGATGGAGACAGATTGCCATCAACATTCAAGAACTTGCCACAAATGCCAAATTTACGCTGACAAGGTCTATGTACCTCGGATCCCTCTGAATTTCATGTCCACTCTGTGGCCATTCGCAATGTGGGGTATTGACATGATCAGAGAGATCAAGCCCACAGCTTCCAACGGACACCACTTCATTCTTGTTGTTATCGACTATTTCACCAAATGGGTCGAAGCTGCCTCATTTGCCTCAGTCACCAAGAACGTGGTAGCCAGATTCATCAGACACAATCTCATATGTCGTTATGGTATCCCCTAAAGGATTATCACCGATAACAGGACTAACCTCAACAATGCCATGATCAGGAAATTGTGCACTCAATTTAAGATCAAGCATCACAATTCTTCTCCGTATAGACCGAAAATGAATGGTGCAGTCGAAGCAGCCAACAAAAATATCAAGAAGATTGTGCAGAAAATGGTAGTAACCTATAAAGATTGGCATGAGATGCTACCATTTGCTCTACATGGTTACCGCACTTCAGCTAGAACATCAACTGGGGCAACTCCCTTCTCTCTAGTTTATGGCATGGAAGTCGTTTTGCCAGTGGAAGTTCAAATCCCTACGCTAAGGATTATGATTGAGGCAGGCCTAAGTAAAGACGAATGGATTCAAATGAGATTGGACCAGATGAACCTGGTCGATGAAAAACGATTAGCTATTATCTTCCATGGTCAGACGTATCAAAAACGGATGATCAAAGCTTTCAACAAAAAGGTCAAGCCTCGAGTATATCAAGTTGGTGACCTGGTGATAAAATGCATCATTTTACCACAAGGTGACCCCAGAGGAAAATGGACCCCCACCTATGAAGGGCCGTTTGTCGTCAAAAGAGTTTTCTCTGGCGGTGCCATGATACTGACCACCATGGATGGCGAAGATTTCCCACATCCTATAAACGCGTGTGATACAGTGGGAGAGAACTGACTGTTTTTGGAATGCTGGTTCGCGTTTTGCGTTTGTTTTTGCAAAATGTCACGGTAAGCAAGAGTCGTCACCGTCTTTTATTTTATCCAACAAGGAAAGGAAAAAAGCACAGAAAAATTCCTTTTTTGAGATGTTTCTCGGGTCCGAGGGGTAGATTATAGAAAGGGAAGGTGTTAGCACCCTTTCTATCTGTGGTTATCCACGGGCTCTTAGGTACTTGCTCAAAGTGTTTTCAAAATTTTCTTTTCTTTGTGTTTGTGGGTTTGAAAAGAGTTTTTTGTTTGAAAAGGAGCGTAAGTGCGAAAAGTTTTATTTTTGTTTTGGAGAGAGCAAGTACTTAAGAACCATCTACCTACTCGAAAAAGGAATCAATCTGTGCTAATGTCCTTTAGACAATGTTATCCCACTATTGATGAGTAGGTAGCACCGTTGTTGGATTTTGAGGGTCAATTCGATTAAGGTATGTGCGGTCACTAAAGCAATGTTAGGACGCCTTAGCGGTAACCCTAATGTCTTAGATCATTTTTCCGAGGCAACCGTTTCGAGGCAACTATGATCTTTGGACAAAAGGGCGACCTCTAAAACTTCCTATACTCAATGACCACGTTCGAAGGCAACCAAGTGAGGTGTACCCTAAGAGTGCGCATGTGCGAGTGTGTTATTTCGGTTAATTTTATCTTTGTACATGTCAATGGTTATCTATGTTGATTTTAGGTTTAAACATTTGATCTTGTCATGCATTCCCTATTATCAAACATCTAACAGTTTATAAGTTGCGGAAATTAAATTGCGGAAATTAAAAACTAACTATTACAAGGTGTCGGGTATTTACATCGCCAAAAACAACCCTTGAAATTAAAATGTGGAAAATAAATAAAGCGGTAAAATAATTTAATTAAAGTTGTTACATTCCGGAAGCACGTACAATATTGAATAAAAGAATCGCGTGCGAGAAAATTAAATCGGGCGAGTTTTAGGGTTTTGACCCTTTTGTTATTCAAGAAAATAATTTTTTTGTTATTTTGGTTTATTTTGAATTAAAAAGAAATTAAATTAGGTTAAGCATTAAATTAAATAATTAATTAATTAATTAAAATATTTTTGGATTTTTGGATATTTAAAGAAATAAAATAAATTTGATCAAAGTTAGTAAAAACTAATTATCTACATTAATTTTAATTATTGCAAAAATATGAAAAGTTATACCTAATTAAAACTAAAATAATTAAATTAATATTTATTTACAAAAATAAAATGCTGAATTTAATTTTAATAAATAAAATATATTTTTTTGTTTTTGATTTTATGAGGAAAAGTTTTAATTGGTCAATTAAAAATAATAACAATAAATAAATAAATAAAATAAAGAAAGAAAAAGAAATAACCAAGGGGGTTTTGGGCCCAAATTGGAGGTGAGATTAACAAATTCAAGGCCCATTTGTATGCAAGCCTGGCTAACTTTTGCAATTCCATGTGGCACGTTGACTAGGGCATATGGTAGGCATCCCATTTGGGCCATCAGATTTGGCCTGGGGGCCATCTCGCAGATGATTAGGTGATGGAGTATGATGTGCTGCGCCCTTAGCATTGCATGGAATAACCTAAAGAAAATATTAACAAATGCATGGGGGACCTGGGATTCGAATCCAGGTCCTGTTGGATCTTGCACTAGCGCCTTTACCACTCAACCAACGTGCTCAATTGTTATAGTATTGGAAACTAAATATAATATGGGAAAACAAATAAATGCCAGAAAATATAAAAAAATAAAGCGTGAAATTTGAATTATCCAATAGGAGGGAGACGCGTCATCGTCTTCCTCGTTTGACCCTGTAATATTTCCTGCGGATTCATATCCGCAGCTGAATCCCTAGGTTAACCCTAAAACCAATTCCAAGCCATGAAAATTCAATCTGAGACCATAGTCATACTCGTCTCTCCCTCCTGAACATGTCTATGTCCATCAATTGCCCTGATTTTGCCTGAAACTAAAACGCCCAAAAACAAAGACCAAGAACCCTAGATTCTGGTATGGCACTACAGGTCATATAAACACAATTAAATAATGCAGAAAGTTTAGAAATTACTCAAGGATCATGAATATGTCAATGATTTGTCAAGAAAATGCCAGAATGAGAGGTTGCGATTTCAAATGCAGGGCGGTGTTTCGAAGGACTTACAGCGCAATTGAGAGGGCGTGATGGCTTGCTAGGGGTTGGGTTCGCTTCAGTGGATGTCCAGCAATTGATTCACGTTGAGATTTGGTTCTGAATTGGCCTCTATGAAGGATTTCAGTTTCAACTTTTTTTCAAACCCCTAAAACTCGTGCCTCTCACTTGTCTATGTATAAAGCAATGCATTAGGTCAAGTATTTGGACTTGAATCTTTGTAAATCAATGCTTGGAGATATGATTTGATTCATCATTGATAACTTGCTTATTTTGTCCAAAAAACAATCTCTTTGCACATGGAATGGCTGATTCGAATTTGATCCCATTGATGATGATTATTAGGTCCTGAAATAGCCAAAAAGAGATCAAATAATTAATACTTGGATTTTATTTGATTTAAATTGATTAAAAATGAAATAATTCATTAAAAATCAAATTAAATAATAAAATTGACAAAAAGTCACAAGGATGAAGCTAGGACACGTGTGGAGTGTGACAAGATCAAATCAAGTGGAAAAGAATGGGCCCATTTGACAAAATTTGAAGTTTTGGGGATAGTTGACTTTTGGCAATTTTGCAAAAATGCTCAACTTCAACAATGCATAACTTCTTCAATTTTGAACTTTTGGAAGTGTTCTTGGACTTTTTAGAAATCTTGAGATGTCCTCTAACCAACCCTTTTGGTCTAGTATCATTTTGATATTACATGCTCAAGTTATAAGCTTTGGAAAAAAAGGTGTTTTTGTTGACTTTCAAAAATGACCTATAATGTCCAAATTTGTAACTTTTTGTGAGTGCATTTCTTGATCTTGGGGTGTGAATATGGATTGTAGGAAATTGCATCCTATTCAAAATGAGCTTTGGATGGGTCATTTCTTATAAAGTATGAGAAAGTTATTCTTGGTCAAAGTTGAGTTGACTTTTCCTACAAAACCCTAATTTAGCAACTTTTGAGTCTTGATGAATTTTGAGCAATCCTTGAAGAATCATGATCAACCTTTGATAAAATGATGAAATATCCTTAAAAATGAGAATGTTGACAAAAAATATTGAAGTTTGACTGTATATAGGTCACAGTTGACTTTTGGCCTACCACAGTCGATTTTTGGACCTCTTGAGCAATTGACTGACCAAACTTCCTCTGCAAGGCTTGAAATTTGACATGGATGAACTTAAGAACATATTAGGACATTGGGGAGCACTTGGGGTCATTTTTATGTAAGGACCTTGATGCAACACAAAACCCTAATTTGAGGTTGACTGCCTTAGGAGATAGCTTGACTGTCCAACTCTTGAGCAATCTTGAGCCACTTGGAGATTTTTCTTGCAATGTTTTGAGAGATATGTGAGGGAAAATTTTGGGGTACAACAACGCGGACATAGTTAAAAAATACTACACATAAGAGACCCGTTAGGTTGACACACCTAAGCAAAATCAGGGCATCCCGACAAACCAAAAGGTTTGGGCAAAAATTAGGGATATATACAAAAGATTGTACACCCAACAAGTTGAAAACCCGAAAGGGCGACTTGGGGAAAAAAGGGTATCCTGGTGGACTGAAAACCCGAAAGGGCGGTTCAGGAAAAAATTAAGGATTGAAAGCATACGACTATGTCCCGTGAAATCAACACGGTCAATACTATCACCAAGGTCCAAGTTCAAATGGTCCAGGATCAATCCAATCAACTTCGATCAACGGAAAGGGACGTTCAAAGACATTGGGGCAATAGTAGAACTGAAAGGCAATGAGATCATTTCACATGGCTATTTGTTTTTCATTCTCAATTTTGTTTTCTTTTCGACGATTTCCTCTTACTAGGATTTCCATCTCTATGTACAAAAACGCATGTTCATGGGCAAAATATCAATACAAATACACTTTGAAGTGCAAAATTGTATGTCTCTGTTTTGAATGCAAATTTGTCCAATGACTAAAATTGAATGAATATATGTATATGAATATAATTAAAGCTATTTGGCACATGTGTCCTGCCAAGCAGCAGCCTCAAACAGGGCATCAGTGTACAACTGCAGTAAGCATCCCTTTAATGAAGGTGGAGTAGCCCCACAGAGTTATCTCACCATCATTATCCCCACCGGGGCGTTGGCAATAAACCTTTCTCCAATGGAGTTTCCCGTAAAATATCCTTGCACGGGATGATCCTTGGCCAGAGTCTCAATCTCTTGACAGCTTTTTCCAGCTAAAGCCTAGGAGATCTCTTCTTAAAGGGAATCTATCTCCTCAGCAGATTTTATTCCCCACGGAGTTATCTCGTCATCATTATCCCTATCGGGGCAACCCCAATGCAACCTTTCCCCAGTGGAATTGCCTACAAAAATTTCTTCACAAAGGATAAACCCCCTGCCAGAGCCTCAATCTCTCAACAACTTCTACAAATCTGAAGCCTAGAGGTCTCTGTCTAAAAGAAATTCATCTCCTAGCAGGGTTTATTTCCCCAACAGAGTTATTTCCCCGAGCCAAGTGCAAATTCCTCAACGTACAAGACACCCCGATTTCCCCAGTCGAGTAAGCACTCCCAGTTGAGTCCAAAATTACCCAGATAATCCCATCATCCCCAGTGGAGTATATCTCCCAACCAGGAGTTTTTATCCCCAATGGAGTATATCTCCCAACCAGGGTTTTCTGTCCCCAGTGGAGTATATCTCCCAACCAGGAGTTTTTATCCCCAGTAGAGTACATCTTCCAACCGAGATTTTATTCTCCAAGTTGAGTCCAGCTGAATAAACACTCCCCACTGAGTCCATCTTCCCCAGCGGAGTATATCTTCCAACCAAGATTCTATTCCCCCAACGGAGTACAAATCCCTTAACGGAACCCAAATTTCCCATTTGAGTCCGAATCGCCCAGCTGAGTACATCTGTTCCCACCAAGGTTATTTTCTCCAAAACAGAATATATCCTCCCCAGATGAGTCCATCATCCCCAGCTGAGTATATCTTCCCCAAGATAAGTCGGCCTCGCCTGACTAAGTCTATACTCTCCAATTAGAATTTTCCCTTCAAATAACTGTAAATCACAGGGCCACAACCCCTAATCCCTAGTAAAGTCTTCAACAAAGCCTTTATTATTACCAAGAAATGCTATGAAGCCTGGATCCGACCAGATATTAGCATAATTTTCAAGTTATACTGAAGCCTGGACCCGACCAGATAACAGTTTGACTTCTTCAATTTCTGAAGCCTGGACCCGACCAGATAACAATTTAATTTCTTCAATTACTGAAGCCTGGGCCCGACCAGATGATAGTTTGACGTCTTGAGTTACTGAAGCCTGGACCCGACCAGATAACAGTTGATCTCATTTCTCAAAAAGCTATGAAACCTGGACACCACCAGCCCAAATATTCAAAGATATAGAAGAACCTAAACTTAATCCTACCAAGGTTTTAACTACTTATTCCCAGTAGAGCTGCCTCTTTATTCCCCAACAAAGGACTGAGAAACCTGGATCCGACCAGATATCATTCCTCATTTCCATCTTTTCAAGAAAGTCATTGCGAAGCCTGGATCCGACCAGATATCAGTCATCCTCAGAGATTCGTTGTGAAGCCTGGACCCGACCAGATAACGACTAAATCGCCAAGCAATTCATTGTGAAGTCTGGACCCGACCAAATAATAATTGACCTCATCAAACATCGGATATCTGCAAAGTCTGGACCCGACCAGATACCAGCTTTTCAACCAGTTTATTGTGAAGCCTGGACCCGACCAGATAACAGTTTTTGAAAGGTATATTGTGAAGCCTGGACCCGGCCAGATAACAATTGACCTTGATCCCTAGACAGACACTATGAAACCTGGATTCAACCAGATAATAGTATAACTTTCCAAAAGACCATGAAGCCTGGACCCGACCAGATAACAGTCTTCAAGAAGTACTGTGAAGCCTGGATCCGACCAGATAACAGTTAATTCACCCTTACCTCCAAAAAGGTATTGTGAAGCCTGGATCCGACCAGATAACAGTTAACCTCCACATCCCTAACAAGTTGTTATGAAACCTGGACCCGACCAGATGACTATTCAATTTCAAGGAATTTTCTGCAAAGCCTGGATCCGACCAGATAATAGTTAATTCATCTCTTCTCTCAGTAAGTCGCCGTGAAACCTGGATCCGACCAGATAGCAACCGACTACTTCATCCGCAGCAACTGTGAAGCCTGGATCCGACCAGATAACAACAGATCTTTGAGTGATGCTCCCCAACAAAAGCATCTCTTCAATAGAATTTGAAGATATGCATATTCTTCATTTCCAACAGGCAATCAAGGATTCAACCTCCGAAGATTTCCTTAGCAGTAGTCAGGGATTTATTTTCCCGAATGAAAACACGCATTTCACATTCATACGTCATAACATGTACATAGCAATGCATTTAGCATGATACCACATCTGGTAAGCATTATGCGGGCATCTGCATTTTCCTAACCCCTTTCTCACAGGTAAAACATCAAGTTTAGTATGGATCAACAGGAGATTTGTGTTGATACTTCTTCCAGAGTTTACCAACATTCCTCCAAATGGAATCTATAAGCCCATTCACCGTCCATCTTCGAGTGCAAATTTCTGGGCACTCTAGTGTTCAAACTTCTTTCACCATCAAGTCACGAATGCCGGATCCGCCAATCTAACTCTTCAGGCTCAAGAAGTTTGAACAGGGGCAGCTGTTGCACCCCAAAATTTTCCCTCTCATTTCTCAAGGGATCACCCTGGATCCTCAAGTGTTCCTTCATCAAGTCTCCAGGCCTTGAATTACCAATTTTTCCAAGCAAACCATTCACAAGGGCAAAATGGTCATTTGCACGCTGAAAAAGTTTGACTTTGACTTTTGGATCAAAATCAAATCATAAAAATCATATTTCATCAAGACATGTTGGAATATGAAGTTTGCTTCATCAAGAGTTTCAAAATTCAAATCTTACTTTGGAAGAATCAAATTCTAAAAACTTAGAAATTTTTCTAAGTATTTAAGAAACATAACAATTTCAGAACTTCTGAGCCATTGTTCACAGTCAGCAAATTCTGGATGTTCTCAAGATAGAGTTTAGTCAGAACTTCTGAGCCAGCGTTCATAACGGTCCAGTCAGAGTTTGCAGAGTTTAAGTCAAAGAAGGTAACAAAGTGTGCTGTAAGTATATTGGAAGTTCTGAAGGATCCCTTAGAACATGCTGAAGTCAGAAGATAAGAGGATCAGAAGATGAGATGCCACGCTGAAGCAGAACTTCTAAATCTAGAGTCAAGAAAGGATCCAGAATATCACATGGGAACCCATTTAATACTCACAAACTGCCTCTGAGTCTTTATCCAAGGGAGTCTTTCCACGTGTACCCCTACTGTCTTGGGAAGACAAATTTCTATACAAAAGTATACTAGGCCAATGCGCTGTCTATACTTTTCCTTAATTCACGCTGCTAAATCCAGCTGAGGCGCTATTAACCATCCAACTTGAATGCAATGAACCACCACTTATTTAAGCTTACTTCAAGAGTAAGTCAGCATCAAGCAGGTGATGTTGGTGCCACTTGACGGCCCCAACTGCAAAAATTTACCTATAAATAGAACATCATTTGCACACTGAAAGGGCCCCCCCACCTCTCTCTTGACCAGACCTCTCTCCTCTTTTACCATAAAATTTGTAAAAAGAGACGAAAGAATTGAGAAAGAAAGCTTTAAACCACTGCAAAAGTGCCAAGAACTCAGGAAACTATAAGCACAAAATACAAAAATCTTAGCATTGATTCATTATATTCAAACTCCATTTTTCCTCCCAGATTCTGTAATCAAACAGTAACACATTCTCCATTCACTTTCACCACAAAGGAGTCAGAATATCACCCCTTTGCCTACTTCAAAAGTTGCAAGCTTCCATCCTGCTGAGTACGTGAAGAAGCTACTCAGAACATCACCAGAAGTCAAGAACAATCCCCAGTTCACAGAATCCTTTCCAGCTGCAAGGTAAGTTTTGCTGACTCTCATCATAACTGATTAAGCATTATCAGATTTTACATATTCAGCACAATGTAGATATTCTGATCCTGATGGTATACGTATTCTAAAAATTCATGCATAGACTTGCCTGAGTAAAAGAAATCACAGTTCAGAGTTTCATAAATAAAATAGGACTCAGAATTAGAACTAGCAAATACATGTTGCCTTTGATTCTTGCTTCTGATATTTCATGAAATTCTTCATAACTATTATGCATGCAACTTCTGTTCTGTAAATGACTAAGTTGCAGATGTTCTGACTGGCCAGGAGAGAGTCAAAGTTCTGACAATTGCGCTAGAACTTCTGGAAACTTCTAAATTTTCAGAAGGTCCAGAACTTCTGAACTTCCATATTTTACTAACATGTTTCTGTTTGTGCAACAAGTTAACGTCAGAACTTCTGACCTCTTCTACTTTGTGTTGGTTATGTTTTCTTCTCTTTTATCTTTGCCATTATATTATATTTTATTTCTAATCAAAAACAAAAACACCAAAAATATTTTATATTTACATGATATATTTTCTTTTAATGAAAAAGGACCAAAAATATTTTCTTAAGCAAAAGTTATTTTATTTTTAAAAACAGATAAATATTTCACATTTCCTGTACATTCTTGTCTATTTCAACATGGTTGTAATAAGTAACCCAGAATTTTAAACTTGCAACCCCCACTCATAAAATATGTACCCCCATCCCCTTAAATGCTGTAATAGTGTAGAACTTTACATTTCTGTACTGTTATTTGCTTTCAATATTGCTAGTAATTAGGGTATATGACAAGATATAAAAATTGACAAATAGATCACCCTAATCAAAGACAAAATATGCATGCAATCAAACACACTCACACACTTACACCCTTAGGGTAATTCCACTTGTTGCCTTACAAAAATGGTCATGTTATGCATGTGGGATGTCTTAGCACAAACGAATCGAAAAAGATCATAGTCCCTCGATGACGCTATCAAAAGTTGCCTTTCAAAATGATCTTAGTCCCTACAGAAAAAGTGCTAAGTCATTTCACAACATTGCTATCATGGTCATACGATGACCCAACGCTTGTCCCTTCACATCCAACGATGGTGCTTCTTATCAAAACAATGGTAAGATAGCAACATCTAAAGGAGGAGGAAAAACACATCTAAAAACTTTTGAGTAGGTAGATTACTTTTAGTTACTTGCTCAATTTCAAAACAAACATCTTTGCTATTTTCAAAACAATCACATACACTTTCAAAACACTTTCCAAACATGAAATATTTTCAAAAGCTCAACACTTTGCATACATTCTTACGAATGAGAATCATTGCAAAGTTTGCCTAAATGATGGCATCTTTTCAAAATACTTTCAAAACCACACAAAAGCACGACTTTCAAAAAAAAGCAAGTGATCTAACAAGTAACTAAGAGCCCATGGAAAACCATGGATGGAAAGGGTGCTAATACCTTCCCTTTTCATAATCTACCCCCCGAACTCATGAAAACATCTCGAAAGGTCTTTCCTGTGCTTTTTCACCTTTCCTTAATGGATAAAAGAAAAGTCGGTGGCGACTCTTGCTAAACCGCAACATTTTGCAAACACAAACGCAAAACCCTCAAGTCAGTTCTCCCACCGTATCACAAAAGGCTATATAGGAGATGCCAGCTCCCCGAACAGAAAAAGAAGTCATAGGCTTTTTGGGATGGTTGAATTACATTGCCCGATTCATTTCACATTTGACTTCTACTTGTGAGCCGATCTTCAAGCTACTGAAGAAAGATCAAGTGGTAAAGTGGAATGATGAATGTCAGGCTGCTTTCGAAAGGATAAACGAATATCTCCAAGAGCCACCTATTCTAATGCTTCCAGTTGAAGGAAGACCTTTGATATTATACTTGAAAGTACTCGACAATTCAATGGGGTGCGTGATAGGGCAGCATGACGAGTCTGGCCGAAAAGAGCATGTTATTTACTACCTTAGCAAAATGTTTTTCGACTGTGAGACCCGATACTCACTGCTCGATAAAACTTGTTATGCTTTGGCATGGGCTGCTCATCGGCTGAGATAGTATATGCTGACTCACACTACCCTACTGATATCAAAGATGGACCCAATCAAGTATATCTTCGAAAAGCCTGCCTTGTCCGGAAGAATAGAAAGATGGAAGATGATCTTAACTGAGTATGACATCCAATAAACGACCCAAAAAGCAATCAAGGGAAGTGTGTTGGTAGATCATTTGGCGCATCAGGCTGTAGACGACTACCAATCCATGAATTTCGAGTTTCCGGATGAGAACATCATGTTGGTGACTGATTGTGAGAAACCTGGACCGGATGAAGGACCTGAGGAGGGATCCCGATGGTCTATGTACTTTGATGGAGCTTCAAACACTTTGGGTAATGGCATTGACGCCGTGATCATATCTCCTGAAGGCTGTCATACTCCGTTCACCGCCCAATTATGTTTTAACTGCACCAACAACATGGCGGAGTATGAAGCGTGCATCATGGGCCTTCGAGCAGATATTGACCTAAGGATTAAGTTTTTGAGTGTATTCGGAGATTCCGCTCTAGTGATCAATCAGATCAAAGGCGATTAGGATACGAAACACCTAAATCTTATTCCTTACAAAGAGTATGTACTGACGTTGCTCCTGCACTTCGAGGAGATAACCTTTGAACATTTCCCAAGAGAGGAGAATCAGTTAGCGGACGCGCTAGCTACCATGTCTTCTATGTTCAAGGTCAGGTGGGACAATGAGGCTCCCTGGATTACCATTGAGAGGTTGGACGAACCCGCACATTTCTATGACATTGAGACTGAAGAGGTAACAGATAAACCCTGGTTTTACGAGGTAAAGAGGTATCTTAAGGTTCAGGAGTACCCCGAGGGTGCATCTGTTAATGATAAGAAGTTTCTGAGGAGGTTCGCTGCAAAGTTCTTCATCAGTAACGGTCTCCTTTACAAGCGTAACCATGATTAAACCTTACTGCGATGTGTGGACAAGAACGAGGCAGAAAGGATCATGGTAGAGTTACATGAAGGTACCTTCGTAACTCATTCCAGTGGACATACCATGGCGAAGAAAATCCTAAGGGCGGGATAATTTTGGTCTACTATGGAAGCCGATTGTTATCATCATTCTCAGACTTGCCATAAATGCCAAGTCTATGCTGATAAGGTGCATATACCTCCAGTTCCTCTGAACATCTTGGCAGCTCCTTGGCCTTTTGCAATGTGGGGCATCGATATGATCGGCGAGATCAGACCTACTGCGTCCAACGGGCACCGTTTCATTCTGGTAGCAATTGATTACTTTACGAAGTGGGTTGAGGCAGCTTCATTTGCTACAGTAACCAAGAATTTCGTGGTGCGGTTCATCCGACACAATTTGATCTATCGATATGGTGTACCAGAGAGGATCATTAATGACAATGGTACAAATCTCAACAATACGATGATCACCGAGCTCTGCAAACAGTTTAAGATACAGCATCACAACTCTTCTCCTTACCGACCGAAGATGAATGGGGTTGTTGAAGCGACTAACAAGAATATCAAGAAAATTATGCAGAAGATGACGGTGACATATAAAGACTGGCACGAGATGTTACCATTCTCCCTTCATGGGTACCGTACCTCAGCACGGACGTCAACAGGGGCAACACCCTACTTTATGGTATATGGCATGGAGGCAGTCCTACCCATTGAAGTCCATATACCCTCTCTTCGGATCATGAAGGATGCAGGTTTGAGCGAGGATGATTGGATCCAGACCAGGCTTGATCAGCTGAACTTAATCGACGAGAAGAGACTTACTGCTATTTGTCATGGTCAGACGTATCAAAAGCGAATGATCAAGGCATTTAACAAGAAAGTCAGACGACAAGAGTATCAAGTCAAGGATCTGGTGATCAAGTGCATCATACTGCCGCAAGGTGATCCCAGGGGCAAATGGACCCCTACGTACGAAGGGCCATTTATGGTTAAGAACATTTTCTCATGAGGAGCTATGATTCTAACCACCATGGATGGTGACGACCTTCCTCACCCCGTCAATGCAGACATAGTGAAAAAATACTACGCATAATCAAGGACTCGCTAGGTCGACTGGCCTAGGCAAAACTAAGGGCTTCCCGGCGAACCAAAAGGGTTCGGGAAAAAGTAAGGGATGAAAATGAAAAATCTGTACACCCGGCAAGTCGAAAACCTGAAAAGGCGGCTTGGGCAAAAAAGGGTATCCCGGTGGACTGAAAACCCGAAAGGGCGGTCCAGGCAAAAATTAGGGATCAAAGCGTAACACTATGTCTTATTGGATCATCTTACAACCAGACTCCGGTAATGACTATCAAGCTCGGACGACGCCAATCAATCTGATCTACCTTCAACCAAGTAGCAAAGTGATGAGATGCTCGAAGACATAAAGGCAATAACAGAGTTGGAACCCAGTGGGATTGTTCACATAACTGTTTTTCTTTGTTTTTCACAAATTGTATAATTCATCTTTCGGCGGCGTTCTCTTACTAGTACGTCAGCCTCTTGTACAAAAATGCCTATTTACAGGCCCACTTCAAAATCAATACAATTCATTTTACAAGAAATTTCAAATTATTTTCCTTTTTCTGTTTTGTTTTGCAAGAACGTCCAATGGTTCATTTTGATATATGCATTTGACAATAATTGCTGCTCATAAATATTTACATGCGAAACAAAAGACGATTACTCGTAATTCCAAAAACAGGGGCAAACAAGAAATGTCCAAGCCTTACAGTTTCTCTATTCACCAGGTACAGGGATAGACCCAGCTGAAGAAAATGACTAAAAATATGTACACTCCCTGCAGAGTAAGAAAAAACAGTGATGTTAGCTTTCCCGAACATGACACAACTCTCCCCAGCTGAGGTTCGCAATCGCGAGTGAGTCGGTAAGATTCTCCTCAAGCAGAGTTCATCTTTCACCAACAATGGAAGACCATCCCCAGTGGAGTTTATTTCTTCTGCAAAATAGAAACTTTATCCCCGACAGAGTTTATCATCGCCAGCAATGGTAATCCATCCCCAGCCGAGGTTATTACTCCAAATTAGCGGATCTTATGACAAAACATCTCTTCCCCACAGAGTCTTTCTCTCACCAATGTATTCTCTAGCAGGATTATGCTCCCAATCATCTTCGGTCGTTATCTTCAACGAGCGAAACGCTTTATATTCTCCAGCAGCAACCCAGGATTTATTTTCCCCAGTTAGAGAACATCCTAAAAACATTACACATCCATACATCATGACATGCATATACGCATCATACAACACAATCTCATTTATTTTGAGAACATCATTATTCAATACATGTCATGCATCATGGCATTACATACGACTAATTCTTTACATTTCAGGAAAAAGTATAATCAAATTCTCACAAAGTTCAAGCTACGAAGCCCGGGTACAACCGGATAGTATCTTGATTACTCCATCATATTGTGAAGCCCAGAGAACGACCGGATAACAGTATCAGAATACCGCAAAGCCTGGATTATGACCAGACAGTGGTATCTCTTAAAAGTAAGATATGAATCCCGGATTCGACCGGATAATAGTTTAATCCCCAGCAAGTTACTGTAAAGCCTGGATTACAACCAGATAGCAGTACAAGACGTCATGAAGCCTGGATTTCGACCAGATAGTGGCATATCGTAAACACAAGCCGTGAAGCCCGGATTCGACCGGATAACAGCTTAACAAGTTATTGTGAAACCTGGATTACGACCAGATAGTAATATAAGACCATGAAGCCTGGATTACGACCAGATAATGGTAGAAAATGTTGTGAAACCTAGATTACGACCATATAGTAATGCAAGTTTCTGTGAAGCCTGGATTACAACCAGATAGCAGCCAAGAATACTACAAAGCCTGGATTACGACCAGATAGTGGTATATATCTAATACAAGTTATGAAGCCTAGATTCGACCGGATAATACCATGATTTCCCCGAACACCATGAAGCCTGGATTCGACCAGATAATGGTATGATACATCGTGAAGCCTGGATTACGACCAGATAGCGGTAAAAGACACTGAAGCCTGGATTACGACCAGATAACAGTAAGGGACACTATGAAGCTTGGATTTCGACCAAATAGCAGTTCACCCGGCCAATTACTATGAAGCCCGGAGTCGACCGAATATTATTAGGCCTTAAAATCAAATGGAAGCCCGGATGTGACTGGATAACCACTTGATTTTCTTCTGAAGCCTGGATTTCGACCAGATAAGAAGTGAGGTATTATGAAGACTAGTTCGACCAGATAGCAGTACAAGACACCATGAAGGCTGGATTTGACCAGATAATGGTATGAAACATTGTGAAGCCTAGATTACGACCAAATAGCAGTACAAGACACTGTGAAGCTTGGATTTTGACTAAATAGCAGTTTACCTGGACAATTACTAAGAAGCCCGGAGTCGACCGGATATTAGTGTACCCTAAAATTCAAGTTGAAGCCCGGATGCGACCGGATAACAATTGAATTCCTTCTGAAGCCTGGATTACGACCAGATAAGAATTGAGAAATTGCAAAGCCTGGATTACGACCGGATAGCAATTTTAATCTCATCTCCCCAGTAAGTCACTGTAAAGCCTGGATTACGACCAGATAACAACCGATCTTATCACTATGAAGCCTGGATCACGACCAGATAGTAGTTAATTTTCACCTCTTCGACCAAGAGACTATTCCCCAGTAGAATAACGGACGACTGAAGCTCCTAAAATTCAACTTTTCCCAAGACAAAGAACAACATTCCCCAGCGGAATCTTCCTCAACAACAGGTATGCAAGCTCTCGCTAAGGAATCTCTTAGGTGATCGACACTTCTTCTGATGGCATCTTTAAGCCCATCTTCTAACATCAACTTCCAAATGGCATCTATAAGCCCATTCCAGACATCATAAGACAAGTACCACTTCATGCGAGTGCAAAATTCTGGGCACTCTAGTGTTCAATCATCTTCCACCTTCGGATCACGAAAGGCAGGCAAGCCAATTTACATCCTCAGGTTTAAGAAGATTGAACAGGGGCAGCTGTTGTACCCCAAAATTTTCCCTCTCATATTTCTCAATACATTTCAAGTGATACCTTCAAATTGCTCAAAGGAAGCCCAAGGGTTGACCAGACAAACTCTCTCTTAAGGCAGTCTACCTCAAATTAGGGTTTCATGTTGCATCAAGATACTTGAGTCCAAGGGATCCCAAATGCTCACCATTGTCCTAATATGTTCTCAAGATCATCCATGTCAAGTTTTAAGCCCTACAGAGAAAGTTTGCTCAGTCAATTGCTCAAAGGCCTGAAAATCGATTGTGCTAGGGCAAAAGTCAATTATGGCCCACATACAGTCAAACTTCAAGATTTTTGGTCAACATCCTCATTTTTAAGTATTATTCATAATTAGATAAAGTTTTGATCATGATTCATCAAGGATTGCTCACAATTCATCAAAACCCAAAAGTTGCTAAATTAGTGTTTTGTATGAAAAGTCAACTCAACTTTGACCAGTCATAACTTTCTCATACTTTAAGAGAAATGACCCATCCAAAGCTCCTTTTGAATAGGATGTAATTACCTACAATCCATCTTCAGCTCCCAAGTTCAAAATATGCACTCACAAGAAGTTATGACTTTGGACATTATAGGTCATTTTGAAAAGTCAACAAAAACACCTTTTTTGTCAAAGCTTCATACATGAACATGGAATACCAAATTGATATGATAACAAAAGGGTTGCTTAGAGGACATCTCAAGCTTTCTAAAAAGTTCCAAAACACCTTCAAAGAGTCAAAATTGAGGAAGTTATGCATTGGTGAAGTTGGCCTTTTTTGCAAAATTGTCAAAATTGAACTATGCCCCAAATTACAATTTTTGCTAAATGGGCCTAATATTTTGCACTTGTTTTGAGTTGGTAGCATGGTCCACGAGCCCTAGCTCTTTCCACTTGTCTTTATCTTATTTTTATTATTTATATTGATTTTTATTGCAATTAAATCAATTTAAATCAAAACAAATCATGAAAAAATCCAAATCATTGAAACCTCAAGATATTGTGCATATTTCAGGTCCTGTATCCAGCTAGGAAAAGATTGAATTCGTGCAAGGCAAAAGTGGGCACAAAAAGATTGATTTTGTCCTATTTTGGAAATAATTTCAAGTGAATCAAATCAAGATCGAAATCAATAATTGACAAAGATTGAATGGACTTTTGTAAACCTAATTCATTCCTCAGTATATAGGGAACATTTGTAGACAAAAATCACAAGGTTTTGGAGGCGCAAAAGAGAGAACAAAACTTGGAAAAAACAAAGAAAAGTGGTAAACTGATTTTGCACTTCCAGGCATTTACAAAGCTCCCTGACCATCTCATTCACTTCCTGGGATCACAAGCAAGTTGTACCAATCAAGAACAAGGAGTTTCCAACACTAGAACTCACTGTAAGTCAGCCACGACAATGGCTTCTTCTTGAAATCGAATTGCATGATTTTGGCACTTATAGCATGAAATAATCATATATTCTTGTTCCTTAACACATTTGCAAACTATCTGTAGCATTCAATTGCATTTTTGTGGACTATATCAAGATTTGCCATTATTAGGGTTTTTTGCTTCGATTTAGGATCTTTGTGCACAGGTAAAATTGGCCCCCGAGAAGGGTACCATGATGCTCAGCAAGCCAAGACGAGTTGATTCATAGCATTAGGTTTCATTTTTTATGCTTGTGTTTGATTTTAAGATATACAGGGGTTGTAGCTACAAACGTTTGTCCGTAGGTAAAAGTCTATGACTTTTACCAACAGAGCAAGGAGGAAGATGACTGGCGTGGAACATTCCCATTCGTCTGTTTGAAAATTCGCACGCAGGAATTTAACAAAGTTGTTTTTCTTTTATATTATTTATTTGTCCCTTTGTATACAACAAGCGTGTGTAGCTCAGCTGGCATTGGAGCATTTGGAAAAGGTTACAGGACCTGGGTTCGAATCCCAGGTCCCCCCATTCTTTCATGTTATTTTTCTTTCATTGATCAGTCATGCATACAAATCATAAGGACCACCATGCGCCCTCAGAATCCAACCATGGGATCTCCAGGAGGCCAGATCTAAAGGCCATGAGATGAAGGAGCATCATAGGCCATGGTCAATGCATCATAGGAAATCTGGGCAAGTCAACATGGATCACTTATTTTGGGCCCAGAAGTTGATACTCACCCCCCCCCCCCAAATTGCTATTTCATGCCCATTTTCTATTCTCTTTTCTTTTTATATTTCCCTTATTTAATTTATTTATTTATTTTTACTAACATAAAAAATAATTCTTTTTTATCAAAAAATCATAAAACTAATATTTTTCACCCAATTAGATTTAAGATGTTTATTTTTTATACAAAAATTAATTGAATTAGGGTATTTAATTTTAGGTAACTTAAATTTCTTTTGTAAATAAATTAAAATTAATTAGAACAATTAGGGTTTTTGTTTCTAACTTAATTCTATCTTCTTTTTTCTTAAAAATAACCAAAACTATAAAAATAGACCATGTAAATTATTTTCTTTAATTAATTTAATTACTAATTAATTTTGTATCTAATTTAAAAACCTTATTCTTTTTCTTAAATAATTAAAAACAACAAAAATAATTGTTTCTTTTGATTAGGTTAGACGGGGTCAAAACCCTATTTCTCTCTCGTTCTCGATTCACCGCGCTTTATTATTTTTACCATATTTATGTAATTCCTCATAAGTTGTAATAGATTAATTAGGACTTTTTCTAATTTTCATTTTTATCATTTGTTTTTACGGGTTGTTTTTGGCTATGTAATTAATACCCGAAGCCTTGTAATAGCGTAGCTTTACTTTCCGCACTTTAAATTCTGCAAACTATCAACTGTTAGATGTATGAATAATAGGGATGCATGACAAGAATGTATGATTAACTTTAAAACAGTTAGCAAACCCTAAATGTGCAAAGATAATAAACTTGAAATTGAATCACTCGCACATGCGCACTCCTTGGGTATACTCCCACTTCGGTTGCCTTCGGTAAACGATCATTAAGTATAGGGTATTTTAGTGGTCACTCTTTTGTCTCAAAGATCAAAGTTGCCTCGGAATTGTTGCCTTAAATATTGATGTTAAGACATTAGGGTTATTACTAAGACGTCCTAACATTGCTTTAGTGATCGTACGTCCCTTTCGAATTGACCCTTAAAACTCCAACGACGGTGCTACCTACTCACTAATAGTGGGATAGCGCTGTCTAAAGGAAATAAGAACATAAACATTCTTTTTTCGAGTAGGTAGATGCTAGTAGGTACTTGCTCAAAATAAACTTTTTCACACTTACACTCTTTTCAAACAAAGTTTTCAAAATAACTTCGTAACACTCTTGAAGACAGAAGCAAGGGTTAAAACGAAGTAAACAAAAACTTTTCAAAACACACAAACACGGAAGCAATTTTAAAATGATGAGCAAGTACCTAAGATCCCGTAGAAAACTACAGATAGAAAGGGTGCTAATACCTTCCCTTTCTATAATCTACCCCCCGTACTCAAAATCTCGAAAAAGGATTTTTTCTGTGCTTTTTTCCTTTCCAGTTGGATAAAATAAAAGTCGGTGGAGACTCTTGCTTACCGCGACATTTTGCAAACACAAACGCAAAACGCAAACCACCATCTCAACAGTTCCGGTTCTGCCACCGTATCACACGTATCGACATATAATGTTATGTCTGATAAATCGGGCTACAACGTTCTTGGTAACAAAAGCGAACGAAGCTGCCTCAACCCACTTCGTGAAGTAATCAATGGCAACCAGGATGAAGTGATGTCCGTTAGAAGCCGTGGGTCTAATTTCTCCAATCATGTCGATGCCCCACATTGCGAACGGCTACAGAGCAGTCAATATGTTCAGAGGAACCGGAGGCACATGTATCTTGTCAGCATAGATCTGGCATTTTTGGCAAGTCTGCAAATGCTGATAACAGTCTGCTTCCATAGTGGACGAGTAGTATCTTTCCCGTAGAATCTTTTTAGCCATCGTATGTCCATTGGAATGAGTGCCAAAGGTACCTTCGTGTAAGTCAGCCATAATCATTTCTGCCTCACTCTTGTCTACACACCGAAGCAAGGTAGAATCATGATTGCGCTTGTAGAGGATCCCGTTACTGAGAAAGAACTTACCAGAGAATCTTCTTAGGAACTTCTTATCATTGACTTAAGCTCCTTCGGGATATTCTTGGATTTCGAGGTATATTTTGACTTCATGAAACCAAGGCTTGTCCGCTACGTCTTCAGTATCAATCTCGTGACAGTATGTTGGTTCATCCATCCTCTCAATGGTGATCTGAGGAGCCTCATTATCCCATCTAACCTTGAACATGGATGACATTTTAGCTAGCGCGTCCGCTAGTTGATTTTCCTCTCGTGGAAAATTCTCAAAGGTAATTTCTTCAAAGTATGGGATTAATGTTAACACATGTTCCTTGTACGGGATGAGATTAGGATGCTTCGTGTCCCATTCTCCTTTGATTTGGCTGATTACCAAGGCCGAGTCTCCGAACACACTTAAGAACTTGATCCTTAAATATATTGCAGCTTTAAGACCCATGATGCACGCTTCATACTCAACCATGTTATTGGTACAGTTGAAATATAGCCTGACAGTGAAAGGAGTATGACAGCCTTCAGGAGATATAATCACAGTGCCGAGTACATTGCCAAGAGTGTTAGAAGCTCTGTCAAAAACCATAGTCCATCTGGATCCTTTTTCAGGTCCTTCATCTGGTCTAGGTTCTTCACAATTAGTTACTAGCATGACGTTCTCGTCTGCGAACTCAAAATTCATGGATTGGTAGTCATCCACAGCCTGATGAGCCAAATGATCAGCTAGTACACTTCCCTTAATTGCTTTCTAGATTGTGTATTGAATGTCGTATTCGGTCAGGATCATTTTCCATCTTACTATTCTTCTGGAGAGAGCGGGCTTCTCAAAGATGTACTTAATAGGATCCATCTTAGATATCAATAAGGTAGTGTGGCTCAACATATATTGTCTTAGTCAGTGAGTAGCCCATGCCAAAGCGCAGCAAGTTTTCTCGAGCAGTGAGTATCTTGTTTCACAATTAATAAACTTTTTGCTAAGATAGTATATTGCATGCTCTTTTTGACTAAACCCGTCATGCTGCCCCAACATACACCCCATTGAGTTCTCTAATTAACGTATAGTACATGATCAAAGGTCTTCCTTCAATTGGTGGTATCAGAATTGGAGGCTTTTGGAAATATTCCTTGATTTCGTCAAAGGCATACTGGCAATCGTCATTCCACCTCATTTCTTGATCTTTCTTCAGTAATTTCAAGATTGACTCACAAGTAGCGGTCAGATATGAAATGAATCTGGCTATGTAGTTTAAGCATCCCAAGAATCCTCTAACTTCCTTCTCAGTGCAAGGAGTTGGTATTTCTTGTATAGCTTTTACCTTTGCGATCCACTTCAATGCCTTTGTTGCTCATAACAAAACCCAAGAGCTTACTAGATCTTACCCTGAAAGTGCATTTATTCGGGTTTAGCCTCAATTTGTATTTCTTCATCCTGTCAAATAGTTTTTGTAAGTGATCAAGGTGTTCCTCCTCAGTTTGATACCTGGATATCATATCATCCACGTAGACCTTTATCTCGTGGTGGATCATATCATGAAACAAAGCTACCATGGCCCGTTGATAGGTTTCCCCAGCGTTCTTCAATCCAAATGGCATAAACTTGTAACAGAAAGTGCCCCACTGTATGACGAAGGTTGTCTTCTCCATGTCCTCAGGTGCCATCTTAATCTGATTATCTAAAGAAACCATCCATGAAGGAGAACACTTTATGTTATGCGGTATTGTCAACTAGAACATCAATGTGAGGAAGCGGAAAGTCATCCTTAGGGCTTGCTCTGTTTAGGTCTTTGTAATCCATACACATACATATCTTACCATCCTTCTTAGGTACTGGAACAACATTAGTTACCCATTGGGGATAGGATGTGATAGCTAAGAAACCGGCATTGAACTGTTTCATGACTTCAGCCTTGATCTTTTCTGACATATCCAGCCGCATATGACGAACCTTCTGTTTCACTAGAGGGTAGTCCTCTTTTGTAGGTAGGCAATGAACCATAATATCGGTGTCAAGTCCTGGCATGTCTTTGTTTGACCAAGCAAAAACCTCAACATAGTCATGTAGAATCTGTATTAACCGCTGTTTGACACTGGGCTCCAAGTTAGCACCTATCTTGACTTCTTTTTTGTCCTCTTCGGTACCCAAGTTCATTGTCTCAACTGGTTCCTCGTGAGGCTGTATTGCCCTTTCTTCCTGTTGTAACAGTCTGGCAAGCTCTCCTGGTACCTCACAATCTTTGGCACCTCCGTCCTCGACTTGGTTGATCGGATTTTCAAAATCATAAAGAGCAATAACATAACTGTTATCAATGGGATTCAGAGTGGATGTGGATCTGCAGTTTGATATGTGAGTGTGTGTAAGAGCATAGTTATTTTAATAAAGTAAAAAGAAGAAAAGAAAGGAAAAGAGCACAAAATTTATATGTAAAAACGTCCAATGCTTTATTAATGACATATGATAATGAAACATGATAACCCTCACAAAATAACCACTGTGCCTTGGGTAAGACACAAGGTTTTAGAGTTTGTATTATTCATTTATTACATATCCAAAAACAAAACAAAAATACAATTACTCCTGAATAAAAGTAATCGGAAAAAAGTCTTTAGCCTTCCAGTTGGTGATCCCTCTGTTGACAGTTGGAAAGATCCACTGGTCCATATCACAATCATTGTCATTGTCTTCCAAAGCATTAATTACATGATTGTTGATACGTAGGGGTGGCCCTCCGGCACGAGCACGACGAACAACCCTTTGAGCTCCTGATGTAAAAACCAAGCTAAATTTTTCAGATTTGTAAGGAGTATCTGGGAGTTGGCCCCAAATTTTACACCCACCTTCTTCAACAACTGCCATGGAATCTTCAAGAGAAGCCATCTTCAGCGGAGGCCTGGTAGTCTTTGGAATACTTGCAGAGGTTTTGGTTGCAGCAACAGTCTGTGGAACCTCCTCAAAGTTCTGACAGGGGGTCTCAATGAACTCACCGTGTATTTCAACGTACCTGGAAGAGTTCAGGTGGCTCACCATGTACTCCTCCTCCCAATGTACTGTGATAATTTTCCCATTGACTGGGTATTTTAGCATCTGATGTAGGGTGGAAGTTACAGCATCAGCCCCATGGATCCAGGGTCGGCCTAATAAACAAGAGTAAGATGGCCGTATGTCCATCACATAGAAAGTGGAATTAAAAGTCTGAGTGCCCACTTTGATAGTGATGTCCACCTCTCCATGCACCATTCTTTTAGAACCGTCAAAGGCTCTCACCAAAATGTTATTAGGCTTCAGAGTCAATCCTTCGCAATTTAACCTATCAAGGGCCTTCTTGGGAAAAACATTCAGTGATGAACCTGTATCGACTAGAACATGGGCCAAAGTAGTTCCCCTGCACTCGATAGAGACGTGCAATGCATCATTATGTTTCCTTCATCTGGGGGTTAGATCAGCATCAGAGAAACCTAGCCCATTGTTAGCAGTCAAACTGGCCCCATAGTCTTCAAATCGATCAGCGAAGGTTTCTTGTGGAACGTGAGCAGACTTGAGGAATTTCACTAAAGCCTTGGCATAGGCTTCAGAGCACAATAACAGGGCCAGCATTGAGATCTTGGAAGGGGTCTTCCCCAGTTTTTCAACCACATTGTAGTTACTCTTCTTAATGATCTTTAAAATTTCACCCATATCTTGCTTAGAGGATTCTGGGATGACTTCTGGGTAAACCTTCGTCTGGACAGGATCAACCAATATCTCTTTACCCTGAGTCTCAGCCGACTCAGTGGTAGGGGTAGCAGTAGGGCTAGCAGTAGGAGTAGTTATAGGAATACTGATAGGAGTAACTGCAGGGATGATCACAGGAGTAGCAACAGTTTTAGGAGGAGAGATATCGGGGGAGAAAACTCTTCTACTTCTTCTTATCTTACTGGTCCCGGCAATATTTCTAACGTCAGGATCATAGTCTTCAGCATTTTTGTCTTTCACGACCAACAAGTCTTGCTTGATGCCATGGTAATAGATGCCAGCCCCATATTTCCAAGGAATAGCTTTATCCGAGGAATATGGTATAGGTCTAGGGAAAGTAATTATCAATGGAGTAACTCTCGGAACAGATGTAATCTCGATAGGTCTTTTGGAGGAGACCTTTGGAGGATTGGCGGAAATGGTAATGATAGAAACATCTTCACATGGAGTACTTGTAATTGGAGTCTTTTCAAACAGGATTTCTTTATCATCCATTAGGCACTGAACACCTTCCTTTAACAGACGACAACCATCAGGTAAGGACAAACACAAGTGGCATCCTTTGCCACAACCCGGAAATAAATCGGCCTATAAGAGATTCTTCTTAATAGTCAGGAGCAGAGTAGTTAGGTCATCCACATAAGCAGCAAACATGTCATCATCAATAACATTGACACCACGACCGTGCTTGGGAATAGGGGCAGTAATAACATTAGGAGTCTCAGGAGCGTCAAATTCAATCTCCTTTGCTTCAATCAAATCCTACACCTTATTCTTCAAAGCCCAACAGTCGTTTGTATCATGGCCTGGACTTTCAGAATGGTAAGCACACCGAGCATTTGCATTGTACTGAGGAGATGTAGTGTTAGGATTCTTGGGAGCCTCTTTCAGGGTAACCAAATTGGACTTCAGCAGGTGTGGTAAAACCTGAGATAGGGTCATATTGATTTGGGTAAACTGTCTCCTTGGCTTATCTATTCTAGACTGATTGTTCTGTTGCCGGTTTGATGCAGAATTGGAAATCATAACAACCCCTACCGTCAGACGATGCTCAGTTTTGTTAAGATTTCTTTGGCCATAAGCAGCACTGACTTCCTTCTTCCATGTGAATGGTTTCTTTGCAGTGCTGGAGGATGCATCTCTCTGTATTTTACCACTTTTAATACCAGCTTCCACTCTTTCTCTTGTCAAGATCAACTCAGTAAACCCAGCAGAAGAACTTCCAATCAGGTGGTTAAAGAATGGCCCAGATAATGTGCCCAAGAACATGTCCACCAGCTCCCTATCAGACAACGAAGGTTGGACTCTTCCCGCAAGGTCTCTCCATTTTTGGGCATAGTCCTTAAAGCCCTCACTGGAACCCATAGACATACTTTGTAATTGTGTACGAGTCGGGGCGAGGTCAGCATTATATTGGTATTTCTTATAGAAAGCAGCAGCCAGATCTTCCCAATTACGCATATTGGTTCTTTCTAATTGATAGAACCATTCCAGCTGAGTTCCTGCCAAACTTTCTTGGAAGAAGTGTACCTACAAATCCCTGTCAGTAGTATGGGGTTGAATTTTCCTGACATACGACCTTAAATGTATCTTAGAACAGGAGACACCGTCGTACTTAGAAAATGTAGGGACCTTGAACTTCCGCGAGATGACCACCCCTGATACAAGTCCTAGCTCTTCAAAGTCCAACCCGGGCACCCTTTAGATCTCCATGGCATTGAGTCGATCCTCCAGTTGTTTGTATTTATCATCAGCAGGAGGATATTGCTCCTCGGAATAGTCAGGTTCATCCTCTTTAGACTCCCTTATACTATGGTCTTCTTCTCTTGGCTCTACATCCTGATTCTCTCTCTCTCTCTCTCTCTCTCTCTCTCTCTCTCTCTCTCTCTCTTGACGGAGTTTCGAGCTCTGAAACATGCTTCATCGGTCCTTTGAACCTTCTTCCCAAGTTCAAAACACCCACTGGCCTCTTTTTCTTCTTCTTGTCCTTGAGAATCAGAGCTTTCAAGTCTTCTTGTCCCTTGGCTAGATTCAGGAACATTTCTTGGAATTGGGCATTTTGTGCCTAAAGTTCCTTGATTGTTTGTTCAAGAGCCATTGCTGAAATAAATAGCGATGAAGATAAGAAACCTGTCCTGAAACATGTTTATGCAATGATATGTATGGTATATGTATGCAATGTTTTCAAGAACTCTGAGAAATTTAAGTTTGTGAACCAAATTGAAACAAAGATTTTATTAGTAAAATTCAAAATACAATTTCCTTTTTAGGCTTACAATTGAAAAATTCTAAAATCTAATACATCAGGTTTCCCATGGGCGCTTCCTCCTCGTGCCGAGATAGACATTAAGACTTTTCTCTTCATGAAGCTGCTTCGTAAGTTCCAACACTTTCTTCCCATTGACATATAAATGATCTTTAAAGGTATCCCATTCTTTCTTCAACTGAATCCAGGATCTTTGCAGCTCTTCAAGATCAGTGGGCATGTCAGGATGGAGAACTGTATAAGGAACATCCCCTTAGGAAATGGGCTCCACGACCACTGGTAAGATGGCTATATATGGCATGATAAGGTTCTGAGCGCGAGTTCGCACCTATTTGAGATAAGGTTTCATAGGGATGGAAATCTTAGGCCCCAAAGTCCTGGTAGAAATCTGTTTACCATGCCCCAAGCTCGTATAAACCTCTGACGGTACCCTTGAGAATCATCCTTGTAGTTAAACATCATGCCTAAGATAAGCATATTGTGGGAACCATCCCTTCGAGCATAACCAAATTGCGCAAAGTCAGAGAGGAATTATAAGTTATGCCTCCCTTAATGCCAAGTAGTGGGACATTAGGGAATTCACTGTAGCGGTCAATGATGTAAGTTTAAGAATGCGCCTAAGAAGGGGGGTGAATTAGGTGGTGGTCGATTTTTCAAAAGTTACAATGTGTAAATCGATTAACATAAGATGTAAATCGATTGCACGGGTTTGTAACGTTCATGTTTTCAAAAAATTTGAAGTGTAAATCGATTAGCATGTTGTGTAAATCGATTTACAAGAGTTAAAAATTCAACTCAATTCTGTGATCAATCGATTTACACTTCATGCAAATCGATTGCTTCCAGAGACAATCATTTTTTGAAAAGGCATGTGTAAATCGATTTACATCAAGTGTTAATCAATTTACATCAGTAAAAAACTTAAAATTTGTTTTAAAATTTAAGTGAAGTGTTGTGGCAAGTGTGTATATCATTTTTGAGCATTTCTAATCAATGTAGTTCAAATGAGAATTGATATACTTGATTGCTTGCCATGATCCTTGAAGATTTGAGTGAATGATGCTTTAAGCTAATTCCACTTCTTTTCCTTCTTGCCATAGTGCTTGTTTGTCTTTTATCAAAACTAGCTTGTTTGTCTTTCATCAAAACTAAAGTTGAGTTGAGGCTTGAGATTACATTCTCCCCCTTTTTGATGATGACAAACCATCTTTCTTTATGAGTTGTTCAGAATTGGAGCAAAATGAGTTTTCTCCCCCTGAGAAGATTTCTCCCCCTATGGAGAAAAAGGTTTTGAAAGCTTGCCCTGTAAAGAAAATTGAAACAAACAACCATAAAGTGCTATCACATCCTTCTCCCCCTTTGACATTATCAAAAAGAAGGGAAAGATGCAACATAAAGTGATACTTATAACAGTTTGAAACATATATGAACAAGAACTAAAAAGCAAATGTTTAAAAATAGCGAACAAAGTTCAAATACAACAGACTAACACTTGAATGATTACAAACAAAAACGTAATGATAAATAACAAGAATTCAATAATATTGGTCATTGGAAGGGTCCTGGATATGGAAATTGTTGTTGTAGAGGCAATGTAAGTTTGACCAATATATTAAAAGCTCATAAAACTATCACATGCTGAAAAAATTAATTTGCATAGAGAAAAAAAGTACATAAAAATGCTTCAGCTTCTGTGGTAAATCGATTTGCCCCTTGGTTAAATCGATTTACACAACAGAATTTTTATGAAAATTAATTTTCGTTCAGTGGTAAATCGATTTACATACTGTGTAAATCGGTTTACACAAAAGGATTTTTATGAAAAAAAAATTTTGCTTCAGTGGTAAATCGATTTACACACCAAGTAAATCGATTTACTTAAAGGAAAAATTTTAAAGACAGTAATTTTAACATTTGACACATTGTCAAAACACATATATATGTACATTAAAGTATAGTTAAGGATAGAGTGCACCTTATATATCTTGTTCATCTAGGATTCTGAGTTCACGACGAATTTTGAATAATGCATCCTTTGCAAGTGGTTTTGTTGTTGAAACCACATTCTTTGGTTTGAAAGTTGATTTGGTATGTTTGCCCTTTTGGCATGCACTACATAATTTTTCTTTGATGAACTTCATATTTGGTAGACCAATAACTAAGTCATGCTTAACCAATTTGTTCGAGTGATCCATGTGTATGTGAGAAATCCTCTTGTGCCATAACCAAGCGTCATTGTTGTTTACCATAAGACATTGTACCTTCATAGACAAATCATCTAGAGTAATCATAAAAATATTGTTAGATCTTATACCTTTGAGTTTTACCTCATTGGTTTCCTCATCCATAATAAGGAATTCTTCTTTGTTGAATTTGATCTTGAACCCTCTATCGCAAAGTTGGCTTATGCTAAGAAGGTTGTGCTTTAATCCTTCAACATAGAGAACATCCTCAATTTGAATGGATGGAGGTGTGCCAACTATTCCAACGCCAAGAATCTTTCCTTTGGTGTTGTCTCCATAGGTGACATACCCTTTGGCTTTATGTACTAGATATGAAAATTGGTGTACATCTCCTGTCATATGCTTTGAACATCCACTGTCAAGATACCAACGATTTGATGTGGATTTCAAGCATACCTACAAAAACAAATTATTTCTTGTTAGGTACCCAAGTGGCCTTGGGTCCTTCATAGTTAGTTCCCTTTTTCACCCATGCATAATGTCCACTATCCATACTGAAATTTCTAATATAGCATGCATTGGGTGTGTGTCCAATAATACCACAGTAAAAACAGTTTGGAACAAATTTGCTCTTGTATCTAGGAATTTGTTTTCTTTTAGATACATTAGCCTTTTTCTTTTGATGATTATGAACAACATGCTTCTTTTCTACTATCTTGGGATTGGAACTATTACTAGCCTTTACAAAAACAGTGGGCTTGTTACTTGGTTTCTTAGAATTCACATAACCAAGACCTCTTTTATCATTTGGATAACATTGTTGGCTTAGTAATCCTTCCAATCCTATTTGTCCTTTTTCATATCGTTCAATGACTCTTTTCAATTGAATAATTTGAAAGACATTTGATTCACACTTGGAGCATGCAAATTTTTCCTTTTCTTTTATAAAATTCTATTTTTGAAGATCAAAATCTTTAGTCATGGTGTCAATTTTTTCGAGACAAATTAGAAGTTCTTTTTCTTGGTTTGACACCTTTTTGTATAAACTTTTGCATTCTTTAAAGATTTCATCAATTGCACCTTGAACATCATCATCAAAAAGAGTAAATTCATTACTAACCTCTTCTTTATCGTCGGAGTGATGTGATGCCATTAAGGCTAAATTTGCACATTCGTCGCTTTCCGATTCCGATGTACTGCTCATATCATTATCTTCCCATGCTATGTAGGCTTTCTTTTGTTTTGAGTCTTTTCCTTTGAATCCGTTTTTCTTTGGGAGGTTTGGACAGTTTGACTTGATATGTCCTTGCTTTCCACATTCATAACATGAGACATCTTGTGTTGATGTGGAGGCTTCTCTTTTCTTGAAGTGCTTTCTCTTATGTGCATGAGATCCACCCTTGTCATTTCTGCCAAAAAATTTCCCAAGTCTTTTAACAAGAAGCATGAAATTTTCATCTTCTTCCGGATTGTCTTCTTTTACAACTTCCTTTGAATTAATTTTTAAAGCAATGTTTTTGGACTTCTTTTCTAGATTCTCATGTTTTTCAAGTCTACCGAGTTCCATTTCGTATTCTTGAAGTTTGCCAAATAATGTAGCGGAAGTCATTACGGAGATACTCTTCTTTTCCGAGATTGCCGTTACCTTTGGTTGCCATTCCCTAGTCAATGATCTAAGGACTTTCAAGTTGAGTTCATCATTTGTCAAGGTTTTACCAAGAGCACTTAAGTGATTTGTCAAATTCACAAATCTCTTTTGTAAGTCAAGAATGGATTCTCCGGGCTGCATTCGAAATAGTTCATATTCTTGACTTAAGGTATTTAGCCTTGATGTTTTTACTTCAGTCGTTCCTTCATGAGTTTGAACCAAGGTATCCCATATTTCCTTTGTTGTTCTGCATGTCGAGACACGGAAAAATTCGTCCATACTAAGTGCACCTTGAAGAAGGTTTATTGCCTTTTTGTCATAGAGAACTTTCTTTTTATCATCGTCGTCCCATGCAGTTTTAGGCTTTGAAGAGCCCACACCATTGATTTTCGTTACCGGAATAAATGGACCATTTTCAACAGCATCCCATACTTCCTATCCTTGTGCTTCTAGATGCGCCTTCATGCGTATTTTCCAGAAGTCAAAATATTCACCACAGAATAGAGGAAGCTTGTTGTTACTACCACCATCTCTGAAAACGGGTTGATGATTTGCAGAAGCCATTCTGGATCTCTAGGAGCAGGTTACATATAACCTGCTATGATACCAATTGTAAGTTTAAGAATGCGCCTAAGAAGGGGGGTGAATTAGATGGTGGTCGATTTTTCAAAAGTTACAATGTGTAAATCGATTAACACATGATGTAAATCGATTGCACGGGTTTGTAACGTTCATGTTTTCAAAAAAATTGAAGTGTAAATCGATTAGCATGTTGTGTAAATCGATTTACAAGAGTTAAAAATTCAACTCAGTTCTGTGATCAATCGATTTACACTTCATGTAAATCGATTGCTGCCAGAGACAATCAGTTTTTGAAAAGGCATATGTAAATCGATTTACATCAAGTGTTAATCGATTTACATCCGTAAAAAACTTAAAATTTGTTTTAAAATTTAAGTGAAGTGTTGTGGCAAGTGTGTATATCATTTTTGAGCATTTCTAATCAATGTAGTTCAAATGAGAATTGATATACTTGATTGCTTGCCATGATCCTTGAAGCTTTGAGTGAATGATGCTTTAAGCTAATTCCACTTCTTTTCCTTCTTGCCATAGTGCTTGTTTGTCTTTTATCAAAACTAGCTTGTTTGTCTTTCATCAAAACTAAAGTTGAGTTGAGGCTTGAGATTACAAATGACAGAGATATATCCAATGGATCGGAAATACCAGAGAATATTTGAGTGAGAAAGTGACCTTATCCTTCGCGACCAACCCAAACCTTCTTCATTCTTCAATATTGATTTAGGGAGGTGATAAATAAACCACCTAGACAGCAATGGCACGCAACACATAAGAATCCCTTTTCTCTTCATGGTGCGAGTGTGGAGGGTATGTAAGATGTCTCCGAGTAGAGTAGACACAGGGTTACGAGAGAGGAAAACCTTGATAGCATTCACATCTATGAGAAAGCCTGGATTAGGGAATAACACTAAACTATATATTAGAAGGGCCAGAACCTCCTCAAAAGCTTGGAAATCCAAATCATCCCAAAATTGGTGAGCCTTCTCGTACAGAAACTTGGCTAGAAAACCTTTAACACCACTTCTTGTTTCCCAGTTGGATACAATGTCAGACCGTTTCTAATGAAAAGCTGTTGCAATGACCTCTGGCTTGGGAGCTTCTTCTAAACCGGTGGAATGCGTCTAATCAAGAATATGTATACCCAATATTTGAGAGAACTCTTCCATGGTGGGCACCAACTGGTAATCTGGAAAAGTGAAGCAATGGTGCTTAGGGTCAAATAATTGAAAGAGTACACTCATCATCTTCTCATCAAAATCCAAGGTAACCAGACTGAGAAGTCGACCATAGTTCTTTGTAAATGAGGAAGTCTCGGGAACCCTTGATACTAGCTCTTTTAGTTGGAGAGGTATTCTCACGAAGCTGATCCGGATAGTATTTCTATGAACGGAAGCCATGATCTGCAAGACGGAACAAAGATAAATTCCCTTAGTCCTTGAAATGGTTAGTGTACTGAAAAATGGATGTTATGATGCATGATGTCATGTTTAAGCAAATTAATCACACACAAACAAAACACATAAGACCTTAGGTTCAGCATTGCATAGGGTTTATACGTAAATACCCTCTTGAAGTTTAGTTGGTTCAACCTGTCTTAGAAATAGTAACCGGGTTCTAAGGAGACTTAATATCACTGATCTTTCTTTATCGAGCGTTATTTCAGCTTAACACTGAGGCCGGCTATCAATGAGTGTAGCATCGAATATCAACCAATCCCTAGCTTTACACTGAGACCGGCTATCTCACTACCTTCTAATGGCCAAGTTTATTCAACTAAGGTTCTAAGGTCTGTTAGTGCTTCACGACACCACGCAGTGGCCCCGTATTCTCCTCGATTCAACACAAGAGATACCGGTACCAACCAAAGTGTCACACTAACACAGCTATCGCTTCAACCATATTGGTCTATGTCGTACAGTCTCCATGATCTATTATTGTTTACCTAAAAAGATGCCCCCAGATCCGGGTGTAGGATCTATAGTAACAACCCAAACAACCCTCCAAGGATAAAGCATGCAAAGCAAAAAAAAATCAATTTTAATAATGAACTAACTCTAAGGTAAACCCCACTTTTTCTATTATCCCCAACAGAGTCTCCATTTCTGTGATACGATGGTAGAACCGACTGTTATATACTGGTTTTGCATTTTGTGTTTGCAAATGTTGCGGTAAGCAAGATTCGCCACCGACTTTTCTTTTATCCAAATTAAGGAAAGGGTGAAAAGAACAGAAAAAGACCTTTTCGAGATTTTGAGTAAAGGGTAGATTATGGAAAGGGAAGGTGTTAGCACCCTTTCCATCCGTAGTTATCTACGGGATCTTAGAGGTTTGCTCATTTTTGAAATACCTTTGTGCTTTGTGTACTTTGAAAATGTTTGGAAAATGCCTTAGTGCGGTGATTTGCTTTGTGTTTAACTCTTGTATCAGTTCTCAAGAGTGTTAACAAAGCAAATGTTTTAAAAAATTACTTTTTAAAAGTAGTATTTGTGTGAGTGCAAAATGTTTTTGAGCAAACTTCTAACAACTATCTACTTTTATACTCGAAAAGGGTCGTTCTTTTCCGTCTATCCTCTAGACAGCGTTATCCTACTATTAGTGAGTAGGTAGCCCTATCGTTGGATGTATGGGGGATACTCGAAAGGGACGTTACAGTGACAAAGGCAACTTATGGATACGCTTTAGCAATTTTGTTTTGGTACTAGATCATTTACCGAAAAGGCAATTGTAGGGTCATCGAGGGACTATGATCTTTTGATTTATGGGTCTTTGTTAAAGCATTCCTACCTCATGACTGTTTTATTTTTAAAGGAAACCAAAGTGGGGTACCCTAGAGGTGTACATGTGCAAGTGTGTTATATTCAGTTATTTTTTTGTCTTTTTGTTAAGTTTGCTAATGTTTGATTATTAGTCTTATCACACACGCCTAATTACTAGCAGTTAATATATATTGCAGAATATTAAAGTGTAGGAATTTAAATCTACGCTATTAAAATGCTTTGGGGAGGGGATTTACATTATACAAGAATGAGGGGGATAAAGCAGTAAATGTCCTAGCTTTAATTTATTACATCCAGTGAGTAGGTACATTAGTAATAAAAATGCGAAATTAAATAAACGCGCGTGAAATTGAAAATAATGTCTAAAAATATCCTAAGAAATGAAAATCTTTTTGTTTTGTTTTTATTTTAAGAAAATATAACCTAAGTCTATTTAGTTTTAATTTCAAGAAAGAGGTTAAAATAATTTATTTATTTATTTACAAAATTAATTTAATTAGAAAAATAACTAGCCTAATATTTTTTTGTAATTTTTTGGTTCAATGTCAAGTTAAATAGAAAAAGGGTCAATAAAGAAATGAAACAAAGAATAAAATACAAAAAAGGGGATTCTTTCGATTGTAGGGAGAATGGACTTTTCGACCCAGAGGGAGAATGGATCTTTCGATCCAGAGGGAGAATGGACTTTTCGATCCAGAGGGGATGTTGTCTTTCGATTTTGTGAAGGGTGTTATCCTTCGATCCAGTGACATGATATGGCTTTCAATCCAGAAGGTGGATACTATGAGGGCACTGAATTTGCAAAGGTGTGTTAGCAAAAACAAAGAAGCAGGACCTGGGTATCGAAACCCAAGTCCTTCGATCTTGCGCACGCTGGGTCTTTTCAAGCTATATCTGCAGCAAATGATAGCAACAAAATAAAAGAAAACATGGGGTCGAACCCAGGTCTTTAGTCTTGGATAACAAATCAAATGAAATTATAGATGTGTCATGCAAATGTAGAGTTGGATCTTTTTACCAATTCTTACCAATGATTGATGGATAAATCTATGGTGATGGGTGTGGATATCTTTGTTTGAGGATTGCTTCGATTTGGCTTCTGGACCTGGGTACCTTTGTTTAAGGGTTGCTCTGATTTGGATCACTTATGAGATCTTTGATAACTTTGGTGGGTTTATGGGGCAATGTATCTCCAATGTGTATCTAACTGTCCATTTTGCTTGCAAGCACTCTGCTTATATAGAGTATAAGGGAGGGGACAAGAAGACAATATTTTAAACTGCCATAAATAAATGTTTTCAAGGCCATGAATCAAGTTTTGTAATTGTGGCCAAAAACATGGGTATCTTGTCCTCTTTTTGAAATTTGAATAAATATGGAAAATTTTGGCTTTCAAATACCCTCAGTCTCTATCCTTTAATTGGACCTCCCATGCACCCTTCGAATGGGCCTTTTTGTGTAGCCTTCGATTGGGCTCAAGTGGCCTCTTTCGACTGGGCCTTTAGATGGTCCTTCTGGTGTACCCTTCGAATGGGACTTTGGTGTGTCCTTCGTATGGCTATTTTGAATGGACTTTATATGTATCCTTTGTGCCCTCTTCGAATGGGCTACCAAAATGTGTCCTTCAAATGGCTATCACGCTTGTTGAAGTGTGTACAATTTGTTTAAACTGGGGCTATTGCCTAGGTAAAGCTGGCACAAAGGCAGCCAGTGCCTTGTGGGTTGAAGGCAACTTTTTTTTTGTATGGAAAATCACAAGAAGCTTTTTGCCTAGTTGAAGCTGGCATAAAGGTAGCCAGTGTCTTGTGGGTCGAAAGTAAATTTGAAGAAGTCTTGGCCTTGTGCTGAAGACAAACTAAAGAGCTATATGTTAGAACAAAGTTTGAATATACTACCCTATATTTAAGTTTTGATGATAACAAAGTGAAAAGATATAGTATTTATAAGTTTCATGTATGAACTATCTGCTGCCTAAAATTATTATGTTCTGACTTGCAGATACTCTGATTGAAATAAGCAAGATCACATCTATTCAGCATCAGAACTTGATTTCAGACACCAGCATCAGAAGTTGCTATATCAGAATGTTAAAATCAGATGATCAACTCACGTACATGCTGAAGCCTGATGAACAAGACTGCGCTCAACACTCTGATAAAGAAACACAATAGTTCATCAGCAGCGAAGCAGAGTCAGAATGAGCCAAGCCAGAACTTGCATTAAGTAAGCAACAGTACTGTGCATTGAAAGCAAATTAATTCCAACGGCCTCATTCCAGACAAGATCTTCTCAATAAGGAAAGCTTATTATTAGAATTGAATCAAGAATATTGCATCCAACGTTCATCATCTCAGTGCTATATAAACAAGGCTTTGAAGATTGAAATGGCTAATGCTATCCAAATCTCTACACGCACAAAAAGCTAAACCATAATCTTCGTTCTCTCAGTTTTGCTAAACCACACACTCTGATATTCTATTACTGTTTAGCAATCTAGTTTCTAAGCTTCAATTTGTGTATACATCACAGTTGTGATACAGTTTTGTAAAAAACATCCACACACATAGTTTTATCTCTTTGTAAGAAAGTGTTACCTTGACAAACCGGGTTGTGGTTTGAATCAAGAAGGCTTTAGCAGTTGTTAAAGCAGTCTGTAATATTCAGTTGAATATAGTGGATTAAGACCTCGTTGGAGAGAGGCGAAATCACCTTGACGGGTGGACTGGAGTAGTTTGAGATCAAACGAACCAGGATAAAAATATCTTGTTCATTGCATTAGATTTCAGTTTTACAATTCAACCCCCCTTCTTGTGTTTTTCACCACTTCAATTGGCATCAGAGCGCCTGGTTCTGAGCTAAAACACTTAACCGTGTCAGTACAAGATCCAGCGTCAGAAAAACACAATGGCAGGAAACAATTCTCACATCAGCAATGACAACAATGAGGACAGAGACAGATTTAGTGGCAAACCTCCAGTCTTTGATGGAGAAAACTTTGATTACTGGAAAGACAGAATTGAAAGCTTCTTTCTGGCACATGATGCTGATCTGTGGGATATGGTGACAGATGGATACACGCACCCTGTGAATGCAAGTGGTCAGAAGATTGATAGAAAAACAATGTCTGATCAACAAAAGCGTGACTTCAAGAATCACCACAAGGCCAGAACCATCCTCCTCAGTGCCATCTCCTATACTGAATATGAAAAGATCTCCAACAGAGACACAGCAAAGAATATTTTTGATTCTCTCAGAATGACGCATGAGGGCAACGTTCAGGTCAAAGAAACAAAAGCTCTGGCGCTCATTCAGAAGTATGAGGCGTTCAAAATGGAAGAATCTGAATCCATTGAAACTATGTTCTCTAGATTCCAGATTCTGGTAGCTGGTCTCAAAGTTCTGGACAAAGGATACTCTACTGCTGACCATGTCAAGAAAATCGTCAGAAGTTTACCCAAGCAGTGGAGGCCTATGGTTACTGCTCTGAAGCTAGCTAAAGATCTCAACAAAATCACTCTGGAGGAACTTATCAGCTCCCTCAGAAGTCATGAGATAGAGCTAGAAGCTGATGAGCCTCATAAGCAAGGTAAGCCTTTAGCATTAAAATCTAACAGAAAATTTGAGTCTAAAGTTTTGCAGGCAGTTGAAGAAACATTTGATGGATCCTCATCAGAAGAAGACGAACTTTCCCTTCTCTCCAGAAGAGTAAATCAACTGTGGAAGCAAAGACAAAGGAAGTTCAGGAATCCCAGAAGATCTGATCAGAACGAGTCCTCTTCCAGATACAGAAGGACAGATTCTTCCTCTGGATACAGAAGATCTGAAGGCTCCTCCAGTAGCAAAAAGCCAAACACCAAAGACATCATCTGCTATGAGTGCAATGAGCAAGGACACTACAAGAGTGACTGCCCAAAGCTTCAGAGGGAAAAGCCCAAAAAGAAGTTTGGAAGAGAGAAGAAGAAAAGTCTCATGGCTACATGGGATGACTCTGACTCGTCTGAAGCTGACTCAGAATCAGATGATGAAAGGGCAAACATAGCTCTCATGGCTAACATTTCAGAAGATAGTGAAGCTTCTGAATCAGACTCAGAATCAGACACTGAAGAGGTATTTCCTAACTTTGCTGTTAACTTTACAAAGGCTGAACTTGCTGAAAGCCTTAATGAGATTCTGGAACGTTATCAGCAAATTAGAGCTAAATTCAGAGACCTGAAAAGGAATCTTGAATCCGACTCTAATAAGACTGAGAGTCTCAAATTGGAAAATTCTGAGCTGAGAAATAAGATTTCAAAATTAGAAAACACTTTACAAAACTCTCAGAAGGAACCAATTTCTGAAACTCCCAGCAACGCTGATGAGATCATCAAGGAGTATGATCACAGCTTCCAGAAGTTTCTAGCTAAAAGCATAGATAGAAGCAGAATGGCGTCAATGATCTATGGAGTTAGCAGAAACGGCAGGAAAGGAATAGGATACCAAGGTAAGGTTCCTACACCAAAGAATGTCATGGACTTAACCATTAAACACACTCCTCTGAATTCACATTTTGTGTATGGTCACACACATGATATCAAATATACTAGCAGTAAGCACTCTGTGAAACCAAAATTCAACCAGAGTTTTGGTAAAACTAACAAATCAGGACCCAAGAAAATCTGGGTACCTAAGGATAAAATAATACATGTTGCAGATATCTTTAGCAGCAAGTCAGAAACACCAGTCATGGTACCTGGACTCTGGCTGCTCACGACACATGACGGGAAGAAGGCATATGTTCCAAAGCCTGGAACTTAAGCCTGGAGGCCACGTTGGCTTTGGAGGCAATCAGAGGGGAAAGATAATTGGCTCTGGAACTGTAGGTAATGGAAATCTTCCCTCTATTAATAATGTTCTGCTAGTAGATGGATTGATGCATAATCTGTTATCCATAAGTCAATTAAGTGATAACGGTTATGATATAATCTTTAATCAAAAATCATGTAAAGCTGTTAGTCAGAAAGATGGGACTATCCTGTTTAATGGTAAGAGGAAAAACAACATTTACAAAATCAAACTTTCTGAACTAAAGAGTCAGAATGTAAAATGTCTTCTGTCTGTTAACAACGAGCAGTGGATCTGGCACAGAAGATTGGGGCATGTTAGTATGAGAAGAATATCTCAGATTAACAAACTCAATCTGGTCAGAGGACTTCCTAATTTGAAGTTCAATTCAGATGCTCTGTGTGAAGCATGTCAGAAAGGCAAATTTGCTAAACCTTCTTTTAAATCCAAAAATGTTGTTTCTACCTCTAAGCCATTAGAACTTCTGCACATTGACTTATTTGGACCAGTTAAAACTGCTTCAGTCAGTGGTAAGAAGTATGGGTTAGTAATCGTAGATGACTATAGCAGATGGACATGGGTAAAGTTCTTAAGACACAAGGACGAGTCACACTCTGTGTTTGTTACCTTCTGTAACCAAGTTCAGAATGAAAAGGATCTTAGAATCGTTAAAGTCAGAAGTGATCATGGTGGAGAATTTGAAAATAAAGATTTTGAGTCATTCTTTAATGACAGAGGCATTCTGCATGATTTCTCTTGTCCTAGAACTCCCCAACAAAATGGAGTTGTAGAACGAAAGAACAGAACATTGCAAAAAATGGCCAGAACCATGATCAATGAGACAAACGTTGCTAAGATCTTCTGGGCAGAGGCAATAAACACAGCGTGCTACATTCAGAATAGAATCTCAATAAGACCTATTCTGGAAAAGACTCCATATGAATTGTGGAAGAACAGAAAGCCCAACATTTCATATTTTCATCCATTTGGATGTACTTGCTTTATATTAAATACAAAGAATTATTTGAACAAGTTTGACTCTAAAGCACAGAAGTGTATTATGTTAGGATACTCTGAACGCTCAAGAGGGTACAGAGTATACAATACAGAAACACAGATTGTGGAGGAATCAATCAGTGTTCGTTTTGATGACAAGCTTGACTCTGAAAAGTCAAAGCAGAATGAAGTTTTTGCAGGTATAGAAATTGAATTTGCAGGTTCTGAAGACAAGTCATCAGAAGCTCTCAACACAGACATTCCTTCAACGTCTGAAAGGAGCACTGCTAGAAATCCTACAACAGTTGCTGATCAACCTCAGAAGAGATTACCCAGAAGCAGCTTGGATCACCCAGAAGAGACTATCCTAGGAAGAAAGGAAGATCCAATCAGAACAAGAGCAAGCTTCAGAAACTCTGAAGAAACACTTATGGGACTAGTGTCTCTGATTGAACCTTCTTCAATTGATGAATCACTTCTGGATAATGACCGGATTCTGGCAATGCAAGAAGAGCTGAACCAATTCACCAGAAACGACGTATGGGATCTCGTTCCCAGACCAAAAGGATTCAACGTCATTGGAACAAGATGGGTGTTCAGAAACAAGCTAAATGAACAAGGTAAAGTCATCAGAAACAAGGCACGACTGGTTGCACAAGGTTATAGTCAGCAAGAGGGGATAGACTATACAGAAACCTTTGCCTCAGTCGCCAGGTTAGAATCTATCAGACTTTTAATTTCATTTGCTGTTAATAGAGGCATCACTCTGTATCAGATGGATGTCAAAAGTGCATTCTTAAATGGTTATATAGAAGAAGAAGTTTATGTACACCAACCCCCAGGTTTTGAAAATACAAAACATCCAGAACATGTTTTCAAACTAAAGAAGTCACTGTATGGTCTGAAACAAGCTCCCAGAGCTTGGTATGAAAGGCTAAGTAACTTTATGCTGGAAAATGAATTCACCAGAGGGAAAGTGGACACTACTCTATTCTGTAAATCAGTTAAGAGTGACATCTTAGTCTGTCAAATTTATGTTGATGATATTATTTTTGGTTCTACTAATCCTTCTCTTGGAAGAAAATTTGCTAAGTGTATGCAGGCAGAATTTGAGATGAGCCTCATGGGGGAACTGAAATTCTTTCTAGGAATTCAGATCAATCAAACTCCAGAAGGAACTTACATTCATCAGAGCAAATACATCAGAGATCTTCTGAAGAAATTTGACCTCTCAGAATGTAAGCCATCAAAGATTCCAATGCATCCCACGTGCATTCTGGAAAGAGAAGAGGTAAGCAAAAATGTAGAATAGAAAGTCTACAGAGGTATGATTGGTTCTCTCCTCTATCTGACGGCTTCAAGACCTGACATATTATTCAGTGTTTGTATCTGTGCTAGATTCCAATAAGATCCTAGAGAATCTCACTTAACAGCTGTTAAGCGAATTTTCAAGTATCTGAAAGGTACTACTAATCTGGGTTTGTTTTATAGAAAATCTAGTGATTACAGCTTAGTAGGCTACTGTGATGCTGATTTTGCTGGAGACAGAGTGGAACGTAAAAGTACTTCTGGAAGCTGCCAGTTTCTGGGAGAAAATCTGATTTCTTGGTCCAGCAAAAGGCAATCAACAATTGCTCTGTCAACAGCAGAAGCTGAGTACATAGCAGCAGCAGGATATAGCACACAAATGCTCTGGATGAAAAGTCAGCTTGAAGACTTCCAGATTTTTGAGAGTAACATTCCTATACTTTGTGATAATACTTCTGCTATTTGCTTAAGTAAGAATCCCATTTTACATTCTAGAGCTAAGCATATAGAAATAAAACATCACTTCATTAGGGACTATATTCAGAAAGGTATTTTGAACTTAAAATTTATAGATACAGACCATCAATGGGCTGATATCTTTACTAAACCCCTTTCAGAAGATAGGTTCAATTTCATTCTGAAACATCTCAGCATGAAAGTGTGCCCAGAGTGAAAATGTTTTAACTCCATATATTTACCTTCAGAATGTAATTATTTTACTGTGAACTTCTGATCAATCTCCTTTCAGAAAGATAGAACATGCAGATTGTATCAGATGCAAGTCTAAAGATCTGAGAGTCTAAAGCTCAAAGACAGACGTGCTGATCACTACATCAAACAAGTGTCATCCAATCATCAGCATATCTCTGAAGCAGAACGCGTGCACGCTTCTGAGAAGGCAAAGCGCTGATTGGGTGCATTGAGACACATATCTGGTAACCGTTTCTAAGTATCTTTCTCAAATCCCCCAAAATCAGCAAGCATTTAATGAAAAGTAATCATGCTTTTAAATGGCAATCATGATTTTTTCTCTCTCTTAAAAACGTTTATCTTTTCAAAATAGTTTTGAAAACTCTATTTAAGCACATTAATCTCTCATTCTTATTCTTTACGCTTTCTCACTAATACTCAAGCATTTTCTGCGTATTTCTGTGTTCATCTCTTGCAACCTATTTTCCTCAGTTTATTCTCAAAATCCTTTTAGCGTGAACATGGCAACCTCCAGCAGCGTTTCTGCAGGTACTCAGAAGAAAGCATCATCTGAGCAATATCAAGTGCCACTCAGAACTCTCCTCACTCCGGTGAAGAATATTGAAGTGCTTTCTGAATTAATCATTGACTTTGAAAGCTTGAAGGAGAACGGTTTTGACCTAACTGAAGAAGTTAGGGCTCAAAAGTGGGAAAGGTATTTCGATAGGTTGGTTGGACCAACATTCCCAATGCTGGTCAAGGAATTTTGGATTCACGCCAAGGCTTCAACACATCTAGTCACCTCCTTTGTTATGGGGAAGAAGATTGTGATTACTGAAGATCACATTGCAAGGCTAATCGGTCACAGTGGTGGTGGCGTCCGTTGTGTGGACATGGCTGAAAGATGTGCTGATATAGGTGTGGTAGCTGACAAGATTTTCACTCTTGGGATGCCCAACAGCAAGATTAAAGATCTGAAGGATCATTGCAGAGTGTGGGCTAAGATTATTCTAGGGTGCTTCAACCACAGGAAACCAACCAGTTCTCCTGATTACATAAATGTGGATCAGCAGTTTCTGATCTACTTTATTAATCAGAAGGTAAAGATCAATCTGGCTCACTTCCCGTTCAACCACCTCAGAACAAGTGTGAAAGAAACAAGGGAAGAAGAAAGAACCAAGAGGGATTGGATACCTTTTGGAAGGTTGATATCAGATATTCTGACAGAGAATAGGCTGATTGAGCATCTGATAGAAGCTCAAGAGCTAAGCATTATTGAACCAACAATTGGGAAACCTCTGAACGCAAAGAACCTGAAAAAGATGAAGCTGATAGAGAATATTCAGAAGGAACCCAGAGCTACTCCCCTTGCTGATATCTCCAGCAGAAGAGTGCCTCTGAGTGATTTTCCGTTATTTTCTGAAATTGAATCCAAACCAGAGGTGATTCTCAGGTACCTGGATGCGTGCAAGGCAGATGGTACAGATCCAAAGCTGAATATCATAGATCTGCATCAACCTCAACCAGAAGTGACTGCTGAAAAGATCCAAGCCATGCTGGAGAACCTGTTCACACGCTTGCCTCCTCAACCTTAGTCTTTTTTTCATGCATGACCTTTTTCATGTTTTCCTTGATTTTCTGATGCACTGATTGAATATGTTTTGTAATATTTTCTTGTTTTGATTCTGAACTATCTTAATATGATTAGTTTTTCTGATCTTAATTGTTTTAGCACATCACCAACACTTTTTGATTGCTAACAAAAAGGGGGAGAACAAGAATGATATTTTAATCAATAACGGCTGACTAGACAGAAATTCTCAAACATTCTAACTCTATTACTTGAAATGTTTTTTTCTGTTTTGCTTAAAGTCTACAGGCACAAGGAAGCTCCTGGACACTCTGAAGACTAGAAGCTCTGATCACTATGAAGTTCTGATCCGCTCTAATATTCTGATCCAAAGCAAAGCTCTGACAAGATAAGCTCTGAAGCTCTGCTCTGACATAAAGCTTCTGATAAGTCAAAGACTCTGATACTCTGATGTTCAAAGAAAGGCAAAAAGATCTGATCCTGAAGAACACGTATAATCAAAGGGAAGTAATAAACTCAGGGGGAGTATCTCCTTACTCCTTATTCTTTTGCTTCTTATTCTGATACATATTCCAGATACCTTTTCACGTTATTTTCATTTAAAATATCTAGTTTTTGTCATCATCAAAAAGGGGGAGATTGTTAGAACAAAGTTTGAATCTACTACCCTATATTTAAGTTTTGATGATAACAAAGTGAAAAGATATAGTATTTATAAGTTTCATGTATGAACTATCTGCTGCCTAAAATTATTATGTTCTGACTTGCAGATACTCTGATTGAAATAAGCAAGATCACATCTATTCAGCATCAGAACTTGATTTCAGACACCAGCATCAGAAGTTGCTATATCAGAATGTTAAAATCAGATGATCAACTCACGTACATGCTGAAGCCTGATGAACAAGACTGCGCTCAACACTCTGATAAAGAAACACAATAGTTCATCAGCAGCGAAGCAGAGTCAGAATGAGCCAAGCCAGAACTTGCATTAAGTAAGCAACGGTACTGTGCATTGAAAGCAAATTAATTCCAACGGCCTCATTCCAGACAAGATCTGCTCAATAAGGAAAGCTTGTTATTAGCATTGAATCAAGAATATTGCATCCAACGTTCATCATCTCAGTGCTATATAAACAAGGCTTTGAAGATTGAAATGGCTAATGCTCTCCAAATCTCTACACGCACAAAAAGCTAAACCATAATCTTCGTTCTCTCAGTTTTGCTAAACCACACACTCTGATATTCTATTACTGTTTAGCAATCTAGTTTCTAAGCTTCAATTTGTGTATACATCACAGTTGTGATACAGTTTTGTAGAAAACATCCACACACATAGTTTTATCTCTTTGTAAGAAAGTGTTACCTTGACAAACCGAGTTGTGGTTTGAATCAAGAAGGCTTTAGCAGTTGTTAAAGCAGTCTGTAATATTCAGTTGAATATAGTGGATTAAGACCTCGTTGGAGAGAGGCGAAATCACCTTGACGGGTGGACTGGAGTAGTTTGAGATCAAACGAACCAGGATAAAAATATCTTGTTCATTGCATTAGATTTCAGTTTTACAATTCAACCCCCCTTCTTGTGTTTTTCACCACTTCACTATACATACCCTGGTGACACACTGAGGGGTCTTTTTCCCATTATGAGATTTGTGAATTGAAGGCCAGTTTAGAGAAGTTCTTGCTTTGTGTGCTAAAAGCACGCCTAAAGGGATAATTTTCCTAGTAGAACCAGGAAACAAGCTTGCTCCAAGGAAAATAAATGCTCAATCGAAGCAAGAATCCAGCTTGCATGCAGGTAGCCATTGCATTTGTGAGTCAAGCCAGCATGCAAAGACAGTGGTGTAATCTAAGGAGAACTGAAAGAAGCCCTTCCCCTTTGGATCGAAGGAGGTTGTTTTAAAGGGAAAACATGCCCAGTCAAAGCTTGTATACACCAAGCAAACAACAGTCCAAGGCTTCAATCGAAGCTTGGAAAGTTGAGGCAAGCTTGGAGGAGATTAGGCGCCTAATCGAACCTTATCAAAATTCCAATCGAAAGACGCCTTGTTCATGCCAATAGAAAGACCTTGTTTATCTTCAAAAAAATTATTTTTTCCTTTAATCAAATGCTTGTGATCACCATGTAAGAGAAGGATCTTGGGAAAATATGAGAGGGAAAATTTTGGGGTACAACATTGCACTTTACCTATCCCCAATCTCTTGTAGATGGAAAACGGCATAAGACTCACACTTGCTCCCAAATCAATAAGAGCTTTTTTGAATGACCTATCCCCAATGGTGCAGGGGATAGTCACAGCACCTCGATCCTTCTTTTTCACTGAAATCTTCATACCTTGTAAAATAGCACTACAAGTTTCAATTAGAATAATCGGGTCATGATCGATGGTCCACTTCTTGGAGATGATGTCCTTTATGAACTTGGCATATGTAGGCATTTTTTTCCAGTGCCTCCAAGAACAGAGTGTTAATTTCAAGCTTTTTGAACATCTCCAAGAATTTTTCAAAATTCTTCTCATGTCGCCCCTTCTTCTTATTTCTTGTGGGGAAAGAAAGTTTAACGATCGGTTTTGGCTCAATAAACTTCTCTTTTTCCACCTGTTATGATATAACTAATTCTTCAGTTTCACCCTCATTTTCTTTAATTTCCAGATCAACTTCAAGCAATGGGTCTTCTTCTTCAGCATTTTCCTCTGAAATCCCTTTTGATCTACCACTTCTAGTGGTTATCGCACTCATATTATTTTGATCTTTCGGGTTTGTAATAGTAGCACTAGGTAGAACACCCAGAGGTTGAGGATTTGCAAGTTGTTAGGCTATTTGACTCATCTGAATTTCAAGATTCTTAACAGATGCACCCGTGTTTCAAAAATTACTTCTTGTCTCTTCTTGGAACTGGGAGCTTTGAGCATCCATCTTTTCAATGGCGATCTCTCAATCCGCTTTCCTTTGACCTTGTGTATGAAATTGTTGTTGAGGTTATTGATATGGTTGTTGATACAATTGTTGTTGTGGTGGCCGATACTGCTGTTGTTGTGGTTGACTTTGATAAGGAATAGACCCCCTATTTTTGAAAATTCACTTGTTGATCTTTCCAGGAGAAATTTGGATGATTTTTCCACCCCGAATTATAAGTGTTAGAGTAGGGATTGTTCTGCTTCAGAAAGTTTATTTCCTCCACCTGTTGTGCAATTGCCACACAATGCATGGAAAAATGAGGTCTTCCACAAATTTCATAATTTACCGCCTGGATCGGTTGAGCTGGTTGAACCTGTGCCACAGTTTGAGTCTCAAGAACCATTTTTTTCAGTCGTCTTTCAACTTCATCCGCAATTTGGTCTTCCATTTTCACAACTTGATCTGCCAATTTCAAATCGATTATCCCTTCAGGCTTACTAACACTACAGTCATATAACTCTAAATGCTCATTTGTTGCTATGGCTTCTATGATCTTCTTAATACCAGTGGCTGTTGCAAAGTTAGTTGAGCCACCAACAGTTGTGTCGATGAGTTTCTTAGTCTTCATCTTGAGACCATTCACAAAATTTTGCATTTGTTCAGTTGCATCCATGTTATGAGTCGGACATGCAACCAATACTCGTTTGAACCTCTTATAAGTGTCACCAAGTGATTCTCCTTCCTTCTGTTTAAAGTTCACTATGTCATGTCTCTTGTGAATATACACAACGGCGGGAAAATACTCGTTCAGAAAGGTTGTCTCCATTTTTTGCCATGTTGTAATTCTCCCAGCAGGTAAAGAGTATAACCACTCTTCAGAATCTTCTGACAATGTAAACAGGAACATTACTAGTTTCTTTACTTCCTCAGAATGCCCCTCAATCTTCAATGACGTGGTCATAGTAAGGAACATTTGTAAATTCTTATTTGCATCTTCATTAATTTTTCCAGAGAAAGGTCTCCTTTCAAATTGTGTTATTGTTGAAGGGTGTAACTGAAAATGAGAAACATTAACCGGTTGATTTACTATTGTCATCCGGCCAACTGGTGCATTTGCTCCTTCATAATCACCTAGAAGCCTTTCCACGGGAGGTGGATCAGCTTCCATAGTTTCAGGCACTGAATCAGAATAATCAGAATGAATAGAAAAATTTTCCTCTTGATCAGGCTTTGAAACTATCAACGTTTCTTCTATTGCTTCCAGCCTTTCTTGTCTAGCCTTTCAGAGTCTAGCTCGCAACGATCATTCTGGCTCTGCGGCAAAAAGAAATTCAGCTGAGGCCTTACTTCGCATACAAAGATTAGACAAATATTAGTAGAGAGAAAACTAAAAAAATAAAATTTTGGTTGCAGAGCAACAAAAATTCAATTGAATTATTATTCAATTTATATTTTGGCAGTCCCCGACAACGGTGCCAAAAACTTGATTGGAAAAATAGCAAGTGTATTATTTTTACCGATGGAGTAATAAGAAGGAGTTAATCTCAAATATCGATCTCGCAGACTGCGTAGGAAATATAAGTTATTATAATGATTCAACTAAATAAAAGAACATGGGGGTTTGTTGGTTGTTTGAGAGTAATACTAAATGATAGAAAATTAAACAAAGCGAAAAGTAAAGGTGTATAATATATGAGAAAGCATGCTAGGGTTAGGTGTGTGAATTGCTTTGTGACGACCTTTCTTCCATGTTTCATGACATATTGTGAAAATGAATCAATACCAAATCTCAATAGTTGTTTTCCTTAATTCCTTAATCGAAAACCTTGGATATTCACCCTTAATCCTAATTCCTTAGCTATTAACAGCGATATCAAGCAATTTGAATTGTTTACCAAGACTTTATTGGTTACTACGTTTAAATCTTCATTCCTAAGTGATTTCACTGTTGTATTATTGTGCAAACAATGTTAAGGTGGTTTGTCTGAACTAACCTTAACCTTAAATCAAGAACTATTTATCCGATAGAAAAAGCATTATACTCATTGCATAATAAATTAAACTCATAAAAACACCGATATCATAAAACCAATGGAAATTCGGTTCATAACATTCGCAATTCAGGGACACCCCTAGCATTGAGGTTTTTAGCTCCGGTAATTTAATTAATAATTTAATTAAATTAATTACGGATTAATGGTTGAAAACGTTGTTGAAATTGTTAAATTCACGAAATGTCGATAAATGTTGATTTAAGTTGCTAAGTTGTTGTTTGGTTGATATTTAATTGATTGGTTGATTAATATTAGCAATAATATTAATATAGATATTAGAATAATATAAGGTTTATTAGTTAGGCTCATTATTTGGTTGTATGGAGTAATAGGTGGGGTGTGAAAGTTAGGCTCAATAAGAATATTAATAATTATAAGGTTAAGCTAATTATGAGGATTAGGTTAATTAGAAGGAATAAGGAAAAAGTCTTGAGTATTTTGTGGGAACATGGAAGTTGCAAAGTTATAGAGAAGAGGAAAAGCTAGGTGTTGAATTGAAATGATATAGAGCGATCTCCAATCCAAGGTAAGGGTGGGGTTCTGACTCTATAATGGGAATTATGAGGAATAGTATATGGGAATTGGGTTGTGTAAAATCGTTGTTGTATGTGTATATTTGTTGTGGTTGGTTGTTTCTGAAATATGTTTGTGAGAATTAATTTGTGTTGACTTAGTTGTCATATTGATGTGGTTCCATGTTGTTGGTTCTAGAAAATTATGTTTATGTGAAAATTGATGTTGTTGTAATGATATATATTGTTCTGATATGAGACTGTTAATCGAAAGCAGTCTGGGAAAGTAACAGAAAGGTACTGAAGAAATACACGCAAATGAGGTGTGTCGAAGGGCACACAAATTGTGACGAATGACACAAAATTGGGAGTGCCGATTGGCACTCACAACATGCTACACGGCATGTGTTGTTGATGGAGGGTGCCGACTGGCACATGCTTAGGAGAGGGGGTGTGCCGAGTGGCACACCTTGGTGATGAGGGGAACGTTGCATTTTAGTGTTTTAATTGATTTGTTTAGTCATTAGGCGCTACTGTTGCAGATTCACACATATATACTCATTTGATAACATTAGTAGGTAGTTAGTAATCATTAATATATTAATCAAGTTAGTTGGGCAAAGTTAGTAAATTTAGCAAAAGAAATTAGTAACTACTAAACATAATTTAATAATAGTACTAGTGATGATTTAGCAGAGACAATTGTTGGTTACAGAGGTAATATTAATTAATTAGCAGAGTAGTAAATTAGTAGAGTTGTTTTGGTAGCAGTAAATAATAGAGTATTAATACATAGCAGAATTGGTTTATAACAGAGATGGTCAGTATGACAATAGTAGAGTTGATATTTAACAGAGCTAACTAGTTGGATACTTTAGCAGCAGAAACAGAAAATTAATTATAGCTGAGTTAATTTAACGGAGTTGGTATATGTATATAGCATAATTGGATAGTAGTGTAGTATTAAGTTGTCATAAAAATAATAAGGAATATTAGTATAAAGTAGAAATAATAGAATGTTTAGCCGGTAATTAATTAGCAAAATTTAGTTGATTTGTCCGAATAACTATACGGAACAATTGTTGTATATTTTAGTCGACCCGGTGCGTTGAATACTTTGCTGAAAAATATGAATTTTAGGTTGTATCGAATTGTTTGTTTATGGTCAATGTTGTTTTCTTGTTGATGTTGTTGTCAAATTACTACTGTTGATATGTTATTATTGTTGTGACGTACTAAGTTGTAGGCTTATGCCAATGTTGCGCTAATTGTTGTTGTTGAAATATCAAATTGTAGGCATGTGGCTAGTGTTGAATTATTGCTAAGTTGTAGGCGTATGGCCAGTGTTGAATTGTTGTTAAATTGCTATCGAATTGTTGTTATTGCATGGTTGTTGCATTGTTGTTGAATGGTTGATGTTGTAATTGTTGTTGTGTTTCATATATTGTCGCATACATAGCATATCAAGTTGGGAGCTCATGCTCTGTAAGTTGGCTTGGATTGGAAAATATTAAGTTGAAGGCTTATACCTTGTTGATGCCTCTATTAATTGGCAGATTTTTAAGTTGGGAGTTCTGCTCCAATGGTACCACATACATGTGTATTGTAATAGAGTCGCAGTTGATGTTGCATCTTGAGTTGTGGTGATGATATATTTGTTGTTGCTTTATGTTGTTGACTTGTTGTGTCGGGTATTATCTAAAAGTTGTGAGTTAGTAGTTATCTCGTGTTGATGTTTTGTTGTGATTAAAGTTGTTTGTAAGTTGTGAAGTGGTGATTTTATATAATATGATCTAATATATTATTTATCATACGACTTATTATATTGTCTGATATCTCACCCCTTTTGTTTGAATGTTTCCTTCTGTTGGTAACGTGAAGGTAATCAATAAGGATAGTTATTACCTTCGTTAGTTCGAGTCAATGTCGTCGCTCTGATACGTAGCACTCGGGGGGATGAACGTTTGATGTTTAGTTGTTGATATTTATTTCAGTTGCTGAATTTTTAAGTTGATTACATGAAATAATTGTTGTCTTGAAGTTGTTTTAGTTGAATAAAAGATGTTAAGTGAGTTGAAGTTGAGTATGTAGATTCTGCTGCTTATCAATAAAAATTTGTTTGATTTTAAAGAATAAATCAGGTTGGTATCGCTTCATCCGAGTTAAGTGTTATGTATCTATTTTATATGCGATAAAATGAAGTGATGATTTCAAGTTATAAATGTAGAATCCCATTTATGTTGAACTCTGACTTTATTATTATCTGCTGGGTAGAATTGGGGTGTTACATTAGTGGTATCAGAGCAGGTCGGTCCGTCCGACCAAGTTGTCTAATGTTGCTTGTTCCTTAGTGCATGACAAGTGTATGAAACACTATCGGTGCTTGTTGTTTATCTAATCCAGTTGTATGTAGGAGTTGGGTTGAAGATAAGTGGGGCAGAAGCTTTGCTTCTCGGGTGTGTTTCGGTTGTAAGATGTTGGTGCAGTATGCTGCTGTTGGCGATGGTGCAAATATTGTTGAAGTTTTGTTGTTTCCCGAATCCGAGTGTGACATGAATCCAAGGTTTTGTTGTTAATTAAGTTAGAGCATCTTGAGGGAGGACGATCAGACAGTGTTGATGTCTACTTCTTGAAGAATGAGGAGTTATGTAACGGTTGTTGACGTATGAGTAGAGTGTAAATCGCTGATATTTCTGAAGGTGATTGTTAAGTAACAAGGATAATTTTTAAAAGATGGAATTTAGAAAGTTGCAATGTTTCAACGCTAGTGGTGGATTATGAAGTTGTCAGTTTGAGTAGCCCTTGCATAAGATGTCGACGGTTAAACTGTGATAGAGTGGCAGATTTTTGTAGACCGTGTGTAGAATTCTTGTAAGTGATTGTAAAAGTTGTTGAAGTTGTTGGAATATTTTGAATTGCGAGTCGGAGTCGGAAATGTGAGGAGATGAGTACGATTTAAAGAATGGTAAGTGTTGGTATTGGTACAAAGAAATTTTGTTCTGACGTTATCGTAAGGTGTGTAATAGTATGTCGCTGCATGACATCGGTGTTCGTATTTTCTAATAGCTTTCAAAATTCATATCTTGTGTTCCGAGTATCGGATTGATGTTCCATTTAAACTTATGAGGAGATAGAAATATATTTTGTCCTGTGAAAGTGTTTTCAAATATGGTAGATGCATTCCTATACGGGGGGACTCTGAAGTCGGTTACGGAACTAGAGGCTTCACTACTACGAAAATGGGCTTTCACAGCGCTTTTTTTTTCCCTTTAAAAGCGCTTAAAAGCGCTGGCGTAGCCAGCGCTGGCGTAGGCTACGAAAGCGCTTTTTTCTGGCCAAAAGCGCTGTCGTAGGTGGACCTATCCCAGCGCTTTTTCCTTAAAAAGCGCTTTGATAGGGGGGTCTTTCCCAGCGCTTTTTGAAAAGCGCTTTGATAGGTGTGCTATTTAAATTATTTTTTTTATTTATCAGGCCTTTTACAGCGCTTTTTATGGAAAAAGCGCTTTGATAGGGGGGTCTTTCCCAGCACTTTTTCCATAAAAAGCGCTTTGATAGGGGTTCTATTTAATTTTTGTTTTTTTATTTATCATGGCTTTTACAGCGCTTTTTATGGAAAAAGCGCTTTGATAGGGGGGTCTTTCACAGCGCTTTTTCCATAAAAAGCGCTTTGATAGGGGGTTTCTATTTAATTTTTTTTTTATTTATCCTGCCTACGAAAGCGCTTTTTAGCCAAAAGCGCTTTCGTAGCTCATACAAATTTTTTAAAGTGAAACCTATAATTTGAGGTTCCCTGTGCGGCCTGTAATTTTTTTTTGGTCCAATAATTTAACCTGTAATTCAATCCTTATCTATACATATATTTTAAGAAATCGGTATTATATTAACAGAAACCGGTATACCATATAATATTCAATCCTTATCTATATATATGTAACTAAATCATATATAACTAAATTTGTAACCATATATACATTTGTAACCATAACTAAATCACATACAAAGTATCGTGTTAATTTGTAACCATATATATATACATATGTAACTAAATCATATATAATTACATCGAAAATAATGCTCCACCGACACGGTCGTCATCCTGCAAAGTATGAATATGAACAACACGGTAAATTAAACAAACAATATTAAAGGCTCCAACACAATCAAACTAACACGTACAATAATATTTTATTCATACCCATCAGAATAATCTGTTTTCAACATAAAATTGACATATTTCCTCTTTGACTTCTTCCACTTGAACTTTCGTGTACGACATAGTATAGAGGTCATCAAAGTACTACATAAGAAATTATTACTTCAGTATATGCATGATGTTATTAAATGTAGAAATCATACAAAATTATTCTAAGTTATAAATCCATACCGTGCTTGGAATCTCTACTTGATTTTTATGAAGGATTTCTTTCATAAACCTCAAGCAAAAGTATCCGCAATCTACATCGTTATTCTGTAACGGACACTGCATAGAAAAACAGAATATATTTTATAGTTGTCGTGTAATTTTATCAAGTAACATAACTATTATTATAAGCAACTAATTTTGTACCTGCACTTTGATCCAAGTAATATTTGATGATTTACTCCGGGGTACCTGTGCGTCCCTTTGACTACGAAATATTTGTATTGATCTAAGAAAATAAAAACATATATTTAGATCAATCTCACAGAAATAATTAAATATATAAATATACACGAATAGTTAGAACGATCTCACTTACTGATCAACAGTTTCCTTCATAGCGGGATAGTTAGTCCATTCCCCGTCTACCGAATTCAGAAAGTACACAACTTCTTTAATCGGATCGATAGCCAACAACAACCAGTGTTTTCTAAAAATTTAAGCAACAGTTTAGAAGAAAAGTTTCTACGCAAAATAAACAAAGATATATTAGAATAAATGAAAAACTCACCCCACTGGAACAGTGTTATACGGCAAAATAAACAAGCTATCTGGGTTGCCGACGTAGGCCGTGTATCGATTCACTAAGTACTCCCTAACTGAACCCGGTTCCCTGACAATTTTCGCTCCGCTGACAATATGGGCAGACAAGAAATGGAAGCGTCTTGCCAATACAGTCTCGCGCATTTTTTTATCGTACAACAACCTTAAATAAAAACATATAAACATTAGACTATTTTCATTGAAATGTGTAAATAAATTGTTCAACTAATTAAATGATATATTTATCGGAATACCGGATGTATGCGTGAACATTGCCGATGCCTAATTCACCATGCGTCATAATCTCAGTCATTTCGTCCATTCCTATCGTTTCTTGGCAGTCAAGACCAAAGATATCTGCATCCATAAGGATTCGACGAATACCACCTGACTTCAAATCTGAGGTTTCCAAAAGTACTCCAAGTGTATTCCGATATCGAGGTACAAAAACGCCTCTTCCCCCGCCTCTTCCCCCTTATGCATTGACTTTTTCGGGGGTGGTCTGCTACGAACAGGCTGGGTCACTTGTTGTGACACTTTCGTAGATACCTAACAATCATATAACTTAGGTAAATTATAAAATCGTTCAGTTTTAAATTCATATCATATAATAAACAATTTAAGTGTACCTCTGGAATTGATGCCATAGACTCGCCGCCTTGCTGCAAAATCTCCTTACCCTTATTAGCGGGTTTTGTAGGAGGCTAATATTAAAAAATAATTAACTTAACGGTTCAGAATTGACATTTGAAATCTAAATGATTCATATTAACGGTTTTAAACATACCTCATCATCAATGAAAATGAGGTCCAAGGGCCATGCAACAAACGACCCTACTGCGTCTCGCACCGATCTTATATCCAAGGCCACGTCAGGTACCGGTACCAACGCATCGGGATCAATAGGATAATCTACTGATACTCTCAGGTGTCCAGCCGGGATCGGTGTATTATGAATTAAATCTCCCAAAGTTTTGTACACTTTTCCCTTGCCAACAAGGTGATAATCTGATGCCATTACGTATAGTTGGCAAGATGAAATGCCCTAAACCAATATGCATACATATTACTTTTAATTCAATAATAGAAAGAGGTGGAATAAAAATGAGAAACTTGAACAATAGAGATTTATCAATATATTTATAATTACCTCAGGAAATTTATTCTGACGGTTGATACTAGCGTTGTCACTAGTTTCTTTCGCCATTGCCGCATTGCCCTTTTCCCTCATTAATACCTCTTTATCTCTTTCCAATGCATTGACTTTTGCTTGTAATTCCATAAGTACATTCATCACTTCTGCATTGGTAGGATTTCTTTTCCGAGGATGCTGGTAGAAAGAGGTTGGAGTCACACCATGACCTTTACCCCTCACCCGACCTGAATACTCAGGAACATTCAGTGCTTTACTAAGTACGCTCCTCGTATCCTGGTCGTCACCGGTGGACTCCGTTTGTGACAATGTCTCCTGAAAATAATGGAGATAAAAAAATCAATTAAATAGTCATAAAAATTTGATTTAATTAAAGACACAATGTTATACTTACGCATTCATCATAAATTCTTAGAACACTTGGATCAACAGCTTGATTCTTGCCCACACGAGCTTCCTTCCACAGAAAATGTGCTGGAAGTGAGGTTTCATCACTTTTCGTCTCCTCTAACTATGCATAGAAACAAACGGTTAGATCGTCAAATACAACACATTTAGACAATTAATAAGAACATATCATTTCTATTTATTACTTACAATTTTTTCCTCTAAGCGTGCATATCCCAAACGCCCTTTTTTGTATGGATACGCGGGCTTTGATGCTCTCTCACTATTTTTGGCACTCTTTTGCCGGAATTCGTCATCTCTTTGTCTAATAAACTCAGTCCAATCTTCTTGTTTAATGAAAAGATTATACTTTTCTGGCCTTCCGGCCGGGAACTCTTCCAGCCACTTTCCTTTGTCATCCTTAAGATAGGTGTTCGTCAACAGATTTTTCCACCCTCTAAATCTTTTCCCGGCCAACCCAAGTACGAAGCCTTTACGCTCATCTGGAACGTTAAAAGACCGCTGCGTATAAACCATATAAACATATAAGTAATTTAAAAACCATATAAACCATATAAACATATAAGTAGTTTAAAAACCATATACACCATATAAACTTATAAACTTATAAACATATAACCATATAAACCATATAACATACATACCTTAACATCTTCCCAAAACATTTCTTTTCCTTGCTTCAATGCTTCACATTGTTTCGCATTCCATCTAGATATGGAGATTGGCACATGCATACGAACAAGTGTACCAACGTAGCTTGTGAATTTTGAAGTATTAACCCCAACTACTTGATTTGAATGATTCCAATCTACATTATATATCACTCCCTTATCTCTAGCACGAATGATTTCGCGCATTATGGTGATGCCTCGTGCAACATCATTTGCTGAAGTATCATCCGCTGCATGATTTGATTCTTGTGAGTTTTCATGATCTTGTTGGTTTCCTGGTGGGTTTTCTTGTTGGTTTCCTTGCGGGTTTTCTTCATTGCTAGCCATTAGACCTGTAACAAAAGTCAAACAAGCACATTAGTACACTACATGAAAATGGATAGTCGAAAAAGATATGAATAGCACTAAAGGAACTCAAAATTGAATAAAATGCTAAAAAACCAAACTTGCAAGAAATAAACCTCACCATCAGCTCCGGAAACATTGTTCTACTAAATAAACACTAGTCACATTCGCAAAAATTCAAAACGGTTCAAAAGATATGCCAAAAATTCAAAACATTATTCACATATTACTTACAATATTAGGCTATAATCATAATAATACCTTTTTCACTAACGTCTCTTTCTTTTCTTGGTAGCAATATATTTTACGCTTCTGTTAACAACTCGGATGGTTGGATTGATCCAAATACCCTCATTATGATCATCTCTAGTACAAGGTTCATTCTCATTTTGATCGTTTCTTGTACAAGATTCAATGCCAACGCCAATATCACCTTGATCTCCAATGTTTTCATCAATTACTTTGTTAGACAAAAGCACTATAGACCATTTCGTACTTGTCGGATCATTGACATAGAACACTTGTTTAGCCTGAGAGGCTAGAATAAAAGGTTCATCTTTGTACCCCACCCTATTGAGATCCACTTGCAAAAATCCTGACTTATCCATTCGTACGCCATTATTATTTTCAACCCACTTGCAATCAAATACAGGAATCTGAAACTTCCCGTAATCAAACAACAAAATGCGCTCGATAACCCCAAAATATGACAGATTTGCAAATTTCGGGTTTAAGTCATTCGCACTTGATATGTGCATCACTTCAGCTACCAAGGTAACACCACTATTCTGCATAGTACTTTTATCATCCTGTTCTTTGGTATAAAATGTGTATCCATTAATTGCGTATGCGCTATAAGAAAACACAATCATACTTGGACCATATGCTAAACATCTCAACCTTTCTGTTACTGAAGCAGGATCCGAACGATACTTTGAATAAAATTGTTCCTTAAACCACGGTATGAAACTTCGATTGTGCTCTCGTACTATCCAATTCTCATTTCTATTCAGATTTAAACCTCGAAGAACACCCTTGTGCATTTCAGCATACGGCTCAACCTCAATCTCATTGTGCAGAACATACAAATGCACCTGATCCCGTTCGACCATTGACACTGTCACAACTTTATTTCCAATTAGTCTTTTTCCTTCTTTTTTCTCGACAATATGAGATTTGGGGAGTCCAATTGATTGAACATTTGACAGATATTCAGTGCAAAACTCAACCGCTTCTTCAACAATGTATCGTTCCGCAATACAACCCTCCGGTCGACTTCGGTTTTTCACGTACCCTTTTAAAATTTTCATATAACGTTCAGCAGGGTACATCCATCTCATATAAGCTGGTCCGCACAACTGTGTCTCTTTGACAAGATGAACGACTAGATGAACCATTATGTCAAAAAACGAGGGAGGAAAATACATTTCAAGCTCACATAAAGTAACAACCACCTCTTTTTGCAATGTTGGTAAGATCGCAGGATCGATCACCTTGCTGCAAATTGACTTGAAGAAAAAACACAACTTAGTTATTGCGCTCCTTACTTTTTCTGGCAGAATAGAACGTATACCTATTGGTAGAAAATGTTCCATTATAACATGGCAATCATGAGTCTTTAAACTCTTTAACTTTAGGTCTTTCATTGACACAAGTCTTCTAATATCTGATGAGTAGCCTTCTGGAACTTTAACTTCACTGAGGAACTTACACAATATTTTCTTCTCCTTTCTAGATAGAGTGTAAACAGCAGGTGGTAGATATGTGCGTCTTCCTTTCGTCACGGGTGCCAATTCAGTTCTAATTCCCATGTTTAACATGTCCTTCCTTATGTTAATGCCATCCTTAGACTTTCCTTGTATATTGAGTAACGTACCAATAACACTATCAAATACATTTTTTTCAATATGCATAACATCGAGGAAATGTCTTACGTACAACGACTTCCAATATGGAAGTTCAAAAAAAATCGACCTCTTCTTCCACCCACTCGTGACAAGTCTATGTGCAAAAGGCTTTCCAAACTCAGTACTCACATCTTTCACCTTTTCAAAAATCTGATCACCTGTCAACATATGTGGAGCTCTACCGTGTTCTGCCTCTCCATTGAATGCCTTTCTCCACCCACGATAGTGATGATTAGAATTTAAGAATCTACGATGACCGAGAAAAACATTCTTCTGACAAAAGTTCAATCGCATCGTATCGGTTTCATCTTCACAAACAGGACACGCTTTTTGACCCTTAATGCTGTACCCTGATAGATTTCCGTACGCCGGAAAATCATTAATTGTTCCAAACAACATCGCCCTCAAGTTGAAACTTTCTTTCCTATACCCATCGTAAACCTCCACACCGGTCTCCCACAAAAACTTCAAATCTTCGACTAAGGGTGCCAAGTACACGTCTATGTCATTCCCTGGTTGTTTGGGCCCAGAAATTAACATAGATAGCATCATGTACTTACGCTTCATACATAGCCACGGAGGTAGGTTATATATCATAAGAATCACAGGCCAGGTGCTATGCGAGATACTTTGAATACCATGCGGGTTCATTCCATCAGTAGACAACGACAAGCGAAGATTTCTTGCTTCTTTTCCAAATTCAGGATAATCAATATCAACTTTCGTCCACTGTGGTGAGTCTGCCGGATGTCGCAACTTCCCATCAATAATTCTTTCATCTGCATGCCAAGTCAAGTGTCTTGAATCGGTCTCACTACGATACATGCGCCTAAATCTCGGAATTATAGGAAAATACCATAACACCTTTTCCGGAGACAACTTTTCCTTATATCGAGGGGCACCGCATTTAGGACACTCATTTAACACTGCGTACTCGTTTCGAAATAAAACGCAATCTTTTGGACATGCATGTATCTTTTCATAGCTCATGCCAATAGAGGACAACATCTTTTTGGCCTCATACGTTCGATTGGGAAGAACATTATCCTCTGGTAGCATTTCTTTCACGAGGGCTAATAACTGTGTGAAACTTTTATCCGACCATCTGTTGTCCGCCTTTAAGTTGTACAACTTTAACACCGCAGACAATCTTGTGAATTTTGTACAACCATCATACAACGGTTTCTCTGCATCGCTTACCAACCTCTCGAACATTTTGGGACAATCCTCAAGATCTTCTTCAAGCGCTTCTGCAATCTCTTTGACTCGATCATAATCGTACGCGTCTGCGAAATCCTCATTTGAAGCATACGTCGTATTATAACTCGATTCAACATTCCCGCTACTTTTCTCACCATGCAAATTCCAACATGCATAACTTCTATCAATTCCATGCATCAGTAAATGCGATTCCAACTGAACCGCGTCAACCCGTCTCCCATAACAGCATCTCAAGCAAGGACATATCATTCCATTGGGTTCTCTGGCGTGCGCAACGGCAAACTTAACGAATTCTGATACCCCATCCTCATACTCTTTCGACAATCGATTGGCAGTCATCCATTTTTTATCCATGGTTTGACTATAGCAACTAATTAGTCACGCAACTATAGCAAAATAATAATTAATTACCTGTAAAGAAATTCAACATATCAGGTAATCAAATTCATAGTTATTCTTGCCTCACCTTAAGCATGTGCTAAACAACTCATAACTAATTACTAACTAGTGAAGTCGGATACTAGTGATTCAGTCTTGGATACAGGTAATAACAATTATATTCAAATAATAGTGAAGTCGGATTTCAAACCTTACGGTAAAGATTTCATCGGAGGAGAAGCAACCGGAAGATTTAGCAACGGAAAAATCCCGTCAGATATTTTTGGTATAGTCCTATAGTCCTAAATTCTAACATCTACATGCTAACTAATGTGTTGCATGGTTCATTGTGTTTAAGATTTTCATTGATGTTTGATGAATCCCTGAAACGTGCTCGTTTCAATGCTATCAATACTGCCATACTACCATATACAGCCCTATACTGCCATAACAGTCTAAATATAAACAAAAACACAACCGCAGCTCATGAATTCCACTCAACTATAATCATTAGAAATTCACACTGAGCCGGAAAATAAAAGTAAAAACAATCAGTTATTCAAGTCAGTTCAAGAATAGGATAGAAACCTTTGAAAATGTTGAGAGCGTCCCGCGTACACTACGATCAAGGACAGTTCGAATTTCTTCAATCGGAGAAAGTTTCACAGCTTTTTCCTACCACAATAACACTTAAAATCAATCTCCCACAAAGGAGTCACACACAAATTTAAATTACAATAACTGATGTAATTTTTATCTAAAAATCGATATTAAATCGTTGAACTATCACTCATTTGTGGTTGTCTCTAATATTAAAAATGCTATTGGTACACTTTACTAAGTTGCACATAACACAATCAATTAGTTTCAGTAGAAAAAAAAAAGTATTGCGGACGCAAGGGTATTGAATTTCTATATACATTATTCTTTTTGAGATTAAATGATATTTTTCAATTCAAAAGTACTCAGACTCTTGCTTTTTTGCGCCAACTAAGAATATCCTTCACATGTGATCAAGTGCCATGATGAAAAGAAGCACTCATTTCTTGAAAAAGAGAGGCAAAAACAAGTAATAGGGGACACAGTTGCTAAAGGCCAAAGCATAGGATCAAACAACTCCTCTTATTATAACCCCTCCATCTCATAGCAAATGCTTTGTAAAATTCTGCACCTTCTTACCAAATGAATTTATAGAACTACTAATATTTAAAAATAAAATACTAGTATTCGGATTACACCATCTATATGTGGTTCCCTTAATTAGTTAATTAGTCACATAACAATATTCTCAATTAATTAGGATATTAATCGAGCTATTCCCTTTCTTATAATAAAGCTACTCATTAAATTCTAAGGTCGATATAATTTCCCTTAAGCCAGAAATCTAATCACCCTCGTGTTCCTATAGGATTTCCCTCAAGTCGAAAGCCTAGGCACTCTCATATACAAAATGAATCCGTACGATTTCCCTTAAGCCAAAAATCTAGAGACCCTTATCAAAAAATGAATCTGTATAGCTTCCCTCAAGCCAAAAACATAGATTCCTCAATTGCAATGTACTTGTACGATTCCCCTCAAGCCGGAAGTCTAGGTATTCATTGCATATAATGTATCGACACAATTTCCCTCAATCCAGAAATATGGATACTCTCAACATAACACATCCATATTATTTCCCCCAATCCAAAAATATAGAGATGTTATCAACATACAATGTATCAATATAATCTCCCTTAAGCCGAGAATATAGATATCTTTAGATACTATGTACATGTCTGATTTTACTTAAGTTGGAAATCTAGGGGGATGCATAAAGTAGAAACATTCACACTTGCACATTCTTGCTTTACTATAGGATATACCTTCTCAATAGCTCTCTAACATATCCAACAACATCTCGCCTCGAGTTATAGATCTCAAACTACGTTAAGATCACTACCCCTACAATTCTAAACAAGTCGGCTCGCTTGGTGACACTCAAGAGAGACCTTATAGAACTAAAACTTTTCCCAAAATAGGTCCTTCATTTAGCGAAAAAAAACTATCTCTAAGTGAGATCTTATTGGGCATAATATTTTCTCACTAAGCGAGTATACTAGAACTTTCAGGATTCATAACACAGAAGTCACAATCATGAATACATTAAACATGTCAAGGAAGGAAATAATCATATATACACCAAGGTCATACCATCATGGCATTATTCTAATCTCAATGAATGAAATTATTACAATGGATAGGATCTCATTTACATATCAACAGAGAAATTCAAACTTAGCAACCAAACATAAACTTATCACATATCACAAACTGTCATATAAGCATGATATTTAATCATCATAACATAGAGAATTGGACTAGCTTTCTAACACATTCGAGTGCATCTCATTTGGAGTTACGGAACTAAAAATACATTGATTTCAGTGGCAATACAATTTTGTTCGTATCAACAGCTCTCGCTAAGCAAGCAAAATTTCACTAGGCGAGAATGACTATAACTTTTCATGAAAGTTAGTGTTCTAACATCACATTTATCACCCCAATCCACCACCCATCCATCCCTAACCTATACTAACATGCTTGGGGAACAAAAAAACATAAAATCGGTACATGCATACTCAATAATCATACCATTGTCATGAATTTCAGGCATTAGCACAAGACCACACATGAACATACAACCCTAAGCTTCTAACCCCAAGTTCTAACTAAGAACTTACCTTGAAGAGAATATTTTGAGTTGGGTGTTTGAGAGATGAAGAAAATGATGATGACTTATACACTTGATCATTGCCCTTCTTCCAAATCACCAAAGCTTCGTGCCGGCGAGGATGAGGAATCAGAACAAAAACGAGAATAGCTTCGTGCCGGCGAGGGTGAGTTGATGAACGGTGCTGATAAGGTTCGTGCCGGCGAGGGTGAGATGATGAACGGTGCTGAAAAGCTTCGTGCCGGCGAGGGTGAGATGGAGAAGACGATGAACAGGGCTTCGTTCTGATATTTCGTTTTGGGTTTCGTGGGTATTCTGAACTGTGCTGTTCAATATTTCATTTTATTTAATTTTGATATTTGAGCTACCACGGCGCTTTTAGCCTAAAAAGCGCTTTAGTAGCATCAGACCCTATGCCAGCGCTTTTGAAAGCGCTTTCAAAGGCCAATCTTCCACAGCGCTTTTTAAAAAGCGCCTTCATAACCCTATTATTTCGTTTTTATTAATATTTTTATTTGACCTACCACAGCGCTTTTAATGTAAAAAGCGCTTTCGTATCCCCCACATATGCCAGCGCTTTTAAAAAAGCGCCTTCGTAGGTTTCCCTTTTTTTTAATTTTGTTTTTTGTGAAGGCTATGGCAGCGCTTTTTCAATAAGCGCTTTAGTAGAGGCGCTGCAAAAAGCAGTTTTTGGCGTAGTGCTTTTGGGGCATAAATAGTTATTATCGCAGTTGTTCGAGAAGAGGTCAAGCGTAATATGTTGTTGGCGAATAAGTTGAGAAATGAGATGTTCGACATTAAAAAGGATGTGAAAGTATTGGAGGAGTGTATAGAGATGCATCTTATGAAGAGAAGATGTCCTTTTAGAGGAAGATGCTTTTAACATGAATTAGAGTCGTGTTTATGATGCCAATGTAGTGGCATGTGTAAAAGAAGAATTAGAGAGGTTATGTCCCCAAAATGGTGTGGAACAGTGTTGTTGAGATTTCAATTGAATATGAGACAACGAAAATGGTTGGAGTTGTTCAAAGATTATAATTTCGGTTTGAATTATCATCCAGGTAAAGCTAATGTTGTGACGGATGCTTTAAGCCAAAGGACTTTTCACCTGTCGGTAATGATGGTTAAAGGGTTGGGATTAATTGATAAATTCAAAGATATGAGTTTAGTTTGCAAGGTGGCACCAAAGAGTGTTATGTTAGGAATGTTAGAAATTATCAATGAGTTTCTGGACAGTATCAAAGAAGCTCAAAAGTTAGATATGAAACTGGTATATTTGGTGGTTGGACTCGATTAGTCTAAGAATGATGATTTCAAGTTAGATGTGCAGGGTGTGTTGAGATTTTGTAATCGAATTTGTGTTCCTGATGATGAGGAGATGAAGAAAGTAATTCTTGAGTTATAGAATGCTTAACTATCGAGTAAGGCTAAGTGAGTGTAATATGGACCGTGTAATATGTTAAGCGTTGGTGTCTCATCGACAAGATCGAAGGAGAGGGATGTTGTGGGAGTATTTGTAAACCTCATTGGAAATTATTAGATTATGGTGCATTATGTGACTTGTGTACAAGTTCTAAAGGAACACAATTATAGTTTGGTAACGATGGTTTATACTCCATTATGGTTGTCGGCTATCTATTGGTAAATTGAGGAACTGATCATCCGTAATCTCTTGTTGATAGTAGATGAGATTGTGTTGGATGGTATAGACTTATCTTGCTATCTTAATGGTGAGTGAAGTGGTTGATGTTATATCATGAGGTAGTCACTCACCAATTTGTGTGAAGAGTGGCTAAGAAAGAGTTGAGATGTATTAAACAAGTCGGAGTAGCGAGTTATATGCGAATTTACGTTGCAAAGTGAAAGATTGAGAATTTCAAGTGAACAATGGTTTAATGGTGGGTGTTGAGGAAAGTCTGAAACTAGATTGAAACTTATGAACTAGATAGTTGATGGAAATTTTAATGAGGATGGTGATTTAAGGTGGATAATCAGAGTTGCGCAGCTGAAGCGTGATATGGCGCAGTTGCTATGCGTGTATGAATCGTTAGAAGAGAAGCACTACATGTCAGGAGCCTATGGGAATGATATGTATTGATTTACATGCTTTATTTGGTGGATTGTTGATATAGAGATGTTGTGCCATGGCACTATGTTTGCTAGTAAATATTTCGGATTTTATAAGAAGATTATTGTGGATTGTTGGTTGATGGTGAGCTATGGGTATGCTTGTTGAGTTATACAGTTAAGTTGATGTTGTAATGATTTTGTTATCGTTATTGAGATGTTATTGTTGATTTCCGTAAGTAAGGAATGATACCCCATAACGTGACGAATTTGATTATGTTAGTTGTGTTTATGTCACTATAAGAGCGATACGACGATGTGAACAGATTTGTTGATCTTTTATTTATAATTGACATACGGGAATGAAATTGTGTATCTGTTTTGATGTTGAAAAGGTTATTAAGATGATGATATGATGTTGCATATCCAAGTATAAGTGTGTTACTACTTTAAAATGTTGATATGTCAAGATATTGTTAAAGTGGTTGATAAGTTGTTAACGATTATGTCGCGGAGGTGCTGAATGATTAGCATATGTGTAGTGGATTTAAATCGTGTTGAGTTATTGTTATGTCGAGAAAGTAGTGGTTGAAGTGTTGTCAGACGCGACTTGGGGATCAGAGAGTGTGATGCAAAATTCGCGCTAAGAGTGGTAGTATCGAATAGATTTTCGAGGACGAAAATATTATAAGTGGGAGAGAGTTGTAACGGCCGTTAATTTTAATTAATTATTTAATTAAATTAATTACGGATTAATGGTTGAAAATGTTGTTGAAATTGTTGAAGGTGCGAAATGTCGAGAAATGTTGATTTAAGTTGCTAAGTTGTTATTTGGTTGATATTTAATTGATTGGTTGATTAATATTAGCAATAATATTAATATAGATATTATAATAATATAAGGTTTATTAGTTGGGCTTATTATTTGATTGTATGGAGTAATAGGTGGGGTGTGAAAGTTAGGCCCAATAAGAATATTAATAATTATAAGGTTAAGCTAGTTATGAGGCTTAGGTTAATTAGAAGGAATAAGGAAAAAAATCTTGAGTATTTTGTGGGAACGTGGAAGTTGCAAAGTTGCAGAGAAGAGGAAAAGCTAGGTGTTGAATCAGAATGCTATATAGCGGTATCCAATCCAAAGTAAGGGTGGGGTTCTGACTCTATAATGGGAATTGTGATGAATAGTATGTGGGAATTGGATTGTGTAAAATCGTTGTTGTATGTGTAAATTTGTTGTGGTTGGTTGTTTCTGAAATTTATCAGATTCCTATGAATATGTTGCCGAGAATTAATTTGTGTTAATTTAGTTGTCATGTTGATGTGGTTCCATGTTGTTGGTTCTGGAAAATTGTGTTTCTGTGAAAATTGATGTTGTTGTAATGATATATATTATTCTGATGTGAGACTGTTAATCGAAATCAGTCTGGACAAGTAACAGAAAGGTACTGAAGAAATACATGCGAAGGAGGTGTGCCGAAGGGTACACGAATGGTGATGAACGACACAAAATTGGGAGTGCCGAGTGGCACTCACAACATGCTACATGACATGTGTTGTTGATGCAGGGTGCCGACCGACACATGCTTAAGAGAGGGGGTGTGCTGAGTGGCACACCTTGGTGATGATGGGCATGTTGTATTTTAGTGTTTTAACTGATTTGTTTAGTCATTAGGCACTATTGTAGCGGATTCACACATATTTACCCATTTGATAACATTAGTAGGTAGTTAGTAATGATTAATATATTAATCAAGTTAGTTGGGTAGAGTTAGTAAATTTAGCAAAAGACATTAGTAATTGCTGAACATAATTTAATAGTAGTACTAGTGATGATTTAACAGAGACAATTGTTAGTTACAGAGATAATATTAATTAATTAGAAGAGTAGTAAATTAGTAGAGTTGTTTTGGTAGCAGTAAATAATAGAGTATTAATACATAGCAGAATTGGTTTATAACAGAGATGGTCAGTATGACAATAGTAGAGTTGACATTTAACAGAGCTAATTAGTTGGATACTTTAGCAGCAGAAACAAAAAATTAATTATAGCAAAGTTAATTTTATGGAGTTGGTATATGTATATAGCATAATTAGATAGCAGTGTAGTATTAAGTTGTCAGAAAACTAATAAGGAATATTAGTATAAAGTATAAATAATGGAATGTTTAGTCGGTAATTAATTAGTAGGATTTAGTCGATTTGTCTGAATAATTATACAGAACAATTCTTGTATATTTTAGTCAACACAGTGTGTTGAATACTTTGCTGAAAAATATGAATTTCAGGTTGTATCAAATTGTTAGGCTTATGGTCAATGTTGTTTTCTTGTTGATTTTGTTGTCGAATTACTACTGTTGATATATTATTGTTGTTGTGACGTACTAAGTTGTAGGCTTATGCCAATATTGCGCTAATTGTTGTTGTTGAAATATCAAGTTGTAGGCCTATGGCCAGTGTTGAACTATTGCTAAGTTGCAGGTGTATGGACAGTGTTGAATTATTGTTAAATTGGTGTCGAATTGTTGTTGTTGCGTTGTTGTTGCATTATTGTCGAATGGTTGATGTTATAGTTGTTGTTGCGTTTCATATGTTGTCTCATACATAGCATATCAAGTTGGGAGCTCGTGCTCTGTAAGTTAGCCTGGATTGGAAAATATTAAGTTGAAGGCTTATGCCTTGTTGATGCCTCTATTAATTGTCATATTTTTAAGTTGGGAGTTCTTCTCCAATGGTACCACATGCATGTGCATTGTAATTGAGTCACAGTTGATGTTGCATCTTGAGTTGTGTTGATGATATATTTTTTGTTGCTTTATGTTGTTGACTTGTTGTGACAGGTATTATCTAAAAGCTCTGAGTTAGTAGTTATGTCGTGTTGATGTTTTGTTGTGATTAAAGTTGTTTGTAAGTTGTGAAGTGGTGATTTTATATGATCTGATCTAATATATTATTTATCATATGACTTATTATATTATCCGATATATCACCCCTTCTATTTGAATGTTGCCCTATGTTGGTAACATGCAGGTATTCAAGAAGGATAGTTGTTACCTTCGTTAGTTCGAGTCGATGTCGTTGCTCTGATACGTAGCACTCGGGGGGATGAACGCTTGATGTTTAGTTGTTGATATTTATTTCAGTTGCTGAATTTTTAAGTTGATTACATGAAATAATTGTTGTCTTGAAGTTGTTTTAGTTGAATAAAAGATGTTAAGTGAATTGAAGTTGAGTATGTAGATTTCGCTGCTTATCAATAAAAAGTTGTTTGATTTTAAAGAATAAATCAAGTTGTTATCGGTTCATCCGAGTTAAGTGTTATGTATCTATTTTATATGCGATTAAATGAATTGATGATTTCAAGTTGTAAATGTAGCATCCCATTTATGTTGAACTCTGATTTTATTATTATCCGCTGGATAGAATTGGGGTGTTACAATACCAAATCTCAAGAGTTGTTTTCCTTAATTCCTTAACCGAAAACCTTTGATATTCACCCTTAATCCTAATTCCTTAGCTACTAACGACGATATCAAGAAATCCAAATTGTTTACCAAGACTTTAATGGTTACTACGGTTAAATCCTCATTCCTAAGCGATTTCACCGTTGTATTATTGTGCAAACAACGTTAAGGTTGTTTGTCCGAACTAACCTTAACCTTAAATCAAGAACTATTTATCCGATAGAAAAAGCATTAAACTCATTGCACAATAAATTAAACTCATAAAAACATCAATATCATAAAACCAATAGAAATTTGATTCATAACAAACTTAATTCAGGGACACCCCCTAGAATTAAGGTGTTTATCTACTCATAATATTCATAAGGCTTACAAAATAAAGTGTAGACATTACAAAGATTTATCGATTCCGTTGATCTTCAATTTCGATTGCCCTTGAAGATTGTTCCTCCTCGAAACCCTTGCTCGCTCTCTTTCTTGTGTAACTCCCTCCTCTCTCTCATCAAAAGATCCCCCAAATGCTTCTCAAAACTAGGTCTAAATAGTATCAGGTCACAACACAGTTGTGCGGAAAGTTAAAACTACCCTTAATGAGCTCAACCATTTAAGTGAATGAAAATATGATTTTTTTTCTTGCGCCTGCCAACACGGGCCGTGTCAGGAAACACGGGAACCCATGTTGTCCCTCTGCCTTGGTTCTCAAATTTTCTTGCTCCCGGGCCTGCTGACGCGGGCCATGTCAGGTGACACGGGCACCCGTGTCAGCCTTCTATTTTTGTCCTCTCGTTCTATTCATCTGCACACCCTGACACGGGCACCCGTGCCAGGCTTCTGTTCTTGCACTTTTAACTTCTGCGGAATATCCTCCGGCTTTGCATCAGTTACTCATATTTTCTCGCGTGTACCTGAGACATTAACACTACCAAACCAAGCATCAAAATCACCCTAATTGACATTCATTCCCAAATCAATCAATGCAAAACAACTTACCATGAAACTAAAATAAAATACTAAAAACGATAAAAGATGGAATGTTGTGTTACCGAAATGATAGACTTTTTGCTGACTGATTGCTGAAAATAGAGTAAAAATGGTTACCGGTCAATCGACATTTGGGGAATTTCCCTATTATTACAAGAGGCGTAATAGTACACTTGCTATTTTTCTGATCAAGTTTTTGGTGCCGTTGTCGGGGAATGCCAAATTATTAAGTTCAATTGTAGTTCAATTAAAATTTTGTTGCCATGCAACTAAAATTTTATTTTCTGTATTTTTATATTTTTCGTTATTACTGATTTGTGTCTAACCCTTGTATGCGAGGAAAGCCCTCAGCTGAATTTCCTTTTGACGCAGAAATTGAAAAAACTCACGCAAGGTGCAGACAAGCTCGATTAGTTAGACTGGAATCATAAGGTTCATCAGATCATTCAGGTTCAGAGTCTGAAGAAGAAATACCAATGGTTGAAAATCCACCACCACCCGAGAGACTTCTTGGGGACTATGGAGAAGAAAATGCTCCAGCAGGTCGGTTGACTATTGTGAATCAACCAGTAACTGTTACAAATTGAGGGGCCAGAAAAATCAATGAAGATGCCATTAAGCACTTGCAGAGATTCCTCACCATGAGTGTTACTTTGAAGATTGAGGGGCACCCTAAAGAAGCCAAGAAATTAAGGATGTTCTCGTTCACAATTTCTGAAGACGCTAAAGATTTGTTTTACTCATTACCTGCTGAGAGTGTTACTACTTGGGAACATGTGGAGAAGACTTTTCTTGATGAGTACTTTCTTGCTTCTGTTTATATTCATAAAAGATATGTTATTATGAATTTTAAGCATAAGGAAGGAAAATCACTAGGTGATGCTTATAAGAGGTTCAAGAGGTTATTGGCAGCCTCTCCACATCTCAACATGGATCAAACTAAGCAAATGAAAATGTTTGTAAATGGCCTTCGAATGAAGACAAAGAAGCTTATTGATACAGTGGCCGATGACTCAACAAATTTTACAACAACCACTGGTGTAAAGAATATTATTGAAGCCATTGTTGTAAATGAGCATTTGTATGATAGGGTTGCAAGTAAATTGGAGGGAGTGATTGATCTGAAGTTAGGAGTTAACAAGCAATTAAAAATTGAAGAGACAATTGCTGCAGAAGTGGAGAAAAAGCTGAAAGAAATGAATATGGGTACTCAACAGATAGCTCAGTTCAACAGGAACAAAAGGCATGTTGTAAAATTTGTAGTGGACCACACATGACTGTCCATTGTCTTGCAACTCCATAACAAATTGAGGAGATAAAATTCTTGAAGCAGAATAACCCATATTCTAACACCTATAATCCTGGGTGGAAGAATCATCCTAACTTCTCTTGGAAAGATCAACACCAATAAGCTCCTCAGAAGTCATAATGGGAGGTGGATATTGAAAAGATGGATGCCCACACTCTCAATTTCAAGAAGAAACAAGGAGCAATCGCTGAAATACCACAACTGCAATCAAAATTTTGGAAGTTCAAATGGGACCGATTGCACAATAATTATCTCTGCAAGCACAGGGAAATCAGAAAAATCATGAGAATGTTAATTTTTTCGCAACAAGGAGTTAGAAAGCTGCTGAAGAAAAAGAAGATGAGGTAAAATTTGGTGATAGTATCATAGAAATGGATTTGGAAGTGAGAGAGAGCAAGAAAAAGCACGAAGAAGTGGCATCGCATGTGAAGCCAACTGAAGAGAAAAGTGTAAAGGACGCTAAACCAGTGATCAAGTTTACATATCCCTCTCGAGTGGCAAAGAAAGACACGAAAGAAAAAGATTTTGAGAAATTTGTCAAAATTTTCAAAAAGCTAGAGATCCATATACCGTTTTTTGAAGCACTTGAGAAAATTCCATTGTACCAGAAATTTATGAAGGATGTACTCTCAAAGAAGAGACCAACAGAAGATGAACAGGTACCTGCTGATGAGAAATTGTATGCAATCACGCTCGAGAGAAAAATCCTATCAAGCAGAAGAATTCGGGGTCAGTTTCAATACCTTGCACAATAAAAGACAGAAAATTCAAGAGGGTTCTAATTGATTCTGATTCTAGTGTGAGTTTAATGTCATTGTCTATTTTCAAAAAGCTTGGTATTGAGAAGATAAGCGAGAGTGGTAATATAAAGGACTGGTAATTGAATGTTATGAACTTGTCGAAGAAATCAGGATTCAAGGATGGTAATTGAACGTTATGAACTTGTTGAAGAAATCATGATTCAAGGTTAGGGGAAAATAATTTAAAGGGTTGGTAATTGAATGTTATGAACTTGTTGAAGAAATCAGGATTCAAGGTTGTTACAGGGCAGATTATACACTTTACTCTAACATTCTACTCATATTAGTAAAAAACCAATTTATATTTCTGCTAATTTTACAAGATAATAACAAACCAAAACCTCAAATCAAGTTTTTATTTGATTGAACCACACATTCAACTCGATACTGATATGCAGTCCTTGAGATCGACATTCAGAGGGTTTCCCTATTATTACAAGAGGCAAAATAGTACACTTGCTATTTTTCCGATCAATGTTATATTTTTAATCTATTAAAACCTACTTATTTCTCTTCATCTTTTTGCATAGTAATTGTTAAATTGATGATTGAGGTTTCATTTATATTTTCTTTCTTTGTTAATAATATTATTCTATTTATTGTGTCCTAATCTATTTGCTTGCAGTTCATATTTTGTCACGATTCTAATTCTAGTTCGGTGCTGTGCCTCCAGATTTTGTTTGTGCACCTATATTATTCTGGATTCAGATATTCACTTTTCTAATTTATGGACTCGTGTATTTTTTTATAATTTTGTCAAATGCTATAAGTTACATAAATATTTCAACTATTTATTGAGAAATAGTGTATTCAATCAATTGAAAGGCAATATCCAAGTGAAGTTTTATTGTAATTTTCTTTTGAATTATTCAATTTTACTATGAGTATCTGTGCTTACAACTTTTGTCCTGACGTGCAGGACCTTTCTATTCTAATTGTTGCAAACGTATGCCATTTGAAAGTAAATTGGATTCACATATATAAACAAATTGTTATTTAAACTAATTGTTAAACATATTCACTCATTATAGATTCATTGATATTAAGAATGTATCTAAAAGTGCAGAACTAGAAGGTATGAATCTTAGTTACAAACTTAGTCCCTCTTATTTTTTATTTTAGATGGAAATGAGGTATTATAATTTGGAAATATTTTGATTTCTTACCAGTTCTACAATAACATAACACACATGTCTATTTAACAGGAAAATAATAATCACTCTTTGATTGCAATAAATTCATGGAACACTGATATTAAGAAGTAAATATAGAGATGCAAATGCGCTCAGGATTTATAGCGTAACATATTGTCTTTCTCTGAGTTATTATTGACAAATTTGTTTTTACTTAATATAATCATAATTATTTTTTTGGTATAAATATCGATTAATCCGTTTATTGGATTAAATTAGAATTTGATATTTTCTAAATTTTAATTTTGTTTTAGCTGCTTTTAGAAATATAATTTTCCTTATTTAATTAGAATTCAAATTAAATAACATGATTAATGAATATACAGTTTTTATGTTATAGTTAGACATTATAATGTAATTAAATGAAATAATCATTTTTAGTATAAAAAATTTGCATATTCCTTTTTCTCTTTGTTTAATATTTTTAACAATTTTATTAGTTGCAATTATTTTTCCCGTATTTTTTGTATCAATCACAAATATTTATCCATGTCTTTTAATACTAAAGAGTGCAATGAATACTTTATTTATCAAATTTTATCAAATATTTTATTTATAAAAATTTAAGGTAATTTATTATTGATTTTTTGTTAATAAAAATTTGAGGTAATTTATTTTATATCATAATAATTAACAAGAAATATTCATTAAATTTTTAAATTTAATTATATATAAATAAAAAATATTTTTAATAATTTCTTCTTATAGTATTAATTGTATTTTAAATGTTCTATGAAATTATATTTCATATAGATACTTATTACTTATACCTTGATTTAAAATTGGAAATTTACAATAACATGTATAACTTAAATTACAAGTTTATTTTTACTAAGTGGTTAAAATTTTAAAAATTAAATTTAACAGAAAATTTATTATAACAAGATTTTATATACATATGATATTATTGAAAGATTAATAAATAAAAAATTCTATTAATTTTATTGACATTTTTTTAAATATGTTTTTATCTAAAATACAGATTTTCGATAAGGCAAGAATATTTAATTTATATATTTTTATATATATTTCTTAACCATCAATATACTATATTTATTTACTATTTATATATTATTAAATTTATACTTAAATTTGAGTTTGAAATTTTTTATTTTTACGACATAATTAATCAATTTTATTTATTTATTATTATTAAAAATATTAATTAATAGAAAATTTTATATTTTAAATATAATTATTTTAAAAAATTGGAATAAGTTACCATTAATTTTATAAACGAAAAAAATCTAAAAGTCTAATGTTGATACAATTGATTTTATAAATGAAAATAAGTTACAAATTATATATATTAATTTACTACATAATTAACTTTTTGGCTAAATTAAAGAATATTTTTAACTAAATTAAAGATTAAAATTTTACAATAAATTTATATATGATTTTCTTTCATTTTGAAGATTGCTATTGAAGATTAGGTTATATGTTTGATTTTAATCTTCACGTTGAATTTGCATGAACATATTTACATAATTTATTAAATTTTAACGGGATACTGTCATACATTTTAGATTTGTAAATATGATCTAATAAAAAGATTTTAAAATGAAATTTAATGGGGAATCATACATTGTAGGTTGTAAAAAAAAATGTAAATATGATATAATAAGAAAGTTTTAAAACTGAAATTTGACAGGGAGTTGTCATATATTTTACGTTTAGAAAAATGAATTGATATCTAAAATAGGTTTAATAAATTTTTAGAATTAACTCATTTAAATTCAACAGATATTTGTTAACTCATCTGGATTCACGGGTAGAGGTGGATGTATCTATAAGATTTCAGCTATTGACCGATCATTTTAATGTCTATATTTTAACTATTCCTTTTGATGTTATTTTATATAATTGAAGTTATAAAAATGATTGTACGGTTTATTATAAATACGAATCAATGTTTAAAAATTGATATATATTATTAGTATATAATTGACACTACGTGAATATTTATGAACTGCGAAAAAAAATTATACTATGTTTGATATTCCAAACACATGACTAGACAGGAGAGGGATGCCTAGTATATAGGGTTCTTGTTACAATTGATTTCTCAAAAAAAACCAACTCATACAATTTTTTGGAATCCCAATTCATTAATTTCTGCACATGGAATGAAACATACATCGATACTGATAGTGATGCAATCTTGGTCTCACAAGTATAATGACATAAAAATTGCACATGGAATGAAACAAACTTTTATGTTGATGCTGATACAAATCCTAGTTTCAAATATAAAAGAATAAAATGTATAATAAATAATAAAAAATATGGAAATAAATAATTAAAATAAAATGAATAAAGTAAAAAGTACCTAAAAAATAACAATCACAATAAAGAAATGGGAAGAAACGGCGCAAGAGAAGAAATAAATAAGAGTGGTGGGAGCAGAATATATGTGGATAGGGTGAAATACTTTTTAATGTGAAAGCTCTTTTTATAATATATTTTTTTGTTGAAATCTTTTTATAATCTTAATATAATATAAAATGAGATAAAATGTGGCTGAAAGTACTTAGATAGGACAAAAAATTAAGCTCTTTCAACTTAGACCAGTTTTGAAATAAAAAATATTAAATTTAAAGATAAAATTGTTTGTGGATTGATTCAATTTTTGTATAACTAAGTAAAGGATTTAATTTAATCTGATTTAAGTTCATATAATTTAATTTAAATTTATTTTTAATACTCAAACTATAATAAATATTATTATTAATATTAATATATAAAAGTAATATAGTTTTATTATAATCTATAACATAAAATTAGTAAAATATGTTTTTTTTTCTCGAGATTTTCAATATATATATATATATATATATATATATATATATATATATATATATATATATATATATATATATATATATATATATATATATATATATATATCGAGAAAACATATATTTTATTATTGTCGAATTTAATAATGGGTCATTTTTACAAAAAATTTCTTTCATAATTACTTTGATTGTAAGTGCTTTTGTATATCAACAAATCTTAAAGAAAATTCTGAAAAATTGATTGGGCGTCACATGTTCAATAAATTGTCATGTTATGTTTTTAATATGATTTCATTGGAAATATGAAACATCTGTGTTGAATATTAAATAGTTAATTGAGATATTATTATGTTGATTTATTTTATCATTATGTTAATTCCACATGGCTCGTGCATATCCGAGTTTCTAATAACTATGTTCGTTTAGACTACTATGTTGATCTAGGTCAAAATCCTTCCGCTCAACATTATTTTTAAAATAAGTTTTAAATAACCATTTTGAAAGGTAATTTTTATTTGGGGATCTATTCACCCCTCTCTAGATCCGATGCCGTAGTCTAACAAGTGGTATCAAAGCTCCGATTAATTTCGTGCTTCGAAACTCTTATTAGAAAATGGCATACGAACCTAAATGGATTTACAAAACAGCCCCAAAGTTTTTTTCCAGAAGAAAACTATAGTTATTGAAAAGCTTATATGCACATTTATTTTAATTCATATGACAAGGATATGTGTGACTCTATTACTCAAAATAATGCTAACGACGTTGTCACATCTAAGCCGGAAGCACTATGGAATAATAATGATTAAAAAAATTCATTAAATCTCATTAATTGTTTGAATGAACTTGATAATCTTATTTCCAATGAAATTACTACTAATAAAGTTGTGAGATATCTTACTAGGAATTGACAACTGAAGGTCACCATGATCAAGGAAGCTAATGATCTTATCACACTTGATATCACTACATTGTTTGGTAAGTTTGAAGAACATGAGCAAGAACTTACTTGCTTAGACAAGCATGATAAAAAGCTTGAGAAGAAGAATAAAAAGGAGAAAGACACAAATAAGGAGGAAAGAACAAAGTCTAAAGCTTTTAGGACGTTAAATTCAAGGTCCTTAATTGTGAGCACGTAATACGATGGTGATTTTAGTGATGGTGAATGTTTAAACTGTCACTATGATTGTATTGTCCAAATGCAACCAATTGTTTCACTAATCCCCAAGGACTCAATGAAGATTGAGTACCTAACTTGTCTTGTTGTTTTGTAGGAATATTGTTTTGACTCTACGAATAGAATATGGGTTCTTATTTATGGTGGATCAAGACATATTAACATATTTTAGTTCTATTGAATATGGGGCAAGATGATGAATTATGTGATCTAGAAAGCAACAATAAGTTTTGTTTTATTTTAGTTACTTTTGAGGTTGTATATGAAAATATTCACAAAAAGTATTTCATTTCATGATGTAGGTTTATCTTCAAGAGACATACTCAATGACACCGAAGAAGGAATTGATCAACCTGAATCGGTGAAACATGAGGAGGAGAAAGATAACTAACATGGAAAGGATAAAAGATGAGAGTTCAATCAAAATGAATGATAATAAAATTAATAACCTTCTTGCACTCATCACAAATTATATTTTGGATACTTTGTCAAAGTGAAAATTGATAAGATCGTGTTGTTCTAAAATATTTGCGGTATACTTTGCATTTGTTTCAACTTTCTTTCGAGAGTCCCGTGTGAAATGCAAGTGTATCCTCTGTCATATTGTACAGTGAGGTAGTATCGATTTAACTTTCACTTTGTTAGTAAGTTATCTCTTTTACTTGTTTACTTCTTTAAATACATGACATACTTGACGTGTGGTATACATATTATGAGTTTTCATTTGCAATATAAGTCTTAATTGACAATCATAGTGAGTTATCAATTTATATACTTGAAATGACGTCATCACATTATATTTTCATGTATTTCTTACAAGCACTATTGTGTACATAAGCATGTTTAGCTTCATTAAACATCAATCATAACACATTTGACATTACATCAGTATTTGATTCTACTAACATGTGACTTGTCAAAGAATTCTCTAAACTTATGCAGGGAGTATTTGAAATGAATCTTATGGGGAGTTGAATTACTCTCCCGGACTCCAAATAAATTAATCCAAGGAAGGAACACATGTGTTGGGAATTACCTTCGTGATCATGTTGAAAAATAGGATGTTGTGCTCGTGCATCTTGATAGTGAAAATCAACTTGCCGACATTTTTACAAAAACATTTAAAACCAAACTGTCTTTCAACAAACATATGGAATTGGGAATTATTAATGTCTGCAATGTTGTCTTATTTATTATGATGCTTGCACTTTTATACTTTTCTCTAACAATTAGTTTGAGTACTTTACATAATGTGAGTGCAACTTCCATTCTATCAAGAGTGAGGTAATATTGTTCCAAATCTCTCCTTGAAAGTAAGAAGTTTCTTAGTACATGTTTTAGTTTATGAAAAATGCTTGCTATGTTCTCAAATGATAAAAACCATGAATGTTCATTTCCAAATTTTTTTATTGATAACCATTGTGTATTCTAAATGTATATTCTTATAATGACTTTATGTATTAATTCTTTCACATTTGTATAAGTTGTTCTTATATGTACAAGTATGTGTTTCTATTATTATTTCTTGCATTTGTGCATGAGTTGAATGTAAGCATGTTAATTGCATGTATGTTTCATGTTGTAGTTGAGTCACAATTTATGGAAACATTTTCATTTTGGATTAAGTAGTGACATGTTATTGTCACTATACTAGGTACATGCGTGTGCTGCATCAGGAATTCCATTGTGTTGTGTTACAAAATTGTGACGCTATAGAAGCAACTTAACTAGCTTGCTCTTGCATCACATTCATTTTTATTCATGCAATTGCATTACATGTTTCCTAATGTTTTATGCTTGTTATCTATTTTTTTTTTGCATAATTACATATATATATATATATATATATATATATATATATATATATATATATATATATATATATATATATATGGGGATATGTAATTGTATGCTCTTCTTTGCAAAAATGCCTCTGTGTGATATATTAGTATTGGTATTGGAATATGATACTTCTCACGATTTTCCTTCTTTCTTTTTGATGTTGTTAAATGGGGAGAAGAATATCCGAGACGAAGATGGGAAACACAAAGTCAATGGGAGCCTTCGATAACTACATGAAATGCATCGTCGTAAGTTTTGCCATCATCAAAAAGGGTGAGTTTGTGAGTGCAACTTCACTATTATATGTTTTGCATGATGTCAAAACTCAGAAAGCTAGTATTTCAGTATGGTGGATGGTATCATTATCTCTTGTGACACCCCTTTGCATTAGAGGTCTTATGAATCATTTAAAACAACTTAAAAATTGATCCCAATCATGAAAAATCACTTTTTGCACAAAAATAGCACTTAGGTGTCGACCTGAAATTTCTACGTGCTGACACACAAATTCTGCATTTCTGCATTTTCTTAAAAGCTTTAGTATGTGTCGACACATACGTTTTTCAGGTCGATACATACAACCTATGCATCGACACATACGATTTATGTGTCAAAACATGTACTACATTATTAAAGCTTTTAGCCAATGTTTCTCATGTGTCGACACATAAATTTTTCAGGTCGACACATACTGTTTTGTGGGTCATTTTTCATTATTTTTTCATTCCGAAAGTACCCTCTTTTACCTAAAAAGAGTCTAACTATAAATATATCATTCATGCATCATTCCAACTTGATGATACCATAAAATTAACCTACATTTATTCTTCTTCAACCTTCCAATCTATGCATACACACCAACATTACATTGTGATAATGTTCCATCGGGATGCCATCTAGACGAAGAATTGAAGATTTCCAATTGGTTCGGGTTGAGATTTATAGGGGTCTTCATTCGGGAAAAACCATTGGGTTTGTTCTCCAAAATCATTTGTTGAATTGGGGGTTTTCATGCAAGATTGTGCGAAGGATCGTCCATGTGAAAAATCCTTTAGAGTGTTTGAAATCTTTATCAAGGAACCTTAGAGTGGTTGAAATCTTTTTAAGGAAGTAGCAAGAATTGAATGATAAAATTGGTGATCTTCTGTTGATAGTTTACAATCTGATTTACTCGAGTGAAAAATCCCTTAGAGTGTTTGAAATATTTGCAAGGAACATTGGGGTGTTTGAAATCCTTTTAAGGAAGTAGCTTAAGCAGGGAATATGTTGTGTCTATAGGTCTTGGTCTTGTTGAAGTTCAAAAGAAGAAAAGGGGTTGAATCGACATAAAACGATTATGTTTTGTGTAGTTGCTCTGAACACTTATCTAGTAATCATACTTTTGCAAAGTAAGCAAGAATCCTAATTCCAAATTTGGAATTGGGGGAATATGTACCCACATGCAAGTATGGCACCGAAGAAACTGTAGGAAAGAAGTATCAAATGGTCTAGTAGGATCTGAAAAATAAGTATGGCACTGAAGAAACTGTAGGAGAGAAGTATGTTGTTTGTTGCTACCTCGAGTATCAAATGGTAAAGATGAAAGGTATGTGAAGGCTCAATGTTACGAATTTCAAAAGATTTCTTATAAGATCATCACAAAAGGTATGTATTTAGATGAACAATTTCCAATTGCTTTTATTATTGACAAACTTCCCCTAGTTTAAAAGTTTTTGAAAATTTTGTTTCACCACAAAACAAGATAATTTTAAATTAATAGTCAGATTATTAGCCTTTGAGTTAAAGAAGAATCTCATAGAAAAGATCAAAAAGAGAAAAAGTATTGGTTGTTTCAAACAACAAAAAAGAAATTCAGTGTAATTATGAAGCCATTTTGAAAATGTTAAAGAATCATAACCACAATATTGTGAACCGAATTAAGAATGAGTACCCTTCAAGGGCTACAATCACTATAATTGGTTGGCAACAACCACCACCATAAATAAATGACACGATTGTTTTTTCTTGCTTCAATTATAGAAAACCATGTCATATGATGAAGAAATGTAAGATCGATCTTAAACCTTATGTTGCCCCTGTAATGCATAGGTTAACCTAATTGATGAGAAATTTATTGCTTTGATCACTAAAATAAACATGATTGGTGAATATGATGGTTGGTGGTAGACATTGGCTCTTCTCGCCATGTTTGTTATGATCGTGAAAATTTTAAAACATACACAAATAAGAAAGTGTTGAGAGTTTCCTAGACCACTAATGTTGTCGGTATTGGAGAAGTGGAGCAGAGTCCACCTCTGAAAAGACTTTAATCTTGAAGGATGTCTTGTATACTTCAAAGATTATAAATAATATTGTTTATGGTTTTCTTATGAAAAAGGCATCATTTAGTTAATCTATTGGGGTACATTTGTACACAATAAATAAGAATGATATTTTGTGAAATTGCAATGTTTAAGAATTTTGTGAATGAAATTGAAATTCAATCTAGTAAAAAGATTAAGAGACTTAGTAGTGATATGAGAGTTGAATATGATTTTAGTTTATTTAATAAATTATATAAACAATATTGAATTGTACATGAAACGATTGTACCATAGTCACCTAAAATGAATGGTAAAGCAGAGAGAAAGAATATAAATCTTACTGAACTTATTGTTTCAATTATGATGAACTCTGGTGCTGCTCCTTAGTGGAGCGTGTGAATTTTGTTTACTATTTGCTATGTCTTGAATCGAGTTCCCAAGTCAAAAAATAAGATCTTTCCTTATGAGATATTAAAGAAAAGACAACCAAATTTGTCTTATTTAAGAACTTGGGGCTGCCTGGCTTATGTCAGAATTCTGGATCCGAAGTGAGTCAAAATCGCTAGTAGAGCCTCTGAATGTAAATTCATTGAGTATGCAGCAAAAAATAAGGAATATAGGTGTTATGACCTAAATGCTAAAGTGATCATAGAATCAAATTATGTTGAATTTTTTGAAGTCAAATTTCCTTTCAAATCGAGAAATAGTGGGGGCACTTAATCAAATCACATTCATGTGATAACAAGCATTAAAAGAAACAACTAAGTAGAAACAGAACCTCAAATAAGTAAAAGAGTAAGAGTTACTAAAGACTATGGGCCCGATTATATGGCTTATAATGTAGAATAATATCCAATAAATATTCAAGAAGCCTTGTCATATATAGATGCAGATTGTGGCAAGAAGCTATTAATGATGAGATAAATTCTCTAGAATCTAACATGACATGGCACTTAGTAAACTTACATCCTAGTTGAAAACCAATCAATTGTAAATGAGTTTTGAAAAAGAAACTAAAACATGATAGAACTATTGATAAGTACAAGGCTCTCCTTGTAGCCAAAAGTTTTAGGCAAAGAGAAAATATAGTTTTCTTCAATACTTTTTCTTCAGTCACTTGAATTACATCCATTAGGGTACTACTTTCAAAATTCGTTATTTATAACTTAATAGTACACCAAATGGATGTTAAAACAACTTTTTAAAACAGTGACTTAGAAGAAGAAATTCATATGGACCAACTGGAAGCGTTTGTGATTCATGGACAAGAAAATAAGGTATGTAAGTTAGATAAGTCTTTGTATGGGCTAAAACAAGCTCCAAAGTAATGGCATGTAAAGTTTGATAACTTAATGATATCGAATGGGTACAAAGTGAATGAAAGCGACAAACATGTTTATTACAAATCCAAGAATCACATTTTCACTATCATATGTCTCTATGTAGACGATCTACTCATATTTAGATCATACGTTCATGTTGTTAATGATGTGAAATCATTATTGTGAAACAACTTTGATATGAAAAGCCCTCAGAGAAGTGAGTGTAATTATTGGTATCAAGATCACGAGATCCGAGCAAGGAATTTCTTTGGATCAACCATACTATGTAAAAAAGATCTTAAAAAAATTTAATTACTTTGACTGAAAACCTGTGAGGACATCATACTGTTGTACCCGGATTTTTACCCCTAAGATTCCTCTATCACATCATATCAACTCAATCACAAAAAGATCACACTAGAGTTTGGTTCTTCTCCTTATCTTTAGATTTATCCATGAGGGATCACCAAGCACCTTGAATTGTATTTTGTGATCATCTATGTTTTGTATTGATTAACTTTTAACTAATAAATACAATGAATGTTTTCCCTAATTATTGATATTATAGGTGAAAGCACAACACATTCCATCAAGTTGACTTATAGGTTCATGACTTTATCCATATGCCTTATTCAAAAAAGCTTCATTGAGATTCAAGTCTCATCATTGAAGTTGTTTTGAAGTAATATCATGACAAGGTCTATTGTGATTCTTCATGCCTCAAGTTGTCAAAGATAGTTCAGAGATGTAAGGTTGATTGAAGAAGTTTGACATAATTGGATAAGTCCTTGATTTCTTGATCACAAGTGCATATATCCCTCAATTATTAATATTTGGAAATGGTTATGGTTGCTATGGTTTCTCATTATCATCCTCAACAACTTCTATTTACATGAAAAAAGTATTTGTGCAAGAAGGTTTGTCAAAATTGAAAAGAGTTTCCAAGGTATTTTGTTGCTCTAGGAGCTAGGGTTTTGAACTTCAAAGGGCTATATCTTGCTCATCTTTTGGTATTTTTGAGTTATTCCAAAAACATGCTTCTCTTCAAAGGGTTATCAACAATAACTTCAAAAGTTTCAAGGAAATTTTGTGTGGAAGATACCTAATGATGAAGAAAGATTACAAGTCCTCTAGATAAGCCATCAAATTCCCTTATGTGACTTAAAAAGATCATAACTTAGTCAATTCTTATCTCCATGAGCCCATTATTTTTCCATAACGATCTTAAAAATGTGAAATTTAACTCTTCTTTTATGTGCTAAGTTTGAAAATGGATGGAAGATGCCATAAGGATGCAAAAGATTATAGGTCATCTCATGAATTTTTGCCAACTTCACCAAGTCATAAATTTCTCATTTTTTGGATATTTTAAATGGTTCAAGTCTCAAAATTTCATGCAAGAGATCTACTCCATTCCATCTTTTTCGGTCAAGAGCAAATTTCAAATGGAAGGCCATGTTTGGATGCAAAACATTATAGGTCACTTTTGAAGAAAAAACTTAGAAATTTTCTAGTACAAAAGTCAACCTCTTTTCTCAACTTTTACTCATCACAACTTTCAGCTCGAGCATCCATTTGATTCCATTCTTTGCACATTGTAAAGTTGGTGATCTCATCTTTCCAATACATCAAGAATCAAGTCTCAGGTTTCCTAAATCGTGCACACCATTGATTTGAATATGGTACCTTGAAACAAAAGTTTTCTCCAAAGCCAGAATTTGAAATCCTTGATTTAACTTCTAAACACAAAATTTCTGTGTGTTTTTACTTCTAATCATGTTTAATGAACTTCCAGAAGTGATTAGAACATTGAAACACAAGCTTTGGTTGAGTTTTGAGCAAAATAGAAGTCACACTTTTCATGTTTGCAATTTCACACGATTTTCCTCCAAACTTCATCATTTCAAATGCTTAAGCATTCAATTAGCTTCCCTATAAATAGAGGGTCATACCTCATTCATTTTCTCAAGCTTAGAGAGCTAGAATCAACCTGTCAAACTTCCTCTTGAACCCACTTTTCTGCAACTTCGGATTTTCTTTTGTAACTTTCCTCAATCCATTTTCTTTGTCAATTCATCATCCTTGAACCTCACTGAAGCTAACAGAAGAAGAACCAAGCTCCAAGACTCCCTAAATCGTGCTAGCCAAGTCAAGTTTCAGAGCTCAAAATTTGAACTTCAATAGGTAGATTTCTTCACCAATTCTCTCAAACTTTGATACTGTAATGAAGCTCTCATCATCCTGATTCTAGTCGCAACATTTGTTTTTAATTGGAAGTGAATTTTGGTCATGAATTTTCAAATTCCTTTTCAAATATTTCCTTCCAAAATGAATGAGCTACACTTTACATAAATTTTTGCGAGGGTACCATTGGAATCGTATTGAAGAGACGAAGCGAATGGTAGAGGTCTCGAGCTCTAACTTTACCATTTCAGAGACCTGCAATTCACGTGGCTGAAGGTTGAAGATGACCAACGCGTCATCTATCATCCAATGATAGCGTGCCACACCTTTTTTTAAATCTGATTTAATAATTGATTCAGTATTTTATTCATTAAGGACCATGATATGCACAACGTGTTTGATCCATTGGATTAACTTATTAATGTGTTTTGACTCCCAAACATTAGTCTATATTTTTTTGACTTTATTTTTTTATTTCTGATTTTTATATTTAATTGTTTTAAACTTCAAAAAATCATGAAAAATTCATTTCTGACTCAAAAATTATGAAAAAATTCACAAAACTATTTTCAAATATTCTCTTTCTGAATTTTATTTTTATCATAATTTTATTTTCAGATTTGGTATTTTTTATAATTTTTCTTTGTTTTGGTTTGTTTTTAATTGCTTAAAATAACTTTTGAACATTTTTAAATTTTGAAAAAATTCATCAACATCATTTCTCTTATTTCTGACCTTTTGAATTTTTTTAGAATTTTATTTTGACTTCTACTATTTTTGATCTTTTTTCCACTTATTTGAGTAATTTTAATTAGTTTAAAAATAGTTTCTGACTTTAAAAAATTACCAAAAATTTTATAAAAATATTTGAGCTCATTTGTGATTTTTCTATAGCCTCATTGAATTTTTCTTGGATGTTTTGAATATAGTTGTTATTTCCCCCTTTTATTTTCATTTAAAAACCATTTATAAAATCTTTTTCTTTAGTTTTTTTAAATACAATTTTATTTTGTATATATTCTGGTTGATCTTGAACTATGAAATTTTTATCATGAGCTTCATTAACATCATTAGATCTTGGGTGTTGAGATTAACTCCACCAAAATGAATGGATGATTTTATTGATGGCTTGGTTGAATTTTTAGTTCAAATGTGGTTTAATTCTTATCTCACCCCTCTTCATCGTATCCTCTTCTTATTATACTAAATGTTATTGGAGAATAATTTACATATCATTTCTCAAAATTTATGGTACATAAATTGCTATTGGCCAGCCTCAAAATAGGTGCGACTTCTATATAAGTCCACTTACAATTTCTTAACATAACACTAAATTTTGTCTCGATTTGAGAAATGATCATTCATGGCCCAAACCCATGTTTGTAAGCCCAAGTATGTTAATTTGAATCCTTTGATCCAATAACCTTGAGATTCATTGTTAGGAGGCTTTGGTCTTATCAATCCTCTAATGAATCTTTACAAGCTTTGGTCAAAGTGAATCATTTAAACATCATTGATCATATATTGGTTCCTTGAGAATTTTGAATGAATGGTATACTTGACAAAAAGAAAAAGAAACTTGTTATTGAGAGGCTTTGGTTTTATCAATCCTCTAATGAGTTTCAAATGCAAGTTTCAAGATGGTCATTCAACTAACCTCTAATTTCTAACAATTGACTTTTATTTCTTTGTTTTTACTTCACGCTTTTATTCCAAGCACCATTTATCTTAGCATTTACATTTCATGCTATTTTCATATTTTCTCATTTGAGAATTTACTTTTATGTCATTTTATTTTGCTCACTTGAGATTTTAATTTCTTTTTGAAGATACTTAATAATCAACTTGAACCATAAAAAACTTTAATGTTACTCGGGCTATTTGATTACTATTCTTGGCATTTATGGAGATTGTGGACTTCTTGGACTTAGGATTAGAAGCCTTTATCTACCTTGTGACCTCAACTGTTATTTTGTCTAGAGTTCTCGGGGTTTACCCCAAGACATTGGGTTGTTTGTTTGTTTTGTGTGCAGGTTATTATGATTACATGCTTTGTCTGTGATTGAGAATTCATCTGTATACAGCCGTTACTCTGCCCAATTTTTGTGAATACTTAATGCAATTGAAGCTTGATTTTATTAAGAGGTTTATTATCTTTTCTTGTTTGGTTTCAAATCCAAAGGATGAGAATTCTACATTGACTCATTGTGTCAAGTGTTGGCTTCTTGTTGGTTAGACGTTTCTTTTCCCTAACTTTTATCTTATGTTTTAGGATAGTCCCTTCATCTCCTCCCATCTTCTTTAATTTCAAAAATCTTCTCCCTCCTTTTAAAAACTCTTCTTGTTTTTAAAGTTGATCCGCTTTCACAATAAACTTGGGCTTAGGTCCATGCATTTTCAAAACATTTTCTTAATCAAAATTTAATCAACTTAATAATACTTTGACATTTTGTGAGAAGACTAAAAGTCAATCAATCTCATTCAAACTATTTTGTCACTTTGTCTTTTTACTTTAAAATTTTCTCAAAAGATTAAACTCTTGTCAATCTTTGTAGTAATGCGAGCTACTATACTTCTATGATATATATGGAAGTAAGATATTTTCCACTTGGGTGTTGAGTGAGGCTTCGTTGATTTTAAAACCCAAGCTATATCCTCCACTTTGATATGGCGCAAATTCTCCTTTCTCATAATTGTGGTTAGTAAGTATGTTCTTTCACTCGGATAAGACGATGATGTATCGTCTCTTAAAATTAACCAACACGCTTGTGTTTTAAATTTTTTGAAAGGTGAACTACGAGTACCCTGATCCCCTATTACATGGAAGGTGGTACATAGGTACTAGAGGTTTGCAACCGTGGCGGGAGAAAAAAAATCACAAAAAATATTTCTTTTCTCACCTCCACCATATATTCTTTTTATACAACTTTTATAGCCAAAATACACAAATTTTTAAAGAAGTTACTGTGGATTACCGTAGATGTTTAGGGTGCTAATACCTTCCCTTTGAATAACCAACCCCTGAACTTAGATTCTCTCCCCCTCTTTTTGGGTTATTCTCTCTTTTCCCATTCCTTTGGAAACAGTAAAGTGCGGTGGCGATTTTTATTTTGATCTGTGTGAGTTAAGTCAATCCAATGACTTAGTCTCAACATTTCTACCGCTACAAAAAAATGGGACTTAACTGGGGAGAGATTGACCTATTGTTGGTACATCCCTAAGTGGGTTGAGCCTATCTTTTCTTATCCATATATATGCTATTATCTATTGTATATTATATGTTGTATATATGTTTGTCTAGATTTTTCTGGTTTTCAGGGTGCTTGGTGATTTCTCATAATTCCTATACCTAGACTTAGGCAAACTTAAGATAGGACAGCCGGTATAGTCATGTTAACTTTGAGGGAGTAATCCCAAAAAAAGAGACATGAGATCCCCCACTCAGTGGAGACCCCTTTGATTGTAGTGTCATTTACCAAGTGATCAAGAAGACATGCTACTTTCGACTTGGGAGCCTGCTGAAACTGAGGACTGTAGAACCCTTAACCCATCTTGGCCTTTTAGGTGTAGTGCAGAATCTATGACTGAGTAATCCAAAAATGGTTGTCACACGATGCTACACTCAGATGAGTTTTTCCTGAGAATATTGCTAATTACCGAGTCAATCGGGACGTTGGTAATATCCGAAGGGAGGATGTAGACTCTGGGAACCTCTTATAACCTTGTTCAGCAGGTGATAAACTTATAGATCATACCTTGTGGGTAGTACCTTCAACCTCATGCTCGTGAGTTGAACCTATGAACCATATGTTTGTGATCTTGTGTGTGATTGTTTCATCATGCATTCATGCATCCATGAGCATCTTCCAAAAATAGTTTGTTTCAACGGACTTAAAAGTTGACTCTTTGTGAATGTCTTAGGTACTTTTTGACAATGGATTCTAGAAAAAGAAAGACCGGGAAGTATAGTTTCAAAGATCCTAAGATAAATGAGTTGTTGAGTCTGATTCCCGAGATCGAGAGTTCTACAAATATTTGAAGGAAGTATGGGTCCATCATTTCTCTTATGAAGCTCAGGATGAAGGAGGGTATTCTCTCGACTTTGGTCCAGTTCTATGATACAATGTATCGATGCTTTACTTTCCATGATTATCAGTTGATGCCTACATTAGAGGAGTATTCTTATCTGCTGGGTGATGACACACAAATATGTGATATTTCTGACTTGATATACACCAAATATTTCTCATACTTTAGTTTAAATTAAATTATTTTATAAGTATTATGCAGGTATTTTTCTATTTTTGCAGATATTCATTAAGCTGAGCACTTTGGAAGAAATGAGGAAAAAAGAGGTGCAAAAACTAGCAAAAAGGCCTAAGGAGAAGAAAGGAGCCCAAAGCCCATTATACATGTGAGCACGTGGGCCCACAATGAAGAAGGCCTTGACGACCGTCAAGGAGGCGTGACGAACATCACGCGCCAAGAAGACCAAGTGACTATCGTCACTTGAATGTGACGAACGTCACAAGCCATTACTCCACTTTCTTCTCATCCAACGGACAGAAACGCGTTCAAGGGTTAATCCAACTACTTCCTACATTTTCTCACCCACTCAATCAAAGTACCAAGGAACGTGACAAATTAATGGCCCTATTATTTCTCAAAGAAGGAAGTAAACTGTTCCTACATTCTCGAGAGCAACTGATCACGCAAGACTTATAAATAGAGCCTTAGACCACAGTAGAAAGGGTTCTTGTGGTTCTTCTTTTTGGGGCAAGAAAGTTTAGATATTTTATTTAGCGAATATTCTTTTTAGCATTATTTTATTTCCCAGTTATTTCTATATTCCTTTCTAGCATTATTCTTTTCAGTATTATTTTCTTCTGTACGGTTAATATATCCTCCGATCGAAGCAAAGCCTACAATTTGTGTAGGAGTGCTTCTGTCTTAAGAGTTATTGCCAGGTTTATGTTTACAAATTCTTATTGCTTTTCAATCGATATAATTATGTTTATTTGTGTTTTTCCTTTAAATTATTCTGTGATTTAGTTTAATATTATGTCAGGCTAGAAATCCTATACCGGTATGTAAAGTCACTCAACCGAGGGAACGAGTAACTTAGTCGGGATTATTTTTACTACGAAACTTTCTTTTCTGGCCTAAGTTACTATTTTTCAATCATTAAATTATTTTGTTACGGAAGTAAAAAACAGATAGAGGTTAGGGTCAACAAAGCGGAAGTTTGAGATCTTTTAACTGGACAGTAGTAATTAGGCATTGGCTTAAAATACAGCGGAAGAACTTTAAAGTTAATTAAGATTTTGTTTAGTTTTCAAAAAGTGTTTTTAACTCCTGCGGGATGGCGGAAGCGTACGTTAGGACTTAACTGCATAACCTAGATCAACAAAATGATAGTGTGAGACGAGGGTTTTTAAACTAAATAAGTTTTACTGAAAGCTGTTTTGAAAATATAAAGACGCCCGACAGGTCGCTAGTTCCCGAGGTACGACTGTTGCATACTGGTAATTAAGCTCATTGATTATTAAAATCCAACTTAATTTAGTATTTAGTTTTACCTACAACCCAATCAAATATTCATTAGCTTTATATTTGCAAAGTAACAATAGAAGACGATAGATCGATTCATCAGTCTCTGTGGTTCGATATCTTTTAAAACTACATGATAAGACTGTGCACTTGCAGTTCGAATCATTGGATACATAAGTACAAATCCCACGATCACTGGGTTTACCTATTACTGATCATGTTCCTTTTACTGGTTTGGAGGGTGAGCCAAAATCCCATGAGATTGTTGCTTTGATCCATTTGGGTAAGTATGAGGTTGAAGCCCACATGAATACCAAAGGAGGGATTAGAGGATTACCCACCCAGTTCTTATTGGAGAAAGCTCTCTACTTTGCTAGGATGAAGAGTACGATTGCTTTTGAGGCCATCTTTACTATACTTGCTTATGGATTGTTCTTATTCCCTAATGTCGACAAATTTGTGGATATCAATGCCATTAGGATCTTTATGATTGGGAACCCAGTCCCTACATTATTGGGTGATGCTTATTACTCTATTCATCTTTGGGATTCTTACCATGTAGGGATGATCATTTGCTGCACGCCTTTGTTGTATCAATGGTTTATTTCTCACTTGCCTCAGCCTAATGCTTTATGGGATGTCAGAAAGGAACCTCGTTGGGCTCCAAAGATTATGGCCCTCACTCATTTAGATATTTTTTGGTATCATCAGGCATACTATGATGTAGAGATTATCGACAATTATGGTAGTTTCCCCAATGTACCTCTTCTTGGTACAAAGGGATGAACTACAATCATGTTCTTGCACAACGACAACTTAGATATCCAATGAGGGATAAGCCAAATAGTATTCATTTGAGTGGTTTCTTCCTTAAAGAGGGAGAGGTTCATAAGGAAGCTAAAGAGGAGATTTCAAAAGCTTGACGTCATATTCACAGGAAGGGCGGGAAGGACTTGGGGCCTAGAGGGGTTGTTTCTTTAGAGCCTTATCTTCAGTGGGTACAAGCAAGAGCCATCCAGTTGAAGATGTCGTATTCCCATGAAACACCCATGCCTGATATATTTGTGAAGATAACTCCTCCCCTATTAGATGATGTGGAAGAGCTTCAGCTTTCCCTAGTCAGGATGTAGCAGGAAAAGGAAGCTTGGATGAATAAGTGTCAGGCTTTAGAGGTGACCTACCGAGCAGACTTGAAGGAGAAAGATGATTTGATTGAGATTCTTGTGAGTCATGTTATAGAGGCGATGGAGAGGCAAGAGGATTTATTTTCCTCTAGATCTTAGTCAGGACCTAGTTGCTCACTTCCTGACTCTGGTAATTGGAAAGAAGTCACCGATAGGTATGTAGAAGAGAACAAGCAATTGAAGGCTCAGATTGCAAGACTCACAGGGAAACATCAGTGTGTGGAGTGATCTTCATCAGCTTTACTTTCTTAGGATATCAGATTATTTTCACCTTATCTTGTACTTGGGATTATTGAAGCTTGTACTAAGAAGTTGTAATCCATTTTGAAGTTATAATGAGATTTTCAGTATTTCAAATGTGTTAGTACTTTGATATTTTCAAATTGTCTATAAATCTTTGAGTTCCTTAAAATATTAATAATAAATTAAATCATGTGCATTGCATATCATGCATCATATTGTACATACTTCTTGCATTTATGTTCATATCCAGGTGTCTTACTAAGCTTCTTTACTTCAATAGCAAACTATCTCACCAGTACAATACTTGAGCAAATTTCAGAAGGAAGATGGATAATCTATAACAAGAGAATCAGGAGTTGCGCGAAGAAGTTACTTCTCTGAAGGATGGTATGGCCAATCTCACTACTTTGATGGAATTGTTTGTGGCTTCTCAGAATCAGCCACCACTTTCTCAACCTCAACAGACAATGGTTACTTCCGAAGCTCCGACAATTCCTATTTCCGCTACTCCAGTTACTGTTATTCATAATCGTATGCCTCAAGGTTATCCGTGGGGAATTCCAGAGAACTTCATGCCAGAAGGTTATAATCATGATAATCAAGTTGCTCCATTTGCTCAGACTGCTGCTTCTCTTGCACCTCTTGTGGTGCATGTTACTCCTGCTGCTAGAAATGAGATTCACTATGTTGCACCTCAATCGGTGAATGATGTACCATTTGTTAATGACGAATTTTATCGCCCTATTACTCCACCAAGTGAAAGCTTGGGTGTCTATGATCGAATGGACGGTTTTCAATATTAGTTTGATAAAATGCAAAAAGTGTTGAAGGCCCTCAGAGAAAAATAATTGTTTGGGAAGAATGTGAATGATCTGTGTTTGGTTCCAAATGTGAAAATACTAGCAAAGTTCAAAGTACTAGAATTCGAGAAGTACAAGGGCAATACCTTTCCTCGTGCCCACTTAGTGATGTATGTGAGAAGGATGTCTACTCACACCGATGATCAACGTTTGTTTATTCACTTTTCCCAAGATAGTTTGACTGGTGCATCATTGAAATGGTACATGAGCCTGGATAATGTCAATATTCATAATTTCAACGACTTGGGTGAAGCGTTTATTAGACAGTACAAATATAATATGGACATGACACCTGACTGTGATCAACTCAGGGCAATGGTCCATAAGGACAAAAAGTCATTTAAAGAATATGCACAGAGATGGCGTGAAGTAGTTGCCCAAGTGATTCCTCTTATGGAAGAAAAAGAGATGACAAATATTTTTCTGAAGATTTTAGGTGAATTATATTATGAAATAATAGTGGCAAGTGTGCCAAGAGATTTCACCGAGATGGTGGGCATGGACGTTCGTTTGGAAGAAGCTATAAGAGAGGGTCGCTTGACAAGAAGTGAAAATCTGGCAGTGCGAAGAAACCATCATACGAATTTGCTAAAAAGAAAGAAGGAGAGAGAATGTTGTTATTCAAGAGATAAAGGTTAATCCTCCTAGAAGAAATCACCAGGGCCACCAACAGGTTGCTTCGGTAACTCCAGTTGTCAGTACGGCTCCGACCTCAGTCCCTTATCAAAGACCATCCCCTCAGGGAAATCAAGGGCAGAATCAGAGGAGAGAGGCTTTTGAATCTATCCCCATGAGTTATACAAAGTTACTCCCAGCATTGATTCAAAAAAAGTTGGTTCAGGCCAGGCCACCCCCACTATACCATCACCTTTGCCTTGGTATTATAAGGTAGATCAGACGTGCGCTTTTCATCAAGGTGCACCAGGGCACAATGTGGAAAATTGTTGTCCTATGAAATCGGAGGTACAAAAAATGGTGAGATATGGTCTTTTATCCTTTAAAGATATCAGCCCTAATGTAAAAGATAATCCTCTGCCAAAGCATGAAGGAGCAAGTGTTGTCAACATGTTTGTTGGGTTTTCAGGGGACTTCGAATTTATGATATCAACTTGGTCATAGGATATTTGGTAAAGATGCATGCCGACCTTTGCGAGTTTAGTTTATATACACATGACCATGTTGGTTATGGTATCTGCAGTACTGACATACAGGGGTGTGATAAAATAAAGGTTGCTTTATAGGAAAATGATGAATGAAGGCCTCATCCATATAATCAGGCCTAGGGCAGAATACGAGGAAGAAGTGAACATGGTCTTTCGATCACCTGGAGAATTCCAGATCTTTTATGTGAACCATATGAATGATGATTTGGTGAAATTGCACGCTACTTTCTGCCACATAGATGGTTAAGTAGAACACCACCATGGATCTTATCGGTTTTGCTGAAGAGACTCTCGTGGTTGTGCCATTGTGAGAAGGGGGATTCAATTGCTACTAGATAATGGTACTATCAAGATTTCAGGCCATATAGATGATTACCACAGGATTAATGTAATTTAAGATTGCTTGATTGAGACTGAGTCAGATGATGAATATGCTTCTGCATATGAATTCTTTTCATCAAACAAAGATATTTTCTTTAGGGATGATTATGAAATGACCAAGTATTCCAAAGAAGGGGTGAACATAATTGTGCCTTGTTTCAGTGATCCCGCCTTTGTCGAAATTGAATAATATAGCAAGCCAGTTGTTACTCCAGTAGTGATTTTCTTGCCAGACCCTGTTCCTTACGAATCAGACAAAGTCGTATCGTACAAGTACAATGCTACAATTCTAGAGGACGGTGTGGAAGTTCCCATCCAGCCTTTGTCTAATGTCGAGAACATTGATGAGTCCAGTAGAGTGACCTGTAGTGGTCGTGTGTTCGCACCTGTTATTCGAGGGAATGTCAGTGCCGATAAGAAGGTTATTGAAACTGTTGAAACTAAGAAAGTAGTAGGGGAGTCCAGTGGTGCTACCCTGGAAAAAGATGTGGATGATATATTGAATATTATCAAGATGAGCGACTGCAGGATCATAGATCAGTTGTTGCAGACTCCTTCAAAGATATCTATTCTGGCCTTGCTGATGAATTCTTCTGCCCATATAGAATCTTTAATGAGAGTGTTGGATCAAGCCTTCGTGGAAAGTGATATGCCGTTGGACCAATTCAGCAGTGTGGTAGGTAATATTACATCCTGTAATAACCTAAGCTTATGTGATGATGAATTTCCTGACAAAGGAAGGAATCACAATCTAGCCCTCCATATATCCATGAATTGTAAGAATGATTCATTGTGAAATGTGTTGATTGATAATGGATCCGCTCTAAATTTGATACTGAGGAGTACACTGATGAAGCTGAAGTATCAAGGAGCTCCCATGCGCCCAAGTAGCATAATTGTAAAAGCTTTCGATAGATCAAGGAAGTCTGTTACTGGGGAAGTGGATCAGCCTATTCACGCAGGCCCATATCTTTTTCAGATTACTTTCCAAGTCATGGATATTATGCCCGCGTACAGTTGTTTACTGGGACGACCATGGGTACATGAGGCAGGGGCCGTCACTTTAACTTTGCACCAAAAGCTGAAGTTCGTGCGTGAAGGAAAAGTGGTTATCATAAATGGAGAGCAAGCATTGCTGATATCTCATTTATCCTCTTTCAGTGTTGTGGAAGCGAATTAAGTTGCTGTTGGAACTCAGTTCCAAGATTTATCTGTAGATAATGTAAGAGAGAATGAGAGTTCTATGGCTTCATTCAAGGATGCTCAGTAGGTTGTGCGCAATGGCCCAAGTAAAGTATGGGGGAATATTGTTGATCCACCGGTGAACAAGAATAAGGCTGGTTTGGGAATTTCTGCAAAAAATGATAAAGGTAAAAACATGAAGTCGAAGACTGCTTTGGGCAAGTATCAAGATATTTTCCATAACGGAGGTTACCTTCATCCAACCGTTTCCAGGATCAATGCTACTGTGGAGGATGAAGAAGAGCAGGAGATGCCGAACTATGTGACGCCTGAAGTCAGAGTTTAGAACTGGGTCACTATTGATATTCCCTCTTGAATCCATGTCTCAAAGTAATTTGTTTTTGTTAACCTTTGCAAAAAGTTTCACTCAGCCCAAAGTGAAAAATTGATATTGTATGGGCTTATCTGTTTGCTTTGATCATTAAAATCATTAATAAAAGTTGTCTTTGATTCTCAAATTGTGTTTTTTTTTTATTTTCTGCTTTTTCTTGGAAAAATGGTAATCAGAAAAAACCCTTTTAGAATAAATAATAACTATAAATAAATCGTCATAGTCACTTGATATATGTGTCAGTTTCTAAAAGCACTCATAAATCATATGTGCAAATTAATTTAAAAACCCGTTGAGTACAATGACCTTGCACCCTCTTCCAACTTTGAATATCCTGTGTATGTGGCTGAAGAAGAAGAATATGATGAAATTCCAGAAGAGGTTTCACGGTTTCTTGAGCGCGACAAAAATGCCATTCATCCGTATAAAGAGCCACTGGAGACAATCAATTTGGGTTCAAAGGAAGATCCAAAGGAAGTCAAGATTGAAGTATTGCTACATCCTAATGTAAAGAGCAGGTTGGTTGAATTGTTGAAAGAGTATATGGACGTATTTTCTTGGTCATACCAAGACATGCCGGGTTTGGATAAGAATATTGTGGAGCATCATTTTCCGCTAAAGCCAGAGTGCCCACCAGTCAAGCAGAAATTGCAAAGAACTCACCCAGATATGGCAGTAAAACTTAAAGAAGAAGTTTTGAAGCAAATTAATACCGGTTTTCCTGTAACATATGTGTACCCTTAGTGGATTGCCAATATTGTCCCTATACCAAATAGAGACGTAAAAATTTTCATGTGCATAGATTACAAAGATCTAAATAAAGCTAGTCCAAAAGATGATTTTCCATTACCGCATATTGATATGTTGGTTGATAGTAAATCAAAATTCAAAGTATTCTCGTTCATGGACGAATTTTCCGGATATAATCAAATCAGAATGGCTCCTAAGGACATGGAAAAACAACATTTATCACACCCTGGGGAACATTCTGTTACAGAGTGATGCCCTTCGGGTTGAAGAACACTGGTGCAACATACTAGAGGGCTATGACAACCCTATTTCATGATCTGATGCACTAGGAAATTGAGGTATATGTTGATGATATTCCAAATTATAGACTGAAGAATGGCATATAAAGTATTTGTTAAAATTGTTTCGGCATTTGAGGAAGTATCGTCTCCTCTTGAATCCAAACAAATTCACCTTTGGTGTTTGATCAGGGAAATTTCTAGGTTTCATTGTCATCCAAAAAGGAATTAAAGTTGATCCTGATAAAGTCAAAGAAATTCAAGAAGTGTCTGCGCCAAGAACTAAAAAGCAAGTTAGAGGTTTCCTTGGGTGGTTGAATTACATTTCTAGATTCATTTCCCACATGAATATAACATGTGAACCGATCTTTAAGTTGTTAACAAAGGATCAGGGTTATGTATGGGCAGATGATTGCCAAAGGGCATTCAAAAGTATTAAAGAGTATCTGCTTGCACTTCCTATTTTGCTCTTTCCTGTTGAAGAAAGACCATTGATCATGTATCTGACAGTGTTAGATAATTCTATGGGCTGTATTTTGGGACAACAAGATGAAACAACAAAGAAGGAATATTCCATTTATTATCTAAAAAAAAGTTTACTGACTGTGAGTCGCGGTATTCTATGCTGGAAAAGACATGTTCTGCTCTGGCCTGGGCGGCAAAATGGTTGCGGTAATATATGTTGAATCATACTACTTGGTTGATTTCCAAAATGGATCCAATTAAGTATATCTTTCAAAAACCTGCTCTTACTGGGAGAATTTCCCGTTGGCAGATGTTGTTGTCTGAATATGATATTGAATACCATACTCAGAAGGCTATAAAAAGCAGTGTGTTTTGCACATTATCTTGCTCACCAACCAGTAGATGATTATCAATCTGTTAAGTTTGATTTCCTTGATAAGGATGTTATGTTTCTGAAAGTGAAAGATTATGATGAATCGTTGCTTGAGGAAGGTCCTGATCCTGAATCCCGGTGGGGTATGGTATTTGATGGAGCTGTGAATGCTTATGGGAAATGAATTAGTGATGTGATTATCACTCCTCATGGATCACACATTCCTTTTACTGCAAGGCTGACATTTGATTGTACCAATAATATGGAAAAGTATGAGGCTTGTATCATGGGTCTCGAGGAGGCCATTGATCTCATAATCAAAGTTCTAGATGTGTATGGCGATTCAGGTTTGGTAGTAAATCAAATTAAAGGAGAATGGGATATTCGTCACCCTGGCTTGATCCCTTACAAAGGTTATGCTATAAGATTATTACCCTTCTTTAACAAAGTTGAAATCCATCATATTCCTAGAGATGAAAATCAGATGGCAGATGCTTTGGTGACTTTGGCTTCTATGTATCAAGTAAATACTTGGAACGATGTGCCTCGTATCACAGTGAAACATTTCGATAGACCGGCTCATATGTTTGCAGCAGAGGGAGTAGCAGATGAAAAACCTTAGTATTATGATATCAAGCATTTTCTCCAGACTCAGGAATACCCGGCTGGTGCGTCAAATAAAGATAGAAAGACATTGAGAAGGTTGGCAGGCAGCTTTTTCTTTAATGAAGATGTGCTATACAAAATAAATTATGACATGGTCTTGCTCAGATGCATGGATAAACACGAAGTAGACATGTTGATGCATGAAATCCATGAAGGTTCCTTTGGTACCCATGCCAATGGACATTAGATGGCAAAGAAGATGCTTAGGGCAGGTTATTATTGGCTGACAATGGAATCTGACTGTTATAAATTTGCAAAGAAGTGTCACAAATTCCAGATCTATGCTGACAAAATTCATGTGCCTCCGACGCTTCTCAATGTTATCTCTTCCATATGGCCTTTCTCTATGTGGGGTATTGACATGATTAGAATAATTAAACCAAAGGCATCAAATGAACATTGTTTCATTTTAGTGGCAATTGACTACTTCACCAAATGGGTGGAAGCAGCTTCATATACAACTGTTACTAAGAAGGTGGTAGTACTCTTTATCAAGAACAATCTCATATGTCGATATAGTGTGCCAAGAAGGATTATCACCGAAAACAGATCAAATCTGAATAATAAGATGATGACAATACTTTATGAATACTTTAAGATTATCCATTACAATTCATCTCCCTACATGCCAAAGATGAATGAGGTTGTTGAAGCTGCTAATAAGAACATCAAGAAGATCATCCAGAAGATGGTTGTTACTTACAAAGATTGGAATGAGATGCTCCCTTTTGCTTTGCATGGGTATCGAACATATGTCTGCACTTCAACAGAGGAAACCCCGTTCTCTCTTGTGTATGGCATGAAAGCAGTACTCCCCATTGAGGTTGAGATTCCCTCTTTACGCGTGATAATGGAAACCAAGTTGTCTGATGTTGGATGGGTCCAAAACAAGGTTGACCAATTGAATTTTATTGAAGAGAAGATAATGAAGGCCTTGTATCATGGTAAGTTATACCTCGTGAATTCATAGATGGCAACCTTGTGCTCAGGAAGATCTTGTCTTTCAACGCTGATTTTAGGGGAAATGAACTCCCAATTTTTAAGGCCCATATGTTATCAAGATAGCATTCTTTGGCAGTGCATTGATTCTTGAAACATTGGATGGCGAGGAGTTCCCACATCCTTTAAATATTGGTGCAGTTAAGAAATACTTCACCTAAATAGATAAAAGAACAGCTTGCTAAGACAAAAACCTGAAAGGGAGGCTTGGGCAAAAATTAGAGACATAAACAAACAAAAATTTACCGGTAGGTTGAAAACCCGCAAGGGAAATCTAGGAAAAAGGTAGGTATTTCCTGGCTAGTAACTGCACCAGACAAGACTTGATCGTTGAAGCAACAATCTTCTTGGATTCTCACCACTCTTCAACCGAAGCATCTGCTCAGGAATTCGAAGTTGTTAGGGAGAATAGTGGTCATTGTATTTCAATATGTATCTTTTCCAATATATATTACCATTTTCCAAACTTTGTAATCATCTATGGAGTCTCGCCATTCGCAGACTACCATCCTATTAATAAAGTTTGAGCTTTTGTCCAATTCTTTGCAATTCTCATTTTATTCTGCTTACAAAGATTCCATTTATTATTGATAGTAATTTTCAAAGCAAACAGATTAAATAACAAAATTGTTTTTTTGAAAAGAATTTAAAAATTGCTTCTTGCTTTAGATTTGGTGACTCAAGGATAACAAAAATAGTGACTCCAAGGATGAATGAACTCTGGAATTTTGGAAGTCTGAATTCCCCAGGAAGGCTCTCGCATGTCACTTTTGTTGGAATAAGTATGATCTTCTTATGATTCTCAGATAATTTAAGATCATACTAATGGATATATGGTGCGGTGTTGGGTTTGTGATCCCATTTTCCCCAGTCAAGTCTTTGTTCATTTTGATTTCGGGTTTGCATGGTATGAATTCTCTGTCCCAGATTCCCCAGTAAGGTCTTTGCTCACATGACGGATGTCTCTTCCCTTTTGATTGCTGAGTTGAAATCAGTTTACAAAACATTTCCCTTTGTAGTGCTAGAATTTTTGTTGTTGTTTGTTTCCCAGGAAACTAGACAAGGGCAATGTCTTTTCTAAGAAGTGTTGAAGCAGTTGTCAACTTTTTAGGGTTTCTCCTGCCAACTGTTGGGTTTGATTTAAAATCCCCAAAAGTTTGATTTATTTCTATAATGTTTGACTTCTTAAATCCCCAAGAAAGACAGAGATAACATGTCTCTCTTGTTATCCCCATGAGTTTCATAATTTATTCCCAGAGAAGTTGGTGCAATACTCACTCTCAATATTGAAGAATCTATCTCAGTTTCCCCTCGATGATATGGTGTTTCCTTCCCTGATGAAGTCAGTGCGAGATCCCCAGATGATATCTCGATGATGTGGTTTTCATCTACCCTGTTGAAATCAACATTGCAATCCCCAGTAGAAGTACATACGTTGAAACATTTGTTTTCCCCATTGAAGTTTGTGTGATATTCTTCAGTGAATCATGGAGGAGGGTGTTATATCCTTGTATCTGCACTGATTTATTGTTACGATGTGATTATTTTCAGATTATGTTCCTTCCCAGTGAAGTTAAGCCGCAGAATAGGAATTTTTTTCCTCAATTGATGCTTACTTTCTTATGAAATTTTCATCTTGCATGTGATTTAGCCGAGTATTGACTTTACCCAAGTTGGTTTTGTCTGGTTATCCCCACTGTTATATGTTTATTTTGTCAGCGTATACATGATAACATTCAGACATACATCATTCGTAGTTTAATTTAGCAATTCATTACTCATTTGCATTCATTATTATTTTGTTGGCATATTATCCTATTTGTAGAGTTATGTTATCTTCTCTCCAATAGAATGTCAACCTTAAGCAGAAAGTGTATATTCTTTCAATTTCCCTACTGAGTTATCCCTCGTGGAAGATTTTTGCTTTAGCCTTCTTGTACAACTCTTTGTCTGGATAGAAAGTGGTTCCCTCTTGAGTTTATTTCTCATGAGGTGTTATTTTGGTTGAATGATTCATTCCAGTTTATTTCTGATTTAAATCTATGGTCCCCAACAATATTATTATTTTGATTTCGGCAAGCTTTGAGCCCTAGTTTGAGAATGTGCATTTATTTTGCACATGAATATTTTATTTTCTCAACAGGAATATATTGGAATTTCCCCAGGAAGTCCTATTACTTTCCCCAGGAAATCATTATGGCAATTCCTTCTCAAAATAGCAAGTGGAAGGTCTCTTTATTTGAGCAACTTGTACTTCCCCAATAAATCTGTCAGGTCCCAAAGAAGATTCAAATTTGTTACTCTAATGAATGGTAGCCTTGTCATTATGGAAATTAGTTCATTGTTGAGATTTGTTACTCCAATGAATGGTAGCCTTGTCATTATGGAAGGTAGTTTGTTGTTGAGATTTGTTACTCCAATGAATGGTATCCTTGTCATTATGGAAGGTAGTTTGTTATTGAGATTTGTTACTCCAATGAATGGTAGAATTGTTATTACGGAAGGTAGTTCGTTGTTGAGATTTGTTACTCTAATGAATGGTAGCCTGGTCATTATTGAAGGTAGTTCGTTGTTGAGATTTGTTACTCCAATGAATGGCAGCCTTGTCATTATGGAAGGTAGTTCATTGTTGAGATTTGTTACTCCAATGAATGGTAGCCTTGTCATTATGGAAGGTAGTCCTTTGTTGAGATTTATTACTCCAATGAATGGTAGACTTGTCATTATGGAAGGTAGTTTGTTGTTGAGATTTGTTACTTCAATGAATGGTAGCCTAGTCATTATGGGAAGTAGTTCGTTGTTGAGATCTTTTTCCGATGAATGGTAGTCTCATCATCATGGGAGATAGTTCGTCGTTGAGACTCTATTACTCTGAATAAGTTCATTTGTTTCCATTCATGAGTACTGGCTGCTTACCCTAATATTGGTATTTATTGGTATTATCTTACCACTTCTTTTTCCGGTAGGTCGACGTTACTTCTTTTATATCTCCTTAGTGAGTGGATAGTTCACAGTCATCTGTCGATCACTATTATAATTTACCTTCTCTCCTCAATCTTTGAGTTGATGATGCCTTATCTCCTCTTTGGGCTTTACCCCAATAGAGTCGTGTCTCTTGTTCACCAGTGATTTATTTTCCTGGTCGGGTTTTTCTTTTGATCCCTGTTTTTATTTTCTACATCCCCAGTGGTGTCTTGTGTATCTCTTTGAATTTGTTCATGTTCATTCATAATCATAAGCATTGCATGGAATCTTGGGACAAAAAATAGGGCTTGTTTTATATTTAAGTATCTTCAATCGCGTCGACACGAATATTTTAACCTTCATATCTCCGATTAGAAGACACTTAAATAAGGGCAGCTGTTGTACCCCAAATTTCCCCCCTAATATTCCTCTATCACATCTTATCAACTCAATCACAACAAGATCACACTAGGGTTTGGTTCTTCTCCTTATCTTTAGCTTTGTCCATGAGGGATCACCAAGCACCTTGACTTGTATTTTGTTATCATTTATGTTTTATATTGATTAACTTTTAACTAAAAAATACAATAAATGTTTGCCCTAATTGTTGATATTATAGGTGAAAGCACAACACATTATCAAGTTGACCTATAAATTCATGAGTTTATCCCCATGACTTCTTCAACAAAGCTTCATTGAGATTAAAGCCTCATCATTGAAGATGTTTTGAAGTAATATCATGACAAGGTCTATTATGATTCATCATGCCTCAAGTTGTCAAAGATAGTTCAGAGATGTAAGGGTTGATTGAAGAAGTTTGACCTAATTGGATAAGTCCTTGATTTCTTGATCACAAGTGCATATCTCCATTAATTCTTAATATTTGGAAGTGGTTATGGGTGCTATGTTTTCTCATTATCATCCTTAACAACTTCTATTTACATAACAAACGTATATGTGCAAGAAGGTTTGTCAAAATCGAAAAGAGTTTCCAAGGCATTTTGTTACTCTAGGAGCTAGGGTTTTCAACTTCAAAGGGCTATATCTTGCTCATCTTTTGATATTTTTGAGTGATTCCAAAAACAAACTTCTCTTCAAAGGATTGTCAACAAATAACTTCAAAAGTTTTTAAGGAAATTTTGTACGGTAGATACCTAATAATAAAGAAAGATTACAAGTCCTCTAGATAAGCCATCAAATTCCCTTATGTGACTTCAAAAGATCATAACTTTGTCAATTTGTATCTCCTTGAGCCCATTAATTTTCCATAATAATCTTAAAGATGTGAACTTCAACTCTTCTTTTATGTGCTAAGTTTGAATATGGATGGAAGATGCCCTAAGGATGCCAAAGATTATAGGTCATATCATGAATTTTTTCCAACTTCACCAAGTCATAACTTTCTCATTTTTGGATATTTTAAATGGTTTAAGTCTCAAAATGTCGTGCAAGAGATCTACTTCATGCCATATTTTTTGGTCAAGAGTAAATTTCAAATGGAAGGCCATGTTTGGATGCTAGACATTATAGGTCACTTTTGAAGAAAAAACTTAGAAATTTTCTAAGTACAAAAGTCAACCTCTTTTTCTCAACTTTGACTCATCACAACTTTAAGCTCAAGCATCCATTTGATTCCATTTTCTGCACATTGTAAAGTTGGTGATATCATCTTTCCAATGCAATAAGAATCAAGTCTCAAGGTTTCCTAAATCATGCACACCATTGATTTGAATATGGTACCTTGAAACTGAAGTTTTCTCCAAAGTCAGAATTTGAAATCCTTGATTTGACTTCTAAACACAAAATTTCTGTGCGTTTTTACTTCTAATCATGTTTAATGAACTTCCAGAAGTATTAGCACATTGAAACACACGCTTTAGTTAAGTTTTGAGCAAAATTGAAGTCACACTTTTCATGTTTGCAACTTTACACGATTTCCCTCCAAACTTCATCTCTCAAACTTTAATACTGTAATGAAGCTCTCATCATCCCGATTCTAGTCGCAACATTTGTGTTTAACTAGAAGTGAGTTTTAGCCATGATTTTTCAAATCCCTTTTCAAATATTTCCTTTCAAAACGATTGAGCTACACTTTACATAAATTTTTCGCGAGGGTACCATTGGAATCGTCTTGAAGAGATGAAGCGAATGGTACCGGTCTCGAGCTCTAGTTTTACCATTTCAGAGACCTGCAATTCGCGTGGCTGGAGGTTGAAGATGACCAATGTGTCATCTCTCAACATGATAGCGTGCCACACATTTTTTTAAATCTGATTTAATAATTGATTCAATATTTTATTCATTAAGGATCATGATATACACAACCTATCTGATCCATTGGATTAGCTTACTAATTCATTTTGACTCTCATCCATTGGTCTCTATTTTTTTTACTTTACTTTTTATTTCTGATTTTTATATTTAATTATTTTAAACTTCAAAAATCATAGAAAATTCATTTCTGACTCAAAAATTATGAAAAAATTCACAAAAATATTTTCAAATATTCTCTTTTCGAATTTTATTTTTTCATAATTTTATTTTTAGATTTGGTATTTTTTTTATAACTTTTCTTTGTTTTGGTTTGTTTTTAATTGCTTAAAAATACTTTTGAACATTTTTAAATTCTGAAAAAATTCATCAACATCATTTCTTTTATTTCTGACCTTATGAATTTTTTTTAGAATTTTATTTTGACTTCTACCAATTTTGGTCTTTTTTCCATTTATTTGAGTAATTTTAATTAGTTTAAAAATAGTTTCAGACTTTAAAAAATTACCATAATTTTAATAAAAATATTTGAGCTCATTTATGATTTTTCTATGGTCTCATTGAGTTTTTCTTGGATGTTTTGAATATAATTATTATTTTCCTCTTTTATTTTCATTTAAAACCCATTTTAAAAATCTTTTTCTTTATTTTTTTAAACACAATTTTATTTTGTATATATTCTTGTTGATCTTGAACTATGAAATTTTGATCATGAGCTTCATTAACATCATTGGATCTTGGGTGTTGAGATTAACTCCACAAAAATGGATGGATGATTTTAATGACGACTTGATTAAATTTTTGGTTCAAATGTGGTTTAATTCTTATCTCATTCCTCTTCATCTTATCCTCTTCTTATTGTACTAAATGTTATTGGAGAATGATTTAAATATCATTTCTCAAAACATATGGTACATAAATTGCTATTGACCAGACTCAAAATAGGCGCGACTTCTATAAAAGTCCACTTACGATTTCTTGACATAGCGCTAAATTTTGTCCCGATTCGAGAAATAATCATTCGTGGCCCTGTTAGTTGAAGATTTTGACATTTGATGAAAGTTGATTTGAGAAAATCGTGTTTCAAAGGATGACATGAAACTTGACCTTATAAGGTTATTTTATAAAGTTTATTCTTATAGTTCGATATGTCGAAGTGCAAATCAGAGTCAAAAGAATATTTCAAGATATGTGAAGATCGCTTCTACAGTCACGTTAGATGCTTCGAGAGGGAAGAGTTTGAAATTCAAATTGATACGTTTTCTCTAGGAGGACGCGTGGAAGCGTCAGAATGTACGCGTTTAAAAACGTTGAACATGGCGTGATCTTGTAGAAAGACCGTTAGGGTCGAATCAATATAAATAGGAGTTTTAGGTATTAGGATTCAAGGGTGTTAATATTGTATACAAATCATTTTATACTCAAAGTACCAGAGCGAGAGAAAAGAGTTTGCTGATAATGTATGCATAAGAACACCATCAGTTTATTTAAAGTCCTTGTTTAATACAAAGTTACTTTAATCATTTTCTCATTCCTTTTCGTTTCAAGTCAAGTATTTAACAAATTTTGTTGAACTTTCTTTATTAGAATTTTCTTTACGTTCTTACAAATATCCAGATCATTTCCTTTAAGTTACATTTAGGATTTATAGTCAAACTTCAATATCTTAGGATAATCATAATCACACAAAAATACATTGTTATTATTCATATAAATGCCAAATCTCGAGTCAAATTGTAAAAACACTAAGACACATGTCCTAGGATCAATTTAGTTGATCCTGTAAGTTATCAAAACATAGAGTTTGGTAGACTAGCGGTTGTTTGTCAGAAATCATTGTTAAACAAATCGACACGCCCAGTGGTACTGTTTCGAAGTGTTTTAGTCACATTGCTTATGTTCTTTCAGTTTGGGTCTTTATAGTTTCTTTTATGAACTTATTTTTGCCATTAGTATATGAACCTTAGGAGTGGTAAGATAACTAACAATAACCAATCAATACCCAAAAGAAAACAGACCAAAAAAATGGTTAATACTACCAATAGTGGAGGAGGACAAAATCCTCCACAAGGATCAGGCATAATCGTGGAAAGTTTGACGAATGCATCAACTGCAATCCCTGGTTCACAAGCCGTGTCCATATCCATAGGATCCGTGGCTACAAATAGTTCTATACCTGGTTCCACAGGGCCCATACCCATGAACAATTTTACAACCATGCCTATCTCTGCAAGCATGAAAGAGATCCCTTCAAATAATCAAACTGGTCATGTATTGACATATGTTGGAAATCAGACTCAACCTACAACCCCTAGGCCACCAGGGTTTGAGAGTTTTGGGCCTTCGAGGGAGAAAACCCAATATGGGATGCCAACTTCCTTTATGTCAGGATTACACAATAATACATCCACACATACACAGCCTACCATGACAACCTTTTCGCCAGTGCAAAATTCTGGTTCTTGTATGAACCATGTGGGTCGAAGTACGCAAAACCTGGGATTCTCAAACCAATTACCTATGCTCACAACTAATAATTAGGCAGCATTTAGGCAACAAAATGGATGCTAGTAACCATGACATGGTCAGAGTGCTTCCTTGTGAAATAAATATCATTTTCTCCCCTTTAATCCAAAATGTTAATAGGAAAAACCAAGAAAATACCCAATCTTATCAGCAAACGTCAGCGCAGATGGCGCGCATAGCAGACTTTTTTGGAGCCCCCCAAGCACCCGTTCGACGTAGGCAAAACCAGGTGGAAATTCAAGAAGAACCCACTATCAATCAGGTTCGACCACCCAGACAAGAGGTTGGAGAAAGGGACATGGGGCAAGGGTAGGATAACAAGAGATTCGACATGAGATCCTTGAGGAGCAACCTAGGAGAGTAGTAATGGTTAACATAGATTAAAATGCAGAAGAGGTGATCCATAAATTTAGGCAAGATAACATGCTGGATGAAAATAATTTAACCACCATGATTGAAAGAATCATGGCCCAAAATGGCCTAAACACAGGGTTTTGATGGCCAAATTACACATCTCCATTAACGGATTTTATTTTGCAGGCTGAATTACCAAGGGGTTGTAATGTCCCCAAATTCACAAAATTTTCAGGAGATACTAATGAATCATCTGTCGAACATGTGGCCAGGTACCTGATAGAAGCAGGGGATTTGGTAAATAGTGAAAACTTAAGGATACAATATTTTCCTAGTTCGTTAACAAAAAATGCTTTTACGTGGTTCACCACATTGCCACCAAATTCTATAGATACATGGCCTCATTTAGAAAGATTGTTCCATGAAAAATTCTACATGGGGCAAACTAAGATAAGTCTTAAGGAGTTAGCCGACATTAAAAGAAATTTTACTGAACCTATATATGACTATTTGAATAGGTTCCATTTGTTAAAATCTAGATGTTTCACAGTAGTGCCTGAACATGAACTAGTCGAAATGGCCGCTGATGGACTAGATTACTCCTTTCGAAAGAAACTAGATACTTAGTATCTAAGAGACATGGCCCAATTAGCAGATATAGTTCGACAAGTCGAACGCTTAAAAGCAGAAAAGGCCAGAGCAAGTAAAAATTATAAGAAATAGAGGGTAGCTTATGTCGAAGCCGAAGAAGAAGAAACAAAGGCCTTCAATGATATGTATGATTTTGAGGAATTCGAAGTAGATTTGGATAAACTAAAGGAAGCACCCCCATACTCTTGTAAAATGCTTACACTAGCAAATGGCAGAAATCCTGTCGAAATAGAAAAGAATGAGAAATTCCCCAAGAAAACTTATATGTTTGACATTACCAAATGTGATGAGATTTTTGATTTGCTTGTAAAAGATGGTCAAATGATAATGCCTCTTAATGCCAAAATTCCTCCATTAGAACAATGGAAGAAAAGAGGCTTTTGAAAATATCATAACTTTCTGGGCCATAAAACTTCACAATGCTTTCTTTTCAGGGGTCTTATTCAAAATGCTATCAAAGAAGGACGTTTGAAGTTTGTTGAGAAGGTCAAAAGCCATATGAAGGTTGATGCTGACCCCCTCCATGTTGCAGATACCAATTATACTGAACCTGTGGAGATCAAAATGGTGGACATGGTGGAGTGTGGAAGAGAAGAGGCCAAGGAAGTCAAAGGCTCCAATATGGATGGAAAGCAGGCTACTAAAGGCCTAACTAACATAATTCCCTTTGACACTCCTGTCGAAAATATTTCTACATCTAATGGTGAATCAGATGCTACTGAGGGCTCTGTGGGAGGAATAACTGAGGCTACTGAAAGCCTTAGAGTTAAATTTGAGAAGATAAGGATTGCTGAAGGTCCTAGTCTAAGGGTTAACATAGTGGATTTGAAACAACCTTCTTCAGAAATGGAAGAGGTTGAAAGATGCCTCAAGATGGAGAGGGAACATATGAGTTTTGGTTACCCTAAGGCTAATGAAACTCTACGTGAGTACTTATGGAGGTGTCATCGAAGAAATTCAGAGATGCGAGTGTGTCCAAGATGCAACATTGTTCTAAATTGAAGGGTAGTAGAGGCTTATGAAAGAGCTCAACATGCTAGAACTCAGGGCAATTGGAGACAAGAAAGGCACTTGATGAAAGTGTACCCAAAGCCAGGGGAAAGTCTGCTGGGTTTTCTGGTACGCTGTTATAAAGCTGAAACATAGTGTCTGTTATGTCCCAGGTGTGGGGCAGTGTATGACAGGGAGATAGCCGAGATGTTCGAAAGAATTCCATTCACCCATGGATGGGACCAACAAAGTGGCAACCCAAATGTGTACATCTTTGACAATAGGGGAGTTCCCAGGAGACAAGACAATCCTCACCCCAAAGCTAGGAGAGTCACTTTCAAACTTCCATCAGAAATACCAACTGACAAATAGACTCAGGTTGGGGCAGGAAGAGGAAAATGGAGGAGCTTCGACCAACGAGGTAGAACTTCAATGGCCTACAGAAAACAGTTCCAGACATCGAAGAGAGAATCTTACAGGTTAGAGAACTACAAGGGAAAGAATCCAATGTCCAGATCCAAGTGGAGGAGGCATCAGAGGATTAAAAAGGCTGAAAGAGAGCTAGCTTCAAAAGACATAGGGGAATCCAGTAGTAACAAGTTCCTTTCGAGTACTGCGAACTCAAGAAAGCCACCTGTGGGTCAAAAATTGTTTATATCATAGGAAAAGGTTGCAAGTGAGAAAATTCAAAAGAACCCAATGAAGGAAGAAGAAATGTCAACATATGATTTTGAATCTGACAGAGTTTCGTCCCTTAATGTCAATTGTAATGTAGTGTCAGTCTTACCTCATGAGTATAACCAGGAGACTAAAACAGAGGATCAAGAAGAAGCAGATGAGGAAGAAATGGCCAGACATAAACCAATCTATTACTATGTGCTCAACAATGGAGTTGTCAGGGAATAAAATGCTTTTTTTGAAAGGCCTGACCAGGGCATGAAAGGGAATTTGAAGCCTTTGTACATTAGGGCCAGGGTCAAACAAGTGGGCATAAACAAAGTTCTGGTGGATGGAGGAGCAACTGTCAATCTAATGCCATAATTTATGTTAAAAAGGATTGGAATGTTTGATACATATGTAAAGCCACACAACATGGTCCTCTCAAATTACGAAGGGAAAATTGGACACACATTAGGGGTGATACAAGTAGATCTAACAGTTGGTTCAATTACAAGGCCAACTATATTCATGGTAATCCCAGCAAAAGCAAATTACAACCCGTTGCTAAGCAGAGAGTGGATACATGGAATAGGAGTTGTCCCTTCAACAATGCACCAAAGATTATCTATCTGGAGAGAGGATGGCATAGTGGAAAACATAGAAGCGGACCAAAGTTACTACATGACTGAAGTGAATCAGGTGGACATGAGGAACTTCGACAGAAATCTAGCCAATATAAGGCCATGCAACCTAGCAAGAGAAACATACTCACCTAGCAAGAATACCCTTTATTTATTAACCCTCCACCAAAATGGTTTTCAATGGGATAAAGAGATCATGGGACAAATAGAGGATGTCGAAGGAATGTCTGATATACGACCAACTGGCTGGGATAATGACTTTGATTATGTTTGAATCATTGTTCTTCAAAAATATTTTGGCCTATCTGGCCGAGAACAAAAGAAGAGTGACTCTCGAAGATGAGGTAACAAACATGGATATCAAAGCCATAGACGATACACTACGCACAACAGAACTTGGGGAGCATTTTATTCTAAAACCTCCTGACAAACAGGTACCGAGGAATAGTTAGAACAAAGGCTGGAAACTATATATGATGAGGAGCCCTTGGGTTTCGAGAAAGATCCACTAGCGTCAGGCGCAAATATGTTGGCTCAAGACCCCCTTGAAGAGATAGATCTTGGGGATGGGAGCAAAAAAAGAATCACTTACATCAGTGCTAAACTGGATCCTAAGGTGAAGACGAGGGTGATTAAGTTGCTAAAAGAAAATAAAGATTTCTTTGCTTGGGATTATGACGAAATACCTGGTTTAAAAAGAGATCTAGTTGAATTAAAACTACCAATCAAGGAGGGTAAGAAGCCTATCAAGTAGACTCCTAGAAGATTTGCCCCAGATATTCTTTCAAAGATTAAAAAAGAGGTCGAAAGACTTCTCCGCTGCAATTTCATCAGGACCACAAGGTATGTCGAATGGATTGCTAATATAGTTCATGTTATTAAGAAAAATGGTTCGTTGGGAGTATGCATAAATTTTCGTGACTTAAATGCAGCGACTACTAAAGATGAGTATCAAATGCCTGTGGCAGAAATGCTAATAGATTCGACTACAGGCTTTGAGTACCTTAGTATGCTTGATGGATACTCTGGGTACAACCAAATTTTCATTGCTGAGGAAGATGTGTCCAAAACAGCTTTTCATTGCCTTGGGGCAATAGGTACCTATGGGTGGGTAGTTATGCCTTTTGGCCTAAAAAATGCTTGGGCAACTTACCAAAGGGCAATGAATTCAATATTTCATGATCGTATATAAACTTTCATGCAGGTTTACATAGATGACATTGTGATAAAGTCTATATCAGAAGAAAGTCATCTGAATCATCTTTGCTAATCGTTTGAAAGGATGAGAAAACATAGCTTGAAGATGAATCCCCTTAAATGTGAATTCTTTGTGCATGCTGGAGACTTATTGGGCTTTGTGGTCCACAAGAAGGGGATATAAATCAACCAGAACAAGACAAAGGATATCATGGAAGCAAAAGAGCCATCAACTAAAAAGGAGTTACAATCACTCTTAGGGAAGATAAATTTCCTGAGAAGGTTCATTTCCAACCTAAGTGGTCAAACTCAAGCCTTTTCACCCCTCCTTCGTTTGAAACAAGAAAAGTTAGAATGGAACGAAGAACATCAAGAAGCTTTCAATAAGATCAAGCAATATCTGATGAATCCTCCCATCTTGTCGTCACCTTGTGGAAGGAAACCTATGAGATTGTATATATCTGCTTCTGATGTTACTATTGGTAGTATGTTAGCATAAGAAGACTAAAATGGCATCAAAAGATTCATTTACTATCCAAGTAGAGTCTTAAATGATGCATAAACAAGTTATACTGCTATAGAAAAGCTTTATCTTTCTTTATATTTCTCTTGTACAAAACTTAAATATTATATAAAACCTGTTAATGTATATGTTTCTTCACATTTTGATGTTATCAAACATATGTTGTCAAAGCCAATATTACACAATCAAATTGGAAAATGGGCCTTAGCCCTTACTGAGTATTCTTTAGCCTTCATGCCTTTAAAAGAAATGAAGGGTCAAGTAGTCTTAGACTTCATTGTAGACCATGAAGTGGTCGAAAACCCTCAATATTATGTTGATTTAAAATCTTGGAGATTGTTCTTAGATGGTTCTACCCACCAAAAGGGAAGTGGAATTGGGATAATTTCTCCTGATGGAATTCCAACAAAACTCAAGTATAGAATCAAAGGCCCCCTTTGTTCAAACAACGAGGCAGAGTATGAGGCCTTGATTGCACGACTTAAAGCCTTATTGGAATTAGGGGCAATAAGAGTCGAAATCAAAGGAGACTCTGAGTTAGTAATAAAGCAATTGACAAAGGAGTACAAGTGTATAAAATAAAATTTGATTATGTATTTCGTTATTGCAAACAAATTACTTAAACAATTCGAATATGAAAATATAAAGCATGTCCCTAGAGTAAAAAATCAAGAGGCAAATGACTTAGCATAAATAACATCAGGGTATAAAGTGACTAGAGAAAAACTAGAAGAGTTGGTCAAAGTTAGGGGAAAGGCAATGGCTACCAGGTTGGTTCCAACAGATTTGGAAAGTACCTAGTTACGTTACACTAACGAAGACACAATTGAAGTATTGGTCACTTACACTGTAGTAGACACAAATTAGAGAAGTCCAATTATTAATTATCTCATAGATCCTTCGATAGATACAGAAAGAAAGACTAAGTATAGAGCTTTGTCTTATATCTTAATTGGGAATGAATTGTTCAAGAAAACCCCTGAAGGAGTTTTGCTAAAATGCTTAGGAGAAAGTGAGGCATATTTGGCATTATTTAGCGTTCATAGTGGAGCATGTGGAGCCCATCAATAAGGCCATAAAATAAAGTGGTTGTTGTTTCGATATGGAATGTATTGGCCTACTATGCTTAAAGACTGTATAGAATTTGCTAAGGGATGTCAAGAATTCAAAAAGCATGCTGGTATCCAACATGCTCCAGCAAGTGAACTTCACGCAATTGTTAAACCTTGGCCTTTTAGGGGTTGGACGATGGATCTAATTGGAGAAATTCGACCTGCTTCATCTAAAAACTATAGGTACATTTTAGTAGGTATAAATTACTTTAAAAAATGGGGGACGAGGCCATACCTCTAGTAAATGTGGATCAAGATATTGTTATCGAATTCATTCAGAAAAAAATAGTCTATAGATTTGTCATCCAAGAGAGCATCACAACAGACCAAGGATCAGTCTTTACTGGCCAAAAGATGTAGGAGTTTGCCAAGGAAATAGGTTTCAAACTATTGACATCCACACCTTATTATGCTCAAGAAAATGGCCACTTCAAAGCAACCAACAAGGTGATAATTAGGTTGGTAAAGAAGCATCTAGGGAAAAATCCAAAAAATTGGCACAAAACTCTAGACCGAGCATTACGAGCTTATCGAATGTCCCCTAGAGAAGCAATTAATGCCACACCTTTCCAACTCATATTTGGATTTGATGTAGTACTACCAGTCGAAATCTACTTACAATCAGTTAGAATTCAAAGGCAAGAGGAAATTCCTTATGACCTTTATTTGGAAATGATGATGAATGAGTTAGATGAAAAAAGATTACATGCTTTAGAAAAATTCAAGCACTAGGAAAATGGTCTCCACATTGGGAGGGACCTTTTCGAATTCAAAGGCAAGAGCATACAATAAGAGGGTCAAAGGCAAGGATTTTATTATAAATGACTTGGTATGGAAAGTTATATTACCTATGGATCGAAATAATAAAGCACTAGGAAAATGGTCTCCACATTGGGAAGGACCTTTTCGAATCCTAAAGGCATTCTCAAACAATGCTTACGAAGTAGAGGAGTTAGCTGAGGATCGAAGAATCCTAAGAGTAAATGGGAAATACTTAAAGAAGTATAAAACATTTTTGCAGGAAATAAAAATCATGACAAGAGAGTAAGCAATAAAAATATACATAGCCAAAATGGTGATCAAATTAATTTTAAAAAGCTCCAAAATGGCTTTGTCTAGAATGCTTACAACGTAAAGCAAATATAATAAAATCTAAGTTATACAAGTCAAAATGGGATAGTGTTCTTCATCCTCTCATACTTGATCTTCGCCAGGCCAAGCTTGTATTAAACAACAACATGTATGCCTTTGAGGCGTGCAATTTCTTCATTCATGGCTGAAGCTCTTTCGACATGTTCAACGCTCTGTGCAGCCAAAGTATCAGCCTCAGTGGTGTCCAATCCTTTGATGGAAGCTTGTTTCACCTTGGCATCAATAATCTTCTTCTGCAATTCCACAATGCGAGACTCCTAGACTGTGATCCAAGCTGTATAAGTATCGAACTCTTCTTGGGATGACTTCCTTGAAGCCAACAAATCCTCAGATGCTTTAGAGGTGCTGAGAGCTTTGTCAAATTCAGCGGTTTGCTCTTGTTCCTTTTCTTGAAACTTCGAAGTTGCATCAACTTCCCTATTGTACTCAGCGCAGATTTGGTCAATTATATTTTGAATATATATCAAGACCTCACCTACGTTGGCAGGACAAGCAGTAATGTTGATTTGATTGATCAATTTTTTCATCCCAAAACGAGCAGTCACGTATGTCTTCAACACCTCGAACAAGTCAGTTTCAAATATAACTTTCTTCACTTGCTGAAGGAGTTTGTCATAGGAAGATTCATTAGCACTAGCACCAGATTGGGTCGAAGCCCCAGAAGCGTTTTTTTCATAATAAGACCCCCTTAGAGCCATCATCAATTTCACGTACTTGAGGGGATCACTCTTCTTTAGTTCTATCTTTTCCTGCTTAGTGAATGGTAGAGTCGGAATGAAATTTGGAACTGATCGAGCATGTGTTGGATGGGTGTCCTTAAGTTGTTGTTCGACCTCTTCCATTTCCTCATCATCACGAAAGTATGTCTCGATCCCGTCTAAGTACTACTCTTTTTCCTCGATATAATCTGCAGGAAATTGAGCCCTTTTTGGAGGAGAATTATTGGGAATACTTTTAGAGTCTTCGTCTTCCTCCATTATTTGCTTACCAGATTCTGGTAAGACATCTTCTCCAGGAGAAAAAGTCTCTTGTTCGACTTGGACATCACCTGCTTCAGGTTGATGAACCCCAATCGAAGACCCCTTGTTTTGGAGAACACCATTGGATGTGGGAGGAGGCGAAGGAGTCTCTGCATTCAAAGGAGCATCTTGGTTGACAGTGGAAACATAAGGAGTAGTTGATTTATCATGTAGACAGAAAGAAGCTGTTAGGTCAAGAGACATTTAAGAAAGAAATGAAAAGATTGAAATAAAGGTGTACCTTTTGATCACCAGGATTAGAAACATTGCTTGCAATATGCTCCAAAATTACAAACCCAAAGGGTGAAGGTTTATCCTCATGTTGAGGAGGAGGGAGGAATTTTACTTTGATATCTTTCTGATTGGTAGCTTGATATGGGGCATCTTTCTACGTTTTGGGTTTCTTTTGTTTCTTCTTGGCTTTAAAGGGAGTAAGGAGGACATCTTCATCATTATCTTCAGAGATCACTATGGCTTCTTTATTGAGTGTTTTTCTTTTCTTTTCCACTTTCTGTGGAGTAGCACCCTTTGTAAAAGGAGCTCCTTGACTAGAAGAAGTTGCTGGCTTTGAGGCAGTAGTCAAATCCGCCTTTACTGCAGGTTTTTCTTTCTTTGTAGTTTTCCTTTCAACAGCTAGAAAACACTATCAAAGTTAGTCAAATGCTCAAAATTGAGAAGTTTCCTAAATATACAATTTAAAAGGACCAAGGAATCCCTTGGTTCCACACCTTCACGTGTCAAAGACACAATAGAGACTGCTGATAAATCATAGTGAAGGAAACCTTTGAAACTATTCATAGTGCACTTAGTCTAAAATACTCTCTTAGCAGGTTTTTTGGAATCATTTTTTAACTCATTGAAAATATTGCCACAAGTGAACCAATCTGGATAGGGTGAAAAGAACACCGGGCCAAGATCAGCACTAGGCAATTTTTGAAATTTTGGTGGTTGTAGTTCAAAAGCCAAATCATACCTATGTTCAAGTTTTACAGAAGAGGGAATATTTAAACGTGGAAGTTTCTTTGTAAACTTTTCTTTTAAAGCAGATGCTACTTGGAAGACGGTTCGACTAAGATTAGTTGGATCATAGACAATTTCAAATAATTTATGGAAAGCCTGGATTTCCTTGGTGTGCGTTAGTTTACCTTTTGGGACGTTTTCATGCACAAGGGAAAAAGCTTTAGTTAAACGTTCATTTATTTAGGCAGTATCAAACATGTTGGTCGAATAGAAGTTGGTCCACTAGGTGTAGAAGCCTTTGGTCATATAGAAGATAGGTTGATAAGGAGTGAGACCAAATTCAGCAAATTTGGCATGGTATTCCTGGTTTTTCTCGATGTCTCGAATAGAGTATTCCACACTTGCAATGCAGATCTCACGTTTTCGACTGAAGAGAGGTTCAGGGATGAGTTGGCATAGTCCAAACTTTCGAGACACAAAATTAGGCTGATAAGCCAGCAAGAAAACATGGATTTTCACCGGCAAGATCCTGGAGACTAGGAGTCTAGGAAGAAGACATCTGCGCCATATGTTTTTAATATCAGTATTTGCATTCTTCACATCGTCTTCAATTGACGAAGTAAACCAAGAAGGACCATGAGTTCGATTGGTGAAAGGAGCCATATTGGGGGGTGAAATTATGACGTTTCGAGAACATTAGCATGTATTTGGTGAGGCAAGCTTGAAGGTTTTTAGCATCATTATTCGGAGTTAGCTGTAAAAGTCTAGTTCCTTTAATGCTTCGATCTGCTATTTCAGGGTCCTTTTCGTCAACAGTTCCAGCAGTTCGAAGAGAAGGTTCGAAAGTGGCATTTAGCCACAGTTGAAGAATCCAGTAGGGTCCTGATAAAAGTAGGTTGGTGCCTGCTTCATAATCCTTGAGTTTTGCAGTAGCAACCCCTAAACTTTCATACAAGCTAGCTAGAAGTAACTCACTCAAACAAACCTTTCGACCAGAACGTAACTTGTTTTCTAGGGTCAGAAATCTCTTGGCTACTTGTAGAGATTTGCATCAAAAAATGAATTTGGATAGTCATAAGGCTAGGAAATATATGTGTTCAACGTCAGAAACATATTCACCATCAACATGATACATGTCTATATAAGTGCTAAAAGAATCATTTTTGACATTGAAGTTAATGGTGTTTTCAGACTCCAAATAAGGATCAAAAGTCTCTCCAGTAGGAAGAAGTCCGGTAATAGCAACAATATCAAATAAAGTTTGGGTTATCATCCCACAAGGGAGATGAAAAGTGTTGTAAATACTATCCCAGAAATATAGGGATGCTAGCAAAAAAGGATGGCAATAGCTAAAACCTAATTTCGACATTTGAATCAAGTCGAAGATTCCTAATTCTTTCTAGACCTGAGCTTTTTTATTTTCAACCTTAGTAAGCCAAGATAAATAGGATTTATATAAGGTTAGGCATGATGGAAAGGGTCTAAAGCTCTCAGTTATGTAATCTAGTTGGAAAGCTTCTCTCTCCGCCTTAGGGTTTGAAGAAATATCCTCATAGGTTTTATTCTTAGAAGATTATTTGGGTTTCTTAGTGGAGTCTTCAATATTCTCCTTGGGGGACACAATTTTGTTTTCCAAGGGTTTGGTAGCATGATAAGTGGGAAAAAACTCTACATACTTTTCTAAGTTTCCTGTAGCGATCAAGGGGCCTAAGAAACCTAGGGTTTTACCAGAAATCAGAGAAGGGATTAATACCTAAGAAGCATAAATGGCTTTTTACTCCCAAGTAAGTTTTGGAGGCGTGATAAACTCTTGATTCCAAGAAGTAATGATTTTGCTGGTTGGTACACTATGAGAAGATGAACCTTTGATCACTGCAGACTTATCAACGTTCTTGGAATCTTGTTTGGAAGAAGACATTGTTGCAGATTTGAAAAATTGATGAAGCTTTCAAGAGAAATGGGAGCGTAAATCAGAGAAAAATATGAAGATTTATGGGTTTGAAAAAGAAGAAAGAGAAAAAATAAAATAGATGACCTTTTATAATGGTCAATGGAAGAGTTGGAGGTTACACCTCAAGAAGTTAGTGGGGCACGTGTCAACATCTTGTGAAGAAAGGTGAAAGATCACTATTCATTTTCTTGGAAGTTGATACATAGTGGTGTTTAAACTGCTGCACGCACGTCTTAAAGAGACGTTTTGGAAAAGTAGTCATGATTAACTGTGATGTTAGGAATTGAAATAAAATGAAAGATTGCCAGTCGAAATCTGGTGATTACAAGAAATGTCCATTTCTGCACCAATTCAAAATAGACATTTATTGGGGGCAATTTGTTAGCTAAAGATTTTGACATTTGATGAAAGTTGATTTGAAAAAATCGTGTTTCAAAGGATGACATGAAACTTGGCCTTATAAGGTTATTTTATAAACAGTGTCCTTCGACTCAAGAATGTCCTTCGACTCAAGAATGTCCTTCGACTCAGGAATGTCCTTCGACTCAGGAATGTCCTTCGACTCAGGAATATCCTTCGACTCAGGAATGTCCTTCGACTCAGGAAGTAAAGGCCTCCTTTTGGTTTTCTTCAATTTAAAAAGTCAATAATCTTCTGAAAGCTTCCTTCGATTCAAAAGTTAATAACCTTATGAAAAGTTTCATTCGACTGCACCATTCGCCCCCCACCTGTTTGCCTTGGATTCATAAGTTTTCGATTGGATGAATGGCTACCTTCTTGTGACTTTCAAATTCATCTTCATGTATGATTCAAATGCGCCTTCATATCACCTTTGAATCCATCTATAAACCATTCAATACGCCATAGTCCTGCATTATAACTCACAACTTGGTGGTCCATTCGAAGGACTTGCCATAGTTGGGGAATAATTGTTCTCTTACTTTGGAGTCTGGTCGAAGGTTTGGGCCTAAGTTATTAAAAGCAAGAAAACTCAGAATGGCATATTCAGCTAAAAAGGGCCATTCGAAGAACACATAGTTGGTTCATTCGAAGGACACACAACTGGTGAAAACGAATGCTGTGTTGTTCTAGTCTGGTCGAAAGGTGTAGAAAGATGGAGGATTCGACTCAAAAGATCAATTTGAACATTTAGACCCATAGGCTAGGCTACGTGTTTTCCCTTTTCAGGCCTCAAACCTATGACTTACCCTATACTTAATTATTTATGCAAGCTAAAATAGGCCTTTATCCATTTGTTGTCCAAGACCACTTGCACTTAATAGTATAATACTGCCTTTTAGAAAAGTTTGTCTTGAGCCTTGCGCCTATTTTCCTTCAGAAGGAAGCAACCCATCTGAACCATTCATTTTGCTTTTATGGCACAACTGGACACTTACTTTCCAGCTGAGCCTTATTTTATTATTTTTGCTCCCCAAGCTTCCCAAAAGCCTTTCTCTATAAATAGAGAGTTCATTTGCACAAAGAAAAAAGGGAGGAGAGGGAAGGAGAATGTATCTTCAAAATTCTCACACACCACAAAACTCTCAAATACTTTAACACTTGTGAAATCAAAAACCAGAATCATCGTTACCTCCTTCAAACAACACATTCCAGTTTCCTTCGAATCAAGGAACATCCCATTTGTTCCTTCCTTTGAATCCAACAAAGAAGGATATTTCACTTGTTTTTCTCTTTCGAGTCCAGTGTCGAAGGACTACCCTGGGTCTTTTCCTTCGAATCCAGAGGCATTCAAAGCAACCGCTTCAAAGTCCAGAACACGCTCCAACCTCCAGCAAGGTAAGTCATTTTTAACCTTTGGCCCTTCATTTCCAACATAGCATGTAAATAAGTTTTCTTTTTCATTTAAAACATGTACACACTATTTTCTTCTTTTTGTTTTGTTTTCACTCTCTTAATATGTGTCATGGTTAACAATCTTCTTGGCTTTTTCTCTTGGTACATTTAAATACGCTTTAAAGAATTAATCTAGTCTTAAGGTGATGTTGGCATGGCCTTGGGCCATATTTCTATTCAAACTCAAATGAAAGAAACAGGAGACAGAAAAGTTAGAAACGAAGCCTCTGGGTTCCATACTAACCTTCAGGCCAAATGAAAGAGGCAGTCGAAAGGCACAACATGCTGGCCTCTAGGCCCCAATCAAAAGTCAAAATATGCTGGCTTCTAAGCCCCAGTTGAAACTCATTCTTTCACCCCTCTTCAAGTAAGGTCGAAGAGGGCTAAAAATGGCAGAATCGAAGGGTTACTTCCCTAAGTCGAAAGATCCATTTTTCTTGCCTTTACCTTATTTTTTGCCTTTATATTTTCATGCAATTCAATATGGTTGTAATAGTGTAGGATTTATTTTTTGCACTCTTTTATTACCTTCATATAAATGTTAAGTAATTAGGTGTGTATGGCAAGATAAAATCAACAAGTAGACAATCCAAAAATCAAAGACAAAATGCATGCAATCAAACACACTTGCACACATGCACCCTTAGGTAAATTCCACTTGTTGCCTTATAAAAATGGCTATGTTATGCATGTGGGATGTCTTAGCACAAACAAATCGAAAAAGATCATAGTCCCTCGATGACGCTATCAAAGTTGCCTTTCAAAATGATCTTAGTCCCTATAGAAAAGTGCTAAGTCATTTCACAACATTGCTATCATGGTCATACGATGACCCAACGCTCGTCCCTTCACATCCAACGATGGGGCTTCTTATCAAATCAAGGGTAAGGTAGCAACATCTAAAGGAGGAGGAAAAGCACATCTAAAACCTTTTGAGTAGGTAGATTACTTTTAGTTACTTGCTCAATTTCAAAATAAACATCCTTGCTATTTTAAAAAAAACAATCACATACACTTTCCAAAACATCTTCAAAATACTTTCCAAACATTGAAATATTTTCAAAAGCTCAACACTTTGCATAAATTCTTACGAACAAGAATCATTGCAAAGTTCGCCTAAACGATGGCACCTTTTCAAAATACTTTCAAAACCACACAAAAGCACAATTTTCAAATAAAATCAAGTGATCTAACAAGTAACTAAGAGCCCATGGAAAACCATGGATGGAAAGGGTGCTAATACCTTCCCTTTTTCATAATCTATCCCCCGAACTCAAGAAAAAATCTCGAAAGGTATTTCATGTGCTTTTTCACCTTTCCTTATTGAATAAAAAAAAAGTCGGTGGCGACTCTTGCTAAACCGCAACATTTTGCAAACACAAACGCAAAACCCTCAAGTAAGTTCTCCCACCGTATCACAGAACTGACGACTCTGTTGGGGAAATTTATTTAAAGTGGGGTTACCTTAGGGTTAGATTATATTTACTTGCTTATATTGTTTGATTTTCTTGCTTTATATTTTTGTTACTTGTTTGGGTTACTGTTAAAAAATCCTACACCCGGATTTGGGGATACCTTTTAGGTAAGTAGCAATAAGCTGTGAGGGAACTGTGTGGGGTATACTGACATGGTTGAAGCAGTAGCTACGTTGATGTGGCACTTTGGTTGGTACCAGTAACCCTTGAGTCAATCAAGGAGAGTACGGGGCCGCCGCGTGGTGTCATAAAGCATCAATTGACCTTAGAACCTTACTTGACCAACTTGGCCATTAGGACGTAGTGAGATGACCGACTTTGGTGCAGTCCGAAGTTGGTTGATACTCGATGCTACACTCATTGAGGTTGGACTCTTGAGTTTTGTTTGGTTGCGAGTCAATCGCTTATCGAACGAAACTTGGGGGAAAGATCAGTGATATTGAGATCCCTTAGAACCCGGTTACTTTTAACTAGGACAGGTTGAGCCAACTAAAACTTTAAAAGGGTACTTACCTGAAACCCCATGCAAGCCTAAACCGAGGACTTGTTTGCTTCGTATATACACTTGTACATAAACATCATAAACATCATAAACATCATAAACATCACTAACCATTTCAAGGATTTTTGGATTTATCTTTGTTCTGTTTTTTAGGACATGGCCTTCGCTCGTAGGAACACTATCCAAGTCAGTCTTGTGAGGGTACCTCCACAACTCAAGGATTTAGTATCAAGGGTCCCTGAAGATTCCCCGTTCACCAAAAGACATGGACGACTCCTTAGTTTGGTTACCTCAAGTTTTGAAGAAGAGATGATAAAGGTGCTTGTCCAATTCTTCGACCCTTTGCATCGTTGCTTCACTTTTCCTGATTACCAACTTGTGCCCACTTTGGAGGAATTTTCTCAACTTGTAGGATCCATATTCTTAATCAGTTACCTTTCAACGGTATCGAAAGAGACCCCAAACCTGAGGAAATTGCTTGAGCTCTACATTTGCAACCATCTGACATAGTAGCAAATTGGGTAACAAGGAGTGGTGTTAAAGGGTTACTAGCAAAGTTTTTGTTGGAGAAGGCTCAAGAGTGTTGGAATATTTTGGATCTACAAGCCTTTGAGGAAGTTTTGGCTCTTCTCATCTATGGATTAGTACTATTTCCGAATCCTGACCAATTTATAGATGTGAATGAGATTAAGGTTTTCATATCTCGTAATCCGGTGCCTACGTTGCTTGGAGACATATTGCATTCTCTTCACTCTCGGACTTTGAAGAAAAGGGGGGCTTTGATGTGTTGCACTCCTCTGTTGGCTAGGTGGTTTATTTCGCACCTACCTCGATCAGTGGTGAAGAATGAACAAGGTATGAGATGGTCTAAAAGATTGATGTCACTTTCACATGTTGATATCTGTTGGTATTATCGCTCCTTAGAAAACATTACCATCATTGACCGATGTGGGGAATTCCCTAATGTCCCTCTACTTGGCATTAGGGGAGGAATTACTTACAACCCTTGTTTAGCTTTGCGACAATTTGGATACGCTGGAAGAGATGGCCCTCATGAGGTACTCATCCAAGGAATTGCATTTGACTACAAAAGCGACACCCAAGGTTACCGCCAAAGATTTATATGAGGTTGGGGTATGGTCAACAAAGTTGATAGTAAGACATTAGGGCATAAGAATTCCATTCCTTTGGAGCCTTATCTTAAATGGGTGAGGACCCGCGCTCAAATTCTCAAGATGCCTTATGAAGCCGTCTTACCTATTATCATGGAGCCAGTAGTCAAGAGAGACATTCCACATACGATCCTCTATCCTGATATGCCTACTTCTCTTAAAGATATGCAAAATGCTTAGATTCAGTTAAAAGGAGAGTGAGACAACTTTGAAGCTAAGTTCTATGAAAGCAAGAAGAAGATATTGGAGCTTACAAGGGAACTTCATGAAGAAAGGAGCTTAAACACCTACATTGCGCCAAAGAAGATGCGCACAACTTTTCTGTCTTAGGAGTTTACTTTATCCTTATTTCTGTTGTTGTAAGCCCAAGAGGCATGTTTGTATTCAAATCAAGATTTCTTTAATGCAAGTTAACTTTTGTTCACTCTTTGTCTATACAAATTTAAATTCTTTAAATCCTTGAAATCATTTGCATACTGCATATTCATGCATCATGACATGACAGGCATCCGCATAACAGGTTTCCTTATCTCTCCGCTACTTATTTCAGCAAGATGGATCTAGAGAAAACTGTGACGGAACTCCAGGCTCAGAATTCTCAATTTCAGGAAGCTTTACTCCCCTGGTCAAGGGGCAGAAGGATATGATGGCCTTGTTGGCCGCTAAAAAGAAGCCAAAGAAGAAAGCTCTGCTCAACATGGGTAGAAGGTTCAAAGAGACAATCCGTCAAATTCCAATAGAGGAAGATTCATCCGAAGAGGACGAGAACCAAATTGGTGAAGTCAAGAGTACTCAGGACGACTGTATCAATGACCAAGAATCTGATGATGATTATTTCAAATGAAAAATATCCACCCAAAGACATCAATTACAAGCAGCTAGAAGACATGTTGAAAGCAGTTGAAATCCAAGCTATTCCCGGTTTAAATTTTGACGATTTGGGCTTAATCTCTGGAGTAGTCATTCCCCACAAGTTCAAAATACCAACCTTCACAAAATACAATGGGGTTTCTTGCCCAAAGCTCCATTTAAAGTCCTATGTACGCAAGATACAACCGCACACTGCTGATAAAAAACTATGGATTCACTTTTTCCAAGAGAGTCTGGCTGGAACACAACTTGAATGGTTTTATCAGTTGGATGGCTCTCGCATCAATACTTGAGAGGGTCTAGCTACTTCCTTCTACCATCAATATCAGTACAACGCCGACTTGGCACCGACGAGGGTTAAATTGCAAGGTATGACCATGGGGAAGGATGAAGGATTTAAGGAGTATGCGCAGAAGTGGAGAGACCTTGCAAGTAGGGTCCAACCTCCCTTGACTGATAGGGAACACATTGACATGTTCATGAGCACATTATCTGGTCCTTTTTTTAATCTGTTGGTTGGCTGCTCTTCTTCTGGTTTCACCGAATTAATCCTAACCGGTGAGAAAGTACAAAGTGGTATTAAGAGTGGAAAGATCTCTGTGACATCTACTTCCACTCCCAATCCTGTCAAGAAGCCTTTTTCCGCGAAGAAAGAAGTTAATGCTGTGTATAGAGCAAAGGCCCATACCAAAATGAATAATCATCCGTCTATCAATGCTGACCAAATCTCCAATCTGACTGCTACTCAAAGACCATCTACCAATCATCAACGGGTTGAAGCTCCAAGAAGACAGTTCACGAGGTTAGGCATGTCATTATCTCAAGCCCTTCAACATCTGCTCAGGACCAATTTAGTGACATTGCGGGATCCTCCTGCCAACCCTAACACCTCATCACTGAGATATAATCCAAATGCAAAGTATGCTTATCATTCAAACAGCCCAGGGCATGAGACTGATCAATGTTGGGCTCTGAAGAACAAAATCCAGGATTTAATCGACAACAAGCCTATTGAATTTGATCCTCCTCCAACGCCAAATGTAATTACCGCTCCAATGCCGAAGCATGACAAAGGTGTTAATGCCATCGAAGATACAACTTTCATTGCCTCTGTCAAAGGGTTAACTACTCCATTGAACGTAATCAAGAGCAACCTGTTGAAAGCTGGGACTTTCCTCGGCTGTGAAAAAGACTGTGTGGGCTGTATGAGACAATCTGATGGGTGTGAAAAACCGAGGAAAGGTATACAACGCCTAATGGATAGCCGCAAAATTCTATTTGAAAAGAATCCTGCCATCCAAAATTCAGCCGACAAAGCTGAAGACTTGGCCATCATAACAATTTCAAACAAACCTCTTAGGATCTCATCCAATGGTTCTACCAGGATTTCAAACAAACCAATCATTGCTCCTCTCATAATCAGCGCTGTTGGACTCGTTCCATACACCTCTGGTAAAGCGGTTCCATGGAATTTTGGTGTCGATGTTTATTACCATGGGGTAAAACAAGATTCTTGGATTGATGATAATGAAGCAGGTGTTACTAATATCACTGGTTCTAGTAAAGTCACAAGAACAGGAAAAGTCTTTTCCCCAGATATCTGACCACCAACCACTACCGCAGTTCCCATCCGCATAACCAACGACAATGCTGGTGCCAGTACTAAAGGGAAAGAGAAAGAAAGTGAGCCTGCCAGAGAAGAGGCACTTGCTAAAAAGACTGTTATGGAAGAACCATCCACTCGAGAGATGGAGGAGATTCTGAAAATCATCAAGAAAAGCGACTTCAAAATAGTAGAGCAGTTGGGACAAACCCCTTCTAAAATATCAATGTTGTCCCTATTGCTATGTTCCGACGCCCATGCACAAGCTCTGATTAAGTTCTTGAAAATGGCTCACGTGCCTCAAGAAACCACAACCGACCAGTTTGAGAACTGCGTAGCAAGTCTGACAGCTGACAATGGTCTGGGATTCTCCGACGCAGATTTAACTCCCATGGGAAAGAATCACAATAAAGCCTTACATGTTTCTGTTGAATGTAAAGGGACCACTCTGGCACATGTTTTGGTAGACACGGGATCATCTTTAAACGTGTTACCCAAAGGCGCTTTAGATCGGCTAGACTGTGAAGGTTTGGTTTTGAAGCCAAGTGATATTGTTGTGAGGGCATTCGATGAGTCGAAAAGGATGGTTCATGGAGAGGTGGATCTCCCAATTAGGGTTGGTTCACATATTTTCAACTCCACATTTTACATAATGGACATACGGCCCGCATATTATTGCTTGCTTGGGCGCCCATGGATCCATGGGGCAGGTGCGGTCACTTCTACTCTCCACCAGAAGTTAAAATACCCAGTTCAAGGGAAGGTTGTCACTGTTTGCGGTGAAGAAGAATTTATGGTAAGCCACCTCACTTCTTTCAAGTATGTAGAAATGGATGGCGAATTCATAGAGACTCCTTGCTAGAAATTTGAAGTTGTGGCCACCACCAAAATCTCCTCCGACACCCCAAAATTCGATAAAGTTATTCCCAAGATGGTTTCTCTTAAGGATGCTCGTGCGGTAGTAGAAGAAGGAAACAATGAGATGTGGGGTCAGCTCCCCGACATCCCGTTCAAGGCAGATAAGTTTGGGATAGGTTTCACCTCCAAAGCTCAGAAAGAAATTAGAAGTGCTCATATTAGAAAGTCGTCTCTCCACCTCAAGAGTCATGAAGTGAACGCTGTAGAGGATTCCGATGATGAGTGTGCCTTTGAAGACTGGATCTACCCAACAACCAAAGGGAAGCCCATTAATTGGCATGCGAAGGACTTTGTGCCCATCTCCTTCATTGAGGAGTAATCTACTTGTTTTGCTTTTAGTCAATTCAAGAACCCTTTGTCTGTAATATTTTGATATTGAATTTTAAGCCATGTGCCTAGAATGGGGCACTTTGGTTCTTTTGTCAATGGTTTTATATTTTGTTCATCTAATAATACGATCATTCAGTACATTGGAATCTTTTGCATTCAAATATTTGTGTTCATTGTCTTTATTTTTCTTTCAAATACATTTCCAAAAGATAGCCATGTATCTTACATGCACACACACACACTCTTGCAGGTCTACATCCACTCCGCATCCTATTGCCAACAACTCTATTATTTCCAACTATGACTTTGAATGTCCTATCCACCAAGCCGAAGACGAAAGCGAGGAAGATTGTGACATACCAGGAGAACTAGCCAGACTTCTGTTACAAGAGGAAAAGACTATTCAACCACATGAAGAGTCCATTGAGGTTATCAACCTGGGTACTGAGTCAAATAAGAAGGAAACCAGGATCGGTGCTAATTTGGAAAGCAGTGTCAAAAGCCGTTTGGTTCAAATGTTGCGCGATTATATGGAAGTATTTGATTGGTCGTATGAAGATATGCCTGGGTTGGATACCGACATTGTGGTTCATCGTCTGCCAACTAAAAAAGACTGCCCTCCTGTTAAACAAAAAGTTCATCGCATGAGACCTGACATGTATGAAAAGATCAAAGCCAAAGTAATGAAACCGTTTGATGCATGATTCCTAGCTGTAACATCCTATCCTCAATGGGTGGCTAATATAGTTCTAGTGCCAAATAAAGACGGGAAAGTTCGCATGTGCGTAGACTATAGGGATCTGAATAGGGCAAGCCCCAAGGATGATTTCCCTCTACCACACATTGACGTCTTAGTCAACAATAACGCTCAGCATAAAGTCTTCTCATTCATGGACGGCTTCTCGGGCTATAATCAAATAAAGATGTCTCCCGAAGATATGGAAAAACTACTTTCGTTAAACAATGGGGCACTTTCTCCTACAAGGTCATGTCGTTCGGATTAAAGAATGCAGGGGCAACATATCAAAGGGCTATGGTGGCTTTATTTCATGGCATGATTCATCATGAGATAGAGGTGTATATGGATGATATGATCGCCATATCACAAACCGAAGAAGAACATCTTGGTCACCTGCACAAACTATTTGAGAGACTGAAGAAATATAAACTGAGGTTAAACCCTAACAAGTTCACATTCGGAGTATGCTCTGGAAAGCTTCTAGGATTTGTTGTCAGCAATAAAGGCATTGAAGTTGATCCCGCCAAGATAAAGGCTGTGATACGGTGGGAAGAACTGACTGTTTTTGGAATGCTGGTTTGCGTTTTGTGTTTTTTGTTCGCAAAATGTCGCGGTAAGCAAGAGTCGCCACCGACTTTTATTTTATCCAACAAGGAAAGGAAAAAAGCACAGAAAAATTCCTTTTTCGAGATATTTCTCGGGTTCGGGGGGTAGATTATAGAAAGGGAAGGTGTTAGCACCCTTTCTATCAGTGGTTATCCATGGGCTCTTAGGTACTTGCTCAATTGTTTTAAAAATTGTTTTCTTTGTGCTTGTGGGTTTGAAAAAGTTTTAAAACTTCGATTTAACTCTTGCTTCTGTCCTCAAGAGCGTATGAAGTGTTTTTGAAAACTTTGTTCGAAAAGTGTAAGTGTGAAAAGTTTTTGTTTTTCAAAGAGCAAGTATCTAAGAACCATCTACCTACTCAAAAAAGGAATCGTTCTATGCTATCTTCCTTTAGACAATGCTATCCTACTATTGATGAGTAGGTAGCACCGTCGTTAGAGTTTGAGGGTCAATTCGAATGAGGGACATACGGTCACCAAAGCAATGTTAGAACGCCTTAGCGGTAACCCTAATGTCTTAGATCATTTGTTTGAGGCAACAATATCCGAGGCAACCATTTCGAGGCGACTATAATCTTTTAGACAAGAGGGCGACCTCTAAAACAACCTATACTCAATGACCGCGTACGAAGACAACCAAGTGGAGTGTACCCTAAGAGTGCGCATGTGCGAGTGTGTCGTTTTAAGTTATTTTTATCTTTGTACATGTTAAGGGTGATCTAAGTTGATTTTAGATAAAACATTCAGTCTTGTCATGCCATCCTATTGTCAAGCATCTAACAGTTATAATTTGCGGGAAATAAAATGCGGAATTTAAATTACAAGGCGTTGGGTATTTACATCGCCAAAGACAAACCCTTTTAAAAATAAATAAAGCGATGAAAAAAAATAAAATAAAAGTCCTATTAAGCTATTACAATCCAGGAGCAAGTACAATAATGGATAAATAAATCGCGTGCGGGAAATTAAATCGAGCGCAAGATTAGGGTTTTGACCCTTTTGAGTAAAGAGAAGTATCTTTTTGTTGTTTTTATTTTAAGAAAGAAATTAACTTAAATTAATTACTAATTTAAATTAATTAAATTAATTAATAAGAATAAATTATTTTTGGGTTTTTGTGTTATTTTAAGAAAGAAAAATAAAATTAATTGAATTAGTAAAAACCTAATTAAATCTAATTTAATTTTAATTACTTACAAAAATATGTTAAAGTTATTCTAATTAACACCTAAATTAATTAATTAATGTTTATTAATAAAAATAAAAGTTAAAATTTGATTAAATATAAAAATATTTTTTTGTGATTTTATTTTAAAGAAAAGAATTTTAATTGGTTAGTAATTAAAAAAAACAAATAAAATAATTAAAATAAACAAAATAAATAAAATAGAAAGAGAGAGAGGTTTGGGCCTGAAATGGGGGCATGAATAGCAATGTTGAGGCCCAAAAAACGCTGGCCTTGTTGACTTTTTTGGACTTGGTGTGCATGCGTGGACTTGACTCCATGGTGGACCTTCAGACTGGGATCTTCAGATTTGGCCTTTGGCCATCTGGCCATTGGATATGCGAAGGTGTATGGTGAACTGCAGGTCCACACGCACATTGGAATACCTGAATAGAAAAAACATTGAGAAATTGGGGGACCTGGGACTCGAACCCAGATCCTGAACGTGATGCTTCGCTTGCCTTTCCACTATGCTACTTTGTTTCATTTGTTAGTAATATATAATAATTATAATTATAAAAGAAAATAACTTAATGGCCAGAAAAAATATAAAAAAAGCGCGCGCCATTTGAACGGACCAATGGGCAGGGGACACTTCATCGTCCCTGTCCTGAAACCTGTAAAACATTTACCTACAAATTTGAATCCGCAGCTAAATGCGCAAGCCTGTTCTAATCTTCCCTAGGTCACATAAATTAATTCCCAGAGCATGGTTGGGTTCATCTTGGCCAGCTAGTCACAACCATAGCCATTATTATGGCCAATTGTACCTGAAAATAAAAGCCCCAAAAATGCCTCCAAGAACCCTAACTATGGCGCTTTACGTTACAGTTTAGATAAACAAAATTGAATAATGCAAAAAGCTTAGAAATGTTGTGAGGATTACAAATATGCAAGCAATTTGTTCAAATGATGCAAGAATGATGAATTACGATTTCAAGAACAAGGATGTATTTCGTGATACTTACAGCGTGTTGTGGTGTGTGAGGAAGCTTGCTTTGGATTGGTTTAGCTTCAGTGAACGTCCAGGAAGCGATTGGGATAGGTCTTGGCTTCTGAAAACACCTTTAAGCACGATTTCGATCTCAAGCTTTTTACCACTTTTTTCAAACTTTGTTCTGCCTATGCTTGCACTTTCCAACCCTTATTTTGATTCTTGTGGCTTGCTTATGTATTGTATAATGTGTTAGGGTAACAAACTTGGCTCAAATCTTCTCCCATTAATGCTTGCCAATTTGATTTGATTCATTCTTTACAACTTGCCAAATTTGACAAATCTCAATCTTTTTGCACATGATATTGTATGATTCGAGTTTGATGATGATAATGATAATAATTACAACCTGAAACAGCCAAAAGATCTCATGTAATCAAAGTTTTAGATTTTAAATGATTTAATTTGATTTAAAATGAATAAATTCAATAAAAAATAAAATAAAATAATATAAATGAAATATGAGTTCATGGATGAATGTAGGATACGTGGGCAATGATGCAAGCTCAAATCAAGTGGAAAATAATGGGCCCATTTGACAAAATTTGAAGTTTTGGGGATAGTTGACTTTTGGCAATTTTGCAAAAATGTCCAACTTCAACAATGCATAACTTCTTCAATTTTGAACTTTTGGAGGTTTTCTGTGACTTTTTAGAAATCTTGAGATGTCCTCTAACTAACCCTTTTGGTCTCATATCATTTTGATATTCCATGCTCAAGTTATAAGCTTTGGCAAAAAAGGTGTTTTTGTTGACTTTAAAAAATGACCTATAATGTCCAAATTTATAACTTCTTGTGAGTGCATTGTTTGATCTTGGGATATGAAGATGGATTGTAGGAAGTTGCATCCTCTTCATAATGAGCTTTGGATGGGTCATTTATCATAAAGTATGAGAAAGTTATGCTTGGTCAAAGTTGAGTTAACTTTTCCTACAAAACCCTAATTTAGCAACTTTTGAGTCTTGATGAATTTTGAGCAATCATTGATGAATCATGATCAAAACATGATCAAATGAAGAAATATACTTCAAAATTAGAATGTTGACAAAAGATCTTGAAGTTTGACTGTATTTGGGTCACAGTTGACTTTGGCACTAACATAGTCGATTTTTGGACCCTTTGAGCAATTGACTGAGCAAACTTCCTCTACAAGGCTTGAAATTTGACATGGATGATATTGAGAACATATTAGGACATTAGGGAGAACTTGATGTCATTTGGACTTAAGGATCTTTATGCAACATAAAACCCTAATTTGGGGTTGACTGCCTTAGGAGATGCCTTGTCTGACCAAGTCTTGAGCTACCTTGAGCCACTTGGAGATTTTTCTTGCAACATTTTGAGAAATATGAGAGGGAAAATTTTGGGGTACAACAAAGGCCATCCAAGAAATGCCAGCCCCTCATTCTGAAAAAGAAATCAGAGGATTCTTGGGTCGTCTCAATTACATTGCCCGTTTCATATCACACTTAACTGCTACCTGTGAGCCACTCTTCAAACTCTTAAAGAAAGATCAGGTAGTCAAACGGAATGATGAATGCCAGATTGCCTTTGAAAAAATCAAGGAATATCTGCAAGAACCTCCTATTCTCATGCCTCCGATTGAAGGAAGACCGTTGATCATGTACTTGACTGTACTAGAGAATTCTATGGGGTGTGTTTTGGGCCAACATGACGAGTCTGGCCGAAAAGAGCATGCAATTTACTACCTAAGCAAAAAGTTTACCGACTGTGAAACCAGATATTCACTGCTCGAGAAAACTTGCTGTGCTTTAGCGTGGTCTGCCCGCCGGCTAAGGCAGTACATGTTGACTCATACCACTTTGTTGATTTCTAAGATGGATCCGATTAAGTACATGTTCGAAAAACCTGCCCTTTCCGGATGAATAGCCAGATGGCAAATGATCTTGACTGAGTACGACATTTAATACACAAATAAAAAAGCCATCAAAGGAAGTGTACTAGCAGATCATTTGGCCCATCAAGCTGTGGATGATTATCAGTCAATGAACTTCGACTTCCCTAACGAGAATATTATGCTAGTAACTGACTGTGCAAAACCTAGACTATATGACGGACCTAAACAAGGATCCCGATGGACTATGGTATTCGATGGGGCTTCCAACGCCTTAGGTAATGGAATTGGTGTTGTGATCATCTCTCCTGAAGGATGCCACACTCCTTTTACCGCCAGACTATGCTTCGATTGTACAAATAATATGTCCGAGTATGAAGCATGCATCTTAGGTCTAAGAGCTGCTATTGACTTAAGGATCAAGCATTTGGATGTGTTTGGAGATTCTGCTTTGGTGATCAGCCAAGTAAAAGGAGATTGGGACACTAAACACCCTAATCTTATCCCTTACAAGGAACTTGTGCTATCCCTAATTCCTCACTTCGAAGAGACCACTTTTGAACATTTCCCTAGGGAAGAAAACCAGTTGGCTAACGCTTTGGCAACCATGTCCTCAATGTTCAAAGTCAGATGGGACAACGAAGCCCATATGATTACAATTGAAAGATTTGATGAACCTGCACATTGCTATGAGCTTGACACCGATACAGAAAAGCCATGGTACCATGAGGTAATGAGATACCTTGAAGCGCAAGAGTATCCAGAGGGAGCATCTATCAATGACATAAAGTTCTTACGAAGATTTGCAGCCAAATTCTTCCTAAGTAACGGGATATTGTACAAGCGCAACCACGATTCAACTCTACTCCGATGTGTGGATAAGAGGGAGGCAGAGGAAATCATGGAAGACATGCACTATGGCCTTTTCGGTACTCACTCAAGTGGGCATACAGTGGCTAAGAAAATATTAAGAGCTGGCTACTATTGGTCAACGATGGAGACAGATTGCCATCAACATTTAAGAAATTGCCACAAATGTCAAATCTACGCTGACAGGGTCCATGTACCTCCAATCCCTCTGAATGTCATGACCTCTCCGTGGCCATTTGCAATATGGGATATCGACATGATCAGAGAGATCAAGCCCACAACTTCCAACAGACACCGCTTCATTCTTGTTGCTATCGACTATTTCACCAAATGGATCGAAGCCGCCTCATTTGCCTTAGTCACCAAGAACATGGTAGCCAGATTCATCAGACACAATCTCATCTGTCATTATGGTATCCTCGAAAGGATTATCACCGATAATGGGACTAACCTCAACAATGCCACGATCATGGAATTGTGCACTCAATTTAAGATCAAGCATTACAATTCTTCTCCGTATAGACCGAAAATGAATGGTGCAGTCGAAGCAGCCAACAAAAATATCAAGAAGATTGTGCAGAAAATGGTAGTAACCTATAAAGATTGGCATGAGATGCTACCATTTTCTCTACATGGTTACCGTACTTCAGCTAGAACATCAACTGGGGCAACTCCTTCTCTCTAGTCTATAACATGGAAGCCATTTTTCCAGTGGAAGTTCAAATCCCCTCGCTGAGGATTATGATTGAGGCAGGCCTAAGTAAAGACGAATGGATTCAAACGAGATTGGATCAGCTGAACTTGATCGATGAAAAACAATTAGCTGCTATCTGCCATGGTCAGACGTATCAAAAACGGATGATCAAAGCTTTCAACAAAAAGGTCAAGCCTCGAGTATACCAAGTTGGTGACTTGGTGATAAAACGCATCATTTTACCACAAGGTGACCCCAGAGGAAAATAGACCCCCCCACCTATGAAGGGCCGTTTGTTGTCAAGACAGTTTTCTCTGGCGGTGCCATGATGCTGACCACCATGGATGGTGAAGATTTCCCACATCCTATAAACGCGGACATAGTTAAAAAATACTACGCATAAGAGACCCGTTAGGTTGACACACCTAAGCAAAATCAGGGCATCCCGGCAAACCAAAAGGTTTGGGAAAAAATTAGGGATATATACAAAAGATTGTACACCCGACAAGTTGAAAACCCGAAAGGGCGACTTGGGCAAAAAAGGGTATCCTGGTGGACCAAAAACCCGAAAGGGCGGTTCAGGCAAAAATTAAGGATTAAAAGCGTACGGCTATGTCCCATAAAATCAACTCGGTCAACACTATCACCAAGGTCCAAGTTCAAATGGTGTAGGATCAATCCAATCAACTTCGATCAACAGCAAGGGACGTTCAAAGACACCATAGAAATAGTAGAGCTGAAAGGCAATGAGATCATTTCACATGGCTATTTGTTTTTCATTCTCAATTTTCTTTTTGACGATTTCCTCTTACTAGGATTTCCGTCTCTATGTACAAAAACGCATGTTCATGGGCAAAATATCAATACAAATACACTTTGAAGTGCAAAATTGTCTGTCTCTGTTTTGAATGCAAATTTGTACAATGACTAAAATTGAATGAATATATGCATATGAACATAATTAAAGCTATTTGACACATGTGTCCTGCCAAGCAGCAGCCTCAATAGGGCATCAGTGCACAACTGCAGTAAGCATCCCTTTAATGAATGTGAAGTAGCTCCACAAAGTTATCTCACCATCATTATCCCCACCGGGGCGTTGGCAATAAATCTTTCCCCAACGGAGTTGCCCGCAAAATATCCTTGCACCGGACGATCCTTGGCCAGAGTCTCAATCTCTTGACAGCTTTTTTTCCAGCTAAAGCCTAGGAGATCTCTTCTTAAAGGGAATCCATCTCCTCAGCAGATTTTATTCCCCACAGAGTTATCTCGTCATCATTATCCCTATCGAAACAACCCCAATGCAACCTTTCCCCAGCGGAATTGCCTACAAAAATTTCTTCACAAAGGATAAACCCCCTGCCAGAGCCTCAATCTCTCGTCAACTTCTACAAGTTTGAAGCCTAGAGGTCTCCGTCTAAAAGAAATTCATCTCCTCATCAGGGTTTATTTCCCCAACAGAGTTATTTTCCCGTGCCAAGTGCAAATTCCTCAACGTACAAGACACCCCGATTTCCCCAGTCGAGTAAGCACTCTCCGTTGAGTCCAAAATTGCCCAGATAATCCCATCATCCCTAGTGTAGTATATCTCCCAACCAGGGTTTTCTGACCCCAGTGGAGTATATCTCCCAACCAGGAGTTTTTATCCCCAGTAGAGTGTATCTTCCAACCGAGATTTTATTCTCCAAGCTGAAGTCCAGCTGAATAAACACTCCCCATTGAGTCCATCTTCCCCAGCATAGTATATCTTCCAACCAAGATTCTATTCCCCCAGCGGAGTACAAATCCCTCAATGGAACCCAAATTCCCCATTTGAGTCCGAATCGCCCAGCTGAGTACATCTTTTCCCACCAAGGTTATTTTCTCCAAAACAGAATCTATCCTCCCCAGATGAGTCCATCATCCCTAGCTGAGTATATCCTCCCCAAGATAAGTCTGCCTTGCCTGACTGAGTCTATACTCTCCAGTTAGAATTTCCCCTTCAAATGACTGCAAATCAAAGGGCCATAACCCCTAATCCCTAGTAAAGTCTTCAACAAAGCCTTTATTATTACCAAGAAATGCTATGAAGCCTGGATCCGACCAGATATTAGCATAATGTTCAAGTTATTCTGAATCTTGGACCCGACCAAATAACAGTTTGATTTCTTCGATTACTGAAGCCTGGACCCGACCAGATAATAGTTTGACTTCTTGAGTTACTGAAGTCTGGATCCAACCAGATAGCAGTTGATCTCATTTCTCAAAAAGCTATGAAACCTGGACACGACCAGCCCAACTCTTCAAAGATATATAAGAATCTAAACTTAATCCAACCAAGGTTTTAACTACTTGTTCCCAAGTAAAGTTGCCTCTTGATTCCCCAATAAATGACTGAGAAACCTGGACCCGACCAGATATCATTCCTCATTTCCATCTTTTTAAGAAAGTCATTACAAAGCCTGGATCCGACCAGATAGAAATCATCCTCAGAGATTCATTGTGAAGCCTGGACCCGACCAGATAACAACTAAATTGCCAAGCAATTCATTGTGAAGCCTGGACCCGACCAAATAACAATTAACTTCATCAGAAATCTGCAAAGCCTAGATCCGACCAGATAACAGTTTTCAACCACTTCATTGTGAAGCCTGGACCCGACCAGATAATAATTAACTTCATCAGAAATCTGTAAAGCCTAGACCCCACCAGATAACAGTTTTCAACTAGTTCATGGTGAAGCCTGGACCCGACCAGATAACAATTAACTTCATTAGAAATCTACAAAGCTTGGACCCGACCATATAACAATTTTCAACCAGTTCATTATGAAGCCTGGACCCGACCAGATAACAATTAACTTCATCAGAAATCTGTAAAGCCTGGACCCGACCAGATAACAATTGACCCTGGTCCCTAGAAAGACACTATGAAACCTAGATTCGACCAGACAATAATACAACTTTCCAAAAGACCATAAATCCTGGACCCGACCAGATAGCAGTCTTCAAGAAGTTACTGTGAAGCCTGGATCCGACCAGATAATAGTTAATTCACCCTTACCTCCAACAAGTTACTATGAAGCCTGGATCTGACCAGATCACAGTCAACCTCTATCTCCCCAACAAGTTGTTATGAAACCTGGACCCGAGCAGATGACTATTCAATTTCAAAGAATTTTCTGCAAATCCTGGATCCGACCAGATAACAGTTAATTCATATCTTCCCCCAGTAAGTTGCCATGAAACCTGGACCCGACCAGATAGCAACCGACTACTTCATCCTCAACAACTGTGAAGCCTGGATCCGACCAGATAACAACTGATTTCTGAGTGATGTTCCCCAGCAAAAGCATCTCTTCAAAAGAATTTGAAGATATGCATATTCTTCATTTCCAACAGGCAATCAAGGATTCAACCTTCGAAGATTTCCTCAGCAGTAGTCAGGGATTTATTTTCCCGGACGAAAACATATTTTGCATTCATACATCATAGCATGTACATAACAATGCATTTAGCATGATACCACGTCTGGTAAGCATCATGCAAGCATCTACATTTTCCTAACCCCTTTCTCACAGGTAAAATAGCAAGTTTAGTATGGATCAACAGGAGATTTATGCTGATACTTCTTTCAGAGTTTACCAACATTCCTCCAAATGGCATCTATAAGCCCATTCACCGTCCATCTTCGAGTGCAAATTTCTGGGCACTCTAGTGTTCAAACCTCTTTCACCATCAAGTCACAAATGCCGAATCCTCCAATCTAACTTTTCAGGCTCAAGAAGTTTGAACAGGGGCAGCTGTTGTACCCTAAAATTTGCCCTCTCATTTCTCAAGGCATCTCTCACAATGATTCTCAAAATTCAAGCTTGCACAAGTACATTGGGGTCTTCCAGCACCAGAATTAAGAGGAAACTGTCAAAAAGGGAGAAAACAGATAAAAATAGCATTTTGACGAATTTTGAGAAAAATAGGTCTCCTTCGATTCAGCCTCCTTCGATTGGACTTTGCACCTCCTATGATTGCTCAAAAGTTGCTAGCGTGCCTCTTTCGTCTGGGCATGTGACTTCAAATAGGTCGCCTTCGATTCAGAAGGAAATGATCTTCATACAAGCTTCAACTGAGTTTTTGTTTCCCTTTGAAACAGTGTCCTTCGACTCAGGAATGTCCTTCGACTCAAGAAGTAAAGGCCTCCTTTTGGTTTTCTTCAATTCAAAAAGTCAATAATCTTTTGAAATCTTCCTTTGATTCAGAAGTTAATAACCTTCTGAAAAGTGTCATTCGACTGCACCATTCGCCCCTCACCTGTTTGCCTTGGATTCATAAGTTTTCGATTGGATGAATGGCTACCTTCCAGTGACTTTCAAATTCATCTTCATGTATGATTCAAATGCGCCTTCATATCACCTTCGAATCCATCTGTAAACCCTTCAATACGCCATAGTCCTGCATTATGACACACAACTTGGTGGTCCATTCGAAGGACTTGCCATAGTTGGGGAATAATTATTTTCTTACTTTGGAGTCTGGTCGAAGGTTTGGGCCTAAGTTGTTAAAAGCAAGAAAACTCAGAATGGCATATTCAGCTAAAAAGGGCCATTTGAAGAACACACAGTTGGTTCATTCGAAGGACACAAAACTGGTGAAAACAAATGTTGTGTTGTTCTAGTCTGGTTGAAAGGTGTATAAAGATGGAGGATTCGACTTGAAATATCAAGTTGAACATTTAGACCCATATGCTAGGCTACATGTTTTCCCTTTTCAGGCCTCAAACCTATGACTCACCCTATACTTAATTGTTTATGCAAGCTAAAATAGGCCTTTATCCATTTGTTGTTCAATACCACTTGCACTTAATAGTATAATACTGCCTTTTAGAAAAGTTTGTCTTGAGCCTTGCGCCTATTTTCCTTCAGAAGGAAGCAACCCATCTGAACCATTCATTTTGCTTTTATGGCACAAGTGGACACTTAATTTCCAGCTGAGCCTTAATTTAATATTTTTGCTCCCCAAGCTTCCCAAAAGCCTTTCTCTATAAATAGAGAGTTCATTTGCACAAAGAAAAAAGGGAGGATAGGGAAGGAAAACGTATCTTCAAAATTCTCACACACCACAAAATTCTCAAATACTTCAACACTTGTGAAATCAAAAACCAGAATCATCGTTACCTCCTTCAAACAACATATTCCAGTTTCCTTCGAATCAAGGAACATCCCATTTGTTCCTTCCTTTGAATCCAACAAAGAAGGATATTTCACTTGTTTTGCTCTTTCGAATCCAGTGTCGAAGGACTACCCTGGGTCTTTTCCTTCGAATCCAGAGGCCTTCAAAGTCCAGAACACGCTCTAACCTCCAGCAAGGTAAGTCATTTTTAACCTTTGGCCCTTCATTTCCAGCATAGCATGTAAATAAGTTTTCTTTTTCATTTAAAACATGTACATACTATTTTCTTCTTTTTGTGTTGTTTTCACTCTCTTAATATGTGTCATGGTTAACAATCTTCTTGGCTTTTGCTCTTGGTACATTTAAATACACTTTAAAGAATTAATCTAGTCTTAAGGTGATGTTGGCATGGCCTTGGGCCATATTTCTATTCAAACTCAAATGAAAGAAACAGGAGATAAAAAAGTTAGAAACGAAGCCTCTGGCTTCCATACTAACATTCAAGCCAAATGAAAGAGGCAGTCGAAAGGCACAACATGCTGGCCTCCAGGCCCCAATCAAAAGTCAAAATATGCTGGCTTCTAAGCCCCAGTCGAAACTCATTCTTTCACCCCTCTTCAGGTAAGGTCGAAGAGGGCCAAAAATGGCAGAATCGAAGGCTTGCTGCCCTAAGTCAAAAGATCCATTTTTATTGCTTTTACCTTATTTTTTGCCTTTTATATTTTCATACAATTCAATATGGTTGTAATAGTGTAGGATTTATTTTTTGAACTCTTTTATTACCTTCATATAAATTTTAAGTAATTAGGTGTGTATGGCAAGATAAAATCAATAAGTAGACAACCCAAAAATCAAAGACAAAATGCATGCAATCAAACACACTTGCACACATGCACCCTTAGGGAAATTCCACTTGTTGCCTTATAAAAATGGTCATGTTATACATGTGGGATGTCTTATCACAAACAAATAAAAAATATCATAGTCCCTCGATGACGCTATCAAAGTTGCCTTTCAAAATGATCTTAGTCCCTACAAAAAAGTGCTAAGTCATTTCACAACATTGCTATCATGGTCATACGATGACCCAACACTCATTCCTTCACATCAAACGATGGGGCTTCTTATCAAATCAATGGAAAGGTAGCAACATCTAAAGGAGGAGGAAAAGCACATCTAAAACCTTTTGAGTAGGTAGATTACTTTTAGTTACTTGCTCAATTTCAAAACAAACATCCTTGCTATTTAAAAAAAAACAATCACATACACTTTCCAAAACATCTTCAAAACACTTTCCAAACATTGAAATATTTTCAAAAGCTCAACACTTTGCATACATTCTTACGAACGAGAATCATTACAAAGTTTTCCTAAACGATGGCACCTTATCAAAATACTTTCAAAACCACACAAAAGCACAATTTTCAAACAAAAGCAAGTGATCTAAAAAGTAACTAAGAGCCCATGGAAAACCATGGATGGAAAGGGTGCTAATACCTTCAGTTTTCATAATCTACCCCCCCGAACTCAAGAAAAAATCTCGAAAGGTCTTTCCTGTGCTTTTTCACCTTTCCTTATTGGATAAAAGAAAAGTCGGTGGAGACTCTTGCTAAACTGTAACATTTTGCGAACACAAATGCAAAACCCTCAAGTCAGTTCTCCCACCGTATCACACCTATATTGTTAAAGTCTCAGTTGGATTTTCTCTAAATTTCACTTCAGATAGTATGTCCTAAGTGGATTTCTACATGCCTTGCTCAGTTGTCTTTTATTATCATTTTTTTAGCAACACACTAAAACAAAAGCAAAGAAAATAAAAGTTCATTAATTAAAGGGCTACAAGCAGCCAACAGCAGGAAAGAAAAAATAACAACAACAAAAGGCTAGAAATAGCCATCAAAATAAAAAAGCAAATAATGATATGATTGAAAAGGTAAAATAGGAGAAGACTCAAGTCATGACTCTTGCCACCATTCCCCCAAAACTTAGAGTAAGGACAATATCCTTACTATTCAGTTGAATGGGTGGGGCACGCCTCTAAACTCTACGCTTACCAGCTAGGCACAAAGCATGTTTCTCTTCCTTGAGGGTTTCTTTAGAGTTGATGTTGCCTGGCTTTCTTCCTAGCCTCCTTCTGGACAGGCTCCATATGTTTGGGTTTTACAGCTGCAATCTTGACAAGGGACTTATTTGGAGGTGCTTTGGTTGTTACTGGAGTCTTGGATGGGGTTAGACCTGTGGCATTCTTACTAGCTGAACACAGGGTGATGGCCTTTGTAGGCCCCTTAACCTTCTTGCGAGTAACTCCAGGAGTCACATCAGCACCCGACTCTCTAGAAGTCCTCTCATATTGTTTCAATTCTTTTGAACTTTGAGAGAGATCTCCTTCTTCATCCTCCTCTACTTCTTCAACTTTCTTGTTAGGACCATTCTCAGCTTCACCCACAACAACCTCAGTTACATTTTCTTCCTCCTCATCTTCGCTCAAGTCTTCCTCAGTCACGAAAACAATGTCATTCATCTCAATATCTCCCTCTTCCTTGTCATTCTCCTCCATCTCAACTTTAATCTCCACTTTTTCCTCATCAACCTTTTCAACTAGTTCTCCCTTTAACTCCTTCACGACTTCCTTATCACTCTTCTTTTCGGCCTTCTTGAATTTTGCCTTTTCAGGCACTTATGCTCGGAACACCTTCTTGTCCTTGGCCGCTTGTTTGATCATATTATTCAAAGTCTCATCATCATCAAACTTTGATTCTTTCTCCATCACCTATTCATATTCCGCCATGATTTTCTTTGGCACCACCTTCTTGGCTGGTTCTTCTCTCTTGGTCTTATTCTTTTTCTTCTTCGGTGTGTCATCCATAGGCACACCTTGAATGGACATGCCAGGATCTCTCACAACAGCAAGCTCAAATTTCATTGCCTTCTTACCCCTTGTCTTAATTTTCTTCTTTTCTTCATCATCATTTACCAAGTCCTCATTTTCTTCTTCTTCTTCTTCCATCATCCCCAATATGTGGTTTGGGAATGGAGGAACTGGGATATCATTATCCATTATTTTGTATACCTTAAACTCCCATTCATATCTTTCTTTCTCAAATTTGTAATAATCTCTTTGATCCTTCTGCATTTGCAACAACATTTGCCATGATAAATTGTCAGTTTCAAAGTTGAAGTCTCCTCTAGACGACTTATGTCCTGCCTCCTCTCTCTTTCTTTCCTTTGGCTTCATTAACATTTGTAGACTATTTCTATCAAACCCAACTTTTGGGTTGCAGACTTCATCAACTTCTTTGCTCTTCACTCCTTGATTAGAGCATAGAGTTGTAATTAGACAAGGAAAATACAACATATTGTCCTTCTTCTTGGAACATATCTGGATTTCTTGCATTATTATCCTTCCAACAATGACATCCATTCCATAGGTAAGACAATGGAGAATAGCCAACCTTTTCTTGTTGATCGTCTCATTATGAGTAGTAGGCTTGATGGAGTGCTTGATAAATTGATATCATGCCTTGGGTTCTGGTTTAAGATCCATTCTTCTTATAGATTTATCCCCTCCAGACTCGACCCATGTGGTGTTGGGGTGGCAAAGAGATTGTATGTAAACCTCATACTCTGATTCATCATCCCTTGACAAAATGTCATGATATTCCTCCTCCACCTTCTTCACCCAAACATCATGTTGATTGTTCCTTCAGAATAGTAGACTTCAAAGCCTCTCACCATGACCACAGACTTCTTATTGGTAGATTTTAGGTTGAAGTAGAACTCTTTCACGATTTGAGTATTGTACGGCTCAGGGTGTTGGTACAACTTGTGTCACTTCTTGTATTTTGTCAACGAACTAATTCTTGAAGGTATCCCTATGTTCTCATCTTCTAGGTTGAAGGCAAAACCCCTTTCAGAAAATAGCCCTCGACTGGAGATGAAATCAGTGAACTTCCCCCTTGCCTCGTCGTTGATAAAGATCTCATAGTCACTTATGTCGTTGTTGGAAATATCCATGGATGGAGTAGTGTTTTTCCTTGCACACATCTTGATTCTCTTCTGTGAGTAAGTGGGTTTCATTGTTAGGGTTTTGAGAAGTTTCAGGTTCTTGAATGGGAATGAGATAAGGGGTTGAGGTGATATGAGTGATTATAATTTTTGGAGTTTATAAAGGGTGGTAGAAAGGTTTTGAATACTAAAGAAGTAGTGGGGGTTTTTCTTTGTGAAAGGTAGTTATGAAGTTGAGGGGTTGAGAGTGGAGAGAGAGAGAGAGAGAGAGAGAGGTAACATACACATTTGGTAAAGGGAATTTTGAATTTGTGACACATTAGCCTGTTTAGACACCCTAGGGTATGGTGAAGATTAACCCTAGCTAATAATCATGAAAGCGTGGCAAAAGTAATAAATGGGTGTCTTGTTGTGTGTGATGTCACTCTGCTGCACAATAGACTACTACGCGTGTGTGACTCAGTTTCCCTCTGCCTCCTCATTTATCTTGATCAGGTATCCTAACACTTGCCTCTCTCAAGACACTTCTCATGACAATACATCAGTCACTTTCATCTATTCTCATGCAAGCTTCAGCTTCCATAGTCACGACAGAATGTGAAGATGACTTCTCCTTCTTTATTTAACCAATCAATAATCCTGAAAAAGAAAAACTAACGAAAAACAAAAGTTAAACTGGGATGCCTCCCCGTAGCGCTATTTTATAGTCGTTTAGCCTGACTATGGAAAAAATTCAAACGGAACCATTAAAAAATATGGTGGTCCTTGAGGACTCACCATAGTAATTTTCACCCTTTGACTATTTACTTTAAAGTTTTCTCTTATTTTTTCGTTCAAAAGATCAACTGCCCCATAAGAATAAATCTGTAAGAGTTTAAAGGGCCCAAACCATCTAGATTTTAACTTTCCAGGGAAAAGTTTCAATCTAGAATTGAACAAAAGAACAAGTTGTCCTTCAACTAACTCTTTCTGCAAGCACTTCTTGTCCTACCACTTCTTAGCCCTTTCTTTATAAAATTCAACATTTTCATAGGAGAACAATGTATGCTCCTCCAACTCATTGAGTTGGAGCATTCTAGCATGGCCATCCTTGAATAAATTAAAGTTCAGGTTTTTGACTGCCCAAAAAGCCCTGTTCTCTAACTCAATAGGCAAGTGGCATGCCTTCCCATAGACAAGTTTATATGAAGACATGCCTAAGGGATTCTTAAAGGTTGTCCTATATGCCCATAAGGCATCATCCAAATTCCTAGATCAGTCCTTCCTAGAAGGGTTAACAACTTTCTCTAAAATCCTTTTGATTTCTCTATTTGAAATTTCATCTTGCCCAATATATTGTGCGTGATAGGCAGTAGCAACTTTGTGTTTCACTCCATACTTTGCCATCAAATTTTCAAAGATTTTGTTGCAAAAATAGGTTCATCCATCACTAATGATCACTCTATGGGTGCCATGTCTAGACAAAATATTTTTCATCTAAAATTTGGTCACCAACCTAGCATCATTAGTGGGAGTTGCTACTGATTCTATCCATTTATAAACATAATCCACATCCACCAATATGTATATATTTCCAAAAGATTAAGGAAATGTCCCCATGAAATCAATGCCCCATACATAAATTTTTTTCAATTTCCAAGATATTGGTAAGAGGCATCTCTTGCCTCATGGAGATATTTACTACTCTTTGGCATCTATCATATTTTTTTACTAGATCATAAGTGTTGTACCCCAAAATTTTCCCTCTCATTTCTCAAGTAATCTCTCACAAGATCTCCTTTGATTCAAGACTGCACAAGGGTGGATCAGCTCAAGACACCTCCTCTAGCACTGATGACTGAAAATTAGGGTTTGAGTTTGCACAAGGACAAATGGACTTTTAATTCCCCATATGACTTTCATGGATCATTTTGGACTCAAGATTTCTCATGTCAAGATTCAAGTCTTTGATCACATTTTTGCTCAGTCAATTGATCAGTTGACCTAAAATCAGTTGCATTGGGGAAAAAGTCAACTGTGGTCAATTTATAATCAAACTTCATAATTTTTGATCCATATAAACATTATGAACTCATATATGTCAACTTATAAAGTTTTGATCATAATTCCTCAAGAAATTTGATCAGATCATCAAAAGGGCAAAAGGGTCAAAATTAGGGTTTTGACTGAGAAAGTACAATTTCTGATTTTTGACCTAGCAAATGACTTATTGGTTTGAGACATGATCTCAAGGATTAAAATGCATCATTTTAACCTAATGTAATGGCTCAAAACATCTCTCAAGATTAATTGATTGACAGATGAATTTCAGTCAACTAATGAAAAGTCAAATGTGCACTGAAAAGTCAAACTTTGACTTTTTGATCAAAATCAAGTTTCAAAGATTACAATTCATCAAGACATGTCAAAATATGAAACTTGTTCATCAAGAAATCAAAAAGTCAAGATTTCATTTTGAAAAGTCAAAATTTCTAAATTTAGAATTTTTTCTAAGTGTTGGAAATTCACTTTTTTTTCCACAACTTTGAGCCAAATTCACACCATGATGCAAGATGATTCAAAGGAAACTTCCAACATGAAAGTTGTAGATCTAAATGAGATCTAAAACATTTTAGAACATAAATTTTTCTATAAATGCTTGGATTTCAAGTTATGATTTTGTGAAGACATGTTCATGAAACTTAAAGACTTAGTGAAATTTTGCACTAGTTTAGGCAGGATTTTGACCTAACTTCATGACAATTTTTCACATAGTTCCAAGATGAATTTTCAAAAATGTTCAACATGAAGGTTGTAGAGGATGTTACAGGATTTCCAAAATGTCCAAGAACTCATTGAGATCATACTTGAGCAAGGAGAATCGAGGGCATGAAGTTAGGGTTTCATTTTTGAATTACAAGCCATTTCTTGATGAACACATAATCCAATCTCAATGTTAGGCTGCACAATCTTGCTTTGCGGAAGTTCTAAATTGTGTATTTATCCATCATTAATGTATTACACAAACTTTTGAGCTAAAATCAAAGTGGTTTAAGCATTGTCCAATTTAAATTGCCATTTTGGGAAGAAAGTTAACAATGCCATTCTTGAAAAGCAAGATTTATGCACAAAGTCAATTCTTGAGCCTCACACTTGCTCCCTATGATCACACTCCATCTACAAAGTCAGAGGCAAGTTTTTTTAAAGCATAACCACTGTACATTAACAAGTACAAAGGCATTGAAACTTGATTTTTCAAGAAAATCACATGTTGAGCTTAAACATGTGATTTTGAATTCTGATTAAATACAAGCCTCCAAAATCGTTGCTTATAAATAGAGGCCCTATTTGTAAGTTAACACACATATTAAGCACCCTGAAACTCTCTCAAACACTTGCAAGCCATAAATTATCCAAAAAATCCATTGATGCACATATTCTGACTTTGAACTTGCAACTCACAATGCCCTCACGCGTTTTCCTTCCTAATAAATCAAAAAGCTCATACACATCAAATATAGTCCATCCCCATCCCTGTTCTACAACTGTAACTCCATCTTCATCATCCTCCAAACTAAAAAACATAGCACTGCAAGTTGACTTCTCCAGACCATTCCAGCCATCCATTGCTCAAGCTAATCATTACATTAGCTTCTTGGGAACTTGAGGAAGCTAACCTGATCATTACAGCACCTTGAATCAAGCTCATTTGCATTTCACAATTTCTAGTTTTTAGGTATCATTTCTAAACTTCTATCTTTTTATTTAGGCATTATTAGGCTTGCATTTGTGAAGATAAAAGGTAGACATCATTGCCCTAAAATTGTACATGTCAATAGATTTCATTTATATTGATTGAGCTTAGAGAATTTTAGGTTTGAATCTCTCAAAAAAGTTAGGTCATAATTTGGTACTTTTAGAAATTCTCATTCATCTTTGATTTATAGCTTATGATATTTATATGGTTGGATTCGTATTGAAAAATGGAGCAACTTTCATATTTGCATCTTTCATTTTTGTTGAGAAATGAGCAAGTTACAGGAACCATGGCTGGAGGTTGAAGATGAAGTCATTTTAAGGACTTGACTTGTGTTATGTATTTATTGTTTTGTTTATGTTACTAGATGTACAGCCACCCCGGTGGCAAAGGTAGTGCGCGTGTATAGTGAGGGTTATGGGTTCAAGACCTAGCGCTACCTTTTGTTTAATTTCTCAACATTTTCCTTCCTTTTTTGCTTCAAACAGCCAGCGCCTGAGAAAGTATTGGAAGTGTCTTCCCACTTGAAGTGATTTTGTTAATTGAGAGAGTTTTCTTTCACTGGATATTCTTCGTGCGAATTTCTCTGCTGTCAATCAATTAGCTATATGAAAACAGTGGTATTCAAATAATGAAAAGTTTATGCTTGTCTTGAAATTTTGAAAATGCATTTTAGCAGATGAAAGAACTTTGTAAGAATATGAATTCAACTCAGGATCTAGAATAAGCCTTACAGGAGTCAGGATACCTTTTATAACAATATGCTTTCAAACTAACCCATGCTTCAATTAGGACTTTTGAAGGGTTGCAACGTGGCTTGGTTCACAGTTTAAGAAACAAAGGATAAGGATCAAAGTGTATTTGTACCCGCCCGTTCTTCGTGATGTTCTTCAGTCCTAAACTCAGTTAATTGTGTGTTTGAACTCCAATTGAGTTTGGAATGACATTTTGGTGATGGTTCAGACAAGTTAAGTTTGTTGGAAGGCGATCATTTTTGCCATATTTTACATGTTGTTAAGGATTTGTAGTGACCTCCTTTTTTTTGATTTATCATCCCTGATTTTTTCCTGACTTTTCTTGTTTTGAGATTACGGTCAGCGGGATGCCCCAGTTTCTCTTAAGTCTCCTTCATAGGTTTTAACTTAATGGGATTTTCTTTTTGAGAGATAATGATTACCTATGTGATAGGGAACCATCACCGTCTTTTGATTCCAGAGGAATGTTTTTGATGTCATTCGTTGTATTATGAAGTGAAAGTTTGCGACTGAACGCACATTTGAATTAACTGAGAAACTACCTTGCCCCGGGTTTTGATTAAAGGTTTCAATTTATGTGAAAATGGAAACTCCTACTTCTTTGGCTCTAAGGGGTTGACTAGGGATTATTTTCCTTATAACTCCAGTGTTTTAGATTTGAAATAAATGCATGTACATCGTCAGCAAGGTCTGTTCAAAAGCATATTGTATGAGATCATGGCATTGTTTTCGTCATCCTCCCTCTAAAGGCTTGTAACTTTTAAAACAAGAGTTGAATATCATAAAGGGAGTAAACAACATAGTTTAAATGTAATGAAAACGAATGGATCAATTCAAGAAAAACATATGCAATGCATTAATGAAACATAGTTTGACATTAATAGATAAGTGTTTAAATAAGCAAAAGAAATTACAATTGAAAATTTAAAATGAACAAAAGCTTCTTTGTCTGAACTTGCCACTTCAGATAGTGTGTGCTTGAGGGACGATAGAAAAATTTAATTTTACCATCTTGTGCGAACTCCAACGCTCCTTCATCGATTAGGTATTGAATTTTATATTTCAGCATGCAACACCCATCAGTATTATGCCCTGAACTGTTGGAGTGATACACATATCTTTTATTGGGATTGTAGCTAGGAGAAGAAGTATTAGGATTCCGAGGAGGATCCTTCAATGTGACCAAATTCAAATTCAACATTGGTGCAAGACTTGCGACATCGGCATGTTGAGTTTGGTATATTGCCTATTGGATGTATCCTGCTTATGCCAATTACCCCATTGTTGTTGGCGAGGTTGTTGTTGGGCTCGTGATGTAGTAGAAAATTGGAAAGGTATACTCTCCACCAAGCCAACCTCTTGTCTCTTTGAGGACTGATCAATTACTTGATCCTCAACCTCGACTGTTTGTTTCATACGGTTGCATCCGTCTTAACGAAGCTTGTTGACAAGGGCCCACAACTCTTCTTGACCTCGAGCTAAGTTTTGGATGAGAGCCATTTGTACCAACATCTGGATTCTCATCGTTGCTACCTCCGCTTGTAATTGTCTTATTTGACTTTCCTTGTCGTCTTCAGGATCGTCAGGGGTCACGCTCTCAATGAATAGTGTTTTCAACTCTTCTTGCCCCTTGGGTAGGTTCAAGAACATCTCGTGTAGTTGAGCATTTTGAATATGAACGTCCTTGATAGTCTATTCGAGAGCCATCTCTATTGAAATAAATAGTAAGCAGATGAGAGGCCTGTGTGGGAAAATCCTGTCATGATATGCATGATATGTGGATGCAATGTTTTCAAAGATCTCGCGGGGTAAACACAAGAAGATGTTAGAAATTGAATTTTGATCAACGACCTTGATTGGAGAACTTAGTATCAGTGGATGTCCTTCTATGAGAATCAAGATCACCATTTCAAGTGGGTAATAGCCCTTGACTCAAGTTACTGTGATTTGGTCTTTGACAACATTTGGTTAGAGGAAAATAAACCCTCTTTCCCCTTGATAGTTTCTGGTTCAACGTGACCATGCATCATAGACCCTTGAGATCCTTGAAATGGTTATTAAAAATGCTATGGTATGATGTTATGTACAAGTATGCAAAGTAAGCAAGTTGTTATGTACAAATAGTCATATACACACACATTAGACAAGTCCTAAGGTTTAGGTTTGCATGGAGTTTGTAGGTAAGTACCCTCTTGAAGTTTAGTTGGCTCAACCTGTCCTAGAAAGTAACCGAGTTCTAGAGGATCTCAATATCACTGATCTTTCTTCATCGGGCATTGTTTCAGCATAAGCCTCTTTAATGGCGACCAAAATATCCCGAAAGTCCAATCTCAATGAGTGCAATATCGAGTATCAACCAACTTTGGACTGCACCAAAGCCGACTACCTCACAACTTCCTAATGGCCAAGTTGGTAAAATAAGGTTCTAAAGTCAGTTAGGTCTTCGTGATCCCATACAGCGGCCCCGTATTCTCCTTGACTACTCAAGGGATACCGATACCAATAAATGTGTCACACTAATGTAGCTATTGCTTAGACCATGTCGGTATACCCCGCACAATTTCCACAACTTATTGCTACTTACCTAAAAGGTATCCCAGATCTAGGAAGAGGATCCAACAAGCCCAAACAAGGAACCATAATGTAAAGCAATCAAGTTAAACAAAGAAAAGCAAGTAAATGTAACCCCACTTTTAACTATATCCCCATCAGAGTCGCCAATTCTATAACACGGTGGGAGAACTGACTTGGGATGTTTTGCGTTTGATTGCAATTGTTGCGGATAGAAAGAGTTGCCACCAACTTTCCTTTTATCCAATTAAGGAAAGGGTGAAAAGAACAGGAAAGACCTTTGAGATTATTTTCTTGAGTTCGGGGGGTAGATTATGAAAAAGGAAGGTGTTAGCACCCTTTTCATCCATAGTTATCTATGGGCTCTTAGTTAATTTCTAGATCATTGCTTTTTGTTTGAAAGTGTGCTTTGTGGTGGGTTTTGAAAGTATTTTTGAAAAATTCCTTCGTTTAGGGAAACTTTGTAATGATTCTCGTCTCTATGAGAATGTATACAAAGTGTTGCACTTTTGAAAATATTTCATGGAAAGTGTTGGTGCATTTTAAAAGATGTTTGTTTTGAAGATGAGCAAGCAACTAAGAACGTTTCTACCTATTCAAAATACTTTGTTCTTTTCCTCCTCCTTTTGATGTTGCTATCTTACCATTGATTGGTAAGAAGCTTTATCTTTGGATGTAAGGGACAGGCATGGGTATCGTATAGACATGAGAGCAATGTTGTGAGATATCTTAGCATTTCTCTTGAGGGACTAAGATCATTTGTAAGGCAACATTCGAAGCGTCATAGAGGGACTATGATCTTGTATTTTTCGATCGTTTTGCTAATACACCTCACATGCATAAAACGACCATTTTTAGGCAACAAGTGAAGTTTAACCTAGAGGTGCATGTGTGAATAATGTGTTTGATTTGCATGCATTTAGTATTTGATTAGGGGTTGTTTACTTGTTGTTTTTATCTTCCCATACAAATCCTAATTACTAGCTTTTATATGAAAGCAATAAAATGCAGAAAGTAAATATCCTATGCTATTACAATCGGTTGGGGATGGGGTGTACAAATGGTGATTGCAAGAAATTAAAGTCCTAATTATCTATTACAACCATATTGAAATAATGTACAGGAAATGTAAAATAGATTTGTTTTGATTTTGTTAAGAGAAGAAATAAATTTGCTTAAGAAAATATTTTTATCCTTTTCGTTTTAAAAGAAATAAAATAAAGCATGTGAATACAAAGTATTTTTGGTGTTTTTGATTAATGAAAATAAAAGTGAATAAGAAAATAAAAGTTAGAGTAAGCGCATGGCTGAGAGAATAGAAATATGAGAAAGAGCAGAAGTTCGGACTCTAGTGTCCTGCAAATCAGAAAGCAAACATTAGCGGAAATGGGGAAAGCCAGAAGTTCTGGATCCAGACGCACTAATATTCTGAGGTTGCTGGGAGCAAAGGAAAGCCTAGAAGTTCTGATTGTTGAAAGAGCCCAAAAGTTATGATGCATTTGGAAACATAGAAGTTCTAGTGTTATTGAAAGGCTAGAAGTTCTGTGATATGACAATGCCGTTGGATGAGACTGGCTAGAATTCTGGTCCAGGAGTACTGTTTTGACAAACAACTGGGAGGGGATTTATCTAGAAGTTCTGGCCCAGGATCGTTATTTGACAAATGATGGGGTAAAAATGTTAAGAATTAAATTCAAAAGGTGTTTCTGGGATTAGAACCCTGGACCCTTAACACAAATGCCTTATGCGCGCGCTCTCTACCACTGGGGTGGTTGTACATCCGGTATCAGAAGCAAGAACATAAACATATATTACAAAGTAAGTTCTGATGATGAACTTCATCTCCTTCTTCGCGTCAGTTAGAGTATCTACAACTTATTCATTTCTTAACAAAATGGAAAATGCAAACATAGAAGTTATGGCAAATTTTATCATGGTTTTAGAAATACAAAGCATCAAATCTGTAGACCAGAAACAAGCATGAATTTTGCTAATCCTAATTCTGAACCCTAATTTCCTTAAGAAGTTCTGATATGAAATTATCTCTACTTAGGCCATATAAATGAAATCTATAAATATGTACAGAATCAGAGTCATGATGTCTACATTGTATCTTTGGAAATGCAAGTCTAACAATGACTAAGTAATAAGATAATAATTAAAAGAAACTTACCTTGCATCTAGAAGTTGTTCTCTGAACCAGAGCCTGATTCAGACTGCTGTGATGTTCTGGTCAGCTTTCTCAAGTTCCCAGGAATCTAAAACAACCTTTAACTTGAGCTAAGAATGACTGAAATGTTCTGGAGCAGCCAAAAGGCAAAGTTCTAGTTTTTGGAATGGAGATTGGTGAAGATTGCATTACAGTTTGAAAACAGAAGTTGGGAAGGACTCTATGTGTATATCCGAAACTGTATTGATGATTTGGACAAGAAACGCGCAAGCAAAATTAGAGTTTGGATGCAAAAATTAGGAACTAGCAGGTTTTAAGTTTGTGTTGCAGTTTCAGGTTCCTGGGAATTTTCAGCAAGGTTTCAAGGCTTTTTTAATATCTCCCCCTTTGATGTTTGCAAATGAAGTTGAATTTATAGGAAAAGGATTTAGAAGCTTGGAGAAATTAAGAGTACAACCATCATGGGTTATGGATTATTGAATTGTTTTTCAATCAAGTTGGGAAAAGCATGTTTCAAGGCAAGGTAGGGTGGTTAGCAACTTTAAGCACTCCTAGTCCGAGTTTGTAGTCATGATTTATGGGAGAAGTACACTCAGAATCAAAGAGAAGCATGGGCTCCCAATAAACTTTGTATAAAAGTTTTCTTTTCAAGGACAACAATGGTACTTTTATGCCACACGTGAGAAGAACCTTTGGATAAAGACTCAAAAGTTGGTGTAAGAATTAAATGATGATGAGATTTAAAAATCCAAAAAGCCTGCATCATGAGATCATGCAAATAGCTTGAATATGGATCAAAAGTTCAACATAAACGTAACTTGGATTAAGAATAAATGTCCAACTTCTGATCTTTGAATCTCCTTGCTCCAGCATGATCTGAAGGAGTTCTCATACTTTTCATAAAGCTTGTAACATGCTTTGCAACCTCTCTTTGGATCACTTTCTCAAACTCTAATTGAATCTACGTGAAAACTGGCCCAGAAGTTCTAACTAAATTCTGACTTGGAAATGCTCAGAATTTACTAAGTGTTTTGGTTTCATGGACGTGTCTTCAAAGATTTATAACTTGAAATCCCAACATTTCTAGGAGAAGTTCTATTCTGCAATGTTTTAGATTTCATTTAGATCTACAACTCTCGTGTTAGAAGTTCTTCCTGAATCATCTTGCATCATGATGAAAATCTGGCCAGAAGTTCTGAACTTATCATCTCTTCTTAGCACTTAGAAAAATTTCTGTGTTTAGAATTTTGACTTTTCCAAAGTAATTTTGAATTTTTATTTTCTTAATGAACCAAAATTCATATTCTAACATGTCTTGATGGGATATGATTTTTGAAACTTGATTTTGATTCAAAAGTCAAAGTTTAACTTTTCAGTTTGCATTTTGATCATTTTGCCCTTGTGCTAATTCCAAACCTAAACTGATGTATCACTGCTGCAAACTTGAGTCATGGGAGATCTTGGGAGGAAATTCTTGAGAAATGAGAGGGAAATTTTTTGGGTACAACATCTGTGTTCATAGGATATGGAGAGTTATCACTGTCTATGACAACAAGTGTTGTAGAAATGCCAGAAAATGTTTTCTTGATTGCACGTGACCTTTCATATGTGGGAGCCCGGTTTCCCCTGGGGTTAGTCTAGAGCACCTGATATTTGACCAAATGTATGATAGTTTTGAACTTCCTAGGTATCTTTTCTAATAACTATCATGGAAGGATCCGTAGACGTGATACTGACACCATCTAATACTACTGGCACAAACAAGCAATTTGGTGGTACCGAAGATCTTTTGATCAAGTTTCTGACAGCCTTCTTCAGCATTTTCTAAGAATTATCATGGAAGGATTAAAAGACATGATACTGACACCATCTAATACTACTGGTACAGACAAGTAATTTGGTGGTACCGAAGATATTTTGATCAAGTCTCAGTATTTTTCTAAGAACTATCATGGAAGGATCTGAAGACATGTTACTGACACCATCTGATACTACTGGCACAAACAAGCAGTTTGGTGGTACCTGAGATCTTTTGATCAAGTTTCCTATAGCCTTCCTCAGCATTTTCTAAGAACTGTCATGGAAGGATGCGAAGACATGATACTGACACCATCTGATACTACTGGCACAAACAAGCAGTTTGGTGGTACCTGAGAGTTTTCATAGTGGATTTTGTTAAAGCCCGTGAATAAATGTAACACTTCCCCCAAGTGATTCGGATGGAGATATGCCCTTGGCTATTCAGCATTTTTGAGAGATTCTTTGAATCTCGACTTGATTGCCCCTGATGTGTTGGACAATAATCATGTCATGCCCCTTGATTATGGTAAATCTGTTATTGGAAGCGTCTTTCCATTTGAAGTGATTCTATTTATTGAGAGAATTTTCATTCATTGGATATTCATCGTGCGAATTTCTCCGTTGTCGAACAATTGGCCATATGAAAACAGTGGTATTCAAACAATGTAAAGTTTATGTCTCTCTTGAGAAAATTTTGAAAAATTCACTTTTAATAAGCAACAAAATTTTGTAAGAATGTGAATTCAACTCAAGATTTACAGTAAACTTTATAGGAGTCAGGATACCTTTTGTAACAGTATGCTTTCAAACTAACCTATGCTTCAATTAGGACTTTTAAAGGGTTATAATATAACCTGGTTCACGGTTTTAAGAAACAAAGGATAAGGGTCAAAGTTTATTTATACCCATCTGTTCTCCATGATGTTCTCCAGTCCTAAACTCAGTCAATTGCGCGATTATCTCCCAATAGAATCTGGAATGATATTTTGGTGATGGTTCAGATACTGGAAGTTTATTAGAGAAGGCAGTCATTTTTGAAACATTTTTCTGTTGTTGAGGATTTGTAATGACCTCTTTTTTATATTTATTGTCCCTAATTTTTTCCTGACTATTTTTGTTTTGAGACTACAGTCAGCAGGATGCCCCAATTTTTTTAAGTCTCCTTCATATGTTTTGACTCACTGGGCTTTTCTTTTGAGAGATAATGACTGCCTATTTTACAGGGAACCATCATCATCTTTTGATTCAGAAGGATGTTTTTTGATGTCATTCATCGTGTACGAAGTGAAAGCTTGCAACTGAATGCGCTTTTGAATTAACTGAGAAACTAGACTGCCCCAAGTTATGATTAAAGGTTTCAATTTATGCGAAAAGAAAACTCATACTTCTTAGGATCAAAGGGGTTGACTAGGGATTATCTTCCTTATAACTTCAGTGTTTAGGGTTTGAAACAATGCCTGTACATCGTTAGCAAGGTCTATTTAAAAGCATATTGTATGAGATTATGGTATTATTTTAGTCATCCTCCCTCTAAAGGCTTACAACTTGTAATCGAGAGTTGAATGCCATACAAAAAAAGAGTAAAAGCATAATTTCAGTATAGTGAAAATGAATGGATTAACTCAAGACAAACATATGTAATGCATTAATTAGAACAACCAAAGTCTGACATAAGGATAAATGTTTAAGAAAATAAAGAAATTACAGCTGAAAATTCAAATGAAGAAAAGTTTCTCCGCCTAAACTTGTCTCTTCAAATGGTGTTCCTTTGAGGGATGACAGAAAAACTCAAGTTGACCATCTTGTGTGAATTCCAACACTCCTTTGTCAATCAGGTCTTGAATCTTGTTCTTTAACGTCCAACAAATGTTAGTTTCGTGTCCACGACTGTTGGAATGACATGCGTATCTTTCATTATGTTTGTAAACGAGAGAAGAAGTATTGGGCTTTTGAGGAGGATCCTTCAATGTAACCAGCTTGGCCTCCAACATATGTTGCAATGCTTGAGCCAAGGACATGTTGATCTTGTTAAATTGTCTTTCGAGCGTATTCTGCCTATGCTGACGACCCTGTCGTTATTGGTGAGGTTGTTGTTGGGCTCGCGATGTAGTAGCAATTTGAAAAGGTCTACTCTCGACCAAGCCAACCTCTTGTCTCATCGGGGGCTGATTAATGACTTGATCCCCAATCTTAACCGTTTGTTCTATACGGTTGCATTCGTCTTAATGAAGCTTGTTGATGAGAGTTCTTAACTCTTCTTGTACCCGAGCTAAGTTTTGGATAAGATCCATCTGTCCCAGCATTTCGATTCTCATTGTTGCTATATCGGTTTGAAATTGTTCCAGCTGGTCATCCTTGTTGTCTTCAGGATTCTTCTTGGTCATGCTCTCAATGAGTAGTGCTTTCACTTCTTCTTGCCCCTTGGATAGGTTAATGAACAATTATTGAAGTTGATCATTTTGGGTCTGAAGATCTTTGACAGTCTGTTCGAGATCCATTTTTTTACTGAAATAAACAATAGCAGATGAGAAAACTCGTATGGGTAAAACCTGTTATGACATGATGCATGATATGCGGATGCGATGTTTTCAAGGATCTCGTGGGGTAAAAATAATAAAATGTCATAAGTTGAACTTGGATTACAACTTTAAAGAACTTCGTATCGTTGAATGTTCTTCTACAAAAATTAAGCTCACCGTGTCAAGTTGGTCATAGCCTTTGACTCAAGAGAACATGATTTGGTCTTTGACAGTATTTGGTTAGAGGAAAATAAATCCTCTTGCCCCTTGATAGACGCCTGGTTCACGATAACCTGCACCACTAGCCCTTGAGATCCTTGAAATGGTCGGTGAAAATGATATGGTATGATGTCATGATGCGTATGCCATACACCAAGCAAAAGTGTAAGGTAGTGACTACAAATAAGCCCTGCAAGGAATTCAAGTTTGGTTAGATGTTGAATACAGACAAACCCTACAAGGAGTTCAAGTTGTCAGATCATAAACTCAAACAAGTCACATAAGTAACCTTAGGTTCATGCTTGCATGGGGTTTATAGTTAAGTACCCTCTTGAAGTTTTAGTTGGTTCAACCTGTCCTAGAAAGTAAACGGGTTCTAGGGAATCTCAATATTCCCGATCTTTCTTCATCAGGCATTGTTTTAGCACAAACAATATTTTCTTGCGGCCAAAATATCCTGAAAGTATGATCTCAATGAGTGTAGCATCGAGTATCAACCAGTCTTCAGCTCTATACCAAAGCTGACTATATCACTACTTCCTAATGGCCAAGTTGTTTAACTAAAGGTTCTATGGTTAGTTAGTGCTTCATGACACCACACATTGGCCATGTATTCTCCTCGATTCTCCATAAGGGATACCGGTACCAAAAAATGTGTCACACTAACATAGCCATCATTCAACCATATCGATCTATGTCGTACAGTCTCCATGATCTTTTCTACTTACCTAATAATGTTCCCAGATCCGGGTAGATGATCTAGACAAAACCCAAACATAACCCATAATATAAAGCAAGCAAGCCAAACAATGAAATCATTTAAAGGTGATCTAGTCTATAAGGTAACCCAACTTTTAAGTTACTCCCCAGTAGATTCTCTAGTTCTATAATACGGTGGGATAGTTGACTTGGGTATTTTGCGTTTGATCTTAATTGTTGTGGATAGCAAGAGTCGCCATCGACTTTTCTTTTATCGAACAAAGGAAAGGTTGAAAAGAACAGGAAACACCTTTTGAGATATTTTCTTGAGTTCGGGGGGGTAGGCTATGAAAATGGAAGGTGTTAGAACCCTTTTCATCTGTAGTTATCTACGGGCTCTTAGTTGCTTTTGTGAATATGTTTATTTGAAAGTATTTTTGAAAAGTGCATTCATTTAGGTGAACTTTGTAATGATTCTCGTCTCTATAAGAATGTATACAAAGTGTTGACTTTTAAAAATATTTCATGAATGTGTTGGTGTATTTTGGAAGATATTTTGTTTTGAAATGTTGGTGAGCAAGCAACTATGAGCGTTCTACCTACTCAAAAATTCTTTGTTATTTTCCTCCTTTAGATAGTGTTATCTTACCATTTGTTAGTAAGCAACCTTATCATTGGATGTAAGGGACATGTGTGGGTCATCGTATAGTCATAGAAGGAAATATTGTAGGATACCTTAGAAATTTATCGTAAGGTAATATCGAAGGGACATCGAGGGAATACGATCTTGTAATTAAGGGTCTATGCTAAAGTATCCCACGTTCGAGGGACATGACTGTTTTTGTTCGAGGCAACAAGTGTGGGTTAACCCTAGAGGTGCAAGTGTGCAAGATGTATTATTTTCATGCATTTTGTCTTGAGTCAGGGTTATCTACTTGTTGATTTTATTTCTTGCCATACAAAACCCTAATTACTAGCAATAATATTGAAAGCGATAAATTGCGGAAATTAAAAGTTCTACGCTATTACATCATTTTGGGGGATGGAGATACAATTTACAAATGGGGGTAAAAGCAATTAAAACCTAATTACTATTACAACCATATTGAATAATTCCAAATAAAATATACATGAATATAGAGATAATGTAAAAGAAAAGAAAGTTATTTTTTATAGTCTTTTGTTATGACAAAATTTTAATATTAACATAATTAAACTAATAAAAAGGAAGAAATTAACTAATTAAAATTCCTAAATTCTAAGTTTATTAAATTAGAAAGGAAAATTAATTTAATTATTAAAAGAAATTAACCTTGTTAAGAAAACAATTTTTTTAAGGTTTTATGTTTAAGGAAGTAAAATAAAATGGAAATAAAATAAAAGATAATTAGTCTAAATATTTTGTACTTTTAATTAAAATAATAATAAAAGTAAATAAGATAAGAAATGAAAAGAAATAAAAAACTAAAATATAAATTAAAGGGGGTTAAAAAGAAATTAAGGAGGTTTAAAAGTAAAACAATTTTACTAGGCCCAAAACCCTTTTTGTTATGGTCAAAAATAAAATTAAAAAAATATATGGGTTGTGAGGAGGTGAGGCTGAGGCCCAGTGAGACTATTATTTCGCAGCATAAAAAATAAAGGGTGGTGTAGAACTTGAGTTTCGTTTGGGCTTAATGTTATTAAGCCCAAAAATGTTTGGTTTAGGCAGCATAAGTAGAGGAAGGGGGTGCACAAGTGAGGAAACTGGGCTTGGAGATGGGAAGCCTGGTTGAGGCCCATTTATTGTTGAAATAAAAACAAAAAAAAGAAAAAAAAGAAAAAAAAGAAAAAACAAATTAAACTACTTGTTTTTTTAAATCAGAAAGAGAAACATGTTTTGCTTCTTTCCTATATTCTCTCATTCTCCTTTGTTCTTGTGTTCGCCGGAAATCTCCCTAGTGGCGGTAGACGACGGTCGATGGCGGCTCTCATGATGGCTTGGCTCTGATCTTCATTTTTCTTACATTTTATGATTCTCCTTCTCCTCCTCTATCTTAATATCCGACTTGATTTTGCAGTTTCGACGTAATTTGGAGTAGATCTTGAAAGGGGTGGACGAAACCGTAGGTGCTCAGATTCTGTTTTTTACGTGTCTTTGGCTGAGTTCATTCCTATCTACTCTTATTTTTTAATTTCTGAAAGGTTTAGGCTTTAGGAAAATGATGAGCAGCAATTAGGGTTTTGGTGTTGTTGCCACGACTGTTTCTATATTGTTTGTATCATTCTATGAACAATTTCTTTGAAGGGATTTTGAACCAGCTTCTTTTGATTCTGTGGTTGTGCTGTATATTTTTTTATGTTTGTGTGAACTATGGCTTCAATTTGTTGAAATGATTTTTCAAGGGTTTGTGTATGATGGAAAATAATGGTTGGAACTAGGGTTTGGGACTTGCGGCTATTTTTCTATATCAGTTTCAAGAAAAAATTTGAACAAAGGTTTTGTTCATGTTTATGGTTTCGTGGCCCCTGTTTTCTGTGTTTGTATCTGTGTTACAGAAAAATGAATGGATTAGTTTTGTTGTTGGGTTTCCACCCGATTCTCCCTCTCTCTTTGATGTGAAATGTGTTTAGTTTTATACTGTGATTTTGCGTGTGAACCATGAAGGATTTGACTTGTTGGAGTTGGCATAACAGGCTTGTCACTTTTTATTTCTAATATATCAATGTTGTTGTAATTTTTCTATGTTGTGTTGTCTTGGCCTTTGTACTTTGTTGCTAGCTTCTTTTTGGACTTGTACTTCCTGGTGGCTTTTCTGTACTGGCCTTGATGAACTGTCCCTGTTGATTTTTCAAATGGATTTGCACTTTGTGCAGTATATTACCTTTTGAACTTTTTCTTTTAATGTGAACCAAACAAAAACATTGTTTTAAGATTTTGCACTAAAGTGTTTGGGCCTATGATTTTTTTGACATTACAGTTCTGATTTTTTGTTGGAACAAAGAAAAGTGAGGCTTTTTAATTGTTAGTTCTGACTATGATGAATCTTTTCTGAGTTTGTTTTTCTTATCTCACTGTGAACCAAACTAACTTTGTGATTTATAGTAGAGATGAAATTTGGCCCGTGATTGATACTTGAATGATATTATGTTTGTAAAATAATGAGGCTTTTATTGGTCTTGAATTTTGATTTGTGATTCTTTTTGTTGGGCTTGATAGTGAATTCTGACTTTTGAATTTTTGTCTCTTTGGGCCTTTGAACTCGTGCCTGTTATAACTGGGCTGCTTTGTGACGAAATTCTGTTTTGAACCTCTTTGCATTTGTTTATTGTGAGCCAATTTTCTTTGTGATTTGCAATGGATAAAGCTAGGCCCTAAATCTGATTCCATAAGTCAAACCCTAATGATGAACTAAAGCATTATGCATATTTTCCTGTTTGGATTCATGTTTTTTCTAACTAATTCCTTTTCTTTGTTTCATGTATTTTCAACATTGATAATGGGACACGAGGAAGACTTTGAAGAATGGTAAGGCACTTAAAGGTGGAACAAAATGATGAAGAATTCTTTTTGCTTTGTATAGAATAAAATAGGAAAATTGTAATTTGTTCTTTAAAATTATAATTGAATTTTGTAAGACTTTGTAATTGATAGGAACTTGTATGAATTTGTAAATAGGTTCGAAACTTGGAATAATGTGATGAATATTTGTTATGATGAATGTGATGTAATTTTTGGAAATTGAATGTTGAAAGAGATATAGATGTAAATGAATAATGTAATATGTTGAAAGAATAATAGTGTGATGCAATTTGTAATGTTGAAAGAAGAATCCAAGAGTTCTTTGGTATTATTGCATTGTCCAAGATAAAAACTTGGAATTTAGGCCATAGGGACTTGAATCATGCTTGCATTTTGAAGACAAATATTGGAACAAAACAACTTGTCAATTTAGGAAATTAATTTTTAATTGAAGCTTCCTTAGTGAATGTTGAATGAAAATCAAAATTTGAACCATCAAGATGCCTTATAGTTCCCCCTTTAAAAACAATTCAAAGATGAAAACAAACTTGGAAATCAAACAGAAGTAACACCAATTGGTCTCTAGATAAAATTCTTTAAAAAAATAAAATAAAAGAATGAATATCCAGACTTGAAAGCTTGAACTCCTAAATGCCTAAAATGATGCACTATAAAAAATCCGAGACAAACTCTTGCATGATAGACTCCAAAATTCATCCTCAAACAATGAACCAACAAGCAATCAAAAATATCTTGACCATAAAAATTTGAAAATGGAGCTCACTACTTGAGAGGGGTCAAAACCCTAATTTAGGACTTGACATCTTTGAAGATGGTAACTGAGGAGTGAACCTTGATTTTCCCAGAGATTCTTATTACAGTTCTAACCTTCTGACGAAACAAAAAAAATCAGTGCGATATCCTGAGGTCTAGAAAACCTGGATAGCCTAAAGCGATTGAAAACCCTAGAAGCATGAGGGGGATCTTTTTGAATTGGAGGAGAGGGAAAATTTTTGGGTACAACACTTGCCCTTGTTCAATCTTCTTAAACCTGGAATATTAGATTGGCGTGTCCGCCATTCATGATTTGAAGGTGGAAGATGATTGAACACTAGAGTGCTCAGAAATTTGCACCCGCTAATGCATGGACTAACGTTGTTGGTTGATTGTATCGAGAATGGGCTTAAAGATTCCATTTGGAGAGCGATGGAATATTGTCACAGATGGGCTTATAGATGCCATCCAAAAGTGATGGGGAATTGTTGGAGATGGGCTTATAGATGCCATTTAGGAGTGACTGTTGGTAAGTATAATGCTTGACTGTGACTATCATTTTAATGGATACTGGAAGGAATATGTGGAGACTACTACTTCAGTAGGTAATGAAGGATTTTGTGACGACTACTACTTCAACGAGTAATAAAGGGATCTCTTATCACTACTACTTCAACAAGTAATGAAGGAATCTCTAATGACTACTACTTCAGTAGGTAATGAAGGAATCTGTGACGACTACTACTTCAACAAGTCATGAAGGAATCTCTGACGACTACTACTTCAACAGGTAATGAAGGAACCTTTGACGACTACTACTTCAACAGGTAATGAAGGAATCTTTGGTGACTACTACTTCAACAATTAATGAAGGAATCTCTGATGACTACTACTTCAATAGGTAATGAAGGAACCTCTAACGACTACTACTTCAACAGGTAATGAAGGAATCAGAGATGAGCTTATAGTTGCCATCTAAAGTGATTGCTTATAGAGATTGGAGGAAGTATCAGAATAAATCTTTGGTCGATTTATACTGAAACAACAGATTTCTGTATTTGTCTTTGACTGGATATTCAAATATTCAAATGTTTTGAATATTTCCATGAAAAAAGGCCAAGATATAACCCATAATGATAATTCAAATATAAAAATATTCCTCCATATTTTTCACAGCCTATGAGTCACAAATCATGAATTATGGCGCGCATGAAAACATGAAATAAAAACTTGAACTGATATTGGGCTGAGCTTAGTTCAGGAGGCAGATGCCAAGACATATGCTTTGACATCATTCAAAATAATTTGCTTTAAGTGTTAAGACATTTATCAAAACATTATCAGGTCATTGTTTTATCAAAATTGCTGCCAACAAACACTTACAAACTCCCCCTTTGGCAAATTTTGGCTAAAACATTATTTGAGCATTATCAGAGTAGCAGCATAAGAAAAGTAAGAAAAAAAACTCAGTTAGCAATTAGTTGTTAGCAGGAAGATGTTAAAACATCTTCTGAGACATGAGGCTCCCCCTCAAGTATTAATCTCGCCCTCAATTAGTGGTCGGTCAATGGTCAGTCAGTTAGAGGCTAGACACTTTCTCTCCCCCTTTTTAGTCATAATATGCCAAATAAAAGGATGCATTCAAGAGTGTATCAGTAATATAAGTATAGACTATAGAATTCAAAAGTCAAGCACATACAAGTGCCAAAAAAGAAACAAAGGGGTCAGATAAATAAACATCAAATAGTCTAAGTGTCTTCAGGACCAGTAGACTTGGATGAGCTAGAACTTCCTTCCTCACTAGAATCTCCTCCTTCAGAGCTCAGTCTATCATCAAAGTTGTTGTCCTTTTGCAGCTCCATGATTGTATTTTCAAAAATTAGCTTTCTTCCTGATCTAACTCTTATCACATCATCTAGTTCTTTGCATGCTTCCCTTAATTCAGTGATCATGTCATCCTTGGTGGAGGTCTTGTTTTCAGCTGATGCAGATGTCAAAACAATGTTTGGGACATGTTTTCCTGAAAAAAGCTTGAAGTGAAGGGTCAAAGCAGACTCCCTCTTGCACACTACATCATTACCACTTATAATTCCAGGATGCTGATTGAGAATAATTCCACAGATGAGGGAAGGAAAGGAAATGGGTATCTTAATGGCACAAGTTCCTGCATGCTTAATAGTCTGGTCAAATATTTAAATACCATACTTAAACAGTTTCTTGTTTATAACAACATAAATAAACTTTCCTAAGCCAATAATGATGGTTGAAGTATGATTAGTAGGAACCAAATTAGCAGCTCCAATTTTATGCAAAATAGCATAATTCACACTTAGCTTGCTAACAGGAAGTTTATTCTTCATGGGCCACTCACTCACTTGATTAGCAGTGATGGATCTGCACACTTGGTTATCTATTACTTCCAGCTCATAATAGTCATCTTCATACCTATCCAGAAACCTATTTATGATAGCAGGGGAAAATTCTACACACCTACCTCTAACATACACCTTTTTATACTCCTTACTTTTATGATCAACACAGTAAACATGAATGTTAATAAAAAAGTCCTTAACAAGTGTCTCATAGCATTTGGAAAACCTGGTAATAATTTTCATCAATCCAGCATAAGATATCAGCTCATGATTTCTTTGCATTCTAGAGCACCAGCTCCCAATTCTATTTCAAGGGCAATTCTTCTTTGAAAAACATACTTCCACTTTTCAGCATTCCTAACAGAATGGAAGGAAATACTGTCAAGGGGAGCACCAGGAACCCTAACAGAAATCTTCTTTCTTGCAGACTTTTTGATAAGAGAGATGTCCTGGACATCTTGCTCGACATCATATTCAGAGCAAGCTTCTTCAACTAACACAACTTTCTTTTTACTTTTAGATCTTTTTACCGCATCATCATCATCAGTGGAGCTATCAGGTCTAGATTTTATTTTGCTAAATGGAGGAACCACTTTACTTGCGGGCTTTGGGGGACCATACATGATTTTCTCCTTGGCAGTCTTGGCAGGAGGTGTGACACTTACATCCTTCACTTTCCTGGATTTGAGCCTTTTTGCAATTCCAGGCCCCACATTAGTAATGAGCTCATTGTCAGACAACTCATCTACATTAACCAAATTCTTATCATTTTGACCTTATGAAACCTTGTAGCCAGCAACACCTTCCTTAGTTGGAGAGTTCTCCTCAACATCTTGTTCAACATTTTCTTCTTCCACTTCCTTTAGAGCAGAGGTAGCAAGCTTCTCAAGTTTGCTTTCAGCAACATCTTTCTTGAAGGTGGATGATTCAGCAGCAACACTTTTAGGGTCATTTCCTTTGTCAGCCGGAGGAGTCATACGAGCAAGAGGAGTAGAAATCCCAGGCACAAAAAAACCTTCATTTAATAATTTATCTACTAGCCTTCTAATTCTTCTATCAACATTAACAATCTCTACTTTTTTCATATCATTAGTAGCAGTAGAAGAGTTACCTTTATAATCATTGGATTTCTTTGCAGGTGATGATCTGGGTTTCTTGACCTTCTTCTCAAGAAGTGGTATAGTTGTTAGAGGAGTAACGTCAAGTACTATGTCAAGGGATAGATTTTCAGGGAGGTTGACAAATTTTAAGGAAGACAATGTATGATATTGAGACATCTTTGAAGATTTTTGAGCAAAGAGATGAAGAATGACAAGGGTTCTTTATCTGTAGAATAGAATGAAGAGTTTGTGAAAGTAGAGAGATGTGATTTCGTAGCGCGTGGAAAACAATTTGAGATAGTCTTGTAATGATTGATTTCTAAATTTGATTTGTTGGAAATATAATATCACTTTAATGATATTCCCACGCGCCTTTAATTTCTACAAACCCTCATATAGGAAAATCCCTAATTTTCCTCTTAAGTTCTCAAACTGATTAGCATCCAAAGCTTTAGTGAAAATGTCATCCAGTTGCAATTCAGTGGCTACATGTTCTAAGGAAACAATCTTTTCTTCAACAATCTCTCTTATAAAGTGATGAAAAATATCAATGTGTTTGGTCCTGCTGTGTTGAATTGGATTTTTTTATATGTTTATGGCACTTCGATTGTCATAGAATAATGTCATGAAATCTTGTTTGACATTATATTTTGTTAACATTTGTTTCATCCAAACCAATTGAGAACAACTGCTTCCTGTATCAACATACTCAACCTCAGCAGTGGACAGAGACACACAATTTTTCTTCTTATTGAACCAATATATGAGATTGTTTCCCAGAAAGAAGCATCCTCCTGATGTACTTTTTCTATCATCAGCAGTTCTGGTCCAATCAGCATCAATAACCAGTTAAGGAAACATTATATCTATGAGAGTATAGCATACCATAGTCACTTGTCCCATTCATATATTTAAGAATTCTCTTCACATGGTTGGCATGCCTAAATTTAGGATCAGCTTGATATCTTGCACACACCCCTACATCAAAGGCAATGTCAGGTCTGCTAGCTGTGAGATATAGAAGGCTGCCTATCATACTTATGTAAAGACTTTGATCCACACTTACTCCTTTTTCATCTTTAGACAAATTTAGATGAGTGGGAGCAAGAGTTCTTTTGTGGCTGACATTTTCCATCCCAAATTTCTTTACTATATTATGGGCATACTTGCTCTGAGATAAAAATATGGAATCTTCCATTAGTTTAACTTACATACCAAGAAAATAGGTTAATTCACCAACAAGGCTCATCTCATATTTTGACCACATTTGCTCGACAAAATGTTAAACCATCTCATTTGACATCCCACCAAACACAATATCATCAACATAAATCTGTGCAATCATGATCTTCCCTTCTTCTTCCTTGACAAAAAGAGTTTTGTCTATGCCACCTTTCCTGTATCCATTCTCACCAAGAAATATTATCAATCTCTTATACCAAGCTCTTGGAGCTTGCTTTAATCCATACAAAGCTTTCTTCAGTTTGTAAACATGTTTAGGAAAAATTGGATCAACAAATCCCTTTAGTTTTTCCACATAAACTTCTTCATTCAGATAGCCATTTAAGTAGGCACTCTTTACATCCATTTGAAACAATTTAAATTTCATTATGCATGCAACTCCCAAGAGTAGTCTGATTGATTCAAGTATGGCCACATGAGTAAAGGTTTCATCAAATTCAACTCCTTTAATTTGAGTGTATCCTTGTGCAACTAACCTTGCCTTATTTCTAGTGACCACCCCTTTTTCATCAAATTTATTCTTTTATACCCACTTAGTGCCAATCACATTTGTCCCTTCAGGTCTTGGAACTAGATCCCAAACTTCATTTCTACTGAATTTTTCTAGCTCTTCCTGCATAACATTAATCCAGAACTCATCAGTTAGGGCCTCTTTGACATTCTTATGCTCAATTTTTGACACAAAGCAAGAGTTTGATATCCCATCTCTTGATATGGTAGTAACTCCTTTATTTATATCTCCTATGATATGCTCCTTAGGATGATCTCTCTGGGTTCTAATTGAAGGTCCTTTATTGAGATGACTAGGCTCAGGATCTTCTTAAGGTGGATTAGAATCAATACTTCTGTCATTTGATTCTGTTGGAATATCATACAAAGATGTTCCAACATCTTCTAAGACATATTCTTTAACATTCCATCCTCTATCATCAATAATAACATTTATTGACTCCATCATAACTTTGGTTCTGGAGTTAAAAACTTTTAGAGTAACCCAGGAATATTCCTTCATCGCTCTTGGGATCCATCTTCCTCCTTTGTTCACGATCATCCAAGATGTAGCATTTACTTCCAAAAACATGAAAGTATTTGACAGTAGGTTTTCTTCCCCTCCATATTTCATACAAGGTGGCTGAGGTGCCTTTCTTTAGAGTGACTCTGTTATGGATATAACATGTAGTATTCATAGCTTCAGCCCAAAAGTGGTAGGGTAACTTCTTAGCATGAATTATGGCTCTGGCAGATTCTTGAAGGGTTCTGTTTTTGCGTTCCATAATCCAACTTTGTTGAGGAGCAATGGGAGAATAAAATTCATGGCTAATTCCTTCAGAAGAGCAAAAGTCAACAAATTTGTTGTTCTCAATTCCTTTCCATGACCACTTCTGATTCCGATGACATGCTTATCTTTTTCCCTTTGAATTTTTTGACAGAGATCTTTAAACACTTCAAAAGTTTATGATTTTTCTCTAATAAAACTTATCCATGTGTATCTAGAGAAGTCATCAACAACAACATAGGCATACTTTTTTCCACCGAGACTTTCAACCTGCATAGGTCCCATCAAGTCCATGTGAAGAAGTTCCAAAAAATTTTATGTAGTAAGATATTGGATCTTCTGATGTGACATCTTAGTTTGCTTTCCAATCTGGCAGTCACCACATACTCTTCCTTCTTCTATCTTGAGCTTAGGAATCCCTCTCACTGCTTCTTCAGATATAATTCTTTTCATAACTTTCAGTTGCAAGTGTCCCAATTTTTGATGCCATAGTTTAACTTCATTTTCCTTAGATAAAAAACATGTTGAGGAGAAGTTTAACTCTTGAGGAACCCATAAATAACAGTTGTCTTTAGATCTGATTCCTTTCATAATAACTTCATTCTTTTCATTGGAAACAAAACATTCTTCCTTGGTGAAGTTAACTTTGAATCCTTGATCACACAATTGGCTTATACTTATCAAGTTAGTTGTTAACCCTTTAACTAGTAACACATCATCAAGCTTAGGGACTCCTGAACATTCCAGCTTGCCAACACCTTTGATTTCACCTTTTTCTCCATCACCAAAAGTCACATAACTGGTGAAATGAGATTTGATATCTACCAATAGATTCTTCACACCATTCATGTGTCTAGAACAACCACTGTTAAAGTACCAGTCATCTTTGGCTGATACTCTGAGAGAGGTATGAGCTATGAAACTAGCAACATTAGACTTGGGAACCCACTGTTTCTTCTTTTTGCTATTTTGGGGAATCTGATCAGTTTTGGGAAGAGAAGTATTTTTGGGATATCCATACAACTTGAAACAAAAAGGCCTTATAAGACCAAGCCATCCACAATGATGACATCTCTAGGGCTGAGGATTCTCTCTAGTGTGATTAAACTTTTCCTTGCCCTGATGTTTGCCATGATGTCCTTTCTTGCTATGATGTTTATACATTTGATGTGACATCTTTGGTTTAGATTTAGCCTGAGTGGAATGTAAATAAGGTTTCTTTTTCTCATTAAACCATAGACCACTCTTGTCTCCTGTCACTCTCCCCACTTGAAGAATTCCATCTAATGTGTCAGATTCATTATTCAGCATCTTGAGAGATTTGACCATTTTATCAAGATTTAAATTCAGAGAAGTCACTTCACTTTCCAGATTAGAAATAGTTTTTAGATGCTATTCCCTTTCTTCCTCCATCTGAGTTATGAAGGCTTTATGTTTCTCCCCTTCAAGGCACACTTCTGCACTTCTGAGACATAATTCTTTGTATGAAGCAGCTAACTCATTAAAGGTTAGTTCCCCATCACTAGACTCTTCATCAGATACATATTTGTCTGTGAATGCTTTAACATACTTGGCAGATTCATCAAGATCACTCTCTGAGCCCTCTTCGGACCAAGTAACATATAGATTCTTCTTCGGTTTCTTAATATATGTAGGACATTCAGCTCTAATGTGACCAAACCCTTCACATTTATGACATTGTATTCCCTTCCCTTGAGTGGATTTTTCTTCAGCCCTTTTTCTTCCAAACTCATTTGACTTATGGATGTCAGATGAGATGTTCTTGACATTTGATCTTTGGGTCCTACCCATTCTTTTTATCAGTTTGTTAAACTATCTTCCAAGCATAGCTAAAGCATTTGATAATCCTCCATCTGTATCTAGATCACAATCTTCCTCTTCATCTTCAATATTTGATACAAAGTTTATGCTTTTGTTCATCTTTTCAGATCTTTCATTGATCCTTAATTCAAATGTCAGAAGGGATCCAACAAGTTCATCCACTTCCATTTTGTCAATGTCTCGAGCTTCTTCTATAACAATCACTTTCATATCAAATATCTTGGGAAGAGACCTGAGCATCTTTCTCACCAATTTGTCTTCAGGTATTTTCTCTCCTAAAGCACTGGATGCATTAGCAATTACAAGAATGTTCATATGGAAGTCATTAATACTTTCATCATCCTTCATTCTCAAATTCTCAAATTTTATGGTGAGCAACTAAAGTCTTGACATCTTAACTTTGGATGTGCCTTTATGGGTAGATTGAAGAATTTCCCATGCATCTTTAGCTACTTCACATGTGTTCACTAATTTGAAAATGTTATTGTCAATTCCATTGAATATAGCATTCAAGGCTTTAGAATTTCCAAGAGCAATTTCATCTTCTTCTTTAGACCAATCTTCTTCTGGTTTTAACTCAGAAGTAGGTTCTCCATTTTCTCCCAATTTGACAAGGTGTTTTCATCCTTTTAAAACAGCTTTCTAAGCTCTGCTGTCTAGAGACTTTAAGAAGGCAACCGTACTTGGTTTCTAATAGTCATAATTACTTCCATCTAGAATGGGTGGTCTGTTCACAAATTCTCCTCCCTTGTCCATAGTACCAGAAAGTATCTTCCCTGGATCTCACCCAGATAAAGAGCAGGCTGCCCGCTCTAATACCAATTGAAATTCTGGTATCAGATAAGTGATGTCGAAGGAGATGTCATGACACAAATATCTGAGGACAATGTAAAGTGCAACAATAATAAAATCACTAAAAACACAAAGGGTTGTTAACCCAATTTAGTGTACAACAACATCTACTCTGGGTGCTACCAAGCCAGGGACAAGTCCACTAAATAGTATCAATTCATAGACCCTCAGTAAACAACCAGTTTACGATTTAATCACTTAATCACTACCCGTGCTATACTTCTACCTAAGACACACCTAGGTATGAGGCCCTCCTCAAATCCCTTCAATCACTTACAGTGAAGAAACAACATAATTAATAAGTTTTAAAGACTTAAATCATCCAATGCTTAAAAGCTTATGAATGATCCACAATTAACAACCCAAATAACAACTCAAGTATTAAACCAATACTAGAGTGTTTTACAATTAAAATACTTAGACTTCTAAAACAGAAATAAAGTATTCTTCTTCAAAAGTTACAGCTTTATGAATAAGGAAGCGGGTCCTTATATATGCGCATCAGTGGGCTTGGGATGAAAAACAAATATTCAAATCTTTTGAATATTTCCATGAAAACATGCCAAGATATAATCCATAATGATAATTCAAATAGAAAAATATTCCTCCATATTTTCCGCAGCCTATGAGTCACAAATCCTGAATTATGGCGCGCATGAAAACAGGAAATAGAAAACTTGAACTGATATTGGCCTGAGCTCAGTTCAGGAGGCAGATGTCAAGACATCTGCTTTGACATCATTCAAAACAGTTTGCTTCAAATGTTAAGACATTTGGAAAAACATTATCAGGTCATTGTTTTACCAAAATTGTTGCCAACAAATACTTACAGAAATTTGCCACGCAATAGCCTTTTTGTGTTTCTTCAGAATATCCAGAAGCTGGCTTTTCTGCTCTTCATCTAAGTCTATTGCAATAATGATAGGCAACTTTTGTCATGCCTCCAGAAAATCATATTTCAAGTGGGAAGTCAGTTGCTTCGATTCTAGATCAGGGGGAACTTCTATTGACGGAGAGCATTGCTTCTTATCATCAACTGATATTTCCAGAACTTCCATGGATTCATTTTGAATAGTGGGTTTACACATTGGTCCATACATGATAACCTCTTGTGAATCAACTTCTTTTTCTAGCTTTCCCAATTCTTGATTCAAGACTTTTCTTGACTTTAAACTCTTGTGAACTATTTTGTCCCAGCTAGAAATCATAGAGCAATCAGCCACTTCCCTCTTCAGGATACTAAAGTACATTGAGTACATTGAAAACCACTTGTTGTCCATTCACCATCATGGTGAGTTCTCATTTCTCAACATTAATTAAAGTCCTTCCCGTAGCTAGGAAAGGTCTCCCGAACAAAATGGGAATGTCCTCATCAGCCTTAAATTCCATAATGATGAAGTCAACAGGAAACACCAACTTATCAACCCTTACCAATATATATTCTATCTTTCCTTAAGGGTAGAAAATACTTCTATTTGCCAATTATAGAGTGATAGTTGTAGGTCTGGTTTCACCTATCCCTAACTTATTAAAGATAAATAAGGAAATAAGGTTGAAGCTAGCTCCTAAGTCACATAATGCTTTTCCACTGAAAGAGTCTCCAATGTTACAGGGAATAGTGAAAATTCCTAGATCCTTCAACTTGGGAGAGAGTTTTCCTTGGAATAATTGGCTACACTCTAGTGTGAGTGATACCATATAAAATTCCCCCACTCTTCTTCTAATCATATCATTCATGAACTTTAAATAGTTTGACATTTTTTCAATGGCTTCTGTTAGAGGCACGTTGATGTGAAACTGCATGAGTATCTCCATAAACATGCCAAACTGTTGCTCTTCTTTTTCCTTCCTAATCCTTTGGGGCAAAGGAGATGGTGGTCATTATTGAACAAAGTTATTTTCTTTGTCCAGTTCTGGCATGACTGCAGGTTGTTTGCCTGTTTGAGAAGTCTTGCCAACTATAGTGTTATCAACAGTCTCTTCAGCATTTCCAACTGAGGTCGGTTCCTCATTGGACTCTTCTTTTTCTTCAGAAATGTCCTGCTCAGGTAGGACTCCACTTGTCTCAGTGCCCTTTGGTGAGGATACTTAACATTCCTTACCACTTCTTAACTTTATAACCTTGCATGTTTCCACATTCTTTACTCCATAAGTAGTAGTTGGAGTTTCAGTAGAGCTAGGGAGTGTTCCCATAGGCCTTGAGCTCAAAGCAGTTGTGATTTTCCCTAATTTGTTCTCTAGGTTTTTTATACTCACCCCTTGTGCTATAAGATGATTTTTGGTCTCTAGAATAAATTATTTCAGAACATTCTCCAACTGGTTGTTGCCTTGATTTGCCATTAGATGGATGGGAGCAGCAAAACCAGGAGGAACTTATGGTACTTGGGAAAATTGAGGTTTTCGTTGACTTTGGTTGTTGCTCTATGAAAAGTTAGGGTGATTGCGCCATCTTGGGATGTAAGTGTTGTTGTAAGGGTTGTTGGTTCTCTTGTAAGTGTTACCAACATAGTTGAGTGAAACAAGATTCACTAGACACTCTTGAAACAAATGCGCACCTCCACAATACACACAGGAAACCATAGACCCGTCAGTTACCACCTTTATAGGCTCAGGTTTAGGCACTTCTGGAGTCATCATATTCTTCATCATTTACTGAATTTGGGCCACTTGATCAGCTAGGGTTGTAGTCTCAGTGACTTCATGGGCTCCAACAGTGGGCTTCTTTTGAGTAGCACTTGTATTTGTTCTTGCTACTGGCCATTGATAAGTGTTGGTTGTGATGCTCTCTATCAACCTATATCCCTTTTCATATTACTTAGACAAAAGCGCTCCTCCCCTAGATGCATCAAGCATATTCCTTCAAGAAGGAATCAACCCATTGTAAAATTTTTCAAGTTGGATACAAATGGGGAAGCCGTTAAGAGGGAATTTCCTAAGTAACTCTTTAAATCTTTCGCAAGCATCAAATAGTGATTCATCATCTCCTTGGCTAAATGAGGTAATATCATTTCTCATCTTTGCATTCTTGGAAGGATAAAAGTATTTAGCTAAGAACTTCTCAGCTAGATCATTCCATGTGGCAATGGAATTGGGCTCTAAGGAATTTAGCCAACTTTTGACTCTATCCCTAAGAGAATAAGGAAGAAGCCTCAATCTGAAGGCACCATCAGTCATGCCTGGGATCTTGAAATTACTAGCCACATTCAGAAATTGCCTCAGTGCAAATGATGGTCTTCATGTGGGGAACCAAAGTATTGACCAATTGTTTATAGCATTTGGAACATCATAGGCTTGAACTCAAACTGGATCCATTCTAATATCCATTCCGGTATATACTTAGATACAGCCAAGCGTAGGCTCATTCTAACCCAGATCTCAGATACATCCAGGCGTAGGCTCATTCTAACACAAATTTCAGGCACAGTTGGGCAAAGACTCATTCTGACCCGCTTATAGATACAGTTAAGACAAACACTCATTCTAGAACATCATTCAGATACAATCGAGACATAAGATTCATTCTGACACTCCCTAGCACATCTGCTAGATACAGTCGGACACAGGCTCATTATAATATACTTCTCAAATACAGTCGAGCATATACTTATTTTATCGACATCTACTTTGGATGTCATCTATAAGCCCATCTCCGATGACACTACTTTATCCCTTCAAATGGTATCTTTAATCCTATTCAAGCAATATTATCAACCAAGTATTACTCCGTGCACAGGAGAGTGCAAAATTCTGGGTACTTAAGTGTTCAATCCTCTTCTACCTTCAGATCACGAATGGCGGACAGGCCAATCTAACTCTTCAGGTTTAAGAAGATTGAACAGGGGCAGCTGTTGTACCCCAAAATTTTCCCTCCCATTTTCTTCAAGATGTCTCCTCATACTCCTAGGGGTATCAATTGATCAAGGTTGCTCAAGAATTGATCAGACAAATTCTCCCCCTAAGCAATGGACCTACAGCTAGGCTTTCATTTTTCTCAAGGAAGATTGGGTTTCTAAGGCCTCAAGTGGATTTCATGGTTTCTTATATGTCTCCCAGAATCCTCATGACAAATTTCAAGCCTTGCATCACAAGTTTGCTCAGTCAATTAATCAGATGGATAAAAATCAATTGCATTGAACAAAAAGTCAATTGTGGTCAACATATAGTCAAACTTCAATATTTTTGGTCAACATCAACATTTTGAAGTCACATTCATCATTTGATCAAGGGTTGATCATGATTCATCAAGAAAACTCAAGATTCATCAAAAGTAAAAAGTTACTAAATTAGGGTTTTCTTAAGGAGAAGTCAACTGAACTTTGACCAAGCACAACTTTTACATACTTCATCATATTTTTCTCAACCAAAGCTCAGTTTGAAGGTTAAATTCCCTAAAACTTGGTCTCTCTAATCTCAAGTCCAAAAAATGCTTCATTTGAGAGATATGGGCCAATACATTATAGGTCATTTCAAAAGTCAACAAAAAGACACTTTTTGTCACGACAAATTACATAAAGATAAATATTCAAATGCAAAAATGACCAACATAGAGATTGTAGAGGACATCTTGGGCTTTCCAAAAATTCTAAGATCACCTTCATATGATAAAAATCGAGAGAGTTATGATTGGTGCAAGTTGGAAAATTTTGAGAAAATGCATGAAACCAAAAGTGATCAAACATTAATTTTTGGGCTAGTGTGCTTACATTTCAAGGTCCAAACGTGTTTTGTAACTCATAATGAACCTATGAATAACTTCATGCACCCCTTGGTTTTTTTTATTCTATTTATTTTTTTATTTTATTTATTTAAAATTCAAATATAAATTAGATAAAACAAGAGGCTTTCTTACAAAGGACCAAGCCCACTTGTTTGACCTAATTGCCTCTATATATATTCTCATTGTTCAGATGTAACAAGGCCACAAAACCCTTGCAAGAAACACCATTCCAAAATATCAAAATTCTCAAAAAACTAGGGAAAATCAAGAACCCTAGTTGAAGCCACTTTCAAAGCAAACCAGCCGTTCCAATCAACCCCTGAGGTGTTATAGGGTAAGGCTTGATCATTATTGATGATCAAAAGTGCATGAAACATGCGTTCTAAGCATAGCCGATTGACACATTTTATGATTTCTGAATTTTAAATTATGTGATGTTTTGATATGAACTAATCCTTTCATTATGCTTCTGAGATGTACTTATGCAGGCTTAAACCACCGCATGAGTCCCATGCTACCAGAATCGTGCATCACCATGTTTGCACTGATTCACTTTATTCTGACCATATTTTATTTTTCAGGGAGAATTAGTGAAAAACAAGGCCACCATTGAATTCGCAAGGCCTGGATTAGGGTGGTAGGGTCCCTGGGAATCACTAACAATTGTTGTTTTGTAGATTGGAGAGAACGAGCTCGCCGGAGAAGACGACCAAAGCTAGGGCTCTGGCGCTTCACCAGACTAATGATTTTTGTTTATTATTTATTTATTTATTTTCACTTAGGCACCGGATGAAACGTCCAACCCAGTGGCAAGCACACATATGATAAGGCATTTGTGTACCAGGGCATGGGTTCGATCCTGCCTTTTGGAATTTTATTTTTCATAATTTTTCAATTCCTGCAGGTTTGATATATGTTGTGTTGCGTGCATCCTCCTAACACAAACGCGCGCCTGATGCAAGGGCAAGGCAGGCAGTGTAAAAGGCTAAGGGTGTGGGTTCAACACCCACCCCTAGAATTTTTATGTTTTTTTCTATTTTCTAACCTTGTTTGTCATTTTCTCTTAAACCCTAATTCTTTTGGCAAACTTTACCCTATTTTCACTTAACCATAAAAACAAAACCCTTTTTTAAAAAAAAACCTAAAAATAACTAGGTTTTAGGTTTTTGTTAACATTTTTTAATTTCATTAATTAACCTTTTTTAATTAAAATTAACTAGGGTTTTAGGTTTAATTACTTTCATCATAAATCTATTTTTCCATTAAAAAAATTACCGAAAAATGTTTTCTTTTCTATTTTTCATTTTACATTTTTAGACCGACTATAAGTTGCACGAATGTAATCTTTATTTGGTTCTTTCTTATTTTCATTATTATGTAATTTCTTCTAATATGTAATAGCTTAGGGTTTCATTTCCCCTTTCACTATTATGTATCTACCCCAAAGCGTTGTAATAGCTTAGGTTTATGTTTTCTGCCTTTATTTCCTGCTATTATATCTTCGATGTAACTTCTTAGTAATTAGGGTTGCATGGAAAGATAAAAACTCAATCGATAGATAACCTAAATCTCAAGATAAATAACTGAAAAATAAATCACTTGCACACTCACACCTCTAGGGTAACCATCCTTGTTGCCTTTGGAATAAAAACGATCATGTACCTTGAAAGTAGGGACGCTTTAGAAAAGTCCCTCGAAATCAAAGATCATAGTCCCTCGATGACCCTTTTGACGTTGCCTTTCGATAAATGATCTAGTCCCTTACAAAAATTGCTAAAGCATCCTTACGAGTTTCCTTCGATGACCGTACGATGACCCTTCGTCTGTCCCTTCACATCTAACGATATGGCTTCCTACTAACTAATGGTACAGACAACACTATCTAAAGGAGAAGCAAAAATACAAGAATGACCTTGAGTGGGTAGAAAAATGTTAATCGCTTGCTCATAGATCTTTTCAAAACAAAACATTTCTCACAATTACACTTTTCAATAAATATTTTCAAACGCTTTGTATACATTCTTGAGGACCGATACAAGAATCATTACAAAGTTCGCCTTACATTGGCATTTTCAAAATATTTTCAAAATACACACAAAAAAGAAAATTCTCAAAGTGAGCTAAGCAATTAAGAGCCCGTAGATAACTACAGATGAAAAGGGTGCTAACACCTTCCCTTTTCATAACCTACCCCCCGAACTCAAAATCTATTGAGGTTTTTCCTATTCTTTTCACCCTTTCCTTATTGGATAAAAGAAATGTCGATGGAGACTCTTGCTATCCGTAACATTTGTAATCAAACGCAAAAACATGTCAGTTCTGCCATTGTATTAAAGAACTGACGACTCTGTCGGGGACATTCTTAAAAAGAGGGGTTACCTTAGAGCTTAGATCAATTTTAATTGCTTTCTTTGTCTGCTTTGTTTACTTTATCTTGGAGGGTTGCTTGAGTTTATTTTCTTGCAAAGATCCTACACCCGGATCTAGGGATGCCTTAGGTAAGTAGCAATAGATCACGGAAACTATACGATATGGTTGAAGTGATAGCTACATTAGTGTGACACTTTGGTCTATAATGGTGTTCCTTGAGTCAGTCAAGGATAACACTGGGTTTCCGTGTGGTGTCATAAGCACTAACTGACTTTTAGAACCCTAATTGACCCAACTTGGCCATTAGAAGGTAGTGAGATAGCAGGCTTTAGTGCAGTCCCAGATTAGTTGATACTCGATGCTACGCTCATTGAGATTCGACTTTTGGTATATTTCAGTGGCAAGTCAATTGCTCTGCTAAAACAAAACCTGCGATAAAGATCGATGATACTCCTAGAACTCAATTACCATTCTTAGGATAGGTTGAGCCAACTGAACTTCAATAGAAAAGGGTACTTACCTACAGACCTCATGCAAGCCTTTAAACCTAAGGCTCTTGTGTGCTTTGTTTATATTTTCTATCTGTTCAAGCATGATATCATGACATCATAACATCGCATTTTCACTGACCATTTCAAGGATCTCAGGGACTTGTGATGCAGGTTTATCATGAACCAGACTTCTAGCAAGAGGAAATAGGATTTATTTTCCTCTAACCAGACGCTGTCAAAGACTTAAGTACGTTCCCTTGAGTCAAAGGCTAGGACCCACTCGACATGGTGAGCTTGATTCTCATAGAAGGACGTTCAAAGACACAAAGTTCTTCAGTCAAAGCTGTAACCAGACTCAACTTCTAACTTTTCATATTTATTTATCCCGTGAGATCCTTGAAAACATTGCATCTACATATTATGCATGTCATTATATAACAGATATTTCAAGACAAGTTTTCTCATCTTGTTGGTGTTTATTTCAGTAAAAGATGGCTCTCGAAAAAACCATCAAACAACTTCAAGCTCAAAATGCTAAGTTTCAACAAATGCTCCTCGACTTAGCCAAGGGGAAAGATGAGCTAAAGACCCTCATCACAAAAGAGAGGAAGAAGAAGACTAGAAAACCAGTTGCCATCCTCAACATAGGAAGAAGGTTCAAAGGTCCTCCCAAGAAAGCTCAAAACTGTGATATTCCCTCTAACGAAGATCACAATCAGGGTGAAGATGATAAGAGTGTGAAGGCTGAGAGAGGAAGAGACCTTAGTTTTGGCCAAGATTCTGGTGAAGAAGATTATTCTGCTGAACAATATCCTCTGGCCAATGAAAAATACAAACAACTAGAAGATCGTCTGAAGGCCATGGAAATCCAGAGAGTTCCTGGGTTGGATTTTGAAGAGCTAGGTTTAGTCTCTGGGATTGTCATTCCCCATAAATTAAAGGTCCCTACTTTTGCAAAGTATGACGGTGTTTCATGTCCTAAACTTCATTTAAGGTCTTATGTCCGGAAGATCCAACCTGATACTACTAACAGGAAGATATGGATACATTTATTTCAAGAGAGCATATTGTGAACACATTTGGAATGGTTCTATCAAATAGAAGGAACCAATATCCATATTTGGGAAGACCTGACTGCTGCTTTTTACAAACAATACCAATACAATGTTGATCTTGCACCAACCCGTGTGCAATTACAAAATATGACTATGGGCTCGAACGAAGGCTTTAAAGAGTATGCCCAGAAGTGGGTAGATCTAGTTGGAAGGGTTCAACCTCCTTTGTATGATAGGGAGTTGGTTGATATGTTCATGGGAACTCTAACAAGTCATTTCTTTAAGCATCTTATCTGAAGCTCTTCATCTGGATTCATCGAGTTGATATTAACTGGGGAACATGTTGAAGGAGGAATCATAAGTGGAAAGATTTAAGTAGTTACGTCTTTAAGTACTATGAAGAAGACGTTCAACGGAAAGAAGGAAACTAATGGTGTGTATGGCCAGAAGGGTCGTGCTAGAGGTGATCGTAAACAATCTGTGAGGGCGGTGCTAATTTCTAATCATGCACCTGCGCAACAACAACAACAACAAGGCAATCAATGTAGGTCAGACGCACCCAGAAGACAATTTACTAAGATCAACATGTTGTTATCTCAAGAATTACAAAAACTGTTGAAAGCATAGCTGATAACATTAAGGGATCCTCCTCAGAATCCCAACACCTCCTCTCCTCGTTATAATCCTAATGCAAGATACGCCTACCATTCCAATAGTCCCAGAAATGACACCAATAGTTGTTAGGCTTTGAAGAATAAGATTCGGGACATGAATGACTCCAAAGACATTGAGTTTGATCCTCTTGAGACTCCAAATGTGATTACAGCTCCCATTCCTAAGCATGAAAAATGTGTTAATGCTATTGATGGAGCCGACACGGTAGAAGATTCTGACAGTGACTATGACCTAGACATATGGATTTTTCCTACCACCGACAATGGGCTCAACAAATGGAAGACTAAAGACGTTGTCCCAATCTCCTTTAGTCAGAAGTAAATGCTACTTTGTGTTTTATTGCTTTCAAGTTTTAGCTATGTAATCTTTAAACAATAACTTTAAACCTTATGCTTTACCCGGGGTACAATGGTCCATTTGTTAGGGTTGTCATTTCATTAACATATTTTCATTCAATATATCATTGGACATTTGCATTCAAATTTTGTGCTCTTTGTCTTTATTTTATTTTATCACTTTCAAAATAGTTATGTGTTCTTAGACACACCCACACGATAAATTGAAGATCCATATCCACTATGGATCCCATTGGTAATAATTCTGCTATTGCCACTTATGATTTCGAGAATCCGATCTACATGGCCGAGGACGAAGGTGAGGAAGATTGTGAAATACCTGGAGAACTAGCCATACTGTTGGTGCAAGAAGAAAGAGCCATACAACCGCATGAAGGGCCAGTCAAAGTTATGAACTTGGGTACTGCAGAGGACAAGAAAGAAGTCAAGATAGGGGTCAACCTAGAGGACAGTGTCAAGAACCGATTAACTCAGATGTTGCATGACTATGTTGAGATATTTTCTTGGTCGTACAATGACATGCCAGGGCTCGATATTGATATTGTGGTTCACCGTCTGCCAATGAAAGAAGGTTTTTATCCAATAAAGAAAAAGGTTCGTCGTATGTGTCCTGATATGTCCGAAAAGATCAAGGTTGACGTTATGAAGCAATTCAATGAAGGATTCTTAGTTGTTACATCATATCCTCAGTGGGTTGCAAATTTGGTACCAGTACCTAAGAAGAATGGAAAAGTGTGTATGTGTGTAGACTAGAAGGATCTGAACAGGTTAAGCCCCAAAGATGACTTTCTGCTTCCACACATTGATGTTCTGGCTGATAATACCGCTCAACACAAAGTATTTTCCTTTATGGATGGTTTCTCTGGTTATAATCAAATCAATATGGCACCTGAAGACATGGAGAAGACTACCTTTGTCACACAGTGGGGAACTTTTTGTTACAAAGTTATGCCTTTTGGTTTGAAGAATGCTAGCGCGACATATCAACGTGCTATGGTAGCTTTGTTCCATGACACGATCCATCACGAAATAGAGGTTTATGTCGACGACATGATAGCTAGGTCTCAGACGGAAGAAGAACATCTTGACCACCTACATAAGTTATTTCAGTGACTGAAGAAGTACAAGCTGAGGTTGAATCTGAAAAAGTGCACCTTTGGGGTGAGATCCGTAAACTCCTAGGTTTGGTCGTTAGTGGTAAAGGTATTGAAGTTGATCCCTCCAAGGTCAAATTCATTCAAGAAATTCCTGCTCCCCATACTGAGAAGGAATTCAGAGGTTTCTTGGGACGACTGAACTATATTGCCAGATTTATTTCCCATCTGACCGCTACTTGTGAGTCAATCTTCAAATTACTGAAGAAAGATCAAGTAGTAAAGTGGAACGAAGATTGTCAGATAACCTTTGACAAAATCAAGGATTATCTCCAAGAACCTCCAATCCTTATGCCACCAGTTGAAGGAAGACCTCTGATCATGTACCTAATAGTGTTAGAGAACTCAATGGGGTGTGTATTGGGAAACATGATGAGTCTGGTCGAAAAGAGCATGCAATATACTACCTTAGTAAAAAATTTACCGACTGTGAAACAAGATACTCACTGCTCGAGAAAACTCAATACGCTTTGGAATGGGCTGCTCACAGACTAAGACAGTATATGTTGACCCATACTACTTTTTTGATCTCTAAAATGGATCCTATAAAATACATATTCGAGAAACCTACTCTCTCCGAAGAACATCCTGATGGCAAATGGTCTTGACATAATATGACATCCAGTACACCACTCAGAAGGCAATCAAAGAAAGTGTACTGGTAGATCATTTGGCTCACCAAGATGTAGATGACTACCAGTCTATGAATTTCCAGTTCCCAGATGATAATATCATGCTAGTTATTGATTATGAAGAACCTGGGTCGTATGAAGGATTTGAGCCAGGATCCTGATGGACTTTGGTTTTTGATGGAGCTTCCAACGCGCTTGGAAATGGAATTGGTGTTGTGATTATCTCTCCCAAGGGTTACCATGCGCCGTTTACCGCTAGACTCTACTTTGATTGTACCAACAACATGTCTGAATACGAAGCACGTATCATGGGTATCAAAGTTGCTATTGATATGAGGATCAAGCTCTTGAATGTATATGGGGACTCAACCATAATGATCAGTCAGATTAAGGGAGAATGGGATACAAAGCACCCGAATCTCATTCCTTATCGAGAGCGTGTGTTGACATTAATTCCGTACTTCGAGGAAATTACTTTTGAACATATCCCACGAGAAGAGAATCAGTTAGTAGATGCATTGGCTTCCATGTCATCTATGTTCAAAGTCAGATGGGACAATGAATCACCTCGAATTACTATTGAAAGACTAGACGAACTGGCACATTACTATGAAGTTGACACTGATGAAGTAGAGAAAAAACCTTGGTTTCATAAAGTGAAAAGATACCTCGAAGCTCAAGATTACCCCGAGGGGGCATCTATTAATGACAAGAAATTTCTGCGGAGGTTCTCTGCCAAGTTCTTTCTGAGTAACGGAATTTTGTACATGTGCAATCATGATTCAACTTTGCTTCGTTGTATAGACAAGAAAGAAGCAGAGAAGATTATGGAAGATATTCATGAAGGTATATTTGGTACTCACTCCAGTGGGCATGCGATGGCTAAGAAAATTCTGAGAGCGGGTTATTATTGGTCGACCATGGAAACTGATTGCCATCATCATTCCAGAACTTATCACAAATGCAAGATCTACGCCAGAAAAGCACACGTGCCTCTGGTTCCTCTGAATGTCTTGACTACTCCTTGTCCATTTGTGTTGTACCCTAATTTTCCCCCCTAAGATCCCTCTATTGTCTCATATCAACCCAATCATATCAAGATCACACTAGGGTTTGGTTCTTCTCCCTATATTTAGGTTTCCTCATGAGGAATCACCAAGTACTTTTATTTGTATATTGTGATCATATATGTTTTGTATTTATTAACTTTTAACTAACAAATACAATGAATTTTTTCTCTAATTTATGATCCTATAGGTGAGGGCACAATACATTTCATCAGGTGACTTCATAGGTTCATGAGTTTATTCCCATGCTTTTTCAATAAAGCTTTATTGAGATTCAAGCTTAATTATTGAGAATGCTTTAAAGTAATATCATGACAAGGTCTACTATGATTCATCATGCTTCAATTTGTCAAAGAAAGTCAAAAGGTGCAAGGATGGATTGAAGAAGTTTGGCCTAATTGGACAAGTTCTTAATTTATGGACCACAAGTGCATAACTCTCTCAATTATTAATATTTGGAAGTGGTTATTATTGCTAGCGGCTCTTATTATCATCCACAACAACTTCTATTCACATTTAAAAAGTTATTATGCAAGAAAGATTGTCAAAATTGAAAGGGTTTTCCAAGCCATTTTGGTGCTTGAGGAGCTAGGGTTTTGAACTTCTAAGGGCTATATCTTGTTCATCTTTTGATATTTTTGATTGATTCCAAAAATATGATTCTCTTTAAAGGGTTACCATTTAATCACTTCAAGAGTTTCAAGAAAATTTAACGTGGAAGATGCCTAATGATGAATAAAGGTTACAAGTCCTCTAGATAGGCCATCAAATTCCCTTATGTGACTTCAAAAGATCATAACTTGGTCAATTTTAATATGTTTGAGCCCATTATTTTTGAATCTTGATCTTAAGAATGTAAACTTCAACTCTTATTTTATGTGAAAAACTTGAAAATGGTTGGAAGATGCCTTAAGAATCCAAAAGATTATAGGCCACCTCATGGATTTTCACTAATTTCACAAGGCCAAAACTTTTTCAATACTGGGTATTTTTGGGTGATTCAAGTTTCATAATTCTCTTTGGGAAGTCTATTTCAAGCTAGAATAAATGATTAAAGCAAGATTTTTGAGGAAGGCCATGTTTGGAATCAAAACACTATAGGTTACTTTTGAAGAAAAACTTCAAATTTTTCTAAGTACGAAAAGTCAACATCTTTTCTTAACTTTGACTCATCACAACTTTTAGCTCAAACATCAATTTGATCTCATTCTTGGCACATTTAAAATATGGTGACCTTATATTTCAAATGCATCAAGAATCATATCCTACGTGCAATACGGTGGGAGAACTAACTTGGTGTTTTGCGTTTTATCGCAAATGTTGCGGATAGCAAGAGTCGACACCGACTTCTCTTTTATCCAATAAAGGAAAGTGTGAAAATAACATGAAAGACCTTTTGATAATTTTCTTGAGTTCGGGGGGTAGGTTATAAAAATGGAAGGTATTAACAGCATTTTCATCTGTAGTTATCTACGGGCTCTTAATTGCTAGCCTACTTTGAAATGCTTTGGGTTTGTGTAAGTTTGAAAATATTTTGAAAATGCCTTTGTTATGTAACAACCTTCAATTCACTCACCACTACCATACACCAACCTTCGATTTACTCATAACTACCACGTACCAACCTTTCGATTCAAGCAGAGCAGTGGTCCCATTAGCTTAAGGAAGGTTCCAGCGAAGCTTAATCCATCATCAAGTCTAAGTCATACAGAGGTCCTTCGATTGGCACTTCAAGAGGTAAGTTTCCTCTAAACTTAGAACTTTTCATTTAAATATAATTTGTACATACAAATAAAATAAAAATGTAGAAATCATATCTAGGAAGTTGACCCTGCTTTTAGCTTTGATTATCACTGCCTGTATGTTGAGAATCTCAACTCTGACTAGTTAGCCTTTGATTTTGGTGTCTGCAATACGGTGGTAGAACTGAATATTGTTATTGGTTTACGATTTTTGTTTGCAAATGTCGCGATAAGCAAGAGTCGCCACCGTCTTTTATTTTATCCAACAAAGTAGATTATAGAGAGGGAAGGTGTTAGCACCCTTTCTATCCATGGTTTTCCATGGGCTCTTAGGTACTTGCTCATTTTGAAATTGCTTTTATGTGTGTTTTGAAAAGCTTTTAAAACGCCTTAGTGCGGAGTTTCACTTTATGGTAACCCTTGCGTCAGTCCTCAAGAGAGTGATAAAGCGTTTTTGAAATTTTTTTCCAAAAAGTGTTAGTGTGAAAAAACTGGTTGTTTTGAGCAAGTACTTCATAGTTTCTACCTACTCGAAAAGACTGTTCATTTTCTTATTTCCTTTAGATAGTGCTATCCTACTATTAAGGAATAGGTAGCTCCATCGTTGGAGTTTGAGGGACAATTACGGTCACTTAAGGCAACATGGCAAGATCTCTTAATAACTGTCCTAAAGTTCTAAGATCGCATTTTGTTTTACCGAGGTAACCTTCGAAAGGGAATTGTGATCTCTGAATTAGAGGACAATCACTAAGAATTCTCACGTTTGTGAATACTGACCGTATTTCCGAGGCAACCGAAGTGGGAGATACCCTAGGGGTGAGCATGTGTAAGTGTTTGATTTCCGTTTATTTATCTTTCCACATTTAAGGTGATCTACCGTTTTAATCGTTTAATCTTTCCATTCAATCCTATGATCATTCATCTAACAGTTAATAGTAGCGAAAAAATAAAATACAAAAATCTTTAACCTAGCTATTACAAGGCTTTGGGGGATGAGGATTGCATAACCAAAAATGGGGAATTAAAACAGTAAATGAAAAACAGTAAAATAAACCTAGTTAAAACTATTACAACTTTGGAGTAGATACAATAATTTAAAAAAATAATGGAAAAATAATACGCGCGACAAAATTAAATACAGGGAATTAACAATTAAATTCAAAGACATCTACTTAGTGAATAAAGCAAAATATTTTTTGGATTTTGAGAAAGTAATTAATTTTGCAAATTAACCTAATTTCTAATTAATTTTAATTATGAAAAAGGAATTTAAATTATTCTAATTAACCTAATTAATTAATGAAATTAAATATTTTATGAAAAAAACATAATTCTAATGTTTTTGTGTTTTTATGATTTTAAGATTTAATTAAAAAAAATATTTTTTAAAACAATTAAAAATAAATAAAATAATAAAAATGTTAAAGAAATTAAAAGCAAAAGAAAATAGAATGGGCCTGATATGAGAAGCAATTTGGGGGGGTGCATTTATTGAACTTGAGGGATGAAGTTGAATTGTAGGGAATTGGATTCTCTTCAAAATGAGCCTTGGATGAGGAATTTCTGATAAAGTATGAGAAAGTTATATCTGGTCAAAGTTTGGTTGACTTTTCCTATGGAAACTCTAATTTGCAATTTTTGACTTTTGATGAATTAGAAGCCTTTCTTGAGGAATCATGATCAACCCTTGATCAAATGATGGACATCACTTCAAAATATTGATGTTGACCAAAAATCTTGAAGTTTGACTGCATTTAGGCCACAATTGACTTTTGACCTAATATAGTTGATTTCCAGGCATTTGAACAGTTGACTGAGCAAACTTGTTATGCAAGGCATGAAACTTGGCATATATGATCTTGAGGACATATTAGGACATAGGAGACAATTTGGGACCCTTGGGACTCAACCATCTTGCTTGAAATTGCAACCCTAGTTTGGGGCTTATTGTTTTAAGAGGAGGATTTGTCTGGTCAATCCTTAGTCAGCTTGAGCCATTGAGGGCCTCTAGGAGTGTGTCTTGTGTGAAAATGAGAGGGAAAATTTTGGGGTACAACAGCTGCCCCTGTTCAATCTTCTTAAACCAGAGGATTTAGATTGGCTTGTCTGCCTTTCATGATCTGAGGGTGGAAGATGATTGAACACTAGAGTGCCCAGAAATTTGTACTCGCATGAAGTAATACTGATGGTTGATGTTGTCGGGAATGGGCTTACAGATTCCATTTGGAGAATATAACTGAAAGTCGTCGGAGATGGGCTTAAAGATGCCATCCAGAATAATAATGATTTCGTGAGATATTCCTTCGTGGGAATTCCTGTTCCCATTGTTAGGGAGGCCTTCGCTGAGGAATGTTGGTCTCTGTCTTGGGGAATAGAGTCTAGGAGCTTCATTTGTCCGTTACTCTACTGGGGAGTCATCTCTTGATTTGAAGAGACTGAAGTGAACTACTATCTGGTTGAAATCTAGGCTTGGTAGTAATTTGCTGGGGAGAATGAAATTAACTACTACCTGAAAACATATCAGAAGAAACCTGTTTAGGGTTGTTTCAGGATGAATCCGGGTAAGACGTCATCTGGAAGTGTAAGAGAAGGAACCTGGGTAGGGTTGCTTCAGGATGAGTCCGGATAAAACTACATCGGGAAATTGTAAGAAGGAACCTGGGTAGGGTTGCTTCAGGATGAGTCCGGGTAAAACTACATCAGGAAATTGTAAGAAGGAACCTGGGTAGAGTTGCTTCAGGATGAGTTTGGGTAAAACTGCATCGAGAAATTGTAAGAAGGAACCTGGGTAGGGTTGCTTCACGATGAGTTCAGGTAAAACCGCATCTGAACCGAGAAGAAACCTGGGTAGGGTTGCTTCGTGATGATTTCGGGTAAAACTGCATCTGAACCGAGAAGGAACCTGGGTAGGGTTGCTTTGTGATGAGTTAGGGTAAAACTGTATCTGAACCGAGAAGGAACCTGGGTAGGGTTGCTTGAGGATAAGTCGGTGTAAAACTTCAGAAGGAACCTGGGTATGGTTACTTCGGGATAAGTCAGTGTAAAACTTCAGAAGGAACCTGGATAGGGTTACTTCGGGATAAGTCTGTGTAAAACTTCAGAAGGAACCTGGGTAGGGTTACTTCGGGATAATTCCGTGTAAAACTTCAGAAGGAAGGAGAAGGAACTCGTGTAAGATTGTGTCATGAATTGCCCATATAAAGCTGTATTTGGAAGTCATAAGAAACTCGTGTGAGATTGCTTCATGACGAGCCCGTGTAAAGCCGTGTTTCAGAAGGAGAAGGAGAAACCCGTGTAAGATTTCTTCATGAAGAGCCCGTGTAAAGTTGTATTTTGTCGCGCAGACAATCACTCTTCTTGGTTTCAGAAGCTAATTTTGGCCCTGTTGGAAATTGTTGATGATAAATATCTGTTGATTGATCTTTCCTAAAAAAGTAAAGCTTTAGCTGTATGAAATGTCATGATGTATGAAATGCATTATATAGTGATGTTCTCAAAATAAATGAGATTGTGTCGTATCCATTTGTACTGCATATGCTATGACGTTTGTAGAATGATGTATGAATGCAATATGTGAATTTATCAGTTGTTCTATTGCAGTGTTGTTGAATTAGGGAAAATAAATCCCTGATTGCAGCTGGCAATGAAGAATGTAGGTCTTCAGATTTTGTTAAAGCTTAACTGCTGAGAGATGATCTTCCACTGCTAAAGGAATAAACTCTGTTGGGTAAGGAAAGCTTTGTGCACTGCCTGAGGATTTTGTGAAATCCTATCTGAGAAGTTTGACGAGTTCACTAGGGAAAACCTGATGTCGGAGTAGTAGTTAGAAATTCTCATTCTGCCAGGGATTCAAGAACACCTGACATCACTAGGCTGTAAACTGAGGATATAGCGGAGACCTTGTGTAAGATGTCCTTGCCTCTGTACCTACTGGAGAAAGTACCTGCAGAGACTTTGTGGATGATTGAGTGGAATCCTAATTCCTGGGGTGCTTGGTAAATGCTGATCAGGATAATAAACCTTTTACTGACTAAACAAGTAACGAGATGATGGGACGTAGTCGTACGCTTTAATCCCTAACTTTTTCCTGGACCGTCTTTTCAAATTTTCAGTCTACCGGGATACCCTTTTTTGCCCAAGCCACCTTTTTAGGTTTTCAACTTGCCGGGTGTATAATTTTTTTTGTTTTTATCCCTAATTTTTGCCCGAACCCTTTTGGTTTGCCGGGCTGCCCTTATTTTTTCCTAGGCCCGTCAACCTAGCGGTTCCTTGTTCATGCATATTGTTTCCTGCCTATGTCCATGTTCACCGGGTACGGATAATTTTCATTGTCCATAGTGGTAAGTGTTGCCACACTGCCAGAAGATGCTCGTTTGATCGTACATGATTCGTTGCTGGGATTCATACCCAATGCCCCAAGTGATTCAGATGGATATATGTCCCTGGCTATTTGGCATCTTTAAGAGATTCCTTTAATCTTAACTCGACTGCCCCAGATGATGGATAATGATCATACCGTGCCCCTTTGGTTGGAAGTGCTTTTCCACTTGAGGTGATCCTTTTCATTGAAAGGGTTTTTTGTTCACCGAATATTTATTGTGTGAATTTCTCTGTCATTTGAACAATTAACCATGTGCAAACAAAGTTATTTAAAGAATGTAAAACTCATGTCTGTCTTGAATTTTTTTTTTTGAAAATGTGTTCTGTGTAGTAAAATTAAATTTGCAAGAATGTGATATCAACTCAGGATTCGTAGCAAGTCCTACAGGAGTCAGGATACCTTTGTAACAGTATGTTCTCGAACTAACCCATGCTTTAGCTAGGACTTTTAAGGGTTGTAACATGACCTAGTTCACGGTTTAAGAAACAAAGGATAAAGGCGAAAAACTTATTTGTATCCACCCGTTCTTCGTGATGTTCTTCAGTCATATGCTCAGTTAATTGTGCATTTTGAATCCCAATTGAGTTTGGCTTCTTGTCCCTGATATTCTGCTGATAATTCAACAATTGAACGTTTGTTTTAAGAAGGCTGTCATTTTTGTAACCTTTTCTTTCTTGATTTTGCCTGTTTCTTTTGTGATTACAACCAGCGGGATTCCCTAGTTTTTTTATTAAGTCTCCTTCATAGGTTTTGACTTAATGGGCTTTTATTGTGAGAAATAATGACTGCCAGTTTTTATGATTATGCAGAGCCATCACCATCTCCTGATTTGGAAGAACGTCTTCGATGCCACTCATTGTGTACGAAGCGGAAGATTGTGACAGAATGCACACCTGAATTAACTGAGGAAACTACCCTTCCCCTAGGTTACGATTAAGGGTTTTAATTTGTGAAAAGAAAACTCCTAATTCTTAGGCTCAAAGGGGTTGACTAGGGATTATCTTCCTTATAACTCCACTGTTTAGGATTTGAAACAACGCCTGTACATCGTCAGCAAGGTCTGTTCAAAAGCATATTGTAGAGATTGTGGTATCATTTTCGTCATCCTCCCTCTAAAGGCTTAGAGCTTTTGATAGAGAGTTGAATATCATAAAAAGGAAGTATAAAGCAGTTTAAGCATAATGAAAACAAATTAATTCAAGACAAACATGTGTAATGCATTAATGAAATAATAAAGTTTTGACATGACAATAATTGTTTGAATAAACAAAGAAAATACAACTTGAGAATTAAAATGAACAAAAATGATTTCAATCCTAGCCATGATTTGGCATTGGAGCAGTGATCACGTTGGGAGTCTCGGGAGGGTCGAATTCAATCTCCTTGACGTCAATCATATTCTGAATCTCGTATTTCAGTGCCCAACAATCGTTAGTATCGTGCCCCGGACTGCCAGAATGATAAGAACGCCTTGCATCAGGATTGTAGTTAGGAGAGGAAGTCTTAGCGTTTTGATGAGGGCCCATTACCGTAATCAGATTCTTCTTCAACATGTGTTGCAATGCTTGTGACTATGGCATGTTGATTTGGGTAAACTATCTCTTAGGCTCATCTGGCCTTTGCTGATTACTCCATTGTTGTGGTCGTTGTGCACGTGCCGACTTAGAGACCAACACTGCCCCCACAGATTAGTGGTAGTCTGCCTTATTAAGCCCCTTCTGGCCATGCACATCATTGGCTTCCCTCTTACCACCAAAATGGCTTCTTCTCTGCATTAGAAGATGCAGCCATCGGGATCTTCCCGCTCTTGATACCACTTTCGATCCTCTCTCCTATCAGAACCATCTCTGTGAACCCGGATGAGGAACTCCCAATCAGCAAATTGAAGAATGGTCTTGTCAGAGTGCCCATGAACATGTCTACCATTTCGCGATCAGTCAAAGGATGTTGTACTCTGCCAGCTAGATCCCTCCATTTTTGTGCATATTCCTTGAACCCTTCTTTCGAGCCCATGGACATATTTTACAGTTGCACTCATGTTGGTGCCAGGTCAGCATTGTATTGGTACTGCTTGTAGAAAGCAATAGCCAAGTCTTCACAGGTATGGATGTCAGTTCCTCCTAGATGATAAACCCAATCTAGTTGAGTGCCAGCCAAAATTTCTTGGAAGAAATGGACCCATAACATCCGGTCAGCAGTGTGAGGCTGGATCTTCTTGACATAGGATCTTAAATGCAACTTAGGGCAGGAGACACCGTCATACTTAGCAAATGTAGGGACCTTGAAATTTGGTGGGATGACCACTCCAGGAACCAGGCCTAACTCTTCCAAATCCAGACCGGGCACCCTTTGGATCTCCATGGCATTGAGCCGATCCTCCAGTTGTTTGTATTTTTCATTAGCAGGAGGATACTGCTCCTCATCATAGTCAGGTTCATCTTCTTCACATGTTGGATTTTTGTCTCCTTCATCTGATTCCTCATCTTCTTCCTCTTGATTACCTCCTACCTTTGACGGGGTTGCAAAATCTAGAAATCGGTTAGCTAGTCTTCTCCTTCCTGCACGAACTAGTTTATGTACCTTCTTAGCCTTCTTTTTGATGATCAGAGCTTTTAGGTCTTCTTGCCCCTGGGTCAGAGTCAGGAACATTTGTTGAAACTGAGAATTTTGAGCCTGAAGGTCTTTGATTGTTTGTTCAAGAGCCATTTCTTTTGCTGAAATAAACAGCAAAAAGATGAGAAACCTGTACTGGAAGACCTGTTATGCAATGATATGTATGATATATGTATGCAATGTTTTCAAGGATCTCGCAGGGTAAATAAGAAAATGTTAGAAGTTGAAATTTGTAGCTTTGATTGAAAAACTTCGTATCATTGAGTGTCCTACTACGAGATTCAAGCTCACCATATCAAGTGGGTCATAGCCCCTGACTCAAGTTATCATGTTTTGATCTTTTGACGACATTGGCTAGAGGAAAATAAATCCCCTTGCCCCTTGCTAGACGTCTGGTTCATCATAACCTGCATCACAGGCCATCGAGATCCTTGAAACGGTTAGTATGATATGTCATGTTATGATGTCATGATTATGCTCAGATAGAGAAGATATAGAAAACACAAGCAAATCACATAAAGACCTTAGGTTTAAGGCTTGCATGGGTTTTAAGGTAATACCCTCTTGAAGTTGGGTTGGTTCAACCTGTCCTAAATATAGTAACCAGGTTCTAAGGGATCTCAATATCACCGATCTTTCCCCTAAATTTCGTTTCGATAGACAATTAACTTGCCACAAAACAAAACTCAAGAGTTAAACCTCAATGAGTATAGCATCAGGTATCAACCGACTTTGGGTTTACACCAAAGACGGATATCTCACTACGTCCTAAAAAGTCAAGTTGTTCAATTAAGGTGCTAAGGTCAGTTGACGCTTTATAATACCATGCAGCGGCCCCGTATTCTCCTTGATTGCTCAAGGGCTACCGGTACACACCAAAGTATCGCATCAACATAGCTACTGTTTCAACCGTGTCAGTATACGCCGCATAACTCCCTCACAGTTTATTGCTACTTACCTAAAAGGAATTCCCCGATCCGGGTTTAGGATCCAAACAACCCAAACAGATACCCTTAAAAGTAAAGCAAACAAGACAAGCCAAATAAGCAATTAAAATGACCTAGATCCTATGGTAAACCCCACTTTTTATTAATCCCCAGCAGAGTCATCAGTTATGTAATACGGTGGCAGAATCGACTGTTATTACTGGTTTGCGTTTTTTGTTTGCAAATATCGCGGTAAGCAAGAGTCGCCACCGTCTTTTATTTTATCCAACAAAGAAAAATGGAAAAAGAACAGAAAAAACCTTTTTTCGAGATGTTTGAGTATGGGGGTAGATTATAGAAAGGGAAAGTGTTATCACCCTTTCTATCCATGGTTTTCCATGGGGTCTTAGGTACTTGCTTATTTTGAAATTGCTTTTGTGTGTGTTTTGAAATACTTTGAAAATGCCTTAGTGAGGCATTTCACTTTATGGTAACCCTTGCATCAGTCCTCAAGAGTGTGATAAAGTGTTTTTGAAAATTTTGTTCGAAAAGTGTAAGTGTGAAAAAACTGGTTGTTTTGAGCAAGTACTTAAGAGTTTCAACCTACTCGAAAAAGACTGTTCATTTTCTTATTTACTTTAGATAGTGCTATCCTACAATTAAGGAGTAGGTAGCTCGATCGTTGGAGTTTGAGGGACAATCGAAAGGGACGATTATGGTCACTTAAGGCAACAGGGCAAGATCTCTTAGTAACTGTCCTAAAGTTCTAGGATCGTGTTTTGTTTTACCGAAGCAACCTTCGAAAGGGACTTGCGATCTCTGAATTAGAGGACAGTCACTAAGAATTCTCACGTTCGAGAATAGTGACCGTATTTCTGAGGCAACCGAAGTGGGAGATACCCTAGGGGTGACCATGTGCAAGTGTTTGATTTCAGTTTATTTATCTTTGCACATTTAGGGTGATCTATCGTTTTAATCATTTAATCTTTCCATTCAATCCTATGATCATTCATCTAACAGTTAATAGTAGCGAAAAAAATAAAATGCGAGAATCTTAAACCTATCTATTACAAGGCTTTGGGGGATGGGGATTACATAACCAAAAATGGGGAATTAACACAGTAAAATAAACCTAGTTAAAACTATTACAAATTTGGAGCAGATACAATAATTTAAAAAAAATAATGGAAAAAGAATACGCGCGACAAAATTAAATACGGGGAATTAACAATTAAATTCAAAGACATCTAATTAGTGAATAAATAAAAATATTTTTTGGATTTTGAGAAAGTAATGAATTTTGCAAATTAACCTAATTTCTATAATTTTAATTATGAAAAGGGAATTTAAATTATCCTAATTAACCTAATTAATTAATGAAACTAAATATTTTATGAAAAAAATCTAATTCTAATGTTTTTATGTTTTTATGATTTAATTAAAAAAAATATTTTTTAAAACAATTAAAAATAAATAAAACAATAAAAATGTTAAAAGAAATTCAAAGCAAAAGAAAATAGAATGGGCCTGATATGAGAAGCAATTTGGGGGTGCATTTAATGAACTTGAGGGCTGAAGATGAATTGTAGGGAATTGGATTCTCTTCAAAATGAGCCTTGGATGAAGAATTTCTGATAAAGTATGAGAAAGTTATGCCTGGTCAAAGTTGGGTTGACTTTTGCTATAGAAACCCTAATTTGCAATTTTTGACTTTTGATGAATTAGGAGCCTTTCTTGAGGAATCATGACAAACCTTGATCAAATGATGGATATCACTTCAAAATATTGATGTTGACCAAAAATCTTGAAGTTTGACCGCATTTAGGCCACAGTTGACTTTTGACCTAATATAATTGATTTTTAGGCATTTGAACAGTTGACTGAGCAAACTTGTTGTGCAAGGCATGAAACTTGGCATATATGATCTTGAGGACATATTAGGACATTGGAGACCATTTGGGACCCTTGGGACTCAACCATATTGCTTGAAATTACAACCCTAGTTTGGGGCTTATTGTTTTAAGAGGAGGATTTGTCTGGTCAATCCTTAGTCAACTTGAGGCATTGAGGACCTCTAGGAGTATGTCTTATGTGAAAATGGGAGGGAAAAGTTTGGGGTACAACAGTGTCAAACAAGATTGTACTAACCCCTGGCCTGTAGCTTTCGAAAGTTACATTGTTATATTCATTTTCAAACTTTAAGCAGGTTGTGTGTATCTTTCGATTGGCTGAGGATTGAAGCCTTTCGCAACTTGGGAGTCTTGCACGCCTACAATCGAAGGAAGAAACTAGGCATGCCAAACATTCAAAAACAAGTTCATCTTGTACCCAATCGAAGCTTCCTTATGAACATATGAAACAGACCACCCCAATGGTACGGACAGCGCGCGCGAAAGGCATTTATGTATAGGGTCTTGGACTGGGACACTCATTGTGTGTCATAGAGTAGGAACTATGTGTGTTGACGGTTTTTAAAGGTGGAATCGAAGCAAGCTATTTTGAAGCTAGTATGAAAATAGCCAATGCCCTGTGGGTGCTAGCATAAGGGAAGTTCTTTCCTTGTGAATTGAAGCAAGCAGGAAAGAGGCCCTTGCTTCCTGAATTGAATCAAACACTGTAAGAGGTCATTGCTTTGTGAATCAAAGCAAGCATGTAAGGGGTCATTTCTCAATCGAAGATTGCATGCAGGAGGCCACTTTCTTTGTGGGCGCTAGCATTAAGGATATACTTGCCTTGCAGGTATGAAGGATGTACTGCTAATGCTTCTGAATCGAAGGATGCATTTATGAGGTTGACGTTGGTGAATTGAAAGATGCCTTAGGAGGCTGATGCTGGTGAATCGAAAGATTCCTTAGGAGGCTGATGTTGGTGAATTGAAAGATGCCTTGGGAGGCTAATGCTGGTGAATTGAAGGCTGCATTAGGAGGCTGATGCTGGTGAATTGGAAGATGCATTAGGAGGTTGTATGCCCAAATGAGGCTTGTTGACCGCTTGCTCGAAGGGTTCAGAGTTGGATTCTAAGTCTGTTGCTTCGAAGTAAACCAATACTCCAATCGAAGCTTTATGTGAAGGAGGCCAAATGTTCAATCGAAACCTCTGGATTGAAACAATCTAAAAAAAATCAAATTTATCTGCTTTGCTCTTTCAATATTTTCCTCTTTGACCCGATGCTTGAAAATCCAATAAGATCTAATTTTACTTGTGCGAACTTGAACTAGTAGAAATTTTATGAGAAAAATCTTGAGAAATGAGAGGGCAAGTTTTGAGGTACAACAATTGCCCCTGTTCAATCTTCTAAAACCTGAAGAGTTAGATTGGCGAGTCCACCATTTTTGACTTGAAGGTAGAATATGATTGGACACTAGAGTGCCTAGAAATTTGCACTTGATGATGTGTTAGTTGATTGTGTAGGGAATGGGCTTAAATATGCCATTTGGAGAGATGATGGAGATTTGTCGGAAATGGGCTTATAGATTCCATCCAAAAGTAATTGTCGATAGAAATTAGACTAAGTCTAAGCTTGATTTCAACTGGAAAAGAATCATAATAAATCTTTGGTCGACTTAAACTGAACCAACAGAAGTTCCTATTGGAAAAGTTTCGGAATAAATCTTTGAAATTTAAACTGAAATAGCAGATTTATGCGTTCGTCTTTCACTGGCAAAGAATCAGGATAAATCTTTGGTTGATTTAAACTGAACCAGAAGAGGTCGGTGTCGTCTTTAACAGGAAAAGAATCAGAATAAATCTTTGGTCGATTTAAACTGAACTAGAATAAGTGTCCACTGGAAAAGTATCAGAATAAATCTTTGGTCGATTTAAACTGAACCAACAGATGTCTGTGTCGTCTTTAACTAGAAAAGAATCAAAATAAATTTTTGGTTGATTTAAACTGAACCAGAAAAGTGTCTACTGGAAAAGTATCAGAATAGATCTTTGGTCGATTTAAAATAAACCAGCATATGTATGTGTCGTCTTTAATGGGAAAAGAATCAGAATAAATCTTTGTTCGATTTAAACTGCACCAGAAGAGGTCGGTGTCGTATTTAACTAGAATAGAATCAGAATAAATCTTTGGTCAATTTAAACTGAACCAAAATAAGTGTCTACTGGAAAAGTATCAGAATAAATCTTTGGTCGATTTAAACTGAACCAGCAGATGTCTGTGTCTTCTTTAACTGGAAAAGAATAAGAAATTTTTTTTGGTCGATTTAAACTGGACCAGAAAAGTGTCTACTGGAAAAGTATCAGAATAAAACTTTGGTCGATTTAAACTGAACCAGCCGATTTCTAAAGGAAGTGTTTGTCATGTAGATAGTCACCCCGTCCTATTTCGGGAATTGGTCTACAATTAATTTGTTCACAGATAGTTGTCCTGTCTTGTTTCAGGTATTAATATGGAACTTGCTTTTGTTGGTCATAGAAATAGTTGACCTGTCTGGTTTCAGGAATTAATCTCTGACCTATTTGAGAATGAAAGATAGTTTCCCCGGCTTGTTTCGGAAGTTAATCTTCAATCTGCTCATATAGATAGTTGTCCTGTGTTGTTTCACGTATTAATCTATAATCAGTCGCTCACAGATAGTTGCCCTGTCTTGTTTTAGGTATTAATCTAGAACTTATTGAAATTTGGTAATGATATTTGTTTGCTTGCTAACTTTTTCTGAAAAAAGGTAACGAGTCAGCTGTGTGCAGTGTCATGATGCATGAGATGCATCAAGTAACAATGTTCTCAAAATAAATGAGATTGTGATATATGCATTTGTGTTGTCGATGCTATGATGTCTGTAAAATGATGTATGAATGCAATGTATGAATGTATTAGTTATTCTACTGCGGTGTTGCTGGATTGGGGAAAATAAAACCCTGACTACCATTGGGGATGAAGAGCGTAAGTCTTCATATTTTGTTGAAGTTGAAGTGCTAAGAGACGGATTTCCATTGTTTATAGAAATGAACTCTGTTGAGGAAGGGAAACTTCACGAACTTGCTTAGGGATTTTTATGAAATCTTACTGGGGAATCTTGAAATCATTAGGCTGTATTCTGAGGATATGGAAGTGATTTTATAGTAGGATGCCCATGCCTCTATACCTGCTGGAGAAAGTATCTGCGAGGATTTTGTAGGATGGCCTTTAAACATTGTCTCATTTCTAAAATCCTGTAGTAATTGTCTTTCTATTTTATTTATGTGTGTATTTGTAAACAGTAATCACATCCAAATGCATATTTTCAACAATAATCACTGGACATTTTTGCAAACAAAACAGAAAGGTAAAAAAACAAATAATTTTGTACTTTCAAAGAAACAGCTTTGCATTAATTTGAAGAGGTTTTGCCTATAATAGGCGTTTTTGTACAAGCAGACAGAAACCCTAGTAAGAGAATGTCGTCATAAGAATTAAAACTACACAAAATAATGTACAAAGAAAAACAACTATGTGAGATAATCCCATTGGTTTTCCATTCTGCTATTTCCTTTATATCTTCGAGCGTCTCATTTCTTTGCTGCTTGTCCGAAGTTGACTGGGTTGATTAGTACCATTTTGAGCTTGATAGTTATTAACGGGATATAGTTATACGCTTTCAATCCCTAACTTTTTCATGGACCTCCCTTTCGGGTTTTCAGTCCATCGGGATACCCTTTTTTGCCCAAGTCGCCTTTTCAAATTTTCGACATGGCGGGTGTATAGATTTTTTCATACGTATATCCCTAATTTTTGCCTGAACCCTTTTGGTTTGCCAGGATGCCCTTATTTTTTCCTATGCCAGTCAACCTAGCGGGTCTTTGTTCATGCGTAGTATCTTTTAACTATGTATGCGTTTATAGGGCGTGGAAGGTCGTCACTGTCCATAGTGGTTAAAATCATGGCTCCACCCATAAATATGTTCTTGATCACAAATGGTCCTTCGTATGTAGGAGTCCATTTTCCCCTGGGATCATCAACCTGATATACCTGACGTCTGACCTTCTTGTTAAAAGCTTTAATCATACATTTTTAGTACATCTGACCATGGTAGATAGCCGCGAGCCTCTTCTTGTCAATTAGGTTCAACTGGTCAAGTCGAGTATGAATCCATTCATCTTCATTCAAACCTACATCTTTCATGATTCTCACGGAAGGGATATGGATTTCAATGGGTAGGACGACTTCCATACCGTATACCAGAGAGAAAGGTGTTTCCCATGTTGATGTGCACACTGTGGTACGGTAACCATGAAGAGAAAATGGTAATATCTCATGCCAGTCTTTGTATGTTACCGTCATCTTCTGTATGATATTTTTGATGTTTTTATTAGCAGCCTCTATAGCGCCATTCATTTTCGGTCGGTAAGGAGAAGAATTATGATGTAGGATTTTGAATTGCACGCAGAGTCCGATGATCATAGTATTATTAAGATTGGTACCATTATCTGTAATTATTCTTTCTAGGATACCATACCGACAAATAAGGTTATTTTTTATGAATCGGGCCACAACATTCTTTGTAACAGAAGCAAATGAAGCCGCCTCGACTCATTTTGTGAAGTAATCGATGGAAACAAGGATGAAGAGGTGCCCATTAGAAGCTGTGGGTCTGATCTCTCCAATCATATTGATGCCCCACATTACGAATGGCCAGGGGGCAGATAAGACGTTCAAGGGGACTGGGGGCACATGTACTTTATCAGCATAGATCTGGCAGTTATGACAAGTTCGTGAATCTTGATAACAGTCTACTTCCATAGTGGACCAGTAGTATCCTGCCCTCAGAATCTTTTAGCCATTGTATGCCCTCTAGAATGGGTGCCAAAGATACTTTAATGCAAATCTGCCATAATTTTCTCTGCTTCACTCTTATCCACACATCGAAGCAAAGTACAATCGTGGTTGTGCTTATCGAGGACTCTATTACTGAGGAAGAACTTGGCAGAGAACCTTCTTAGGAACTTCTTATCATTGACGGAAGCCCCCTCGGGATACTCTTGGGTTTCAAGGTATCTTTTCACTTCATAGAACTAAGGTTTGTCTACTACTTCTTCAGTATCAATCTCATGGCAGTATGCTGGTTTTCCCATTCTTTTAATAGTGATATGAGGAGCTTCATTATCCCAACTGACCTTGAACATGGATGACATAGTAGATAGCACGTCTTCTAGTTGATTTTCCTCTCGTGGAAAATGCTCAAAGGTAACTTCTTCAAAGCATGGAATTAATGTCAGCACATGTTCCCGGTAAGGGATGAGCATAGGGTGTTTCGTGTCCCATTCTCCTTTAATTTGACTGATTACTAGGGACGAGTCTCCAAATACATTCAAGAATTTGATTCTCAAGTGGATAGCAGCTTTGAGACCCATAATGCATGCTTCATATTCAGCCATATTGTTGGTACAGTTGAAACATAACCTGGCAATGAAAGGAGTATAACAACCTTCGAGAGATATGATCACAGCATCGATGCCATTGCCAAGTGCATTGGAAGCTCCGTCAAAAACCACAGTCCATCAGGATCCTTGTTCAGGTCCGTCATACGGTCTAAGTTCTTCATAATCATTAAGTAACATGATGTCCTCGTCCGGGAATTCAAAATTCATGGATTGATAGTCGTCCACAGCCTGATGAGCCAAATGATCAGCTAGTACACTTCCTTTTATTGCTTTTTGGGTAGTGTATTGAATGTTGTATTCGGTCAAGACCATTTTCCATCTTACTATTTTTCCAGAGAGAGTGGGCTTCTCGAATATATATTTGATAGGATCCATTTTATATATCAATAAGGTAGTGTGAGTCAGTATATACTGTCTTAGCCGACGAGCAGCCCATGCTAGAGTGCAATAACTTTTCTCAAGCAGTGAATATCTGGTTTCACAGTCGGTAAACTTTTTTCTCAGGTAGTATATTTCGTGCTCTTTTCGACCAGACTCGTCATGCTGTCGCACCACACACCCCATTGAATTCTTTAATACCGTTAAATACATGATCACAGGTCTCCCTTCAACCGGCAGCATCAAAATTGGAGGCTCTTGAAGATATTCCTTGATTTTGTAAAAAGAGGTCTGGCAATCGTCATTCCATTTCACTGCTTGATCTTTCTTCAGTAATTTGAAGATTGGCTCACAAGTAGCAGTTAGATGGGAAATGAATCCGACGATGTAGTTTAGACGTCCCAAGAATCCCCTAACCTCATTCTCAGTGCGAGGAGTTGGCATTTCTTGTATGGATTTTACCTTTGCAGGGTCTACTTCAATACCTTTGCCACTGACAACGAAGCCTAAGAGCATACCGGATCTTACTCCAAAGGTGCACTTATTCAAGTTCAGCCTTAGTTTGTATTTCTTCAGTATTTCAAATAGCTTCTGCAGGTGGTCAAGGTGTTCCTCTTCATTTTGGGATCTGGATATCATATCATCAATGTAGACCCCTGTCTCGTAATGGATCATATCGTGAAACAAAGCTACCATGGCACGCTGATAGGTTGCCCCGACGTTCTTTAACTCAAATGGCATAACTTTGTAGAAGAAAGTGCCCCACTGCGTGACGAAGGTCATTTTCTCCATGTCCTCAGGTGCCATTTTGATCTGATTATACTCGAAGAAACCATCCATGAAAGAGAATACCTTGTTTTGTGCGGTGTTGTCAACCATAATATCAATATGGGGAAGCGAAAAGTCATCCTTGGGGATTTCCCTATTCAGGTCTCTGTAATCCACACACATATGTACCTTACCGTCCTTCTTAGGTACTAGAACAACATTAGCAACCCATTATGGATAAGAGGTAACAGCTAATAAACTGGCGTTAAATTGCTTCATGACTTCAGCCTTGATTTTTCTGACATCTCTGGCCGCATACGATGAACCTTCTGTTTCATTGGAGGGAAGTCTACTTTTGTCAGTAGACGATGGACCATGATATCAGTGTCGAGTCCTGACATGTCTTTGTATGACCATGGAAAGACCTTAACATAGTCATGTAGAATATGAATTAAATGCTCCTTGACACTATGCTCCAGATTGGCACCTAACTTGACTTCCTTCTTGTCCTCTTCAGTACCCAAGTTTACTGTCTCAACTGGCTCTTCATGGGGATGTATTGCCCTTTCTTCCTGTTGTAACAGTCTGGCAAGTTCCCCTGGTACTTCACAATCTTCCCCACCTTCGTCCTCTGCTTTGTAGATCATATTTTCAAAGTCATAATTGGTACTAGCAGAACCATAATCAATGGGATCCAGAGTGGATGTGGATCTGCATTTTGATTTGTGAGTGTGTGTAAGAGCTATCTATTTTTTATAAAGTAAAAAGTAGAAAAGAAAAACAAGGAGTGTAAAGTTTGCATACAAAACATCCAATGATTTATTAATGACATATGAAGATGAAGTAATAACCCTCACAGATAGACCATTGTGCCTCGGGTAAGACACAAGGTTTTAGAGTTTCAATTGTTTAAATATTACGTATCCAAAAACTAAAAGACAATCACTCTTGAATAAAAGTAATAGGAACAAAATCTTTGGCCTCCCAATTGTTGAGTCCACTGTGATAGTTGGGAAGATCCACTTGTCCATGTCACAGTCGCTATCACTGTCCTTCAACGAATTGACTTCATGGTTGTTGATGTGTAGTGGTGGTCTCCTGGGGCGAGCACGACGAACAGCTCTTTGGGCCTCCGAAGTAAAACCTAAACCAAACTTGTCAGATTTGTAGGGAATGTCCAGAAGTTGGCCCTAAATGGTACACCCCCTTCTTCAACTACTGCTTTGGCATCCTTCAGAGAATCAATTTTCAACGGAGGTCTGGTACTCTTCGGGACATTGGTAATAGTCTTGGTTACAGAAACTATTTATGGAACCTCCTCAAAGTTCTGACAGGGGGTCTCAATGAACTCGCCATCATCTCAACATACCTGAAATAGTTAAGATGGCTCACCATGTATTCTTCCTCGCCATGGACCGTAATAATCTTTCCTATAACCGGGTATTTCAACATTTGATGGAGAGTAGAAGTAACAGCACCGACCCTATGGATCCACGGGTAACCCAATAAACAGGAGTAAGATGGGCAGATGTCTATCACGTAGAAAGTGGAGTCGAAAGTCTGAGTACCCCCTTTGATAAGGATGTCCACCTCCCCGTGCACCATTCTCTTGGAACCATCGAAGGACCTCGCCGCAATATTATTGGGCTTCAGTGTGAGTCCTTCACAATCTAATCTGTCTAAAGCATTCTTGGGTAAGACATTCAACGATGAACCTGTATCTACCAGCACATGAGCTAAGGTAGTGCCCCTGCACTCAATGGAGACATGCAGGAATCATTATGCTTTCTTCCCTTGGATGTTAAATATGCATCAGAGATACCAAGTCCATTGTCAACTGTCAAACTAGCAACGCAGTTCTCGAATTGATCGACGGAGGTCTCTTGAGGCACGTGGGCAGACTTCAGGACTTTTACCAAGGCCTTAGCATGGGCTTCAGAGCATAAAAGTAAGGCCAGCATTGAGATTTTTGAAAGGGTCTTCCCCAACTGCTCCACAACATTGTAATCAATTTTCTTTATTATCTTCAATATTTCTTCCGATTCTTTTTTAGAAGCCTCAGGAGCGACTTTTTTGTGCGCCTTCGTATGGACAGGCTCAACCAGTACCTCTTTTCCCCGAGTCTCAGCTGACTCAGTAGTAGGGATAATAGTAGGAGTAACAATGGGAGTACTAACAGGAGTAGCAGTATGAATAATCAAAGAAGTAGAAACAATCTTCGGAGAGATTTCGGGAGAGAAAACCTTTCGCTTCTCGTAATTTTACTGGTCCCGGCGATGTTGTCGATGTCAGGATTAGTAGCTTCGGCAACTTTATCTTTAACAGCTAATGGTTCTTGCTTGACGCGATAATAGTAGACGCCAGCCCCATAATTCCAGGGAACAACTTTATGGTATCGGCCCAGGAAGGGTGATAATCAAAGGAGAAAACTTGGGAATGGATGTAATCCTGACGAGTCTTTTGGTGGAGACCTTATGAGGATTTTCGGAAATGGTAACTATTAAGACATCTTCACACAAATTTATTGCAAGGGGAACTTTCTCAAACAAAATTTCTTTGTTAATCATCAGGCACTGGACACCCATTTTTAACGACAAAAAACCATTTGGTAGAGACATACATAAGTGACAACCTTCACCATAGCCCAGAAATAAATCGGTTCACAACAGATTCTCTTTAGCAATCAGAAGAGGAGTGGCTAATTCATCCATAGATGAAACAAACAGGTCATCGTCAACAGCATTGGCACCCTGGCCTTGTTTGGGCATAGGCACAATTATTACATTAGGTGTCTCTGGAAGGTCAAACTCAATCTCCTTCGCCTTGATAAGATCTTGCACCTTACTTTTCAGAGCCCAAAAATCATTCGTATCATTCCCCAGACTCTCGAAATGATAGGCACATCGAGCGTTTGGGTTGTAGCAGGGAGATGCAGTATTGGGATTCTTGGGAGCTTCCTTTAGAGTCACTAGATTGGACTTCAACAGGTGTGGCAAAACATGGGACAAGGTCATGTTGATACGGGTGAACCGTCTTATGGGTGCTTCCGGCCTTTGCTGATAGTTTCATTGTTGATTTGATACAGGATTGGAGATCATAACAACCCCTACCGTCAGACGGTGTTCAGTTTTTATTTGATTTATTTGGCCATAAACAGTACTGACCTCCTTCTTTCTAATGAAGGTTTCTTCATTGTACTTGAGAATGCATCCCTCTGAATCTTACCACTCTTAATACCAGCTTCTACCCGCTCACCAGATAAGATCTTCTCAGTAAACCCAACTGAAGAGCTTCCAATCAGATGGTTGAAGAATGGACCAGACAACGTACCCAAGAACATATCCACCAGCTCTCTATCAGATAGAGGAGGCTGGACTCTTCCTGCAAGATCCCTTCATTTCTGGGCATAATCTTTGAAACCTTTTCCAGAACCCATAGACATACTTTGCAGTTGTGTACGAGTTGGATCGAGGTCAGCATTATATTGGTACTGCTTGTAAAAAGTAGCAGCCAGATCTTCCCAATTGCAAATGTTGGTTCCTTCCAACTGATAGAACCAATCCAACTGCGTCCCTGACAAACTTTCCTAGAAATAATGTACCCATAGGTACCTATCAGTAGTATGGGGTTGGATCTTCCTGACATACGACCTTAAGTGCAACTTAGCATAGGAGACATCGTCATATTTAGCAAATGTGGGAACTTTGAACTTTGGTGGAATGACCACTCCAGGAACCAAACTTAGTTCTTAAAAATGCAGACCAGGTACTCTCTGAATTTCTATGGCATTGAGACGATCCTCCATATGTTTAAATTTTTCATCAGCAAGAGGATATTGTTCTTCTGCATAGTCAGTCTCCTCTTCATCAGACCCCAGACTGTGGTCTCCTTCCTTTTCCTTCTCTTCCTGATTGTCTCCCTCATTTGACGCAGTTGCGAATTCTAGAGATTGCTTTGCTGGTTCATTTAACCTCCTTCCCATATTCAGGACACCCAACGTTTTCTTTGGCTTCTTCTTCTTGTCTTTAATCATTAGAGCCTTCAGGTCCTATTGTCCTTTATCTAGAGCCAGGAATATCTATTGGAATTGAGCATTATGTGCTTGAAGATCCTTTACTGTTTATTTAATATACATCTCACTGAAATAAATAGTAGAAAGATAAGGAAACCTATTGTGAAAAACCTGTTTGTGTTATGATGAATGAAAATGCATATGCAAATGATTTCAAGGAAACTGGGAGATTTAAATTTGTTTAGACAAAAGGAAACAAACATTATATTAATAAGTCCAAATTGATTACAACATGCCTCTTGGGCTTACAATGGAGGAAATAAACACAAAATAAACTCCTAAGACAAAAAGGTCGAGCACATCCTTTTTGGAGCAATGTAGGCGTTCAAACTTCGCTCTTCATGAAGTTGTCTCGTAAGCTCCAAAACCTTATTTTCACTCGCGTAGAACTGGGCTTCGAAGGTGTCTCGCTCTTCCTTCAGCTGCATCCAAGCTCTTTGCAAATCATCAATAGAAGTAGGCATAGTAGGATGAAGGAAAGTATACAGAACATCTCCTTCAACAACTGGCTCCATGATGATAGGTAAAGTGTTAGGGTATGCATACCGAGACTTTGAGCATGAGTTCGTACCCACTTAAGATAAGGCTCCAAAGGAATGGAGTTCTTACGCCCTAATGTCTTTCTATCCACTTTGTTTACCATTCTCCAAGCTCGTATGAACCTTTGACAGTAGCCTTGGTCATCGCCCTCATAGTCGAATACCAAACCTTGGATGAGTGCATCGTGAGGACCATCCTTTCATGCATACCCAAATTGCCGTAATGCAAGATAATGGTTATAGGTGATACCTCTCCTAATGCCTAAAAGTGGGACATTAGGGAATTCCCCACAATGGTCAATGATGGTAGTGTCCTCCAGGGATCGATAACACCAATAAATTTCAGAGTGTGTGAGTGACATCATCCTTTAAGACCATGTCAAGCCTTGCTCATTCTTCATTATTGATCGAGGTAGGTGTGAAGTAAACCACCTAGAGAGTAAGGGAATGCAACACAAAAGAGTACCTCTTTTCTTCATGGTGCGAGTGTGGAAACAATGTAAAATGTCTCCAAGCAAAGTAGGTATAGGATTACGAGAGAGGAAAACCTTGATGGCATTCACATCTATGAATTGGTCCGGATTGGGAAATAGAACAAAACCATAGATTAGGAGGGCCAAGACATCTTCAAAAGCTTGAAAATCTATATCCTCCCAGAATGAACGAGCCTTCTCCAACAGAAACTTGGCTAGGAAATCCTTAACTCCACTTCTTATCTCCCAATTTGTGATAATGTCATCTCTCTTCAAATGCAAGGCTTCGGAAATGACTTCAGGCTTTGGGGTCTCCTCTAAACCGGTGAACGGTATTTGATCAAGCACTGGCGCTTCTAACAGTTGAGAGAATTCTTATAATGTAGGCACCAATTGATAGTCAGGAAAGGTGAAGCAATGATGCATGGGATCAAAGAATTGGAAGAGTACACACATCATTTCTTCTTGGAAGTTTGAGGTAGCCAAGCTGAGAAGTCGACCATATTTCTTGGTGAAGGGAGAATCTTTAGGCACCCTTGATGCTAATTCTTGGAGTTGAGGATGTGCTTTCACGAAGCTGACTCAGATGATATTCCTTCGAATGGGATTCATGGCCTACAAAACAAAGCAAAGATAAATTCCTAAATCCTTGAAATGGTTAGTGAGAATGCTTGTGATGCTATGATGTTTATGATATTATGTACATGTGAAAAAAGAAAACAAATCTTTATGTACAAACAATCATATACACACAAAGCAGACAAGTCCTTAGGTTTAGGCTTGCAATGGGGTTTGTAGGTAAGTACCCTCTTGAAGTTTAGTTGGCTCAACCTATCCACGAAAGTAACTGGGTTCTAGGGGATCTCAATACCACTGACCTTTCTTTTAGGCATTGTCTCAGCACAATCAATCTTTTCTTGCCGCCGAGATATCCCAAAAGTCCGATCTCAATGAGTGTAGCATCGAGTATCAACCAATCTTTAGCTTTACACCAAAGACGGCTATCTCACTACTTCCTAATGGCCAAGTTGTTCAATTAAGGTTCTAAGGTTAGTTATTGCTTCATGACGCCACTCAGCGGCCATGTATTCTCCTTGATTCAACACAAAGGATACCGATACCAACAAATGTGTCACACTAACGTAGCCATTGCTTCAACCATATTGGTCTACGCCATACAGTTTCCACAATCTATTGCTACTTACCTAAAAGGTGCCCCAGATCTGGGTGGAGGATCAATACAAACCCAAACAAGGAACCATAATGTAAATCAAGCAAGTCAAACAAGGAAAGAAAGTAAAGGTGATCTAGACCTAAGGTAACCCCACTTTTAAGTTTATAGTCCTCAGCAGAGTCGCCAGTTCTATAATACGGTGGGAGAACTTACTTGGTTGTTTTGCATTTGATTGTAATTGTTGCGGATAGCAAGAGTCGCTGCCGACTTTTCTTTTATCTAATAAGGAAATGGTGAAAAGAATAGGAAATACCTTTAGAGATGTTTTCTTGAGTTGGGGGGGGGGGGGGTAGATTATGAAAAGGGAAGGTATTAGCACCCTTTTTATCCGTAGTTATCTACGGGATCTTAGTTGCTTGCTAGATCACTTGCTTTTGTTTGAAAATGTGCTTGTGGTGTGGGTTTGAAAATATTTTTAAAAACGTTTTTGTAATGATTCTCGTCTCTACGAGAATGCATACAAAGTATCGATTTTGAAAATAGTTCAAAGAGATGTTTATGGAAGATGTTTTTGAAAGTGATTTTGAAAAGTGCCTTTATAATGATTCTCGTCTCTATAAGAATGCGTACAAAGCGTTTTGACTTTTTAAAATGTTTCAATTGAAAGTGTTGGTGTGAAAATGTTTTTTAGTTGTGAGCAATCAAGCAACTACGAGCGTCCTACCTACTCGAAAGGTATTTTTTCTTTTCCTCCTTCTTTAGATGTTGCTATCTTACCATTGATTGATAAGAAGCGCCATTGTTGGATGTGAAGGGACGGGCGTGGGTCATTTCTATAGTCATAGAAGGCAACCTATGAGATGTTTTAGAAATTTTCGTTAGGGACTAGATATTTTATCAAAGACAATATCGAGGGTCATCGAGGGGCTACGATCTTTTTATCGAGGGTCTTTGCTAAAACGCCCATATTCGAGGGACATGACTATTTTCCAAGGCAACAAGTGAGATTAACCTAGAGGTGCATGTGTGTGAATAATGTGTTTGATTGCATGCATTTAGTCTTTGATTAGGGCGGTCTACTTATTGGTTTTATCTTTGCCATACACCCTAATTACTAACATTTATGAAAGCAATAAAAATGCAGAAAATAAAGGTCCTGCGCTATTACATGTTTTTTTGGGGGATGGGGTATACAAGTTTACAAATGGGGATTGCAAGAAATTAAATCCTAATTAATTATTACAACCATATTGGAGGTGAATAAATGTACAAGAATTGGGATAATATACAAGATATGAATAAAAAGAAAATGAAGTTGTCTTGATTTTGTAAAAGAAAGGCTTTGGTTAATAATTATGAAAATAAAATATTTTTTGTAATATTTTTATATATTCATAAAATAAAACACATAAATAAATAGTGTGCAAAAAAAATAAACTCAAAAGGAGTTGCTTTGATTTGTTAGAAATATGTTTGAAGTTTGTTAAAAAAGAAAAGGAAACAAACAAAGGATAAAAATTGTTCTAGTTCTGTCAAGGTTTGAACCCAAGACCCTATACATAAATGCCTTTCGCGTACGTTGTTCGTACCACTGGGGTGGTCTATTTCGTTCGTTCATTAGGCAACTTCGATTGGGTACAAGATGAACTTGTTTCTGAATGTTTGACATGCCCAATTTCTTCCTTCGATTGCAGGAGTGCAAGATTCCCAAGTTAAGGTTCGAAAGGCTTTAATCCTCATCCATTCGAAAGATACACACAACCTGCTTAAAGTTTGAAAATGAATCTAACAATGTGACTTTCGAAAGCTACATGTTTGGGGTTAGTACAATCTTGTTTGGCACCAAAATTAAAGGTTAACTAGTCAGAGTTGAGATTCTCAACATACAGGCAGTGATAATCGAAGCTAAAAGCAGGGTCAACTTCTTAGATATGATATCTACATTTTTCTTTTATTTGTATGCACAAATGATATTTAAATGAAAAGTTCCAAGTTTAGAGGAAACTTACCTCTTGAAGTGCCAATCGAAGGACCTCTGTATGACTCATACTTGACGGTGGATTTAGCTTTACTGGAACCTTCCTTAAACTAATGGGACCATTTCTCTTCTTGAATCGAAAGGTTGGTACGTGGTAGTTATGAGGAATTCGAAGGTTGTTGTGTGATAGTGGTGAGTGAATTGAAGGTTGTTATATAATAGTCTAGGGAGTGAATCGAAAGACTGTTATGTTGTTGTTAGGGAATGAATTGAAAGTTGGTTATTTGGCACTTAGGGAGTGAATTGAAGGATTCACTGATGCATGAAGGGATCTGATAATTTTTATGAGAGTTTTAGAGTTTGACTGTTTGAGAGTGTTTGGGAGTGTTTGAGAGTGTTTGAGAATTTGAGAGTTTGATGATTTTCCCACAACAACAGTTTCTTCAGCTACCAAAAAGACACCCCAGATGTGTTGTTGAACCCCTTATTTATAGATGAAGTTGACTGAGGCTTGGAGGGAAAATAAATGAGATTTGAACAAATTGGGTATGTTATTTTTGCAGCCTTTGAGGTGCAGTTTTTGTATGCCAATTTGGTGCAAATATGGGAGAAACGTAGTAGGACTACTTTGTAGCAGTTTTGGAGTGTTATAACCAGTGCAACAGGCTTATACTTGGCAGTACATATGACTCTGGCCAGCAAGCATCTTTGGATACTTCAACCTTTTGTTTTTACCATATAGGTCTAACCTTCGACCAGACTCTTCTTCAGACAACAATATTTGTTTTCCACCTAAGGTGTGTCCTTCGAATGGGACATCTAGCTATGTGCTTCATATCTAACAATGTATATCCTTCGAATGGAACACTCATTTTGTGTCATAGAGTAGGAACTATGTGTGTTGAATTTTTCCAAAGGTGGAACCGAAGCAAGCTATTTCGAAGCTAGTATGAAAATAGCCAATGCCCCGTGGGTGCTAGCATAGGGGAAGTTCTTGCCTTGTGAATTGAAGCAAGCAGGAAAGAGGCCCTTGCTTCTTGAATCGAAACAAACACTGTAAGAGGCCATTTCTTTGTGAATCAAAGCAAGCATGTAAGGGGTCATTGCTCAATCGAAGCTTGCATGCAGGAGGCCACTTGCTTTGTGGGTGCTAGCATGAAGGATATACTTTCCTTGCAGGCATGAAGGAAGTACTGCTAATGCTTGTGATTTGAAGGATGCATTTAGGAGGTTTATGTTGGTGAATCAAACGATGCCTTAGCAGGCTGATGCTGGTGAATCGAAAGATGCCTTAGGAGGCTGATGCTGGTGAATCAAAAGATGCCTTAGGAGGCTGATGCTGGTGAATTGAAGGGTGCATTATGAGGATGATACTGGTGAATTGAAAGATGCATTAGGAGGCAGTATGCCCAAATGAGGCTTGTGGACCGCTTGCTCGAAGGGTTCAGAGTTGGATTCGAAGTATGTTGCTTCGAAGGAAACCAATACTATAATTGAAGCTTTGTGTGAAGGAGGCCAAATGTTCAATCGAAACCTTTGGATAGAAACAGTCTATAAAAAAAATCAAATTTATCTTCTTTGCTCTTTCAATAGTTTCCTCTTTGACCCGATGCTTAAAAATCCAATATGATCTAATTGTACTTGTGCGAACTTGAACTAGTAGAAATTTTGTGAGAAAAATCTTGAGAAATGAGAGGGAAAATTTTGGGGTACAACAGCCTTCATTCGACAAACTTTGTAATGACTCTCGTATCGTTGAGAACGCATATAAAGTGTTGGTTGTGAAAATATTTGTTGAAAGAGTGTGTTTGAAAATGCCAATGCAAGGCAATTTTGTAACGATTCTTGTATCTTGAGAATGTATACAAAATGTTTGTTTTAAAAATGGTTTTGAAAGTGTGAAGTATGGAAATGGTTTTGTTTGTGAGCAAGCAATTACGATCAATCTACCTACTGAAAAAGACTTTGTTCTTTTCCTCCTCCTTTAGATAGTGCTATTTTACCATTGATTGGTAGAGAGCCATATCATTGGATGTGAGGGACGGACGTGGGTTATCATACAGTCATAGAAGGCAACTTGTAAGATGTTTTAGAAATTTGCGTAAGGGACTATGATTGTTTATCAAAGGCAACATCGAAGGATCGTCGAGGGATTACAATCTTTTAATCGAGGATCTTTGCTAAAACATATCACGTTCGAGGGACATGACTGTTTTTATTCGGGGCAACATGTGAGGTATACCCTAGAGGTGCATAAGTGCAAAGTGTTTTTGTTTTCATGTATATTGTCTTGGATTAGGGTTTTGCTAGGTTTGATTTTAGTCTTGGCATGCAAACCCTAATTACTAACAATAATAAGGAAAGCGATAAATTGCAGAACTTAAATGTCCTACGCTATTACAACACTTTGGTAATGGGTGGGAGGGAGGAAAGCAATAAATCCTACTTATCTATTACAAACCATGTACATAAATAATAATGCGAAATAACAAAATGCGCAAAAGAATATGAAGATGAAGAAAAGAGAAAAGAATTGTTTTGGTGATTTTTGATAGAGAAAAAAGGCTTAATATTTTAACCTAATTGATGACTTTGTGTTTGAAAGAAATTAGTAAATCTAAATAAATTAAACTAAGATAGAGGTTAATTAAAAGGGGAAATAATTTAAATATAGAAAAATCAAAATCAAAATTAATTTAAAAGAGAAATTAATTGTTAGGAAATATTTTGAGGTTTTATTTAGAAAAATATTTGAAGTATAGAGCTTAATTCTAATTAATTAAATCAAGATAATTGAATTAAAACAATTTTAATTATAAAAAATTAATTAATTAATTAGAAAACTAGATAAAAACTTTTATGATTTTTTTGCTGTTTTTATTTTATATAAAAAAATGATTAAAAGAAAATAATTAAATATAGAAATAAAATAAAAATTAATTGGGTCAAGGTGCTGTAAAATTAAAATAGGGGTTAAGAAGAAATATAAAATAAAAAAACATTAGGCCCAACACGTTTTCATTAGGCCCAGGCGTTGCATGGTCAAGTGTGGTTGACTCTTGATGGCTCATGGTGGACAAGCACACTTGAGGCATTGGATTTGTTGGCACAATGATCTTATGGTCCAGTCATGAGGATGTATGGCATGCGCACTATGCTTGATGTACTGAATCAACAAGGATATAATGTGAAAAAACAAAAGGGTACCACTGGGGCTCGAACCCAAGTCCTTATAGGAAAATAACTTAGCGCGTGCTTCTCTGTCATTGGGATGGTTGTTTCGTTCGTTCATATCACAACTTGCACTATATTTATTATAAACTCATTTCCAAAAATTTGAACATGGCTTCATCTTCTTTCTTGCGCGCATAGAGATGAACATCTCCATTGCTAATTCTGTAACTTCCTCATTCCTCAATCATTTTCAAAAATATAACCATGAACGTTTCTTGATTTTTCATCACGAATTCAACCATGTAAATAACTAAAGCTATAAATTAAAGATGACCCTAAATTTTTGTTGGTACCAAACTAAAACCTAATTTTTCTGAAAGTTCAACTTCAAAATTCTCCATGTAAAGTTAACATAAATGAAAACTAAAGGCATGGTTAGCTTCAGGGTAATGATGTCTACATTTTTCATTCACAAAGTAACCATTAATGATTCATGTATAAGGAGTTCAAAGTTGAGAAAACTTACCTCAAAACTGGAAATCATGTTTGAAGTTTGAGCACTCCTGGAGGTGTTGTGATGATCTGGATAGCTTCACTGAACTCCTAGGAAGCTATTGCAATGCTTACTTTATGCTGAAAGTGTTTGAATCTTTCTAAAGAAGTCAAGTTGCAGGTGACTGTTTTTGGAAATGGAGGATGGTGCAAATGGTGTTACAGTGATGGAACGGTGCCTTTGATAGGTTCTAAATGAGTTATGGAAACTTTGTGATGGATTTAGAGTGAAAACTCACGAGTGGGTTGTGAGTTTGAAGTTCAAGGTCAAAATATGCAACAATGGAGGTTTTGAATGCCAATTATGATTTCAGAGTGTTTAAGGAGGTTAGAGGGCTATGGAAGTTATGTCTTAGATTACAAACAACTTCTCTACTTATAGACAAGAAGTTTTAGAGGCTCAAGTAACCAGAAATAAAAGATCACATGTTATGGTTTTGAAACTTGATTTTGAAGCAAGCTTGAAATACATTGTTCCTATGCATAGTACAAAGGCTCATAGGGTGGTTGACAAGCTTGTAGATGGTTTCTTCTTGCTTTGAAATGTTTTGAAATCAGAAGCAATAATGTATGGGCTTAAGGAGAGTTGATATTATGTATAAAGCAACTTTTCAAGAATGGCAATGTTAAATTTGTGCCAAAAATGGCATAATCACTTGGACAATGGCTCAAGCACTTGGATCATAGCTCAATCAGTTGTGTAAACAATTAATTATGGAGTGATTTGCAAGTTAAAAGCCTACAAAGCAAGATTTATGCAACATGGTGTTTACTGTGGAAAATGGTAAACAACCGATGGTCCTCCAAAAGTCCTAAAACTAAGGGTAACTCGCAAGATCAACCGGTTGATCTTAAGACATGTGCTAATAGTTTTATTATTATACTTATTCTATCTAAATCCTTATCAAGGGAAATGGTTTTCTGTGATTAAGGGAACAAGTATAATGACTTTCTACACTATGAATCGATTGATTGACTGGTGACTCATGACCGACAGAAGGTATTCATATGAAAATAAGATTCAATAAACTAACTGACTAGTGACTCGTGACCGACAGAGAGTATTGAATTGTTTACGCGAAGTAGAAAATAACGTGAAGACTTTGTTCGACGGTACATAGAAAGAAAATAAAGTATTCAAAAGAGTTATTGAAAAATCAATGATTTGCATTGAAATAAAAGTGGTGATTCACGTACATCAAGCATTTCTTCACTCTTTGTTTCCTAATGCTCGGAATGACAGAGTTTTGACAAGTGATTTGAGCATACAAGTAAACACACCAAAAAACTACACTAAATCTGCTTATTTATAATATTTACAATGTAACTGCCTAGATGAAATCTACGGACGATATTAAAATCTTGAGACAACCGCTTCACTGGATGTCGCCACCTATTTGGCACTTAAACAAATTGTAAACCACTGGAAATTTCCGATAACTTTGAAATTTATATCTTCCCGCTCCTAGCTTCTGATATTAAACCGCTTCTGACTCGCTTTGACACTTTCCCTTTGGTAAGATTTAAAAATCAACAACAATTCCTCTAAGTCCATAAACCCTTTTGGTTGACAAAAACCAATTTCGACCATTTTCCTTGTCTTTCACCCTTTGGTCGACTAAACCAATTTCAACCATTTCTTAATATATATTCTTTTATTTCCTTTTAGTTGACCTAACTTAGTTTCGACAGTTTGGCGTGACATTCCCTTTAAACATTAAATCTAGTTTAATAAAACCAAAATTTCAGACACTTTGGCTCCAATTTCCCAAAAACCCCTACTTTAGAGGATGACCCTTAGCTTATGAGAATATCCTCATTTAATACACGTGCTTGAATACCTTAAGATTTTTCAAGGTAACAAAATGCCCCCCAGAGATGCCATTTTCGAATTTCGACTCAAATGAGATAATGGCATCTTTGAAGCGTCAGTTTTACCATTTATCCAAACTGTTTCTATCCCTCCAAAAGTGAACGTTACTGTTCCGCCTTTTTCGTGACATCATGTAATCATGGTAACGTATCACGCTTTTCAGCTTCGATACGTGTGAAATTTTATTTTTTCCATCATTGCACTTTTAGTGGGAGATGTAACCCATTAACTCACGTTGATTTTGCAGCATGTATCCCTCAAATGGCACGATTTAAACTTAGGAAATCACAAAGATTTTCCCCATTATTTCTTCCTTCCTTTCAGAGTCTATAAATACCCTTATTTCTCTTTTTTTTCCCTACTTTTCTTTGCTTCTTCACACCCTTGCTTCAGAAAAACGTAGAAATTGCGAATTTCATCATTGTTCCCCATCTTCATCCTCCTTCAAACTTATTACAATGGTTAATGTTGATAATCAAACTTCTTCTCCAGCAATCACTCTTCAACTACGCCTCGTCGACGATAAAGCTTATGTGCCAGAACCTCCATTTGCTGAGGAGAAAGCCAAAATCTGGAAATCTCAGGTACTTATCCCTTTTTCACTTGAAGAAAAACCCCTAGCTTTTTTAGGGCCACTTCCTGCAGATGCACCCTCCGAAATCTATGCAGACGATAAGGAAGCATTTTTTTCCTACTAGCACTGTTACCAAACCCATAATTTCTTCTCCAAACCCCATTACGCTCAAGTACATTGACAAGAACTTTAGAACTGCTCCACCTCTGCATTTCCCTAAGTTTCATGCTTGGATGACACATTTAGAAACCGACAAAGGAGATCAATGGAAAAGAATGGGCATTTACACATTGTTAGAACTTTCTCAATATGGCCAGCCTTACTCTAGTGGCATACTCTTAGCTGCCATACATTTTTGGGAAGGGTCGACCAACACTTTTCATACTAAGTGTGGTATGATTACTCCTACCCTGTTTGACGTTGTTCCCATCACAGGGTTAAAACCATCTGGCACAGTTTTTAACTATAGAGATGATGAAGTTGTGCCACTAAAGTTCGATGTTGGTGAAGCTGGTAAACCAACATACAATAACTTTATCGACCATAATGCTTAAACTTCTGGCCCCATAACTGACGAAGAGCATGTAGAATTTTTAACCTTATGGTTGTCTCGCTTTATTTTTGCTCCAGGTTGATGAAGATGGCCAAACAGTTTTCTTATCTTGCTACCCAATTGCACATGGGTGAGAAATTTACTTTAGGCCAGCTGATTTTAGCCTCTCTTTATGCATCCTTGACTGGCGCTACTAATCAAATCAAGCGTTTCGACCCTACTAATCTAAAGAAAAAGAATTTCTTGGTCCATGGTCCTTTTTGGCTCTTACAATTATGGTTGAATGCCACTTTTTCTGAGGAGATCAAGCCTTTCAGGAATAGAAAAGTAGCATTCATTCCATCTCAAAACCATATCGTTTGGAAACTCCTTCTTCCTTTGATCCTATTGACAAGGGTTCCCCAAATCCTGAAGTTTTCAAACTGCTGTTCAACATCATGTTGACAAGAGTCGATTTCACACCCTTTATGGCCCCGTTTCATGATAGACAAGATGGCACATTGTGGTTTACTAGGGCTTTCCCACCTACAAGAGAAGAAGACAGGAAAAATTCCCTAATCCTCTAGAGACATTACTTAACTCCCCAATTTCTATCTTCTGTGATTGTCAGCGTGAATCCAGGCTTGGTCGCTTATCAGCCTAACTTGGTGGCTCGATAATTTGGACTCTGCCAACTTGTCCCCAAGTCCTTGTTCAATTCTCACGAGCTTCTGATAGACATCATATCTGACCAACCTTTCGAAATTATCATAGAAGATATCTGAAACATATGGGCACGAAGGCCTACACTTACTCTCACTCCTTTCCAACCGTCTTTCTACTACACCAAAGAATTTGAGACTTGGTGGCAGTCATATTTTGTTACATTCATTAGTGATCCTGGTGCAAAGTTGGCTGCACTAACTACATCTTTTTTCAATTTGCAGGCAAAATTGACCAAGTGTAAGGTTACTCATGGTAAACAAATTCGAGCTTTCCAGAATTACTTCCGAGTTGTGTATCGACCTAATAATCTTTGTCGGACCATTTTTGAGGCCGTTGTCGAATTAAAGGAGAAGGTGACCGATAGAATCTCGAAACTTAAAATCCCTGGTTATGCGAAAGACAAATATATTTATGCTCTTCACTTTGGAAAAATCAAATTTCCTCTTTTTCCATCTAGCCCTTTGGCTTTGTCCTTTGGCCCACCTATTCTTGACTGGTGGTATTGCTCTTTATCGAATATGTAAAATGCCTATAAGAAAAAGCCGACAGAGTGGTACCGACGAAGTATTATCTACCTAATTATTCAACGAATCTTCATTATGATCTCTGATATGTTAGAGTACTTTCGACCACATAAATCGGTAACAATTTCTGGAAAGCTTACCCTCCTGCTTATTTTGATTTGGTTGCTTATTATATTGTTTTATACTTACCTTACATCTATCCCAATAGATCAGGCGGGTGCCATTTCTGTCGGCAAACCAAAACCTTCAATGAATCAGGTTTAAACTTAACCTTCTCTCAATTATCATTCCTGATTTGGCATATCTTACTTAGCCAATCTCTTGTAGATTATCCTTGACCATACACCCTCCGACGATGAACCTATTTCTTCTTCACTCAAGAAGGCTTCCTCTGTAGGTGTACTTATATACTTCTTGTTTCCATGTCTTTTATGCCTTGAACTGTACTAATATTTTCCTTGTTTGCCAGAGTAAAAAACGCTCAGCAAATTTGACTGCTCCCTCTGATGAGTCCAAATGGTCCAAGAAGGACATACAACATACTTCTGAGAGGACTGTGGTATATTTTTTCGATTCAACTCTCTATTCTCGACTAACACAATTTCTTCGACTTATATCTTTTCTGATACTAAGCCATCACCTAATGTTCGGTCCCCACAACGCTCCCACAAATCCAAAAGCCACAAGAGGAAAAAATACTCTTCTACTGAAAACAAGGTGGAAAAAAAGAAGAAGGAGGCGAAGGTACCTGTGTCCCAGAATGTTGAAGCAAAGGTTGGCTTAAATATTGTTGATTAAATAGAAGAACCAGATGATTTCGAAGTCCCCCTTGTTACAAGAAGGAGACATAAAGTGATCTTGGCTGAAAATCCTGAAGCTACCTTAGCTTTAGGTGCTGACACTATAGTGGTCGACACAGCCATTATCACTCCGACTCGTGATCCCAAAATTGACAAAACTCCAAACCCAATGGGAGACGCTGTTGATGCTTTATCTAAGGATGAGTCTGTTAATTTTGATCCATCGACACAAGTACTAGCTGATTATTTTTTTAGTTTCTTTTTCCTTTTTGTTTGTTGAATTTGTTTGGCTGATATCTTTTCTTGTTTTCTTTAGGTTAATGTCTCTGGCCAACAACTAAGTGTGCCTGACTATACTCCTTTGTTAGAAGCTTCTTCCCCTCATCATCATGAGAATCTCGACATTGCTGATGGTGAGTTTATTTACCTGACTATTCTGGCTACTCTTAGTGACTCTGACTCAGTCACTAGTCCTGCTAAACATAAGGGTTATAGTTCGAATCGCTCTGACTCTAGCCTCTCAGATTCCCTACAGGGTTCAGAAGTAAATAAAAATGTTGCCACCTTCAAAATCCTACCCCCTCCTGAAGGTACACAAAGCACGCCTCTCACTTCTTCTGGGAAAGAAAAGGTCGACTCACCTACTACACCAAAACACATGGGAGTCAAGCCTTCTAATCTAGAAGCAATTTCTAGGTTGCTTCGCTTCGTGAGTTCTCGCACTCTTTCTTCTGGCACTAACCAATCTCAAGCACACAATGACAAGATAATTCCTGAAGCAATCAAATCCAAAAATCTAATGACTAAAATTCAGACTCATGCTTTGAATCCTAATTTGCCTCGTCTGCTTCATTCTGATCCAACTCTTGGCCCAGAACTTTCAGAGGCTCTCACTCAAATGAAAGAGCTCAACACTTCTAAATCAGCCACGTTTATGATAAGCGCATTTGAGAAATTCTTTATTCCTCTACTCCAAAATGTCGAAATTATTAGGGAAAGTGAGGAAGCGGTCGAGTCGAAAAAAGCATTTGTGAAAGAGAATTTGGATATGGTGGTAGAATCCACTGAAGAAATCACTGATTTATTAGCAATGATTGGAAAGAAAAAACAGGAATTTGGTCCAAAACAGAAAACAACTGCTGAAATACGTGACCATATTTCTGCTCTCAACAAGGAATTAGAATCGATTGCCAAGCAAGAGGAAGAGATTAATAACATTATTAATCCAGCTCAAGCAAAGGCTGACCAAATAGTCGTGGATGTTGTGGCCGTAAGTGAATCAATTTCTTCTGTCGAAACGAGGCTTGAAACACTTAGGACTCAAGCAGAAGATTTTGAATATCAGGCCACAAACCTCCATGGTGAACTGCTGTCATTCCACAATAGATTGAGACACTTTTAATCATTGTATAAACGATCTTGTGATTTCCTTATGGCTTTAAGCCAAATTTTAATGGCACCTTTCTTTATCTGTCTTATATATATCTTCCTCTATTGTATACATTTTACGCATGTTTTGAATTTGCTAGTTTCGAACACAATTTTACCAGCTTGTTGATTCGACGAATATTCATTCTATCGAAATTATGACTTCTTAAAGAATGGGCTTATACTTTTTTAAGTACTTACCATTTACCCTTAAGATCCGTCGATCCGGGGCTAACTCCTCAAGTTCATAGGCATTATTTGAAAAAACTTGCATCACCTTAAAAGGCCCTTCCCAATTTGGGGACCATTTCCCTAAGACTCTATCATTTTTGTCCGTAGGTAATATTAATTTCCATACTAAATCATCGACAACAAATACTTTATATTTTACTTTTTTATTATAAGCTATGGCAACTCTTTATTTCTGTCTTATTAACGAATCAAGGGCCAACATCCTTTCTTCATCTAAGTCGACAAGCTCGTCCGCCATTATATTCCAGTAATCCTCAGATGGTATTTCATGTTGTATTTGGATTCTAATTGATTGAACATGTTTCTCAACTGGTAACATCACATCATGCCCATATACAAGTCGAAATGGAGTAGTTCTTGTTGCTTCCTTAGGGGAAGTTCTACATGCCCATAAGGCTTGATCTAGTGTTTTATGCCAATTCCTTGGCTTCCTTCCTATATGCTTCTTAATTAGGCTAATTATTACTTTATTGGCAGCTCTGACTTGGCCATTTGTCTGACCATAGTAAGGAGTAGAAGTTAACAATTTAATTCCAACTTCTTTCATAAATTCTTGCATTTTTCATCCAGTAAACACTAATCCTTGGTCGGTTGTAATTGTTTCTGGAATCCCAAACCAATATATGATGTGATTTTGTATAAAATCAATAACATCTTCTTGATCGACATTTGTTAAAGCTACTGCCTCGACCCATTTTGTAAAATAATCAATACCCACTAAAATATACCTTTGTTATTTTGATGACGCTGGTTTTATTTCTCCTATCACATCTAAAGCCCATCCTCTGAATGGCCAAGGTTTTATAATTGCATGTAATTCACTTGCATGAACATGTTTTATGCCCCTATGCACTTTGCATTCTTGACAACCATTAGCAAATTCGATGCAATCGTGTAGCATTGAAGGCTAATAGACACCTGAACGCACCAAAAGCCATTTCATTTTGTGTCCTGCTTGATGTGCGCCACATGCTCCACTATGCACATTTGACACTGCTACATATGTCTGACTTTCTCTAAGGCATTTAAGCAATATTCCTTCAGCAGTTTTCTTAAATAATTTGTTCTCTATCAAAACATAATTTTGGGGGCGATACTTCATCTTACAATTTGTAAACCCCGTAGGGATGCGCAGATAGTCCGCCAATGGCTTTCTCCAATCATTCTCTTACCCATTGTCAATAGTTAATATCTGAAAATATTCGACATTTACAACCCTTAACTTTATTATTGACAAATCTGAAGAAGATAACCAAGTTGCTAGAACTTTCTCTCTTACCTGAATAAGTTCTTCATTTTTGTATTTCTTGTATCCTTAAGCTTCTTGTGCTAGGTCATTAGCCTCTTCATTCTCTCGTCGAGGTATTTGTAGAATACTCACTTGTTCAAATTGCTTTAACAATCTAATAGTAATCATGAAATACACGATTTAATTTTTTTAACACATCTGTATTCCTTTGATACTTGTTTAATTACTAATTCAGAGTCTCCCATAATTTCGATGTTCCTTGCCCCCAATTCTAGTAGTAGTTCAACTCTTGTTATTAAAGACTCGTATTCTGCTTCATTATTTGTACATATACAGTCGATTCTATACTTGAACTCTGCTTGAATTCCACTGGGGGAAATTATAACTCCTCCTATTCCAACTCCATTTTTATGGCTAGAACCATTAAAGTATAATTTTCATGGCGCTAGATCTACATAATTTTGAGGCATACCAACCATTGAATGGTCGACCAAGAAATCTGCCACCACTTGTCCCTTCATTAATTTTAAGGGCACATAAGTCAGAGAATACTCTGTTAATGCTAAAGCCCATTTACCAATTCGACTATGTAAAATCGGTTTGGACAACATGTGCTTAATAATATCGAAATGAGAAGATACATACACATCAATAGGATTTATATATTGTTTTAATTTAATACAAGAGAAATACAAGCAAAGGCATAGTTTTTCTATATCATTATACCTAGTTTCAGGATCATTAAGCATTCGACTAAGATAATATATAGGTCTCTCGGCACATTTCCCGTCCTATTGGACTAACATACTTCCTATAGTCGAATTTGAGGCTGCAATATATAACCTCATAGGCCTATGTCTAACATGAGGTGCCAATATTGGAGGCTTCACTAAGTAGTCTTTGATTTTGTCGAAAGCCTCTTGATGCTCCTCTTGCCAAACGAAATCCTCATTCTTCAGTCGAAGTAGTGGTGAAAATACTTTGGTTTTTCCACTTAAGTTGGATATGAACTTCCTTAGGAAATTTATCTTTCCCAACAAAGACTGTAGTTCCTTTTTGGTCGACGGAGGTTTGACCTTCATGATGGCTTTGGTCTTGCTTTGATTCACTTCTATGCCTTTTTTATGCACTACAAAGCCAAGAAAATCACATGCCTGCACACAAAAAGCACATTTTAATGGATTCATTTTTAATCCATATTTCCTCATCCTTTCAAAAGACTCTCGAAGGTGTTGCAGATGAATTGATTTACTGTTCGACTTTATTACAATATCATCAATATAAACTTGCATTAAATCTTTAATAAAATCATGGAACTTAGAATTCATTACCCTTTGATATGTCGCTCCAGCATTTTTCAAACCGAATGGCATAACAACCCATTCATAGGTTCCCAGTTCCCTTGGGCAGCGAAACACCGTCTTCGACACATCTTCATCTGCAATCAAAATTTGGTTATAACCAGAATAACCATCAAGCATACTTAAATATTCAAAACCGGCAGCATAGTCGACCAACATTTCTTACACATGCATAGCATATTCATATTTAGGAGTGGCAGTATTTAAATCTCTAAAATCGATGCACACTCTTAATTTTCCATTTTTCTTAATTACTGGCACTATGTTTTCCAACCAGTCGACATACCTTGCATTTCTTATGAATCTGCTTTTAAGGAGTCTTTCTATCTCCTCTTTAATTTTCGACATTATTGCTGGAGCGAAGCGTCTGAGAGTCTGCTTCACTGGTTTCTTTCCAGCTTTTATTGGTAACTTTAGTTCGACCAAATCTCTGCTTAAACCTGGAATTTCGTTATAGTCCCAAGAAAAACAATCTTTAAATTCTTTTAAAAAAGATATTACCTCAGACTTTAACTTTTGGTCAATGTTGGCGCTGATATAAGTTGGTCTTTTATCCCCCTTTTCTCCAAGATCTATTTCTTCTATAGGGTCTTATGGCTGCATTATTTCTGGTGCCATCAGATCCTTTTTGAAGCCTAAGGGTTCTTCTTATATATGCAGTCTAGATGCTACTTATCGATGTTTTCTTCTACCACTTCTTTTTTATCTGGTAGCTTTGGTTCAATAGCCAAAGTAGCTCTTTCATTCAGAATTTATGTCTTATTGGCATTGACAGCCATATTTTCTTCAGCCTCTAGCGCCAAATTTATTTTACTTTCGGTAATTTACACCAAAATCCTTTTCAGAGCATCTAGCTTAGACTTCATCACTGATGTCTCCTCAGCCTGTCAGCCGGTTGTCACAATATGGATCCTCAAGACGTTCCACATCCCATATAAAACCATGGGTCTCATGTAACTTCAACGAAACAAATTCCTCATCAAGGTTGGCATACACATCTTCAGCAGGTTGACATGGGGAAATGTTAGATAATTTCCTATCAAATTGCTTCTTACCGACATTGTTCACGTCTCCCCTGAAATATCCTTGATCAGCTTCAATGTTCTCGACAATACCATCTTCCCTCCAAATCATCAAACGCTAGTACATAGAAGATGATACAGCCCCTACATCGTGCAGCCACTCCCTCCCTACTAAGAGGTTGTAACTTGGCTTACCTTGAATCACCATGAATATAGTCGGCCTAGTAACGGATCCGACAGTAATATTAACTTGGATCACACCCATAGTGTTTCTATTCCTTCCTTTGTAGTCTGATAAGACCGCGTTATGAGATTTAACATCGGTGTCATATTTACCAATTTTATGCAATAGGTGGTGTGACATAATGTTTACCGTAGAACCATAGTCTACCAACACATTATTGATAGCCACCCCTTAAAGCTTAGCCATTATTAAAAGAGGCTTCAAATGGCTCCTCATGGCCATATCTGGTCTTTCAAAGAACTCATCTTGGTTCTCAATCGAACCATTATTCATCACAAAGTAACATGTTGGCTTGTGTAAATCTATCTCCTCAGCATCAACGTCTGCTGAATCTTCCACTTCAGTTAAGCAATTATATTCTACTAGAAGAATTGATACCGTATTAACTAAGATATTCAAACTCTCTTCAGACTCGGACTCAAAATTGTCAGTAGCTTCTTCAGAACACTTAGAAACTAGTCAAATCACGAACCCTTTGATTCGTTCTTTTGTAGAGGAATCGACCTTCACTTTATACTGCTTCTGATTTCTAGCTTTGTTTGCAGAAATATGGCCAGCAGATGCTTTCCTCTCAGCCTGCTTTTGACGCTGGAAGCGTCTCCATTGGGTTCGAGTCATGGGATTCTTCCCCATTTATTTTTTAGAAATATGACTTTTCCTCCCAGACTTAAACTCGTGTCGGTAGTTAATAGCTGACTTTCCTTTGTTTGGGTCTCTAGCAATAGCACCATCGATTGGTGCCCCCCTTATCTCTTGAGGCTTAATCCAAGTACTGTTAGGAGCTTTTGCTAAAGGAATATAACTTCTTGGTTTGGCATGGGAGTTTCCCACAGTTCTTCTTGGGTCCCTTGGTGTAGGGAACATTTGATTGTACGACTTGCCCTTGTTCTTTTCTAACTGCGGCTTTTGGAAATTTTCAGCATCTATTTTGTCAGTCAAGGCGCCTCACCTAGGATATAAGCAAGCTTGCGAACCTTTGTTCTTATAGCGGTAAAGGAAGTCTAGCAAGCCCTCCTCCGGCCTTGGGTACACATCAGCTAAGTCGAGATCAGGACTTTCTCCAGTACCCTCTTCGACCATATCATCATCACGAAACTCAGTAATTTCTACCATGTTGATGTCAACGGGGTCAAGAAACAAAACCTCCTCTTGCCTAAGAGGATTAGTATCAATCTTCATTTTCCGTGCAACAAATTCAAATCTACCCTCCTGCAACAATTTTTGTACGAGATCCATGAAAAGATAACATTGAGAGGTTATGTGATCAAGATAATTATGAAATTTGCAAAAACATCTTTTTTGTCGTTGTTCTAATGGTGGTAAGTTAGCACCTGGGGTACTAAAATTTGACCATCTTTAACTAACAAATCAAAAATTTCTTCACATTTAGTGACATCAAACGTATAAGTTTTCACTGGAAATTTTGGATTTTTTTCAACAGTATTTTTTCCTCTAGCAGGAAATAGTGATTTACATTCATATGCTGGCCCTTGCTTCATTTCATCCACGTCGACCTCTGCCTCTGTTGGTGAGGTATAGTCGGCCTCACAAATGGGATATGTGTCATCATAATCTATGAAGGCTACTTTTTCTTTCTTAGTCCCAGCCTTAGTATGTCTGACCTTTTCTAGTCGCAGACGCTCTAGATGTCGAACTCTATCATCTAACTGTGACATACTCTTCACGAAGGTCGGATCTATTTTCTTCCTAATGGAATAATCTAAACCTCCAGCAGCCATTTGAACAAGCTCATGTTCTAGTACTTGAGTAAAGCATCTTTCTTTCAATGACCTAAATCTATTTAGATAATCATCAATGGTTTCAACAAACCTTCTTTTAATGTTTGATAATTCAACTAAACTAATTTTCGAATGACCCTCATAAAACTGTTCATGGAAAAAAATTTCCAACTTAGTTCACGAGTCAATCGAATTTGGAGGTGTAAGTGTTTAGTTATTGGCATGTATTTTTGGTAAAACCAGGTGTATAAATGTCATGACTGATGTTATAACATTCTGGATTATTAGGTTCTTTATGAAGAAAAAGTATGGCATACAGTAGCTACTATGTATGAGTGTGTATCTGAGCATTTTGCAAAAGATCACATTTATTGCCTTCTACCAAAATCAGTAAACAGGAATTCTAATGTCATAACAAATGTTAAGACATCCTGTACTGATCTAACAGATATGCAGTTTGGTTAATTCTGAGATTTTTCAGGAAGATGACTCATTCTTTCCAGAACAGAATCTCACGTGGACTTTAGGTTAACCTAGCTCAACCCTAATCTGGTTGATAAAGTCTTGTGACCAAGTCTTAAGGTTAAACCTAATTAACCCTAGCTTTTTGTGGAAACCCTAACTGAAGAAACAACTGCTATATATTCAACAGGATTGTTGTTTGGAAAATATCTCTTTGTATTGAAGATCAATTAGGAGTTGTATAGTTTTAACTATTGTAATCCAAGAAAGTATCATTGTGATAAGTGACTTGGAATAGGTTTTGATTGTAAGGGTTTTTGTATCACTCAAATCTTTGAAGCAAGAGCGTTTGTGTCTCTTAACTAAAGCTTTAAAGAAAAGTCAAGTTAGGTTTATGTATCACTCAAAGCTGTGAAGCAAGAGTGTTTGTGTTACTTGATTAAAAAGCTGTGAAGCATAATCAAGTGTATGTTCTGAAGAGTGTCTTCATTAATTCATTAGTCAATTGTTTTAAGTATCACTGCTGTGATTGAGGGGGAGTAAGTAGGAACTCAGGTTTAAGTAGAACTTAGATTGAAGTTGCATTGGGTAGGTCTTAAGTGAAGGAGATAAACTGGTTGGTTTATTCCTGAATTAATATCTCTTATAGTGGATTTCCTCCCTGGCTTGGTAGCCCCAGAGTAGGTGTTGTTTCACACTGAACTAGGTAAACAATTGACTGTGTTCTTTACTGTTTTTATTTACTGTCTTATAGAAAGTCAGATACGGTGTCATAACATTCACTGTGACATTGAGTATCTGCTGCCAGAATTTCAATTGGCATCAGAGCAGGCACCCTGCCTGTATTACTGGGTGAGATCTATGGATATCACTTTCTGGCACTATGGACAAAGAAGGAGTTTTTGGAAATAGACCACCCATTCTGGATGGAACAAATTATGACTACTGGAAACCTCGTATGATTGGCTTCTTAAAATCTCTGGACAAAAAGGCTTGGAGAGCTGCTTACAAAGGATGGAACCATCCCACCATAACTGAGAAAGATGGGACAATCAGTCTGAAGCTTGAGGAAGAATGGAGCAAAGAAGAAGATGAGTTAGCCCTGGGAAATTCCAAAGCTTTAAATGCCTTGTTCAATGGAATTGATAGAAACATTTTCATATTAGTACATCAATGTGAACTGGCCAAGGAAGTGTGGGACACTCTCAAAACTACCCATGAAGGCACATCCAAAGTAAAAATGTCAAGGCTTCAGATGTTGACTACAAAGTTTGAGAACCTAACGATGAAGGAAGATGAAACCATTCATGAGTTTCACATGAACATCTTGGAGATTGCCAACACCTCAGGAGCATTGGGTGAAAAGATGTCTGAAGAAAAACTGGTGAGAAAGATTCTCAGATCCCTGCCTAAAATATTTGCAATGAAGTTAACTGCTATAGAGGAAGCCCAAGACATCAGCAACTTAAAGGTGGATGAACTCATTGGGTCTCTTCAGACTTTTGAGATGGGGATCAGTGACAATGTTGACAAGAAAAACAAGAGCATAGCACTTGTATCCAACATTTAAGATGAAAACAAGGAGGATGAAGAAGAAAATATTTCAGAAGCTATAGCCATGCTTGGAAGACAATTCAACAAACTCATCAAGAGAATTGATCCAAAGTCAAGGTCAAATGTTGAGAACATCCCCTCTGACATTAACAGATCTTATGACTCCAGCAGAAGACCAAGGTCTGAAGAGAAGGGAAATCAAGGCAGAGGAATTCAATGCCATGGTTGTGAAGGATATGGGCATATTTGAGCTGAATGCCCTACATTTCTTAAGAAACAAAAGAAAGGAATGACTGTTACCTGGTCTGACTGTGATTCAGAAAGTAATTATGAAGAAGAATCTGCCAAACTAGTTACCGCACTAACTGGTGTTTGTACCTCTGAAAGTAACACTAGTGATGAGGAAGTGACATTTGAAGAATTGGCTGATACTTACAAGAAATTGTGTATCAGAAGTGCTGAAGTCTGTGTGCAAAATGAGAGACAAACAAAATGTTAGAACAAAGTTTGAATCTACTACCCTATGTTTAAGTTTTGATGATAACAAAGTGAAAAGATATATTATTTATATGATTCATGTATGAACTATCTGCTGCCTAAATTACTACGTTCTGATTTGCAGATACTCTGATTGATACAAGCAAGATCACACCTAATCAGCATCAGAATTTGGTTCCTGACATCAGCATCAGAAGTTACCATATCAGAATGTCAGAATCAGAAGATCAACTCACGTATATGCTGAAGTCTGATGAACAGAACTGCGCTCAACACTCTGATAAAGAAACACAACAGTTCATCAGCAGCTAAGCAGAGTCAGAATGAGCCAAGCCAGAACTTGCATTAAGTAAGCAACGGTACTGTGCATTGAAAGCAAATTAATACCAACGGCCTCATTCCAGACAAGATCTGCTCGATAAGGAAAGTTTGTTAATAGCATTGAATCAAGAATATTGCTCCAACGTTCAACATCTCAGTGCTATATAAACAAGACTTTGAAGATTGAATTGGCTAATGCTCTCCAAATCTTTACACGCATAAAAAGCTGATCAAAATCTTCCTTCTCTCAGTTTGCTAAACACTACACATTCTCATATTCAATCATTGTTTAGCAATCTAGTTTCTAAGCTTTAAGTTGTGTATACATCACAGTTGTGATACAGTTTTGTAGAAAACATTCACACACTTAGATTTATCTTCTTTGTAAGAAAGTGTTTCCTTGACAAACCGGGTTGTGGTTTGCATCAAGAAGGCTTTAGCAGTTGTTAAAGCAGTCTGTAATATTCAGTTGAATATAGTGGATTAAGACCTCGTTGGAGAGAGGAGAAATCACCTTGACGGGTGGACTGGAGTAGTTTGAGATCAAACGAACCAGGATAAAAATATCTTGTTCATTGCATTGATTTTCAGTTTTACAATTCAACCCCCCCTTCTTGTGTTTTTCACTACTTCAATTGGCATCAGAGCGCCTGGTTCTGAGCTAAAACACTTAACCGTGTCAGTACAAGATCCAGCGTCAGAAAAACACAATGGCAGGAAACTATTCTAACACCAGCAATGACAACAATGAGGACAGAGACAGATTCAGCGGCAAACCTCCAGTCTTTGATGGAGAAAACTTTGATTACTGGAAAGACAGAATTGAAAGCTTCTTTCTGGCACATGATGCTGATCTGTGGGATATGGTGACAGACGGATACACGCACCCTGTGAATGCAAGCGGTCAGAAGATTGATAGAAAAACAATGTCTGACCAACAAAAGCGTGACTTCAAGAATCACCACAAGGCCAGAACCATCCTCCTCAGCGCCATCTCCTATACTGAATATGAAAATATCTCCAACAGAGACACAGCAAAGAATATTTTTGACTCACTCAGAATGACGCATGAGGGCAACGTTCAGGTCAAAGAAACTAAAGCTCTGGCGCTCATTCAGAAGTATGAGGCGTTCAAAATGGAAGAATCTGAATCCATTGAAACAATGTTCTCAAGATTCCAGATTCTGGTAGCTGGTCTCAAGGTTCTGGACAAAGGATACTCTACTGCTGACCATGTCAAGAAAATCATCAGAAGTTTACCCAAGCAGTGGAGACCAATGGTTACAGCTCTGAAGCTAGCTAAAGATCTCAACAAAATCACTCTGGAGGAACTTATCAGCTCCCTCAGAAGTCATGAGATAGAGCTAGAAGCTGACGAGCCTCAGAAGCAAGGTAAGCCTTTAGCATTAAAATCTAACAAAAAATTTGAGTCTAAAGTTTTGCAGGCAGTTGAAGAAACATCTGATGGATCCTCATCAGAAGAAGACGAACTCTCCCTCCTTTCCAGAAGAGTAAATCAACTGTGGAAGCAAAGACAAAGGAAGTTCAGGAATCCCAGAAGATCTGATCAGAACGAGTCTTCTTCCAGATACAGAAGGACAGATTCTTCCTCTGGATACAGAAGATCTGAAGGCTCCTCTAGCAGCAAAAAGCCAAACACCAAGGACATCATCTGCTATGAGTGCAATGAGCAAGGACACTATAAGAGTGACTGCCCAAAGCTTCAGAGGGAAAAGCCCAAAACGAAGTTTGGAAGAGAGAAGAAGAAAAGTCTCATGGCTACATGGGATGACTCTGACTCGTCTGAAGCTGACTCAAAATCAGATGATGAGAGGGCAAACATAGCTCTCATGGCTAACATCTCAGAAGATAGTGAAGCTTTTGAATCAGACTCAGAATCAGATACTGAAGAGGTATTTCCTAACTTTGCTGTTAACTTTACCAAGGCTGAACTTGCTGAAAGCCTTAATGAGATTTTGGAACGGTATCGGCAAATTAGAGTTAAATTCAGAGACCTGAAAAGGAATCTTGAATCTGACTCTAATAAGACTGAGAGTCTCAAATTGGAGAATTCTGAGCTGAGAAATAAGATTTCAAAATTAGAAAACACTTTACAAAACTCTCAGAAGGAACCAATTTCTGAAACTCCCAGCAACGCTGATGAGATCATCAAGGAGTATGATCACAGTTTCCAGAAGTTCCTCGCTAAAAGCATAGATAGAAGCAAAATGGCTTCAATGATCTATGGAGTTAGCAGAAACGACAGGAAAGGAATAGGATACCAAGGTAAGGTTCCTACACCAAAGAATGTCATGGACTTAATCATTAAACACACACCTCTGAATTCATATTTTGTGTATGGTCACACACATGATATTAAATACACTAGCAGTAAGCACTCTGTGAAACCAAAATTCAACCAGAGTTTTGGTAAAACTAACAAATCAGGACCCAAGAAAATCTGGGTACCTAAGGATAGAATAATACATGTTGCAGATATCTTTAGCAGCAAGTCAGAAACACCAGTCATGGTACCTGGACTCTGGCTGCTCGGGACACATGACAGGAAGAAGGCATATGTTCCAAAGCCTGGAACTTAAGCCTGGAGGCCACGTTGGCTTTGGAGGTAATCAGAGGGGAAAAATAATTGGCTCTGGAACTGTAGGTAATGGAAATCTTCCCTCTATTAATAATGTTCTGCTAGTAGATGGATTGATGCATAATCTGTTATCCATAAGTCAATTAAGTGATAACGGTTATGATATAATCTTTAATCAAAAATCATGTAAAGCTGTTAGTCAGAAAGATGGGACTATCCTGTTTAATGGTAAGAGGAAAAACAACATTTACAAAATCAAACTTTCTGAACTAAAGAGTCAGAATGTAAAATGTCTTCTGTCTGTTAACAACGAGCAGTGGATCTGGCACAGAAGATTGGGGCATGTTAGTATGAGAAGAATATCTCAGATTAACAAACTCAATCTGGTCAGAGGACTTCCTAATTTGAAGTTCAATTCAGATGCTCTGTGTGAAGCATGTCAGAAAGGCAAGTTTGCAAAACCTTCTTTTAAATCCAAAAATGTTGTTTCTACCTCTAAGCCATTAGAACTTTTGCACATTGACTTATTTGGACCAGTTAAAACTGCTTCAGTCAGTGGTAAGAAGTATGGGTTAGTAATCGTAGATGACTATAGCAGATGGACATGGGTAAAGTTCTTAAGACACAAGGACGAGTCACACTCTGTGTTTGTTACCTTCTGTAACCAAGTTCAGAATGAAAAGGATCTTAGAATCGTTAAAGTCAGAAGTGATCATGGTGGAGAATTTGAAAGCAAAGATTTCGAGTCATTCTTTAATGACAGAGGCATTCTGCATGATTTCTCTTGTCCTAGAACTCCCCAACAAAATGGAGTTGTAGAACGAAAGAACAGAACATTGCAAGAAATGGCCAGAACCATGATCAATGAGACAAACGTTGCTAAGACCTTCTGGGCAGAGGCAATAAACACAGCGTGCTACATTCAGAATAGAATCTCAATAAGACCTATTCTGGAAAAGACTCCATATGAATTGTGGAAGAACAGAAAGCCCAACATTTCATATTTTCATCCATTTGGATGTACTTGCTTTATATTAAATACAAAGAATTATTTGAACAAGTTTGACTCTAAAGCACAGAAGTGTATCATGTTAGGATACTCTGAACGCTCAAGAGGGTACAGAGTATACAATATAGAAACACAGATTGTGGAAGAATCAATCAGTGTTCGTTTTGATGATAAGCTTGACTCTGAAAAGTCAAAGCAGAATGAAGTTTTTGCAGGTATGGAAATTGAATTTACAGGTTCTGAAGACAAGTCATCAGAAGCTCTCAACACAGACACTCCTTCAACGTCTGAAAGGAGAACTGCTAGCAATCCTACAACAGCTACTGATCAACCTCAGAAGAGATTACCCAGAAGCAGCTTGGATCACCCAGAAGAGACTATCTTAGGAAGAAAGGAAGATCCAATCAGAACAAGAGCAAGCTTCAGAAACTCTGAAGAAACTCTCATGGGACTTGTATCTCTGATTGAACCTTCTTCTATTGATGAAGCACTTCTGGATAATGACTGGATTCTGGCAATGCAAGAAGAGCTGAATCAATTCACCAGAAACGACGTATGGGATCTCGTTCCCAGACCAAAAGGATTCAACGTCATTGGAACAAGATGGGTGTTCAGAAACAAGCTAAATGAACAAGGTGAAGTCATCAGAAACAAGGCACGACTGGTTGCACAAGGTTATAGTCAGCAAGAGGGGATAGACTATATAGAAACCTTTGCCCCAGTCGCCAGGTTAGAATCTATCAAACTTTTAATTTCATTTGCTGTTAATAGAGGCATCACTCTGTATCAGATGGATGTCAAAAGTGCATTCTTAAATGGTTATATAGAAGAAGAAGTCTATGTACACCAACCCCCTGGTTTTGAAAATACAAAACATCCAGAACATGTTTTCAAACTAAAGAAGTCACTATATGGTCTGAAACAAGCTCCCAGAGCTTGGTATGAAAGGCTAAGTAACTTTCTATTAGAAAATGAATTCACCAGAGGGAAAGTGGACACTACTCTATTCTGTAAATCAGTTAAGAATGACATCTTAGTCTGTCAAATTTATGTTGATGATATTATTTTTGGTTCTACTAATCCTTCTCTTGGAAGAAAATTTGCTAAGTGTATGCAGGCAGAATTTGAGATGAGCCTCATGGGGGAACTGAAATTCTTTCTAGGAATTCAGATCAATCAAACTCCAGAGGGAACTTACATTCATCTGAGCAAATACATCAGAGATCTTCTGAAGAAATTTGACCTCTCAGAATGTAAGCCATCAAAGATTCCAATGCATCCCACGTGCATTCTGGAAAGAGAAGAGGTAAGCAAAAATGTAGAACAGAAAGTCTACAGAGGTATGATTGGTTCTCTCCTCTATCTGACTGCTTCAAGACCTGACATGTTATTCAGTGTTTGTATCTGTGCTAGATTCCAATCAGATCCTAGAGAATCTCACTTAACAGCTTTTAAGCGAATTTTCAAGTATCTGAAAGGTACTACTAATCTGGGTTTGTTTTATAGAAAATCTAGTGATTACAGCTTAGTAGGCTACTGCGATGCTGATTTTGCTGGAGACAGAGTGGAACGTAAAAGTACTTCTGGAAGGTGCCAGTTTCTGGGAGAAAATCTGATCTCTTGGTCCAGCAAAAGGCAATCAACAATTGCACTATCAACAGCAGAAGCTGAGTACATAGCAGCAGCAGGATGTAGCACACAAATGCTCTGGATGAAAAGTCAGCTTGAAGACTTCCAGATTTTTGAGACTAACATTCCTATACTCTGTGATAATACTTCTGCTATTTGCTTAAGTAAGAATCCCATTTTACATTCTAGAGCTAAGCATATAGAAATAAAACATCACTTCATTAGGGACTATATTCAGAAAGGAATTTTGAACTTAAAATTTATAGATACAGACCATCAATGGGCTGATATCTTTACTAAACCCCTTTCAGAAGATAGGTTTAATTTCATTCTGAAACATCTCAGCATGAAAGTCTGTCCAGAGTGAAAATGTTTTAATTCCATATATTTACCTTCAGAATGTAATTGTTTTACTGTGAACTTCTGATCAATCTTCTTTCAGAAAGATAGAACATGCAGATTGTATCAGATGCAAGTCTAAAGATCTGAGAGTCTATGCTCAAAGACAGACGTGCTGATCACTACATCAAACAAGTGTCATCCAATCATCAGCAAATCTCTGAAGCAGAACGCGTGCATGCTTCTGAGAAGGCAAAGCGCTGATTGGGTGCATTGAGACACATGTCTGGTAACCGTTTTTAAGTATCTTTCTCAAATCCCCCAAAATCAGCAAGCATTTAATAAAAGTAATCATGCTTTTAAAATGCAATCATGATTTTTCTCTTTCTTAAAAACGTTTATTTTTTCAAAATATTCTGAAACTCTATTTAAACACATTAACCTCTCATTCTAATTTTTTACAATTTCTCACTAATTCTCAAGCATTCTCAGCATTTTTCTGTGTTCATCTCTTGCAAAACCCTTTTTCTCAATTTCTTCTCAAAATCTTTTAGTGTGAACATGGCAACCTCCAGCAGTGCTTCTGCAGGTCCTCAGAAGAAAGCATCATCTGAACAGTATCAAGTGCCATTCAGAACACTCCTCACTCCTGTGAAGAATCTTGAAGTGCTATCTGAATTGATCATTGATTTTGGAAGCTTGAAGGAGAACGGTTTTGAACTAACAGAAGAAATTAGGGCACAGAAATGGGAAAGGTATTTTGACAGGTTGGTTGGACCAACATTCCCTATGTTAGTCAAGGAATTCTGGATTCATGCGAAGGCTTCAACGCATCTAGTCACCTCCTTCGTTATGGGGAAGAAGATTGTGATCACTGAGGATCACATAGCAAGCTTAATCGGTTACAGTGGTGGTGGCGTCCGCTGTGTTGATATGGCTGAGAGATGTGCTGACGTGGGCGTGATAGCTGCAAGGATTTTCACCCATGGGGTTCCCAGCAGCAAGATCAAAGATCTGAAGGATCATCACAGAGTTTGGGCTAAGATAATTCTGGGGTGCTTCAACCATAGGAAGCCAACTAGTTCACCTGATTACATAAATGTGGATCAGCAGTTTCTGATCTACTTTATTGATCAGAAGGTAAAAATTAACTTGGATCATCTTCTGTTCAACCACCTCAGAACAAGTGTGAAGGAAACCAGGGAAGAAGAAAGAACAAAGAGGGATTGGATACCCTTTGGAAGGTTGATATCAGATATTCTGATAGAGAATAGGCTGATAGAGCATCTGATAGAAGCTCAAGAGTTAAGCACCATTGAACCAACAGTTGGGAAGCCTCTGAACGCAAAGAACTTGAAGAAAATGAAGTTGATAGAGAATATCAAAAAGGAACCCAACGCTACTCCTATTGCTGATATCACCAGCAGAAGAGTTCCACTGAGTGACTTTCCTTTATTTTATGAGATAGAATCTAAACCAGAGGTGGTTCTCAGATACTTAGATGCGTGCAAGGCAGATGGTACAGATCCAAATCTGATTATCAAAGCTCTGCATCAACCTCAACAAGAAGTGACTCTGAAGAAGACGAAGAAGAGGAAGGCACCTTCAGAAGGATCATCCCAGCAGACACCCAAGAAAAGAGGTAATTTATCTGCTGCTTCTGTTTTAAATTCTTCTACTATTCCAGCATCTATTCCTCCTCCAACCTCTCATAGAATCTCAATGCCCATCCCAACAATAGATGAAACTGAACCATAAGATGACCCTTCTGAGGCATTAAAACTCAGAAGACCCAGAACCAAACATCCCAAACCAATATCAACAACATCAGCAATTGACAAAGTGATGTCTGACATTGATCAACACACTTCTGATCACTCCGCCAATCCAAACTCTGAACCAAAAATTGTCCCTCCTCCACAACCAGAACAACAGCAATCTGCTGAAGAACCAGAACAACAACAACCTCTCTCATCAATTCCAGAAGAACCCCTTATCCCTGAACAACCAGAAATTCCAACAACTTCTCCTCAACCAGCAAGTCCGTCTCCCTCTCCTCAACCAAAAATTCATCCACCATCACCTCAACCTGAGTTTCATAACTCTGAAACTCCTTCTCCTCAACCATCTGAACCTCATTCACCACAACCATCACCTCTGGCAATCCAGCTGCCAGGTGGAACAACAATCACCTTGGCACAGTTGCCATCCTCACCAGAATCTACACCACCAAATACTCCCAAAACACCAAACAGTCCAATCATAATTTCTGATTCTCCCACTCCATCTCCAAAACAAACAGCTGCCAAGCAAACCACCGAAAACCCTAGCAGGACCTTCATAGACTTAACCAGTATTGACCGTCTTGCTGATATGAAACATAAAATAGCCATCCCTAAACCAAAACAACCAGATGTCGGCTCTGGTATTATGAATTTTGAAACAGGTGTGCAGCAATGGATTGCTTCTTTGAAGCAAGTCTGTCCTGGAATGATTGACCCAGCTGCTTCTGATCATCTCTGGTCACAATTCAGACTTTGGGTACGTGCTGAAGCCCTCAAGTTGCAGGATATCAACTATGAGCAGGCACAACAGAATTTCAGCAAGCTTCTGAATGAAGTTGGAAGTCAGCTACTGAAGGAAGATATGCTCCCTCTAGATAGTGAACCTTGGTCTGAGAAACAGCTAGCTTCAAAGGTGCAACCAGAAGAAGACAAGACCATTCAAGCTGAAGCAAGTCAAGCAGAAGATGTTGCAGAAAGCTCTCAGAAGCTTCCTGCTTCTGATGTTTCTCAAGCTGCCTTGGACAGGAAGACTCTGGAAGAGCTGAAGCTGAATGACATGCGTCTGCAGCAGAGGATGGATGAAAACGACCAGAAGATGAAAGAAAGAATGGATGTGCAGGATAGCAAGATTGACACTGTTGTCATCATGGTGCACAAGCAGAATGAGACTGCTGATCAGATCAAAGCCATGCTGGAGAACCTGTTCACACGCTTTCCTCCCCAACCTTTGTTTTTTCATTCATGTCTTTTTCATGTTTTCTTTGATTTTCTGATGTACTATTTGAATATGTTTTGTTTGATTCTGAACCTTTTAATATGACAAGTTTTTCTGATCTTAATTGTTTTAGCACTCACCTACACTTTTTGATTGCTGACAAAAAGGGGGAGAACAAGAATGATATTTTAAACAATAACGGTTAACTAAGACATAAATTCTCAAACATTCTAACTCTATTATACTTGAAAAAGTTTTTTTTGTTTTGCTTAAAGTCTACAGGTACAAGGAAGCTCCTGGACACTCTGAAGACTAAAAGCTATGAAGCTCTGATCCGCTCTGATACTCTGATCCAAAGCAAAGCTCTGACAAGAAAAGCTCTGATACGCTGATATGAAGCTCTGCTCTGATATACTGATCCAAAGCTTCTGATAGTCAAAGACTCTGATACTCTGATGTTCAAAGAAAGGCAAAAAGATCTGATCCTGAAGAACACTTGTAATCAAAGGGAAGTAATAAACTCATGGGGAGTATCTCTCAACTCTGATATCTTTTTACTCCTTATCCTTGATAACCTCTTACTCTGATGCATCTCTCTGATACCTTTTCACGTTATTTTCATTTAAAAATATCTAGTTTTTGTCATCATCAAAAAGGGGGAGATTGTTAGAACAAAGTTTGAATCTACTACCCTATGTTTAAGTTTTGATGATAACAAAGTGAAAAGATATATTATTTATATGATTCATGTATGAACTATCTGCTGCCTAAATTACTACGTTCTGATGTGCAGATACTCTGATTGATACAAGCAAGATCACACCTAATCAGCATCAGAATTTGGTTCCTGACATCAGCATCAGAAGTTGCCATATCAGAATGTTAGAATCAGAAGATCAACTCACGTATATGCTGAAGTATGATGAACAGAATTGCGCTCAACACTCTGATAAAGAAACATAACAGTTCACCAGCAGCTAAGCAGAGTCAGAATGAGCCAAGCCAGAACTTGCATTAAGTAAGCAACGGTACTGTGCATTGAAAGCAAATTAATACCAACGGCCTCATTCCAGACAAGATCTGCTCGATAAGGAAAGTTTGTTAATAGCATTGAATCAAGAATATTGCTCCAACGTTCAACATCTCAGTGCTATATAAACAAGACTTTGAAGATTGAATTGGCTAATGCTCTCCAAATCTTTACACGCATAAAAAGCTGATCAAAATCTTCCTTCTCTCAGTTTGCTAAACACTACACATTCTCATATTCAATCATTGTTTAGCAATCTAGTTTCTAAGCTTTAAGTTGTGTATACATCACAGTTGTGATACAGTTTTGTAGAAAAAATTCACACACTTAGATTTATCTTCTTTGTAAGAAAGTGTTTCCTTGACAAACCGGGTTGTGGTTTGCATCAAGAAGGCTTTAGCAGTTGTTAAAGCAGTCTGTAATATTCAGTTGAATATAGTGGATTAAGACCTCGTTGGAGAGAGGCGAAATCACCTTGACGGGTGGACTGGAGTAGTTTGAGATCAAACGAACCAGGATAAAAATATCTTGTTCATTGCATTGATTTTCAGTTTTACAATTCAACCCCCCCTTCTTGTGTTTTTCACTACTTCAATTGGCATCAGAGCGCCTGGTTCTGAGCTAAAACACTTAACCGTGTCAGTACAAGATCCAGCGTCAGAAAAACACAATGGCAGGAAACTATTCTCACACCAGCAATGACAACAATGAGGACAGAGACAGATTCAGCGACAAACCTCTAGTCTTTGATGGAGAAAACTTTGATTACTGAAAAGACAGAATTGAAAGCTTCTTTCTGGCACATGATGCTGATCTGTGGGATATGGTGACAGACGGATACACGCACCCTGTGAATGCAAGCGGTCAGAAGATTGATAGAAAAACAATGTCTGACCAACAAAAGCGTGACTTCAAGAATCACCACAAGGCCAGAACCATCCTCCTCAGCGCCATCTCCTATACTGAATATGAAAATATCTCCAACAGAGACACAACAACGAATATTTTTGACTCACTCAGAATGACGCATGAGGGCAATGTTCAGGTCAAAGAAACTAAAGCTCTGGCGCTCATTCAGAAGTATGAGGCGTTCAAAATGGAAGAATCTGAATCCATTGAAACAATGTTCTCAAGATTCCAGATTCTGGTAGCTGGTCTCAAGGTTCTGGACAAAGGATACTCTACTGCTGACCATGTCAAGAAAATCATCAGAAGTTTACCCAAGCAGTGGAGACCAATGGTTACAGCTCTGAAGCTAGCTAAAGATCTCAACAAAATCACTCTGGAGGAACTTATCAGCTCCCTCAGAAGTCATGAGATAGAGCTAGAAGCTGACGAGCCTCAGAAGCAAGGTAAGCCTTTAGCATTAAAATCTAACAAAAAATTTGAGTCTAAAGTTTTGCAGGCAGTTGAAGAAACATCTGATGGATCCTCATCAGAAGAAGACGAACTCTCCCTCCTTTCCAGAAGAGTAAATCAACTGTGGAAGCAAAGACAAAGGAAGTTCAGGAATCCCAGAAGATATGATCAGAACGAGTCTTCATCCAGATACAGAAGGACAGATTCTTCCTCTGGATACAGAAGATCTGAAGGCTCCTCTAGCAGCAAAAAGCCAAACACCAAGGACATCATCTGCTATGAGTGCAATGAGCAAGGACACTATAAGAGTGACTGCCCAAAGCTTCAGAGGGAAAAGCCCAAAAAGAAGTTTGGAAGAGAGAAGAAGAAAAGTCTCATGGTTACATGGGATGACTCTGACTCGTCTGAAGCTGACTCAGAATCCGATGATGAGAGGGCAGACATAGCTCTCATGGCTAACATCTCAGAAGATAGTGAAGCTTCTGAATCAGACTCAGAATCAGATACTGAAGAGGTATTTCCTAACTTTGCTGTTAACTTTACCAAGGCTGAACTAGCTGAAAGCCTTAATGAGATTCTGGAACGGTATCAGCAAATTAGAGTTAAATTCAGAGACCTGAAAAGAAATCTTGAATCTGACTCTAATAAGACTGAGAGTCTCAAATTGGAGAATTCTGAGCTGAGAAATAAGATTTCAAAATTAGAAAACACTTTACAAAACTCTCAGAAGGAACCAATTTCTGAAACTCCCAGCAACGCTGATGAGATCATCAAGGAGTATGATCACAGTTTCCAGAAGTTCCTCGCTAAAAGCATAGATAGAAGCAAAATGGCTTCAATGATCTATGGAGTTAGCAGAAACGGCAGGAAAGGAATAGGATACCAAGGTAAGGTTCCTACACCAAAGAATGTCATGGACTTAATCATTAAACACACACCTCTGAATTCACATTTTGTGTATGGTCACACACATGATATTAAATACACTAGCAGTAAGCACTCTGTGAAACCAAAATTCAACCAGAGTTTTGGTAAAACTAACAAATCAGGACCCAAGAAAATCTGGGTACCTAAGGATAGAATAATACATGTTGCAGATATCTTTAGCAGCAAGTCAGAAACACCAGTCATGGTACCTAGACTCTGGCTGCTCGCGACACATGACGGGAAGAAGGCATATGTTCCAAAGCCTGGAACTTAAGCCTGGAGGCCACGTTGGCTTTGGAGGTAATCAGAGGGGAAAGATAATTGGCTCTAGAACTGTAGGTAATGGAAATCTTCCCTCTATTAATAATGTTCTGCTAGTAGATGGATTGATGCATAATCTGTTATCCATAAGTCAATTAAGTGATAACGGTTATGATATAATCTTTAATCAAAAATCATGTAAAGCTGTTAGTCAGAAAGATGGGACTATCCTGTTTAATGGTAAGAGGAAAAACAACATTTACAAAATCAAACTTTCTGAACTAAAGAGTCAGAATGTAAAATGTCTTCTATCTGTTAACAACGAGCAGTGGATCTGGCACAGAAGATTGGGGCATGTTAGTATGAGAAGAATATCTCAGATTAACAAACTCAATCTGGTCAGAGGACTTCCTAATTTGAAGTTCAATTCAGATGCTCTGTGTGAAGCATGTCAGAAAGGCAAGTTTGCAAAACCTTCTTTTAAATCCAAAAATGTTGTTTCTACCTCTAAGCCATTAGAACTTATGCTCATTGACTTATTTGGACCAGTTAAAACTGCTTCAGTCAGTGGTAAGAAGTATGGGTTAGTAATCGTAGATGACTATAGTAGATGGACATGGGTAAAGTTCTTAAGACACAAGGACGAGTCACACTCTGTGTTTGTTACCTTCTGTAACCAAGTTCAGAATGAAAAGGATCTTAGAATCGTTAAAGTCAGAAGTGATCATGGTGGAGAATTTGAAAACAAAGATTTCGAGTCATTCTTTAATGACAGAGGCATTCTGCATGATTTCTCTTGTCCTAGAACTCCCCAACAAAATGGAGTTGTAGAACGAAAGAACAGAACATTGCAAGAAATGGCCAGAACCATGATCAATGAGACAAACGTTGCTAAGACCTTATGGGCAGAGGCAATAAACACAGCGTGCTACATTCAGAATAGAATCTCAATAAGACCTATTCTGGAAAAGACTCCATATGAATTGTGGAAGAACAGAAAGCCCAACATTTCATATTTTCATCCATTTGGATGTACTTGCTTTATATTAAATACAAAGAATTATTTGAACAAGTTTGACTCTAAAGCACAGAAGTGTATCATGTTAGGATACTCTGAACGCTCAAGAGGGTACAGAGTATACAATACAGAAACACAGATTGTGGAAGAATCAATCAGTGTTCGTTTTGATGATAAGCTTGACTCTGAAAAGTCAAAGCAGAATGAAGTTTTTGCAGGTATGGAAATTGAATTTACAGGTTCTGAAGACAAGTCATCAGAAGCTCTCAACACAGACACTCCTTCAACGTCTGAAAGGAGCACTGCTAGCAATCCTACAACAGCTGCTGATCAACCTCAGAAGAGATTACCCAGAAGCAGCTTGGATCACCCAGAAGAGACTATCTTAGGAAGAAAGGAAGATCCAATCAGAACAAGAGCAAGCTTCAGAAACTCTGAAGAAACTCTCATGGGACTTGTATCTCTGATTGAACCTTCTTCTATTGATGAAGCACTTCTGGATAATGACTGGATTCTGGCAATGCAAGAAGAGCTGAATCAATTCACCAGAAACGACGTATGGGATCTCGTTCCCAGACCAGAAGGATTCAACGTCATTGGAACAAGATGGGTGTTCAGAAACAAGCTAAATGAACAAGGTGAAGTCATCAGAAACAAGGCACAACTGGTTGCACAAGGTTATAGTCAGCAAGAGGGGATAGACTATACAGAAACCTTTGCCCCAGTCGCCAGGTTAGAATCTATCAGACTTTTAATTTCATTTGCTGTTAATAGAGGCATCACTCTGTATCAGATGGATGTCAAAAGTGCATTCTTAAATGGTTATATAGAAGAAGAAGTCTATGTACACCAACCCCCTGGTTTTGTAAATACAAAACATCCAGAACATGTTTTCAAACTAAAGAAGTCACTATATGGTCTGAAAGAAGCTCCCAGAGCTTAGTATGAAAGGCTAAGTAACTTTCTATTAGAAAATGAATTCACCAGAGGGAAAGTGGACACTACTCTATTCTGTAAATCAGTTAAGAATGACATCTTAGTCTGTCAAATTTATGTTGATGATATTATTTTTGGTTCTACTAATCCTTCTCTTGGAAGAAAATTTGCTAAGTGTATGCAGGCAGAATTTGAGATGAGCCTCATGGGGGAACTGAAATTCTTTCTAGGAATTCAGATCAATCAAACTCCAGAGGGAACTTACATTCATCAGAGCAAATACATCAGAGATCTTCTGAAGAAATTTGACCTCTCAGAATGTAAGCCATCAAAGATTCCAATGCATCCCACGTGCATTCTGGAAAGAGAAGAGGTAAGCAAAAATGTAGAACAGAAAGTCTACAGAGGTATGATTGGTTCTCTCCTCTATCTGACTGCTTCAAGACCTGACATGTTATTCAGTGTTTGTATTTGTGCTAGATTCCAATCATATCCTAGAGAATCTCACTTAACAGCTGTTAAGCGAATTTTCAAGTATCTGAAAGGTACTACTAATCTGGGTTTGTTTTATAGAAAATCTAGTGATTACAGCTTAGTAGGCTACTGCGATGCTGATTTTGCTGGAGACAGAGTGGAACGTAAAAGTACTTCTGGAAGGTGCCAGTTTCTGGGAGAAAATCTGATCTCTTGGTCCAGCAAAAGGCAATCAACAATTGCACTATCAACAGCAGAAGCTGAGTACATAGCAGCAGCAGGATGTAGCACACAAATGCTCTGGATGAAAAGTCAGCTTGAAGACTTCCAGATTTTTGAGAGTAACATTCCTATACTCTGTGATAATACTTCTGATATTTGCTTAAGTAAGAATCCCATTTTACATTCTAGAGCTAAGCATATAGAAATAAAACATCACTTCATTAGGGACTATATTCAGAAAGGAATTTTGAACTTAAAATTTATAGATACAGACCATCAATGGGCTGATATCTTTACTAAACCCCTTTCAGAAGATAGGTTTAATTTCATTCTGAAACATCTCAGCATGAAAGTCTGTCCAGAGTGAAAATGTTTTAATTCCATATATTTACCTTCAGAATGTAATTGTTTTACTGTGAACTTCTGATCAATCTTCTTTCAGAAAGATAGAACATGCAGATTGTATCAGATGCAAGTCTAAAGATCTGAGAGTCTATGCTCAAAGACAGACGTGCTGATCACTACATAAAACAAGTGTCATCCAATCATCAGCAAATCTCTGAAGCAGAACGCGTGCACGCTTCTGAGAAGGCAAAGCGCTGATTGGGTGCATTGAGACACATGTCTGGTAACCGTTTTTAAGTATCTTTCTCAAATCCCCCAAAATCAGCAAGCATTTAATAAAAGTAATCATGCTTTTAAAATGCAATCATGATTTTTCTCTTTCTTAAAAACGTTTATTTTTTCAAAATATTCTGAAACTCTATTTAAACACATTAACCTCTCATTCTAATTCTTTACAGTTTCTCACTTATTCTCAAGCATTCTCTGCATTTTTCTGTGTTCATCTCTTGCAAAACCCTTTTTCTCAGTTTCTTCTCAAAATCTTTTAGTGTGAACATGGCGACCTCCAGCAGTGCTTCTGCAGGTCCTCAGAAGAAAGCATCATCTGAACAGTATCAAGTGCCATTCAGAACACTCCTCACTCCTGTGAAGAATCTTGAAGTGCTATCTGAATTGATCATTGATTTTGGAAGCTTGAAGGAGAACGGTTTTGACCTAACAGAAGAAATTAGGGCACAGAAATGGGAAAGGTATTTTGACAGGTTGGTTGGACCAAGATTCCCTATATTAGTCAAGGAATTCTGGATTCATGCGAAGGCTTCAACGCATTTAGTCACCTCCTTCATTATGGGGAACAAGATTGTGGTCACTGAGGATCACATAGCAAGGTTAATCGGTTACAGTGGCGGTGGCGTCCGCTGTGTTGATATGGCTGAGAGATGTGCTGACGTGGGCGTGATAGCTGCAAGGATTTTCACCCATGGGGTGCCCAGCAGCAAGATCAAAGATCTGAAGGATCATCACAGAGTTTGGGCTAAGATAAATCTGGGGTGCTTCAACCATAGGAAGCCAACTAGTTCACCTGATTACATAAATGTGGATCAGCAGTTTCTGATCTACTTTATTGATCAGAAGGTAAAAATCAACTTGGCTCATCTTCTGTTCAACCACCTCAGAACAAGTGTGAAGGAAACCAGGGAAGAAGAAAGAACAAAGAGGGATTGGATACCCTTTGGAAGGTTGATATCAGATATTCTGACAGAGAATAGGCTGATAGAGCATCTGATAGAAGCTCAAGAGTTAAGCACCATTGAACCAACAGTTGGGAAGCCTCTGAACGCAAAGAACTTGAAGAAAATGAAGTTGATAGAGAATATCAAAAAGGAACCCAGAGCTACTCCTATTGCTGATATCACCAGCAGAAGAGTTCCACTGAGTGACTTTCCTTTATTTTGAGATAGAATCTAAACCAGAGGTGAAACTGTGGCACCAAAAACTTGGCCATCTTCATCTAAGAGGAATGAAAAGGATTATCTCCATGGAAGCAGTCAGAGGGATTCCAAGACTGCAAATTGATGAAGGGAGAGTTTGTGGTGAATGTCAGGTTGGTAAGCAGAATAGGATGTCACATCCAAAGTCAAGACATCTGACCACCTCTAAGGTTCTGGGACTTCTACATATGGATCTGATGGGACCAATGCAAGTGGAAAGTCTTGGTGGACAGAGATATGCCTATGTTGTTGTGGATGACTATTCCAGATTCACCTGGATTAACTTCATTAAGGAAAAATCTGATGTATTTGAAGTTTTTAAAGAACTGTGCAAAAGAATTCAGAGAGAAGGGTGTATTGTCAGAATCAGAAGTGATCATGACAAGGAATTTGAAAACAACAAGTTTAATAAGTTATGTTCCTCAGAAGAAATTAGTCATGAATTCTCTTCTCCTATAACTCCCCAACAAAATGGAGTTGAAGAGAGGAAAAATAGGATCATACAGGAATCTGCCAGAACTATGATACATGCCAAAAGACTCCCTTTTTGTGCTGAGGCTGAATACATTGCATCTGGTAGCAGCTGTTCTCAAATTATCTGGATAAAACAGATGCTCACTGAGTATAATGTCTCACAAGATGTTGTGACATTATACTGTGACAATCTGAGTACAATCAATATTTCCAAGAACCCTATTCAGCATAGCAGGACCAAGCACATTGACCTTAAAAATTACTTTATCAGAGACCTTGTAGAGGAGAAGACAATTAAACTGGAACATGTTGCCATTAAGCTACAGTTGGCTGACATTTTTACCAAGGCTCTTGATGCAAATCAATTTGAAAACTTGAGGGGCAAGTTGGGTATTTGCCAACATGAGAAATTATAGCAATTAATTTTGCTCAAAACAAGGGTTGAAGGAGTTATTTTTGTTAAGTCTATTTTAAGTGGGTTAATCATATATTTCCCCAATTCTTTCAAAATTATTAAGAAGTTTAATAGACACACATTTGCCTCCTTCCTCTCTCGACTTTGCAACAACTCTCATTCTCTCAATCAAAGTTTTCTCTCTAGTTGGTACTGGTTTTCTAAGACTATCAAAATGTCTCAAACATCATCCTCATCCAAGACGATCGTTTCATCTTCATCATCTGATCAAGATTCTCAGGAAATCACCTCATGCATGGATTCTGAAGTCCTGGAGATTACTCCTCTTAGAGAAATGGCAACTAACCCTTCCAAGGTCAAAAAGCTGAGAACAAGGCATGCAGGAAGGTCTCAGGCTACTTCATCCGGTAATCCCTCTCAACCTTCATCTTCTGTACCAAATAGGGAAGGATCAGATTATGTACATCAAGCAATAGCTAGGCTTGTTACAAGAATCCTGAGTGAGAACCACTCTGTACCTGGGATTTCTGTTCCATTAAATCAAAAATCAGCAAGCCCAAATGTTGAAGCAAATCCAGATGTCTCTGAGAATGTTGAGACACCAAATGACAACATTCAAAAATCATCTGAAAACCTTGATGATATTCAGAACCCCTCAGAAAAGAATGTTGAACCACCTGTTATTGATGTGTATGAGGAATACTCAGACAAAGACCTAATTGCAAATATCAACCCTAGCATAGCTAGGAGAATGATGAACATGAAGGGTAATCAAGATGCAGCAAAATGTCTGACCAAAGAGAAACCTGCTGATAAGAAAACCAGGTCTGAAGGCAAGACTGGTACTATGAAGACTGGACTGTCCAAAGGGAAGGTGAAAGCCCAAGTGCATACTGGGAGTCTCTCAAAGCCTGCAAGACAACCAATAACAAAGAAGAGAAAAGAACCTGAGCCTACTGATTCTGATGAGGAATCAGAATTTGAAATTGATGCTGAAGACATTCCTCTCAGAAGAAAACTCCCTTCCAGCAAAATGGCTAGAGTTCCTGAAGTCCCCACTGACAACATTTCATTTCACCACCCTGAAAATGCCAACAGATGGAAGTATGTTTGCCTGAAGAAAATAGCTCCACTGATGCTGATGATGTTGGTGCAAGTGTCTTCAGATTTTATTTGTTGTTTTTATTACCTATTTTGGATAACTGTATATCATTTAAGTACATGCATCTTTGGCCCATTTGTGGCTAAAGAGGGGGAGATATTTTGTGTTAATTACTTGGTAGACATTATATTTTTCTGCAGTCATATTCATTTTGCTGCTCTATATTCTCTGATTTCTTAGGGCTTTTAGCCAAAAATCTGCCAAAGGGGGAGTTTGTAAGTGTTTAGTTATTGGCATGTATTTTTGGTAAAACCAGGTGTGTAAATGTCATGACTGATGTCATAACATTCTGGATTATTAGGTTCTTTATGCCGAAAAAGTATGGCATACAGTAGCTACTGTGTATGAGTGTGTATCTGAGCATTTTGCAAAATATCACATTTATTGCCTTCTACCAAAATCAGTAAACAGGAATTCTGATGTCATAACAAATGTTAAGACATCCTGTACTGATCTAACAGATATGCAGTTTGGTTAATTCTGAGATTTTTCAGGAAGATGACTCATTCTTTCCAGAACAGAATCTCACGTGGACTTTAGGTTAACCTAGCTCAACCCTAATCTGGTTGATAAAGTCTTGTGACCAAGTCTTAAGGTTAAACCTAATTAACCCTAGCTTTTTGTGGAAACCCTAACTGAAGAAACAGCTGCTATATATTCAACAGGATTGCTGTTTGGAAAATATCTCTTTGGACTGAAGATCAATTAGGAGCTGTATAGTTTTAACTGCTGTAATCCAAGCAAGTATCATTGTGATAAGTGACTTGGAATAGGTTTTGATTGTAAGGGTTTTTGTATCACTCAAAGCTTTGAAGCAAGAGTGTTTGTGTCTCTTGACTAAAGCTTTGAAGCAAAGTCAAGTTAGGTTTATGTATCACTCAAAGCTGTGAAGCAAGAGTGTTTGTGTTACTTGATTAAAAAGCTGTGAAGCATAATCAAGTGTATGTTCTGAAGAGTGTCTTCATTAATTCATTAGTCAATTGTTTTAAGTATCACTACTGTGATTGAGGGGGAGTGAGTAGGAACTCAGGTTTAAGTAGAACTTAGATTGAAGTTGCATTGGGTAGGTCTTAAGTGAAGGAGATAAACTGGTTGGTTTATTCCTGAATTAATATCTCTTATAGTGGATTTCCTCCCTGGCTTGGTAGCCCCTAGAGTAGGTGTTATTTCACACTGAACTGGGTAAACAATTGACTGTGTTCTTTACTATTTTTATTTACTGTCTTATAGAAAGTCAGATACGGTGTCATAACATTCACTGTGACATTGAGTATCTGCTGCCAGAATTTCAGGAGGCAAAACTGTAAACGACGTGAAAGCTTCCTTAGTAAGGTAAGAAGGAAAATATTTTACCCTTAAGTTTTCATTATTCGACATATCCCCAGATTCAATCAAATATCTAGCAATATGTTTCACTGTCGACTCTCCAGATTTTCCCCCGAATTTTGTATACTTAGGAATTTTTCATCCTCTAGGGTTTTCATTCTGTAAGATATATTCAGACAAAGGGGAAGAATATGTTGACCTCTGAAGTGTGGTATTCATACCATTCCTAGCCATATTTCTTTCGACAATGGTGGTTAGATTATTTTCTACGGCTAAATCCTCTTGTCGAATTTGTTCAACAATTTGATCAGCCTCTTGATATCGATGTACTAATGCCCTAGGTGGATCGACAATCAAATTCCTTGGAGGTACTATCACTTTTCCCTGATGGGCAATTTCATCCTGTATTTCCCCCATGTCCATTTGACCAGGGGCATCTAGTCGAACAAGTGGCGCCTGTCGAATAGGTTCTTGGGGAGCACCTAAAAAATTACAAAAACGTGTTAATTGGGCAATCACCTGTCGATTTGTTTCAGCGGACTTCCTATTAGTCTCAGCCGACTCTTGTACTATAGGATTAAATACATTATCCATTTGGTTAGTTAACATATTAACCAACTCATTGTTACTATCATCCATTTGTTGCCTTAACACTGCTACTGAAGTGTTAGTTAGAGGTGGTACTATTGGTTGAGAAGGCATTCCTCTAATTTGGTTGCCTCTATTATTTCCTCCTGGTGGAGATCCTTGTAAAGGGGAGTTCAAATTTTTAATATTATCTGACACCACTGTCGCATTTGATGTTGAATGGTATCTTGGCATCATGGAATACGGCATTCCATAAACAGGATCCACATTATCAAAATGAGGCACATTAGGTATGGTGGTCGTAGGCATTACATGCCTTGGGCTTCCCGGTGGAGCCTGAGAAATTTGTGCGGAACCTGCTGCAGTTGACCCGACTGGAGGAAAAAGTGCAACTTGAGAAACTACTGGATCAGTAGTAGTTAAAGTTCGTGACGGTATTTCGTCTAAGTTTGGATTATCAGGAATTGTTATTCTTAATATATGCTTCCTAGATGATGGTTTATTATACTCTTTGGTTAAATTTCCATTTCTAAGTTGCATACACTTAAGACAAATTCTTAGCACTGTGTCCCATCAGGTATCCCAATTTGTTTACTATGGAAAATGGTAAAAAACCGCTGGTCCTCCCAAAGTCCTAAAACTAAGGGTAACTCGTAAGATCGACCGGTTGATCTTAAGACATGTGCTAAGAGTTTTATTATTATGCTTATTCTATCGAAATCCTTATCAAGGGAAATGGTTTTTTGTGATTAAGGGAACAAGTATAACGGCTTTCCACACTATGAATCGATCGACTGACTTGTGACTCGTGATCGACAAAAGGTATTCATATGAAAATAAGATTCAATAAAATAACTGACTGGTGACTCGTGACCGACAAAGTGTATTTAATTGTGTACGCAAAGTAGAAAATAACGTAAAGACTTTTTTTGACAGTACATAGAAATAAAATAAAGTATTCAAAAGAGATAATTGAAAAATAAAGGATTTATATTGAAATAAAAGTGGTGATTCACCTACATCAAGCACTTCTTCACTCTTTGTTTCTTAACGCTCGGAATGACAGAGTTTTGACAAGTGATTTGAGCATACAAGTGAACACACCAAAAAACTACACTAAATCTGCTTATTTATAATATTTACAATGTAACTTCCTAGATGAAATCTACGGACAATATTAAAATCTTGAGACAACTGCTTCACTGGATGTCACCACCTATTTAGAGCTTAAACAAATTGTAAATCGTTGGCAACTGCCGATGACTTTAATATTTAAATCTTCCCGCTCCTAGCTTATGAAAGTAAACCGCTTCTGACTCGCATCGGCACTTTCCCTTTGGCAAGATTTAAAAATCAATAACAACTTCTCTAAGTCCAGAAACCCTTTTGGTTGACAAAAACCAATTTCGACCATTTTCCTTGTCTTTCACCCTTTGGTCGACTAAACCAATTTTGACCATTTCTTAACATATATTCTTTTATTTCCTTTTGGTCGGCTTGGCTCAGTTTCGACAGTTTGGCATGACATTCCCTTTAAACATTAAATCTAGTTTAATAAAACCAAATTTTCAAACATTTTGGCTCCAATTTCCCAAAAACCCCTACTTTAGAGGATGAACCTTAGCTTATGATAATATCCTCATTTAATACACGTGCTTGAATACCTTAAGATTTTTCAAGGTAACACATGGCTTGAGATTTGATCATGTGTTCATAAAAATGACCTATAATTCAAGAATGAATGCTCAACTTCTTCTCTTCGATTCTCCTAGCTCAAAAATGATCTCTTCAAGTTCTTTGACATTTTGGAAAGCTTGAAAAGTTTTCTACAACATTTATGTTGACCACTTTGGCTAAATCAAATTGGAAATAAGTGAAAATTGGCCAAGAAGTTGGGACAAAAATCTTACCAAACTTGTTAAAAATTTCACTAAGTGTTTTGTTAAAAATGTCATAACTTCATGGGCCTATATCTCTTAATCTAAGCATTTTTTGGACACAAACCATAAGGGAAAAAGTTGTAGAATTCATCAAGATCTACAACTTTAATGTTGAAAATTTTCCTTGAATCATCTTGCATCTTGGTGAAAAATTATCATGAAGTAGTGAATTTATCAAGGTTAAAAACACTTAGAATTTTTCTAAGTATTGGAAATCTTGAATTTTTGTTGACTTTCCTTGATCTTCTTTATTCTTGATGATCAAGTTTGATATTTTTGAATGTCTTGATGATTCTTGATCTTTGAAATTCAATGTTGACCAAAAAGTCAAAGTTTGACTTTTTGAGTGTCAGTTGACTTTTCATTAGTTCATCCAAATTTCAACTATCAATCCTTTGACCTTTGAGAATGTTTTGAACCGTGCAATTAATTCAAGATGTTGTGTTTGAGTCCTTAAGATCATGCTTCAAGCCATTAGGTCATGTACTAGGTCAAAAGTCAATGATCAGTCATTCTCAGTCAAAACCTTAATTTTGACAATTTTGCCTCTTTGATGATTTGAATGCTTTCATTGAGGAATTATGATCAACCCTTGATCAAATGATTAATATCACTTCAAAATATTGATGTTGGCAAAAAATATTTAAGTTTTACTGTATATTGATCATAGTTTACTTTTTACCCAATACAACTGATTTTCAGTCATCTGAGCAATTGACTGAGCAATTTTGAGATGCAAGACTTGAAACTTGGAATGAGAATTCTTGGAGACCTATAATGAACCACAAAAGTAACTTGAGGAATTAAAAGTCCAATTACCCTTGAGAAAACCAAACCCCTAATTTGTGGTTTTAGTGCTTAGGAGGTGAGCTTGTCTAATCAACTCTTGAGACTTCTTGAGCATTTGAGATCTTTGTGAGAAATGTATTGAGAAAATAGAGGGAAAATTTTGGGGTACAACAGCTACCCCTGTTCTATCTTCTTAAACCTGAAGATTTAAATTGGCATGTTCGCCATTCGCAACTTGAAGGTGGAAGATGATTGAACACTTAAGTGCCCCGAAATTTGCACTCGCCTATGCATGAAGTAAAACTATTTGTTGATTATATCGAAAATGGGCTTAGAGATTCCATTTGTCGGAGATGGGCTTATAGATGCCATCCAAAGGTAATTGTTGATATAAATATTAGAATGTGTCTACGCTCGACTGTATCTGAAGAGCTTTCCAGAATGAACCTCTGGGAAAGGTGTTTGAGTAAATTCTTATCATATAGATAGTTGCCCCGTCCTGTTTCAGGAATTGGTCTATAATCAGTTTGTTGGTAAACCTGTCTTGTTTCGGGAGTTTATACAATTGGTGATAAAGATAGTCACCCTGTCCTGTTTTGGGAATTGATCTTTATCTGACCATAAAGAAAGGAAGATAGTATCCACGTCCTATTTCAGGAGTTAATCTTCAATCTATTCATGTAGATAGTCGCCCCGTCCTGTTTCAGGAATTGATCTACAATCAGTTTGTTGGTAAACCCATCCTGTTTAGGGAGTTCATACCATTGGTGATAAAGATAGTGTAGCGGTGAAAATCGGAGATCAAGCTATTAATTAACTTGACTCACAAAAAGCAAGAGTCGCCACCGCGCTTTATTATTTCCAAGGAAAAAGGGAAAAGAGCGAAATAAAACCCTAAAATATGCAATGTAAAATAAATACTTAAAAGTAATAAAAATACAATGCGTTTTTGAAAGAGATCGAGAGTTCGGGGGTTGGTTATACAATGGGAAGGTATTAGCACCCAATGCATCTGCGGTACTCCGCAGGAACCTTTTGAAATATCTGTTTTTTGGTTAAAATTGTTTGTTTGATTAAAGTGGTTCGTTTGGCTAAAAATCGGTGTTGGAGAGATTTTGAAGATACGACGACCTAGTGTCGAAGTTTTGACTTAAAAGGTGTGAGTTTGAAAATGGAGTATTTTGGGAAAATTATCTTAAGCAAAATAGTAAACAAACAAAAAAATGAATGAGGGTATTCACACGATTGGATGAGATGTGCTTGATGACATGAAGTCAACAAATTTAATTCTTTCCCTTGGAGTAAATCGAGCGAGCAGAATAAAATAGACATCAAAATATAAACAATCAAAATTCACAAGAAAATAAATATAACGAAACAGATTAATGACCAAGAGGTATCGAGAAATTAAAATGACAGAGATATTTAAATACAAATAAAAGAGAACATAACTAATTATCTAAAGAAGCTATTTGAACTGAATTAAAATAATTAAGATCACTTGCTAAGATAATTCTAAACTAACTACAAGTTCTAAGAATATAAAAATAACTCTAAAAGTACTAAATTAGACCTAAACTAAGTTAAAATTCTAAGGTTATAAAAACAATTCTAAAATTACTAAATTAGATCTAAACCAAATGAAATTTTAAAGTTAATAAATTAAATCTAAAATAAATTAAAATCCTAATGTTGCTAAAACAAATAAAAATTTCAAAGTTGCTAAACTAAATCAAATAAAATTCTGAAGAATTACTAAACTAAATCTAAACTGAATAAAAAATTATAAAGTTATTAAAGCTCCAAAATTACTAAATTATATCTAACCTAATTTAAATATAAACTAAATTCATTATAAAATTCCTAATTAAAATCTAAACTAGATTAATAATAAAAGGAGGTATGAGACATAAACTTAGAGAATTTTAAGGTGAAAATTGGGATGGGCTCAGGTTACTAGTTGGGTTGAAGCCCAAGATGTTTCAAACAAATAAAAAAAAACTAAGGTGTTGTTGGACCGGGGCGGGTCACAGGATAAGGCCCATTGGATATTGGCACTACCTACATCGTTTCATCATTCTGATTCCAAACCTAACCACTATTTTCATGGATCCAACACAATTAGTGAGAAATTAAAATATGAAAAGCAAACCTGAAAATCTTGAATCAAGTATGTATGACTAAAAGAATGCACAATCCGTCGCGTTCTTACTTCTAGTTGAACGAGAGCCCCGTCAAGCCTCCGGTGATTTTGAGGATGAAGAATGTAGCCTTGAATGACGGAAGCTTCTTGAACCTCTTGTGCTAATCTTGCGACGAAGATGAACGGAGAAGTTGTTGATTGCGTGTTGTACAGTTGGGATACCGGATGAAGATTGCGATTGAGGCGTTGAGCTGTGAAGGTGGTGAGCTGGGAGATGGAAGAATACCGGAGGGAATTGGACAGGGTGTTGCGATGGTGACGATGCTGGATGATGGGTAGAGATTTAGTGATAATGATGGCAGGATGACAGTAGAAGGGTGGTTGTGCGGAGTTGTTGGTGGTGATGAGGTCACATTTTGTGGTGAGTTTTGGATTCTCATCGTCATATTCTTCTAAACATATTGGGCATCCATCCTCTTCTTCCATTGAATTTATAGGTTCGCCCAACTTTGAGAGTTCAATTTCAGAATCCTTTGCCGAGTCTAGTTCTAAATCAGTCTAACCTTTGTATTCTGATTCCTTCAGTTCTTCTGACTTAGGTGGGGTTGCGGAAATTGGGAATCGGTGATGACGTGATGATGATGTGCAACTGTTGGGATGTTGATTCCTGTCGGTTGGCCTGAGGAAGCTGGTGCTGTAACAAGAAAGTTACGCCTTTGACAGAACTGGTAGCTCATGAACTGATGATACCGTGCAACTTGACGGTAACAATGAATAGATGAAGATGTGCGATGGGAGCAGCTGAGTTGTGCTTTTGTCTCTCCAACATATGCTAACACCACACTAATTTGAACAATAGTCTGTTCCACAATGTTGCCAGCTTGAGAAAGAGTTTCTTGGCTTTTACCAGGTAACTTAGCCAAAGTAGTAGTATGACTGCCTCCTATTACAGCTAACTTCTCACTTATTGCATCTTGTACCATAACAGCATCAGTGTTGATGGTGAAAACAACATCGGAAGTTCGAACTTCAGTGTCGAAGAAACGGAATATCTGGATCCAAAGCAGCTTCAAGATACTTAATTCTCATCCTTGTTGATTGTCTCGCACCAGTCCACATCTAACAAGATATCTCTGCCCGTGAAGATGCCCAAATAGCAGCACCAACAACCAGAAAGTAGAATACATACTTGACAGCTTCTTGGGTCATCTTGTCTAAATCATCAGCATTGGAACCAAAAGAGTTAACAAGATTAGCAAAGAACCGAAGAAAAAGTGGCAATGAACAACCATGGAGAATTGCTCCAAGAGTTCCAACTGTCATGAGAATATAATCCAGCCCATCAGCAAATTTGAAAAGCTCACCAAATCCAACAGAAGGAACATTCTTAATCTTCTCATTTCCATCAGAAAAGTCACAGCTTTTGTTGTTGGGTAATGAACTTTCCTCTTCCATATGTTCCTTGGATTGATAGATAAACTCGTCACCTTCTCCAGACAAATTTTCTTTATGGTCAAGACCATACCTTTTTGGTCTCAGTAAAAGAAGCTCATCAACGGTGTGATCAGTTATGAAGTGGAGCCAGCCATGCCATTCAGCAGGAACTTGAGATGCGTTGTACCTAGTCTTCTCTGCATATTCAACCCACCTGTGCCTTCCATACTGCGTGTTTTCAGTTTTCTCGTAATACTTGTTACCATGTTTATCAACACCAACAAGTGTTGCCCCAATATTGTGGATCTTGGTTTGCAATAGGTTTCAATCAGGAAGGCATCTCCGGTATCCTTCATCCTTGAGGTATCTGAAGAAGCCGCCGAGACCCTTCTCCCTCACTGTGCTTATGATGCTCTTCACCACCGACGACGCCATGATCTCACCGCCGAGTTCGCTTCGCTTTATGTCGTTTGTATGAAGGTTCTTGGTGGAAGCAGGTTCATAATGGACTGGAGCGTGGATTTCACGAGATTGGTGTTATACTGTAAGAAATGCTTTTATGTTGCTAGAATAGAATAGATATGTGAAGGTTTAAAGGATATTACAAGCTTGCTGTTTATGATTTAAATACAAACATGATTTGAAAAAAAAAGTGGTTTGAATTTGCAGCTTTAATGGAGTAACGTGTATATGTTCTGCAGGATCGTGATATTGGCTTTACTTTGTGAGGTTAGCATAAGGTTTGAGATGAGGTGAGGGATGGAGGAACGTTGGGTTGTAGATGAAGTGGGTATGTGTAATGATGTTTGTATTGCAGAGAGATTGAGTTGGTCTAACAGTGAGAGAGCATGCTGGATTGTGTACCGGCGGTGACAGGTGGTAGAGGACAATGTTGATGTGGTTGTTGGAATGAAGGTCCGTTTGAAGGTTGATAGAAAAGATGGTGATAACAAGTTGTGGGTGGAAGATAATGGAAGAAGAGGAACATTGAAGGGTGGGGGCGCGTATGGAGGGAGCTGTGAGATGAGGGAGATGAGAGTTAGTTACTGTTGCTTTTTGTTTTTTGACAGCAGGTCCCCTCTGAAGCTTGTCCCCAACTTGGAGCCAAGTTATTAGAAAATTCTACAGATTTTTACTTTGTTTTCCCCCCTTCAGAATGAATTTTTTTTGGAGGGAAAAATTGTGAGTCTTGGACAAAATATGATGTGCTGATTCTTCCTTTTTTGATGCAGGATTTGCTTTTCTATTTTTGTGAAAGTTTAGACTTTTTGGACAGATTTTTGGCAAGTTGTGGTGCAGGCAGTAGCATGTTTTTTTGGCAAGTTTTGGGCAGCATTGCAGTAGCATGTTTTTGGGACTGATATGCATACAGTATGGATAATTTTGAAGCAAGGTTTGGACTGTTTTGAAGTGTTTGTAGCAGCTGATTTATGGACAACATTGGTACAAGTTATGGAGCAATTTGATGCATCATGAAGCAAGGAAAATGGGCTTGAAAATAATAGCATAGACTTAGACTTGGTGTTTTGAAATTTGATGAAGGATAGTTTAAAATAGGCTTTAGGATTTACAATGTTTTTTTTTCATGTGATTTTGTGGCTATAATATTTGTAATGAAAATTTGAAATTTGTAACAAGTCTTGAATTTGGATGTAACTTTAAATATTTCATTTGAGTTTGGAATGGATTTGTCTTGAGATTTTTTGAAATTGCAAACTTGAGATATGCCTAAAAATTAGCATGATGCATTCTCCACTTTTGAACTAGACATGACAAATATCCTTGAATCAATGATCTTGAAATTTCCTTTAAAGTTTGTATCAAATTCTTGGATTGAATAAGAACTTTTCCTTAGAAATAGTCCTTGTAGAATTGATGGACTTAGATTCCTTAAATGGTCTTTTTTACCTTGAAATGCATTCCAAATAAAACACCTAAACCTTTTACCATGAACCAAATCTTGATGAACAAACAAAGAAACTTGATCTAAATCCAATTTTAATTCATTAATTACTAATGCTCGAATACAAGCAACTTGTATTATAGCAATATATAATCAATGAATCCTCAAACTCAACATCTTGTCTTTACCCTTGACTCAGTGGAAAACAAACTCACTACAAAATCAATTTTAAGCCTAAAATGTTCAAGCGAAATTCATGGCCTTCCAAACGCATTCGGATGTCGATCCTTGAAGCAATCTTGTAGACGACATCATTTGTGACATGTTGCAAAAAGAACCATCCCGAAATGATGAAAATCGAAATAGTTACGATCCTTGAAAGTCGAGTAATTGTTACTTGAGATTAGGCCACAGTCATCAAAGTGACCTCTGAGTATCCGAACTTTTGATGACCCTCCGCACCTAATCAGACCTTGACTGAATGTGCAAGCGTTGACTTTTGGACAAAGTGCTTTGAGTTGACCTACAAACTTGATCTTTCTTCGCATTCCAAAGCATCTTGATGCACATGTGAACCAGTGATGATGAAATCTTGTTCGCTCTGAGAGAGTTGTAGAGAAGCTCGAGACCACTTGTCGAACAAGGCGTGGAAATAAACACACGATTCCCCTGATGAATCAGTCTTCAAAAATCAACGATTAACTGTACTTCTGGCTTGAGAGATTCTGAACCCTAATTGAGGCATGGCGCCTGATGCTCTTGATTCAGATTTGTCCCCTGCAAATGAAATTAAAGAAACGACAAACACACACACTTCGTGCTTGATTAGAAGTTAGTGATACATAGGCTAAGAATTTTCAAAACACTTGACAATCTTCACATAGTCAAAGCTCGAAGGTAAGAGGTTAAAACCGACCGTATTTAGTGACCTTGACTTTTGTATAAAAAATGCAAAAATGCAAGTGGGATCTTAGGTCAAAAATTGGGGTACAACAGCTGCCCCTATTTAAGTTTCTTCTATCTGGAGATATGAAGATTGGGATCTTCATTTCGACGAGATTGAAGGGACTTAAATATAGAATACACAATTTTTGGCCTTAAGATACCGCGATTATGTTTACAATATGATATGAATGTGATGTTTTGAATTTTATGGGGAATGACGCCATATGAGACATGCTATGCTGGAGAAACCAAGCACATTATACAGTAATCCCACAGAGGAAGAGGTTGTAACTCCATTGGTGAAACAAAGTCATAGACTTCAAATGAGAGACTCTTAAATGATTTACATCAGTGTTGAGACTGGAAAAGAGATGATTTACATTAGTACGAAGACTGGAAAAAGAAATGATTTACATCAGCACTGTGACTGGAAAAGGAAAGGATGAACATCAGTACTGAGACTGGAAAATGATTGACATCAGCACTGTGGCTGGAAAACAAAATGGTTGACATCAGCACTGTGGCTGGAGATAAACATCTCTGATTTCTGAATTTTACCAAGAACGGTAACACATTTCTTCTTTAACCAAGATATCGCTTGAAAAGGATAAAATAACAAACTTCCCCACGGGACTTTTCCGAAAGGGATGCCATTTGCTGAGTAGACATTATTGTTGGGGATACACAAGCTGCTCAAATAAAGAGGCCGCCACTTGCTTCCTTTCAAAGGTGTCAATAACATACAAGCTGCTCATGAAGAGACCGCCACTTGTTGTCTTCAAAGAATATTAAAGCATACAAGCTGCTCATGAAGAGTCCGCCACTTGTCGTCTTCAAAGAATATCAAAGCACACCAGCTGCTCATGTAGAGTCTGCCACTTGTTGCCAATAACCCACAAGCTGCTCATATAAAGAAGCTGCCACTTGCTGTCTTCCAAAAAGTGTTGATAACATACAAGTTGTCCATGAAGAGACTGCCGCTTGCTGTTTTTTAAAAGTGTTGATAACATACAAGTTGTCCATAAAGAGACTGCCGCTTGTTGTTTCTTTTCAAAATTACCAATAACACACAAGTTGCTCATGAAGAGACCGCCGCTTGTTGTTTTCTTCAAGGTACCAATAACACACAAGTTGTCTCATGAAGAAACTGCCGCTTGTTGTTTGTCAAGAGTATCCATAACACACAAGTTGTCTCATGAAGAAACTGCCGCTTGTTGTCTTTTCAAGGTATCAATAACACACAAGTTGTCTCATGAAGAAACTGCCGCTTGATGTTTTTTCAAAGGTGTCAATAACACACAAGTTGTCTCATGAAGAAACTGCCGCTTGATGTTTTCAGAGGTGACAATAACATACAAGTTGCTCATGAAGAGACCGCCGCTTGATGTTTTCAGAGGTGACAATAACATACAAGTTGCTCATGAAGAGACTGCCGCTTGCTGCTTGTCAAGAGTATCCATAACACACAAGTTGCCTCATGAAGAAACTGCCGCTTGTTGTCTTCTTAAAAGGTATCAATAACACACAAGTTGTCTCATGAAGAAACTGCCGCTTGTTGCTTTCTTAAAAGGTATCAATAACACACAAGTTGTCTCATGAAGAAACTGCCGCTTGTTGCTTCCCAAAAAGATACCCATAAAATATCGTGAAGATATTGCCGGAGGTGAGAACCAATAATTTCATCGGGGATGGACAAACTGCTCATGAAGAGACCGCCATTTGTCGTAGAGAAATCAGAAATAATCAAACTGCTTAAACAAAGAGTCAGTCACTTATTGTCATGTCGATATTCCAGAAGAAGATTGTGATAACACTGCTGGGGAATAAAGTTCATCTTTAATGGGGAACCATGAATAAATCCTTCCTGAGAAGATCAAGTATTTACATTGCAAAATAAATGCACTTTCCATCTAGGTTTCACAGCCTAGAGATATTCACAAGATATCGTCCATAAGAGACAAAGCTCAATCCAGGAATAAACTGGGGAGAAAACAGTCAAACAAGACTCCACCCAAGGAGGAAACAAACTCAAATGGGGATTTATCCTATCCAGAGATGGAAAAGGAAAGCTAAAGCAAGATTCTTCCACGAGAGTTAACTCAGTGGGGAATTAGAAAAGAGGCGCACTTTCTGCTTAAGTTGACACTCTATTTGGAAAGATCAAATATGTTATTTGAATAGACATAACCAAGGTATACGAACTCAAAGATATCAACAAATGCAAATGTGCGTGCATGATGCAAGTGTAAATGAAGGTCATGTATATGCTGACAAAACAGACAGGGGAGATAGACAGAAAATGATAAGACATCACAGTACAACTCGACACTCGGCTAATCTCAACAGGATGGGAACATCACTGGAGATAAAACACAGGCCATCATTGGAGCAAAGTCCTTTTACAAGGCTTAAATCTCTTTGGAAAGGAAGATATTTTTCGGTAGAAAGCCCAAAGTCCAGTCTTCTATTGCAAACAATCCATTGAAAGGATAACAACACCAACAAAGTTTCCGCTGGAAAGAAGTCTTGCTTAGCTAGAGATACTGGGAACACCACCCTCTGATAATGTATGAAAAACATATCTTGACAAATCTGGATTGCCCCTGGGATTAATTTTGGATGCCCCAAGTTTACTGCTGATAAGCTGCGTGATGCACGACGATTCTTGCGAATAGCTTCACCTCTAAAATGCCCCGAGCTATATGGTTGATGAGGAGAAATCGTCTCAAGAGGATTTTACAAAAGACTTGGCATTCACCATGCTCTGGTGTCTTCAAACTCTTAGAGGAATTCATCAAATCTCGACGTGATTGCCCCGGATTGACTGTAGTTGGCACAACAAAGTCTTCAAATTTTGCCCCAAAAGAGTAAACAAGTTGGGAAAGCATTAATTAGGAGAAGCAACATGTTCGTGCTTGCGGTCTTTAGGTGACATGCCCCTGCATATGATTTTGTTCTTGAAATAATTCGCCCATTGCTCGACATAGTTTCAGGCCTTAAAAGAATAAACTCATCACTGGTGCTTATATGTGAGCTTCCTTGATATCAAACAAATGTTTTGCAGTTAGAAAAAGTTTACAATGAGAATGAAAATTCTAATGCAACAGTTATGTAAGTCTTGAAGATTTTGAAAGATATCGCACAAATTTTGCGAGCTAAAGCACCATTTATTTTTGTATAGGAAAAACATATGATACCAACATAACTATTTAGAACATTCATGGGAGTCAGGAACACTATCTCATTGAAGTATGCTTTCAAAATAACCTTGCTTCAATTAGGACTTTTGAAGGTTGTAATGTGGTCTGGTTCATGGTTTTAGAAAAAAAATGATTTAAGGCTCAAAATATTTGGTGCCCACCCACTTCATGATGTTCTCCAACCCTATGTTCAGTTAATTCGACATGAGTGTTCATCTCTCAAAAGGATTTTGTGACGGTCAAGGAAATGACGAGGCTTTCGAAATAGAAACCACCCTCATGTCTTCGTGTTTGTAGTCACCAATTTGTTCTTTGCTGAGGACTTTTCTTTGCAGTCCTTTTCTTTGCCATTTTTATTTTCCCTAACTTTTGCCTGAACTAATTCTTTTGAATTGATAGTCCAGCGGGATGCCTTAATTTTGCCTAAGTCACATGTTTTCATGTTTTTTTGACTTAGCAGGCTTTTTTTTCCTCGATTTTTGACTTTTTGAACAAAATGTGTGACATTAGCTTGTCTTTGCTTGTTGAGAGGATTGCAATCGCCTCGTTTCTTGATGAATGAGGGATAACATTATGATTCCACATCTCCTGGCTTCATTATACATGAAAGATAGCCCTCGTAGTTTCTCTTCAAAAAACATCTTCCTTATGAATTTTGAACACTCAGTCAGATTAACTAAAAACTACCCTGCCCCAGGTTAAAATTCAAGGTTTTTTCGTATAGAAAAGAAACTTCTACTTCAAAGGCTCAAAAGGGGTTAGCAAGGGATTATCTTCCTTATATCTCCGGTGTTTAGGGATTTGAAACAATGCCTGTACATCATCAGCAAGATTTTATCCAAAAGCAAACAAACAGAGATTTTGTGTTCTTTAGATCATCATCCTCCCTTCAATCTCTGCCTAGGCAAGAGAATGGGCAACGAATTGGTATCATAATGCAAAAAGAAATTTAAAATTTGAAAACAAATATGAGTGAAACGAATGAATTTCTTCAAGACAAACATACTCATTGTATTAAGATAATCATTCAGATGCAAACAAGTTCTTACATGCAAACAATGTTTTGATAAACAAGAAAAGTTACAAAAAGCAGAAATAAGTTAATGATTGGGGAAGGCTTTCCATCTGGACTTGAATCACCGAAAACATCCTTCAAAACTCAAAGTGACCATCAATCGTGTTTACTCTTCGGCACATGCTTGATTTGAACTTCAAAACCAACGTCCTTGAATGACAAGATACCACTTCTGACCAACTTCTGAACCTCGATCTTCAAAGCAAAGCAACCCTCCAAATCATGCCCAGGAGCACCTTGATGAAAGGTACAAGCCAAATCATCTTTGTAGTACCAATGTATCTTCTCAGGAACCTTCGGTGGAGGTCGGGTCTGAACCAAATTCCTCTGCATCAGGATAGGGAACAACTCTGTATAGGTAATTGGAATTGGATCAAACTGGGTTTTCCTCTGATTAGGAACTTGCTGATTCTGTTGATGAACATGATGATTCTGGTGATGATTATCTCTTCCTCTGGTTCTCTTCTTGGAAAAGTTATTGTCAAACTTCTTCACACCATTAGATGAGCTACCATCTTCATATGAACATCCCTTCCCAACATCTTCTTCTAGACGCACTCCCACATTCACCTTGTCAGGAAAGTCATTAGGTGCATTAACCATCACCTTCTCATGAGAGAATGATTTTAAAGTTTCAGTGAATACTTTCATCATCGCTTCCTCCCTCCTAGAAGGATTGACTTGGGCGGCAACCAGAATTTCAACCAAACCAGTCAAGTGCTCCATACTAGCTTTCAAAATAGTCGTCTCTCTACGGAGTTCAGAAACCTCTTGCTTGATATTCTCCATTGTTTTCTTAGCGCGAGTGTTGTACTGGTGAGACCAAAGGAAAAATAAGACTCGGAAAAAGACCTTTGACAGTGAAACAAAAAATGTAGAATGATGTATGATATGCAAAAGAGAGTTTTTATTTGATTTTCAAGGAACTCAAGATATTAAGTTGTAAACATCAAAGTATGAAGATAGAAGATGAATTTAAATTGGCTCCAAACATTGATCAAGTTATCATCAAGATCAATCATCCATTTTGGTGGATTAGGGTTTTCGCCCTATCAACACCCAAGATCCATTGAGCTTGACGAAACTTGTGATGTTTACAAAGAAAGACCTCCGAATTCCTTCAAAGTCAAGTGAAAAGGGTTTTATGGATGCATGAATGCATGGCTATGCAACAACCACAAGCAAGGTCACAAATAAAGTCGAAAGGTTTAACGTCTCGAGCATGGAGTCAAGGTAAGGAACACCCCCAAGGTATGTACTAACGGTTTAATCACACATGTAGAACAAGGTTCTAAGAGTTCCCGGAGTCTACACTCCTCCTTCGGATATTACCAACGTCTTGATTACTCAATAATCAGCAATATTCTCAAGAGAAACTCATCCGAGCGTAGCATCGCGTAACAATTACTTCCGGATTACTCCGTTATAATCTCCGCGCTACACCTAAAAGGCCAAGGTGGGTTAGGGTTCTACGGTTCCCAGCTTCTCTGGCTCCCAGGTCGAAAATAATAATGTCTTCCCGATTACTCGGTAAACAAATATTACGTTCAAAAGGGCCTTCCACTGAGTGGGGGATCTCATGCCTCCTTCTTCGGGATTACTCCCTCAAAGTTAACATGACTATACCGCCCGTCCTATTCCTAAGTGTAACTTAGTCCGGGTATAGGACTTGTCCTTTGTAAATATTATCAACACCCAAATAATCATAATATATACATATAATCAAACAATCAAATAATGATAAAACAGATAAAACAAATTAGGCTTAACCCACTTAGGGATGGACCAGCAAGAGGTCAATCTTTCCCCAGCAGAGTCGCCAATTCTGTAGCGGTGAAAATCGGAGATCAAGCTATTAATTAACTTGACTCACAAAAAGCAAGAGTCGCCACCGCGCTTTATTATTTCCAAGGAAAAAGGGAAAAGAGCGAAATAAAACCCTAAAATATGCAATGTAAAATAAATACTTAAAAGTAATAAAAATACAATGCGTTTTTGAAAGAGATCGAGAGTTCGGGGGTTGGTTATACAATGGGAAGGTATTAGCACCCAATGCATCTGCGGTACTCCGCAGGAACCTTTTGAAATATCTGTTTTTTGGTTAAAATTGTTTGTTTGATTAAAGTGGTTCGTTTGGCTAAAAATCGGTGTTGGAGAGATTTTGAAGATACGACGACCTAGTGTCGAAGTTTTGACTTAAAAGGTGTGAGTTTGAAAATGGAGTATTTTGGGAAAATTATCTTAAGCAAAATAGTAAACAAACAAAAAAATGAATGAGGGTATTCACACGATTGGATGAGATGTGCTTGATGACATGAAGTCAACAAATTTAATTCTTTCCCTTGGAGTAAATCGAGCGAGCAGAATAAAATAGACATCAAAATATAAACAATCAAAATTCACAAGAAAATAAATATAACGAAACAGATTAATGACCAAGAGGTATCGAGAAATTAAAATGACAGAGATATTTAAATACAAATAAAAGAGAACATAACTAATTATCTAAAGAAGCTATTTGAACTGAATTAAAATAATTAAGATCACTTGCTAAGATAATTCTAAACTAACTACAAGTTCTAAGAATATAAAAATAACTCTAAAAGTACTAAATTAGACCTAAACTAAGTTAAAATTCTAAGGTTATAAAAACAATTCTAAAATTACTAAATTAGATCTAAACCAAATGAAATTTTAAAGTTAATAAATTAAATCTAAAATAAATTAAAATCCTAATGTTGCTAAAACAAATAAAAATTTCAAAGTTGCTAAACTAAATCAAATAAAATTCTGAAGAATTACTAAACTAAATCTAAACTGAATAAAAAATTATAAAGTTATTAAAGCTCCAAAATTACTAAATTATATCTAACCTAATTTAAATATAAACTAAATTCATTATAAAATTCCTAATTAAAATCTAAACTAGATTAATAATAAAAGGAGGTATGAGACATAAACTTAGAGAATTTTAAGGTGAAAATTGGGATGGGCTCAGGTTACTAGTTGGGTTGAAGCCCAAGATGTTTCAAAAAAATAAAAAAAAACTAAGGTGTTGTTGGACCGGGGCGGGTCACAGGATAAGGCCCATTGGATATTGGCACTACCTACATCGTTTCATCATTCTGATTCCAAACCTAACCACTATTTTCATGGATCCAACACAATTAGTGAGAAATTAAAATATGAAAAGCAAACCTGAAAATCTTGAATCAAGTATGTATGACTAAAAGAATGCACAATCCGTCGCGTTCTTACTTCTAGTTGAACGAGAGCCCCGTCAAGCCTCCGGTGATTTTGAGGATGAAGAATGTAGCCTTGAATGACGGAAGCTTCTTGAACCTCTTGTGCTAATCTTGCGACGAAGATGAACGGAGAAGTTGTTGATTGCGTGTTGTACAGTTGGGATACCGGATGAAGATTGCGATTGAGGCGTTGAGCTGTGAAGGTGGTGAGCTGGGAGATGGAAGAATACCGGAGGGAATTGGACAGGGTGTTGCGATGGTGACGATGCTGGATGATGGGTAGAGATTTAGTGATAATGATGGCAGGATGACAGTAGAAGGGTGGTTGTGCGGAGTTGTTGGTGGTGATGAGGTCACATTTTGTGGTGAGTTTTGGATTCTCATCGTCATATTCTTCTAAACATATTGGGCATCCATCCTCTTCTTCCATTGAATTTATAGGTTCGCCCAACTTTGAGAGTTCAATTTCAGAATCCTTTGCCGAGTCTAGTTCTAAATCAGTCTAACCTTTGTATTCTGATTCCTTCAGTTCTTCTGACTTAGGTGGGGTTGCGGAAATTGGGAATCGGTGATGACGTGATGATGATGTGCAACTGTTGGGATGTTGATTCCTGTCGGTTGGCCTGAGGAAGCTGGTGCTGTAACAAGAAAGTTACGCCTTTGACAGAACTGGTAGCTCATGAACTGATGATACCGTGCAACTTGACGGTAACAATGAATAGATGAAGATGTGCGATGGGAGCAGCTGAGTTGTGCTTTTGTCTCTCCAACATATGCTAACACCACACTAATTTGAACAATAGTCTGTTCCACAATGTTGCCAGCTTGAGAAAGAGTTTCTTGGCTTTTACCAGGTAACTTAGCCAAAGTAGTAGTATGACTGCCTCCTATTACAGCTAACTTCTCACTTATTGCATCTTGTACCATAACAGCATCAGTGTTGATGGTGAAAACAACATCGGAAGTTCGAACTTCAGTGTCGAAGAAACGGAATATCTGGATCCAAAGCAGCTTCAAGATACTTAATTCTCATCCTTGTTGATTGTCTCGCACCAGTCCACATCTAACAAGATATCTCTGCCCGTGAAGATGCCCAAATAGCAGCACCAACAACCAGAAAGTAGAATACATACTTGACAGCTTCTTGGGTCATCTTGTCTAAATCATCAGCATTGGAACCAAAAGAGTTAACAAGATTAGCAAAGAACCGAAGAAAAAGTGGCAATGAACAACCATGGAGAATTGCTCCAAGAGTTCCAACTGTCATGAGAATATAATCCAGCCCATCAGCAAATTTGAAAAGCTCACCAAATCCAACAGAAGGAACATTCTTAATCTTCTCATTTCCATCAGAAAAGTCACAGCTTTTGTTGTTGGGTAATGAACTTTCCTCTTCCATATGTTCCTTGGATTGATAGATAAACTCGTCACCTTCTCCAGACAAATTTTCTTTATGGTCAAGACCATACCTTTTTGGTCTCAGTAAAAGAAGCTCATCAACGGTGTGATCAGTTATGAAGTGGAGCCAGCCATGCCATTCAGCAGGAACTTGAGATGCGTTGTACCTAGTCTTCTCTGCATATTCAACCCACCTGTGCCTTCCATACTGCGTGTTTTCAGTTTTCTCGTAATACTTGTTACCATGTTTATCAACACCAACAAGTGTTGCCCCAATATTGTGGATCTTGGTTTGCAATAGGTTTCAATCAGGAAGGCATCTCCGGTATCCTTCATCCTTGAGGTATCTGAAGAAGCCGCCGAGACCCTTCTCCCTCACTGTGCTTATGATGCTCTTCACCACCGACGACGCCATGATCTCACCGCCGAGTTCGCTTCGCTTTATGTCGTTTGTATGAAGGTTCTTGGTGGAAGCAGGTTCATAATGGACTGGAGCGTGGATTTCACGAGATTGGTGTTATACTGTAAGAAATGCTTTTATGTTGCTAGAATAGAATAGATATGTGAAGGTTTAAAGGATATTACAAGCTTGCTGTTTATGATTTAAATACAAACATGATTTGAAAAAAAAAGTGGTTTGAATTTGCAGCTTTAATGGAGTAACGTGTATATGTTCTGCAGGATCGTGATATTGGCTTTACTTTGTGAGGTTAGCATAAGGTTTGAGATGAGGTGAGGGATGGAGGAACGTTGGGTTGTAGATGAAGTGGGTATGTGTAATGATGTTTGTATTGCAGAGAGATTGAGTTGGTCTAACAGTGAGAGAGCATGCTGGATTGTGTACCGGCGGTGACAGGTGGTAGAGGACAATGTTGATGTGGTTGTTGGAATGAAGGTCCGTTTGAAGGTTGATAGAAAAGATGGTGATAACAAGTTGTGGGTGGAAGATAATGGAAGAAGAGGAACATTGAAGGGTGGGGGCGCGTATGGAGGGAGCTGTGAGATGAGGGAGATGAGAGTTAGTTACTGTTGCTTTTTGTTTTTTGACAGCAGGTCCCCTCTGAAGCTTGTCCCCAACTTGGAGCCAAGTTATTAGAAAATTCTACAGATTTTTACTTTGTTTTCCCCCCTTCAGAATGAATTTTTTTTGGAGGGAAAAATTGTGAGTCTTGGACAAAATATGATGTGCTGATTCTTCCTTTTTTGATGCAGGATTTGCTTTTCTATTTTTGTGAAAGTTTAGACTTTTTGGACAGATTTTTGGCAAGCTGTGGTGCAGGCAGTAGCATGTTTTTTTGGCAAGTTTTGGGCAGCATTGCAGTAGCATGTTTTTGGGACTGATATGCATACAGTATGGATAATTTTGAAGCAAGGTTTGGACTGTTTTGAAGTGTTTGTAGCAGCTGATTTATGGACAACATTGGTACAAGTTATGGAGCAATTTGATGCATCATGAAGCAAGGAAAATGGGCTTGAAAATAATAGCATAGACTTAGACTTGGTGTTTTGAAATTTGATGAAGGATAGTTTAAAATAGGCTTTAGGATTTACAATGTTTTTTTTTCATGTGATTTTGTGGCTATAATATTTGTAATGAAAATTTGAAATTTGTAACAAGTCTTGAATTTGGATGTAACTTTAAATATTTCATTTGAGTTTGGAATGGATTTGTCTTGAGATTTTTTGAAATTGCAAACTTGAGATATGCCTAAAAATTAGCATGATGCATTCTCCACTTTTGAACTAGACATGACAAATATCCTTGAATCAATGATCTTGAAATTTCCTTTAAAGTTTGTATCAAATTCTTGGATTGAATAAGAACTTTTCCTTAGAAATAGTCCTTGTAGAATTGATGGACTTAGATTCCTTAAATGGTCTTTTTTACCTTGAAATGCATTCCAAATAAAACACCTAAACCTTTTACCATGAACCAAATCTTGATGAACAAACAAAGAAACTTGATCTAAATCCAATTTTAATTCATTAATTACTAATGCTCGAATACAAGCAACTTGTATTATAGCAATATATAATCAATGAATCCTCAAACTCAACATCTTGTCTTTACCCTTGACTCAGTGGAAAACAAACTCACTACAAAATCAATTTTAAGCCTAAAATGTTCAAGCGAAATTCATGGCCTTCCAAACGCATTCGGATGTCGATCCTTGAAGCAATCTTGTAGACGACATCATTTGTGACATGTTGCAAAAAGAACCATCCCGAAATGATGAAAATCGAAATAGTTACAATCCTTGAAAGTCGAGTAATTGTTACTTGAGATTAGGCCACAGTCATCAAAGTGACCTCTGAGTATCCGAACTTTTGATGACCCTCCGCACCTAATCAGACCTTGACTGAATGTGCAAGCGTTGACTTTTGGACAAAGTGCTTTGAGTTGACCTACAAACTTGATCTTTCTTCGCATTCCAAAGCATCTTGATGCACATGTGAACCAGTGATGATGAAATCTTGTTCGCTCTGAGAGAGTTGTAGAGAAGCTCGAGACCACTTGTCGAACAAGGCGTGGAAATAAACACACGATTCCCCTGATGAATCAGTCTTCAAAAATCAACGATTAACTGTACTTCTGGCTTGAGAGATTCTGAACCCTAATTGAGGCATGGCGCCTGATGCTCTTGATTCAGATTTGTCCCCTGCAAATGAAATTAAAGAAACGACAAACACACACACTTCGTGCTTGATTAGAAGTTAGTGATACATAGGCTAAGAATTTTCAAAACACTTGACAATCTTCACATAGTCAAAGCTCGAAGGTAAGAGGTTAAAACCGACCGTATTTAGTGACCTTGACTTTTGTATAAAAAATGCAAAAATGCAAGTGGGATCTTAGGTCAAAAATTGGGGTACAACAGATAGTCACCTTGTCCTGTTTCGAGAATTGATCTTTATCTGACCATAAAGAAAGAAAGATAGTTTCGTCGTCCTGTTTCGAGAGTTAATCTTCAATATATTCATGTAGATAGTCGCCCCGTCCTATTTTGGGAATTGATCTACAATCAGTTTGTCACAGATATTTGCCCTGTCTTGTTTCAGGAATTAATTTGTTAGTGATAAAGATAGTCACCTTGTCTTGTTTTGGGAATTAATCTTTATCTGACCAAAGAGAAATAAAGATAGTTTCCTCGTCCTATTTCGGGAGTTAATCTTCAATCAATTTGTGTAGATAGTCGCCTCATCAAGTTTCGGGAATTGACCTACAATCAATTTTATTCTTCACAAATAGTTGCCCTGTCTTGTTTCGGGAATTAATATGTGGCTGGTTATCCAGATAGTTTCCCTATCTTGTTTTAGGATTTAATCTGGAACCTACTTCTTGTTGGCCGTAGAGACAATTTCCATGTCTTGTTTCGGGAATTATCCTCTGACCTGGTTTTATAGATGGTTTCCCCATCTTGTTTTGGGAATTAATCTGCAAGCTGTTGTTCACAGATAGTTGGCCTGTCTTATTTTAGGAATTAATTTGGAACTGTTGAAAATTCTTGATGATATTCATCTGTTGATTGATCTTACCTGAAAAGGTAAAGAGTTAGTTGTATGCAATGTAATGATGTATGAAATGCATTGCATAATTATGTTCTCAAAATAAATGAGACTGTGCTATATGCGTTTTGTATGCATATGCTTTGATGTATGAATGTGAAATGTTGTTGAAGTGTAGTTGTAAACCCGTGCGGAATCTTGTCTGGGAAAATAAATCCCTGACAATCGATGGGGACGAAGAGTATGTATATCTTTAATATTGTCTAGAATGCTTCCGCTGGGGATTCTTGCTTGCTTGTTTGAGGAAACTCTGCAGGGGATGTATTGATTTCTGTTTGGGGAGTAGAGTTTAGGAACCTTGGTCGTTCGTTGCTCTACTAGGGCATTTATTTCTTATACACCCTGACTGGGAATAAAAGAGATGGTTAAACTTACTACTCATCTGGGGAGGATAGTTCTTATATACCCTGACTGGGGATAAAAGAGATGGATAACCTTCTGACTTGTCTAGGGAAGATAAGGCTTAACTGACATCTGGTTCGATTCCAGGTCTTGTAGCAAGTCTTTGGGGATAGTGGCAACTTTACTGGGGAGAATAATTTTGTCAGTGATTTGTAATAGTATGAGGAATAGACTCGAGCTGGGGAATTTGTAGTCTGTTGGGGAAATAAACCATGTTAGGAAAATAAACCCAATTGACGGAGAAGTGCTCTTGCTGAGGAAATAAACTTTCCTCGGGAAATTGAATTTTGCTAGAGAGAAGAACTCTGTAAGGTTTCTTTTTCAGTTTTGGAGGACAAAACTCAGCTGGGGAGGAGAATTTCCATGAACTGTAATGACTGGAACTCCGTATGGAAATTACGGGGAATGTATCCTTTGTTGGGGATGAATTTGTGAAGATTACTCTGTTGGGAATATCTCGTAGGAGTGGCTCTATGGGGATTTATGGACAGCTTGAATGTCATCCCAACTCTTAAAATCTTGAGTAAATTCGTATTCCTGTTCTTATGCATATATTTGTTAACAATTAATCATGTTCATATTCATATGTTCATTCAATTTAGTCATTGAACGTTTTTGCACACAAAACAGAAAATTTAATCATGTATTTGTGCTGATAATTTGCCTATAAACAGGCAATTTTGTACAAAGAGACGGAAATCCTGGTAAGAGGAAGTCGCCGTGAAATGAAAAGAGTGCAAAGTGAAAATAAAAATGTATATCCATGTGGAAGTGATCTCATTGGGTTCCAAACTCTGCTATTGCCCCTATGTCTTCGAACATCTCATCCCTTGTTATCGGACGAAGTTGGTTGAATCGATCTTGTACCATTTGAACTTTTGATCTTGTTAATAAAGCTGATTGTAAGTGATTCAACGAGACATAGTCATATGCTTTTAATCCCTAATTTTTGCCTAGACCTCCCTTTCAGGTTTTTAGTCCACAGAGATACCCTTTTTTGCCCAAGCCGCCTTTTTAGGTTTTCGAATTTCCAGGTGTACAATCTTTTGTATATATCCACAATTTTTGCCCGAACCCTTTTGGTTCACCGGGATGCCCTTATTTTTTCCCTAGGTATGTCAACCTAGCGGGTCGTTTTTATGCGTAGTATCTTTTGATTATATCCGCATTCACAGGGTGCAGGAAACCTTCATCGTCCATAGTGGTTAGCATCATAGCACCGCCCGAGATTACCTTTATGATAACAAATGACCGTTCATAGGTGGGATTCCATTTTCTCCTGGGATCACCTTATGGTAGAATGATGCTCTTTATTACCAAGTCACCAGTCTGATATACCCGGTGCTTGATCTTTTTGTTGAATGCTTTGGTCATACATTTCTGGTACATCTGACCGTGATAGACAACCGCCAACCTCTTTTCATCAATCAAATTCAATTGATCCAACCTAGTCTGAATCCACTCGTCTTCGTCTAAGTTGGCTTCTTTCAAAATCCTCAGAGAAGAAATTTAAACTTCGACAGGCAGGACAACTTCCATGCCATAGACTAGAGAGAATATGGTTTCCCCAGTTGATGTTTGGGCTGAAGTACGATAGCCATGAAGAGAAAATGGTAACATCTCATGCCAGTCTTTGTCAGTCATAACCATATTTTGCATAATCTTCTTTATATTCTTGTTGGCAGCTTCTACTGTGCCATTCATCTTTGGACGATATGGAGAAGAGTTGTGATGCTTGATCTTGAACTACATGCAGAGTTCAGTGATCATGGCATTGTTGAGGTTAGTACCATTGTCAGTGATGATCCTCTCAGGGATACCATATTGATAGATGACATTATGCTTGATGAAACGGGAAACCACATTCTTTGTAATCGAGGATAATGATGCTTCTTCAACCCATTTTGTGAAGTAGTCAATGGTGATGAGAAGGAAGCAATGTCCATTAGAAGTAGTAGGATTGATTTCTCAGATCATGACTTAACTACCCCAGATGATGGATAATGATCATGTCTGCCCCTTGGTTGGAAGTGTCTTTCCATTTGAGATGACTCCTTTTGTTGAGAAGATTTTTGTTTACCGGTTATTCATCATGCGAATTTCTCTGTTGTTCGAACAAATAGTCATATGAAAACAATATTATTTTAAGAATGCAAAGCTTATGTCTGTCTTGAAGTTTTTGAAAATGCATTTTTCAGTAAAACAAGCAAATTTTGTAAAATGTGATGTCAACTCAGTATTTTACAGCAAGCCTTAAGGAGTCAGGATACCTTTCGTAACAGTATGCCTTCGAACTAACCCATGCTTCAGCTAGGACTTTTTAAGGGTTATAACGTGGCCTGGTTCACGGTTTAAGAAACAAAGGATAAAGGCTCAAATTATATTTGTACCCACCCGCTCTTCGTGATGTTCTTCAAACCTAAACTCAGTTGATCGTGTGTTAGACCTTGTTCGAGTCTTTGTCCTAATATTCCCATGATGGTTCGGATGTTGACATTTTATTTTGAATAGGCAGTCATTTCCTTTTGTGTTGAGGGTTTGTAGGGCCTCTTTCTTTTTTTGATTTTTGTTATCCCTGTTTTTTGCCTGAACTGTTTCCTTTTTTTGGAATTACAGTCAGCGGGATGCCCCAGCTTTGTAAGTCTCCTTCATAGGTTTTGACTTATTGGGTTTTTATTTCTGAGGGATAATGACTGCCTGTCTTTATGATTATTTGGAGCCATCACTGTCTTTTGTTTTGTAAGGACTCCTCTGGTGCCATTCGTTGTGCACTTGGATCAGCTGAGAGAACTACCCTGCCCCAGGTTATGATTAAGGGTTTTAATTTTCGAAAAGAAAAACTCCTACTTCTTTGGCTCAAAGGGGGTTGACGAGGGATTATCTTCCTTATAACTCCAGTGTTTAGGAATTGAAACAATGCCTGTACCTCATCAGCAGGGTCTGTTCAAAAGCATACTGTAGATTATGGTATCGTTTTCATCATCCTCCCTCAAGAGGCTTAGAATTATTAATCGAGTGTTGAACATCACAAAAAATGAAAGCAATTTTGAATATAGCGAATGCGAATATATTGATTCAAAACAGACATATGCGATGCATTGATAAAGTAAAAGAGTTTGACATGAACAAATGTTTGAACAATCAAAGAAAAATACAACTTGAACATTCGAAAGAACAAAAGCTTCTTAGTTTGCACTAGTCATCTCAAATGGAAGATTTTCAGCAGAAGATTTTCATTTTGCCACCCGGCATGAACTCCAGCACCCTTCCGTCGATCAAGTCCTGGATCTTGTTCTTCAAGCTCCAACAGCCGTTGGTGTCATGTCCAGGACTGTCAGAATGGTAGGCACACCTCTCATCAGGATTGTACTTCAGGGAGGTTATGTTGAGCTTCTTAGGAGGATCCTTTAAAGCAATCAGCTTGACCTCCAACAAGCGTTTCAGTATTAGTGAGGATGGCACACCAGTCTCCGAGAAATGTCTTCCAGACGTATTTCGCTTACGCCGATTACCCTGTTGACGCTGGTGAGGTTGATGCTGGGCTTGTGACCCCGAAGCAAAATGAGGAGCTTTTCCCTTGTCTTCTTGCCCCACCGGTGGTTGAATGATGGCTTGCTCTTCAACCTTTAGACGTTTGCCCCAGTTGGTTATCCCGAAGCAGTTGGTTGACGAGAACCCTGAGCTCTCCTTGTCTTTGAGCTAAGTCTTGAATGAGAGTCATCTGCCCCAGCATCTGGGTTCTCATTGTGTCCACCTCAGCTTGTAGATTTTTCAGCCGTTCATCCTTACTGTCTTCTGGACTGTTCCTGACCAAAGTCCCCGTGAGGAGTGTTCTCAGCTCTTCCTGCCCCTTGGATAGATTTAGGAGGATCTCCCCGAACCGAGTCTCTTGAGCATGAAGATCCTGGTTGTCTTGTTGGGAAGCCATTGCTGAAATAAACAGCGAAGAAGGTAAGTGACTTGTAATAAGAGTACCTGTTATGCAGTGATGGGTATGTATGCATGCAATGTTTTCAAGGATCTCACGGGGTAAACAGAGAAACTTGTTAGAATTTGAATTTGGGTAGCTTGATTGAAGGAACTTCATGTTGTTGAGAATCCTTCTTCAAGGGTCAAGGCTCACCATACCGAGTGGGTCATAGCCCCTGACAACCTTGGCTAGAGGAAAATAAATCCCCTTTTCCCCTTGCTGGACCTTTGATTCATCATGACCTGCATCACAAACCCTTGAGATCCTTGAAATGGATAAGCCCTTATGCGGGATGTATGCAATGGTATGATGGCATGATGTTATGCTATGCGTGCAGTAATGTAGGTAAACCCTGTTATGAGTCCAGATTAAAGGACTGTACACAAAACCTGCAAGAAACTCGAGTGTCAGATAACAAGCATGCAAGTAGTCAAGTTTGAAGGCACACAAGTCACACAAGACAGCCCTTAGAGTTCAGGCCAGCATGAAGTTTGGGGTACTACCCTCTTTCTGTTTCGTTGGTTAAGACCTGTCATATCAAAAGTAACCAGGTTCTAGAGGATCCCAATATCACTGACTACCCACAATCGGTCATAACTCCAGCGTCGTAATCTTTTCTTGCGGCCAGAACCATCGCGAGAGTTTAGCCTCAATGGGTGTAGCATACTGCTACTGTTCTATGGCCAAGTTGGGTCACATTAGGGTTCTAAGGTCGGTTGGTGCTTAATGACTCCTCAGAAGACCCATATTCTCCTCGTTGCAACACAAGGGATATCGGTACAGACCAAGGTGCCACACCAACGTAGCCACTGCTTCACCCGTGTCGGTCTACGCCGGACAGGTCCCTCACAGCTTATGCTACCTAAAAGGGTATCCCCAGATCCGGGTTAGGATCTATGAAACTTCGATGCAAAGCCCACAAATATAAAGCAATCAAAGCAAAGCAATTCAAAACATAAGTATGATCTAATCCTAAGGTACACCTCACTTTTATGGAAGCAATATTCCCCAGCAGAGTCGCCAGTTCTGTGATCGGTGGAAATAAAACTGACTGTTTTTTAAGCTGGTTTCACGAAATGTCGCGGTAAGCAAGAGTCGCCACCGTCTTTTATGTTCTCTAACATGGAAAGGACAAAAGCACAACAAAATTCCTTATTCGAGAATGTTTCTCGGTTCGGGAGGTAGATTTATAGAAAGGGAAGGTGTTAGCACCCTTTCTATCCGTGGTTATCCACGGGCTCTTAGGTACTTGCTCTTATGTTTTCAAAAAATTTGTTTGCTTTTCAAATGTGTGTGGATTTTGAAAAAGTTTCGTTTGAAAAATTTCTAAGTAACTCTTGTATCTGTCCTCAAGAGTGTATGAAAAATTTGTTTGAAAACTTTTGAAAGTGTGAGGTGTGAAAAGTTGTTTTTGTTTGTTTTTGAGAAGAGAAAGTACCCATGAGAATCTACCTACTCTAAGGAATTAGGCTGTGTAAGAGTCCTTTAGATAGTGCTATCCCACCATTGAGGGGTAGGTAGCACCATTGTTGGAGGTGTTCGGGTCAATTCGATTATAAGGGACATGTGTGGTCACCGAAGCAATGGTAGGATACCTTAGAAGTAACCCTAATATCTTAGATCCTTTTATCCGAGGCAGCCGTTTCGAGGCAACTGGATCTTTAGACAAAGGGTGACCTCTAAGACGTCCTATACTTGATGACCACGTTTCGAGGCAACGAGTGAAGCGTACCCTAGAAGTGGCATGTGCTTTATGTGTTGTTTTTCATTTAATTTTTGTCTTGTACATGTTATTTTGTGAGCTACGGATTGGTTTTATTTACATTCATTCTTTCATGCAATTAACAGTTAGGGGGTGCGGAAAGTAAATTGAGGAAATATAAATTCTACGCTATTACAAGGCGCGGGTCTATACATCGCCAAAAATACAAAGACCCGTTTTGATAAAGTGCGGAAAATAAAGAAAGCAATAAACCTAATTACTATTACATTCTTGAAAGCAATTACATAATAATCAAAATGAAATGCGCACGAATAAAAATTAATCGGGAATGTCACGAGGGTTTTGACCCTTTTAAGAAAAGAATTGAATTTTTTGTCCTTTTTGTGATTAAATTAAAATTAATAACTAATTAATTAATTTAATTAAAAGAAAAATGTTTTTTTTTGTATTTTTATGTTTTTAATGAAATAAAATAAAAGGAAATAAAATTAAAAGTTAATTTTACCTAATTCTAAATCTATTTTAATTATTAAGAAAAAAAAGTTAAAGTTGCCTAGTTAAAAAAACTAATTCAATTTATTAATATTTATTTACAAAATAATTACTTAAATGAAATTAATAAAGTATTTTTTTGTTTTTTTATAAAAAATGTTAATTATGTTAATTGTTAATAAAAGGGGAAAATAAAAATAAGACAAATAAAATGTAAATGACAAAATAAAAATTGCAAACCCAAAGGGTGGTTTTGGGCCAGATTGGAGGGTGTTCTGAATTGAATTGTGAGGCCCATTTTGCACAAAGCCTGTTGACTCTGGGAATTGAGTGGAGCGCTGTTGACCAGGAGTATGGTGTGCTCCCTCTCTTGGCCTTTGGATCTGCTTCTGATGGACACTTGGCAAGCTGGGATGTGAGCTCTATGGTGAGTTGCTTCACGTTGCCTGCACACAAGTATGTGAGAAAAAAAATGGAAATAAGCATTTGGGGGACCTGGGAATCGAACCCAGGTCCCATTGTTCACGTTCCAAGGCTTTGACCAACTGAGCTGCACGTTCTATTCATTATCAAAATAACACGCAATTATTAAATTAGAAAACAAGAGCATATGCCTGGAAAAAAATATAAAAACGCGCACTTTTTGAAACAACGAATGAGGAGGGGATGCGTCAGCGTCTTCTTCCTTTGATACTGGTTTTTTACCTGCAGATTTATATCCGTAGCTGGTTTCGCAGGATTTCTCTGAAAATGCTCCTCAAGCCATGAAAATCCATTTCAAGACAATAGCTGATCTCGTTTCCACCTCCTGAATCCCTTCATGCTTATGATTTGTCTTGATTGTGCCTGGAGAAAGAATGCCTAAAAACAAACAATGCAAACCCAAATGCGGGTATCATCATACAAAGCCCCAAAATGAAATTGAACAATATGGTTATGTTAGAAATCAAACAAGGAGTATGATTATGCCATTATTTTCCAGAAAAAAATGCAAGAATAGAGAAACACGATTTCGTGTACAGGGGTGAGTTTGTGATGACTTACAGTGCTTGATATGGAGTCTCAGGGCGTGGTAAAGGTCTCTTTAGTTTCAGGGTATGGCAATGAAGGATCTCACGTGCTTTGTTTTGTCTGAAACTGCCTGCAACCTTGCTTTAGATCTCACAATTTTTTGACAAATTCTGAGTTTTTGCTCTACCGTTTTAGGGATGCCTTTTTTCGTCCATGAGGGTGGGAAGGCTTGCATATGTATCCTTGAATGAGAATCAGTCACTATTATGAGCTCTTAACCAATGCAATTATGTTTTGAGATTTCCATAACCACCATTAAAGAAACTTGCCATTTTTGTTCAAAATTTGAATTTTCATGCTCATAATAGGCTTGGCACGAATTTGGTATGTTCCTTATGATGCATCAAAGTCATTCAAGCCACAAGATATCTCTCAATTAATTTTTTTGATTTTTATTTGAATTTTAGGGATTTAAAATGAATTAAATCAATAAAATTAAATAAAAATAGAATAAATAAATGTTTAATCTTGAATTTAATCATGGGACACATGGGTGGCATGACAAGGCTGACCCAAGTGGAAAAAAGTGGGCCCTTTTGTCAAAAATTGAAGTTTCAAGGATAGTTGACTTTTGCCATTTCACAAAAATTTCCCAACTTCTCCAATGCGTATATTGCTCAATTTTGATCATATGAACATGTTCTTGGACATTTTGGAAAGGTCTTGAAGTCCTATAACCAATTCCTTTGGTCCCATGTCATTTTGATTTACCAATCTCAGGTTATGGTCTTTGACTTAAAGTGCCTTTTTGTTGACTTTTGAAAATGACCTATAATGTTGAAATTGATAACTTTTTGTGAGAGCATTTCTTGGACTTGGAATGTGAATATGAGTTGTAGGAAATGTCATCCCCTTAAAAATGAGCATTGGATGGGATTTTTCTGATGAACCATGAAAAAGTTATGCCTTGGTCAAGTTACAGTTGACTTTTCAACTGTCCAAAAATAGAAACTTTTGCATCTTAATGATTTTTGAGCCATTCTTGTGGAATCATGATCAAGACTTGATCAAATGATGATTGTGGCTTCAAAAATAAGATGTTCACCAACAATTTTGACTTTTGACTGTCAAATGACCATTTTGCCCCTGCAGTTGATTGTGAAGCAATTAGGGCTTTTGACTGTGCAACTTGACCTTGTGAGCCTTGAAACTTGACATGTAAGTGCTTGACAATGTATATGAGCATATGGGACTTGATTGAGCCTTTGAAAACCTCAACTTCCTTGCAAGAACCAAAACCCTAATTTGACTGGCTTAGGAGGATGGTTGACTGTGTAGCCCTTGAGTAGACTTTGAGCAAATTGAGATGATGCTTGTCAAAACTTTGAAGAATATGGGAGGGAAAATTTTGGGGTACAACAGTTGCCCCTGTTCAATCTTATTAGACCTGAGGATGTAGATTGGCTTGCGTGCCTTTTGTGATCCGAAGGTGGAAGATGATTGAACACTAGAGTGCCCAGAAATTTGCACTCACATAGTAGAATATCAACAGTGTGATGGCGGGAATGGGCTTATAGATTCCATTTGGAAAGATGGTGGAAAGGAGGATGGGCTTATAGATGCCATCTGGAGATGTGACAGAATTTTGTCGGGAATGGGCTTATAGATGCCATTTGGAAATGTGATGGATAGTTGTGGAGAATGGGCTTATAGATGCCATCTAGGTGTCGATCGTGTAAGAGATTCCTTAGCAAGAACTTGCGTACCTGAGAAAGATAATTTCCTGGCCTGTTACAGGTGTTGATCCTCACTCAGTCGCTCACAGACATGCCCTGGCTAGATACATATATCGAATCTGGGACTTCGAAAGGTTGATGGGTTGTCTCTACTGACAGGTTATCTCAGAAAAATCTTTAGGATTTAACTGAACCAGAGGAGGTTTTGTCTTTCTTGACGAGTTGTTTCTTTGGATGGGTTGTCTTCATGGACGGTTTGTCTTTATTGACAGGTTGTCTATAACGACTGGTGTCTATAATGACGAGTGTCTATGACGACGAGTGTGAGTGTCTATGACGACGAGTGTTTATAATGACGAGTGTCTATAACGACTGGTGTCTATAACGACTGGTGTCTATACTGACGGTTGTCTATAACGACGAGTGTCTATAATGATGAGTGTCTATGACGACGGGTGTCTATGACGATGAGTGTCTATAATGACGAGTGTCTGTGACGACGGGTGTCTATGACGACGGGTGTCTATAATGACGGGTGTCTATAACGACGAGTGTCTATAGTGACGAGTGTCTATGACGACGGGTGTCTATGACGACGGGTGTCTATGACAATGGGTGTCTATGACGACGAGTGTCTATAATGACGGGTGTCTATGACGATGGGTGTCTATGACGTCGGGTGTCTATGACGACGGGTGTCTATGACGACGGGTGTCTATAACGACGAGTGTCTATAATGACGGGCTGCCTCAAATGACGAGGTGTCTATAACGACGGGTGTCTATAACAACGAGTGTATATGACGACGAGTGTCTATGATGACGGATGTCTATGATGACGGATGTCTATGATGACGGATGTCTATGACGACAGGTGTCTATGACGACGGGTGTCTATAATGAAGAGTGTCTATAATGACGGGCTGTCTCAAATGACGAGGTGTCTATAACGACGGGTGTATATAACGACGAGTGTCTATGATGACGGGTGTCTATGATGACGGATGTCTATGATGACGTATGTCTATGATGACGGATTTGCGTCAGAAAAATCTTTTAGGAACCGGATTTGTCTTCTTTGACTGGATTTGTCTTCTTTGATTGGATGAGCATCAGAAAAACCTTTGGGATTTAACTGGACTTGTCTTCTTTGACTGGATTTGTCTTCTTTGACTGGATTGGTCTCTTTTGACTATATTTGTCTACTTTGACATAGCTGATCATTTAACTGCATCCTACCTGAAAGGTAAAGGTCAGTCATATGCAATGCATGATATGGATCAAGCAATGAGGTTCTCATGTATGAGATTGTATGATATGATGCGTGTATCATGACAATGTGATGTTTATGAATGTATCTTCGTCTAGGAAAGTAAATCCTTGACGCATGTCGGGAAGCTGCATCCTGGGCTGATGTTGAAGAATAGAGCTCTTCGTTTCCGCTGGGGGATGATGATTACAAGAATAAACCGGTAGGAGAAGATGACTCCGTTGGGGAATAAACTTGTTGGAGAGATTACTATGCGGGGAATTACTCTGTGGGAAGAGATGTTTCGTTGAGGTTTTGATGATAACTCCGCTGGGGATTCCATTGATGAGCTTTGTTGGGGAATTGATGAACTCCGCCGAGTGATAGGAAGAACTTCACCGAGGACGATCTTTCTGTGGTAATTATCTGAGGATAACCCAGTTATAAGCCCTGGTGGGGAATAACCTTTGAATATAGTCGGGGAGATGCGTCTGTACTCCGCAGGGTATAAGCTTCTAGAATTTACTGGGGATAAGCTTCCAGAATCTACTGGGGAGATTGATTCAACTCTCCTGGGGAGACTTTTGGACTGTACTGGGGAATGGCTCCGCTGGATGTCTGTATTCCGCCGGGGAACAATCTTATATTAAGACTGCCGGGGATGCTTGCTTAGGAACATCTGTATACTCCGCTGGGGAATATTGAGATATTCTGGGGATACCCATCTTCCTTAAGGCTGATTGTAGGCTAACTCTGCTTCGGGAGAGTATCGCTGACTTGCTGGAGGATACTGTGCCTTTTCAGGGTTGATGGGAGACCAACTCTGCTTGGAGAGAGTGTTGTTGATTCTTATCTTACTCGCGGGGAGTGAAAACATCTTGGTTACGTGCTTCAGCCGAGTCTACCTTGGTACCTTGGTGGACAGAGCAACCAGATCACTTAGACAATTCTTATTACCCCAGTTCCTGTGGGAGAAGGTACTTGTGGAAGTCTTGATAACCGCCGTTCTGACAAATCTCCTTCTGGTAGGCAAGTGACGAGATGACGGGACATAGTTGTACGCTTTTGATCCCTAACTTTTGCCTGGACCGCCCTTTCGGGTTTTCAGTCCATCTAGATACCCATTTTTTCCCAAGTCGCCTTTTCAGGTTTTCGACTTGCCAGGTGTACAGATTTTTCTATTTCATCCCTTATTTTTGCTCGAACCCTTTTGGTTCGCCGGGAAGCCCTTATTTTTGCCTAGGTGTGTCAACCTAGCGGGTCTTTGATTATGCGTAGTATTTTTTTTTTCAACTATGTCCGCGCTCTCAGGATGCAGGGAGTTGTCACTGTCAGTAGTGTAGTGTCATATTACCAGAATATCTTCGTTTGATCATGCAAGATTCGTCGCGGGATCCATGTCCAATGCCCCAAGTGACTCAGGCGGAGATTTGCCCCAGGCTATTTGGCATTTGAGAGATTCTCTGAATCTTGACTTAACTGCCCCAGATGATGGACAATGATCATGTCTGCCCCTTGGTTGGAAGTGTCTTTCCATTTGAGATGACTCCTTTTGTTGAGAAGATTTTTGTTTACCGGTTATTCATCGTGCGAATTTCTCTTCTGTTCGAACAAATAGTCATATGCAAACAATATTATTTTAAGAATGCAAAGCTTATGTCTGTCTTGAAGTTTTTGAAAATGCATTTTTCAGTAAAACAAGCAAATTTTGTAAAATGTGATGTCAACTCAGTATTTTACAGCAAGCCTTAAGGAGTCAGGATACCTTTCGTAACAGTATGCCTTCGAACTAACCCATGCTTCAGCTAGGACTTTTTAAGGGTTATAACGTGGCCTGGTTCACGGTTTAAGAAACAAAGGATAAAGGCTCAAATTATATTTGTACCCACCCGCTCTTCGTGATGTTCTTCAAACCTAAACTCAGTTGATCGTGTGTTAGACCTTGCTCGAGTCTTTGTCCTAATATTCCCATGATGGTTCGGATGTTGACATTTTATTTTGAATAGGCAGTCATTTCCTTTTGTGTTGAGGGTTTGTAGGGCCTCTTTCTTTTTTTGATTTTTGTTATCCCTGTTTTTTCCTGAACTGTTTCCTTTTTTTGGAATTACAGTCAGCGGGATGCCCCAGCTTTGTAAGTCTCCTTCATAGGTTTTGACTTATTGGGTTTTTATTTCTGAGGGATAATGACTGCCTGTCTTTATAATTATTTGGAGCCATCACTGTCTTTTGTTTTGTAAGGACTCCTCTGGTGCCATTCGTTGTGCACTTGGATCAGCTGAGAGAACTACCCTGCCCCAGGTTATGATTAAGGGTTTTAATTTTCGAAAAGAAAAACTCCTACTTCTTTGGCTCAAAGGGGGTTGACGAGGGATTATCTTCCTTATAACTCCAGTGTTTAGGAATTGAAACAATGCCTGTACCTCATCAGCAGGGTCTGTTCAAAAGCATATTGTAGATTGTGGTATCGTTTTCGTCATCCTCCCTCAAGAGGCTTAGAATTATTAATCGAGTGTTGAACATCACAAAAAATGAAAGCAATTTTGAATATAGCGAATGTGAATATATTGATTCAAAACAGACATATGCGATGCATTGATAAAGTAAAAGAGTTTGACATGAACAAATGTTTGAACAATCAAAGAAAAATACAACTTGAACATTCGAAAGAACAAAAGCTTCTTAGTTTGCACTAGTCATCTCAGATGGAAGATTTTCAGCAGAAGATTTTCATTTTCCCACCCGGCATGAACTCCAGCACCCTTCCGTCGATCAAGTCCTGGATCTTGTTCTTCAAGCTCCAACAGCCATCGGTGTCATGTCCAGGACTGTCAGAATGGTAGGCACACCTTTCATCAGGATTGTACTTCAGGGAGGTTATGTTGAGCTTCTTAGGAGGATCCTTTAAAGCAATCAGCTTGACCTCCAACAAGCGTTTCAGTATTAGTGAGGATGGCACACCAGTCTCCGAGAAATGTCTTCCAGACGTATTTCGCTTACGCCGATTACCCTGTCGACGCTGGTGAGGTTGATGCTGGGCTTGTGACCCCGAAGCAAACTGAGGAGCTTTTCCCTTGTCTTCTTGCCCCACCGGTGGTTGAATGATGGCTTGCTCTTCAACCTTTAGACGTTTGCCCCAGTTGGTTATCCTGAAGTAGTTGGTTGACGAGAACCCTGAGCTCTCCTTGTCTTTGAGCTAAGTCTTGAATGAGAGTCATCTGCCCCAGCATCTGGGTTCTCATTGTGTCCACCTTAGCTTATAGATGTTTCAGCCGTTCATCCTTACTGTCTTCTGGACTGTTCCTGACCAAAGTCCCCGTGAGGAGTGTTCTCAGCTCTTCCTGTCCCTTGGATAGATTTAGGAGGATCTCCCCGAACCGAGTCTCTTGAGCATGAAGATCCTGGTTGTCTTGTTGGGAAGCCATTGCTGAAATAAACAGAGAAGAAGGTAAGTGACTTGTAACAAGAGTACCTGTTATGCAGTGATGTGTATGTATGCATGCAATGTTTTCAAGGATCTCGCGGGGTAAACAGAGAAACTTTTTAGAATTTGAATTTGGGTAGCTTGATTGAAGGAACTTCATGTTGTTGAGAATCCTTCTTCAAGGGTCAAGGCTCACCATACCGAGTGGGTCATAGCCCCTGACAACCTTGGCTAGAGGAAAATAAATCCCCTTTGCCCCTTGCTGGACCTTTGATTCATCATGACCTGCATCACAAACCCTTGAGATCCTTGAAATGGATTAGCCCTTATGCGGGATGTATGCAATGGTATGATGGCATGATGTTATGCTATGCGTGCAGTAATGTAGGTAAACCTTGTTATGAGTCCAGATTAAAGGACTGTACACAAAACCTGCAAGAAACTCGAGTGTCAGATAACAAGCATGCAAGTAGTCAAGTTTGAAGGCACACAAGTCACACAAGACAGCCCTTAGAGTTCAGGCCAGCATGAAGTTTGGGGTACTACCCTCTTTCAGTTTCGTTGGTTAAGACCTGTCCTATCAAAAGTAACCGGGTTCTAGAGGATCCCAATATGACTGACTACCCTCAATCGGTCATAACTCCAGCGTCGCAATCTTTTCTTGCGGCCAGAACCATCGCGAGAGTTTAGCCTCAATGGGTATAGCATACTGCTACTGTTCTATGGCCAAGTTGGGTCACATTAGGTTTCTAAGGTCGGTTGGTGCTTAATGACTCCTCAGAAGACCCATATTCTCCTCGTTGTAACACAAGGGATATCGGTACAGACCAAGGTGCCACACCAACGTAGCCACTGCTTCACCCGTGTCGGTCTACACCGGACAGGTCCCTCACAGCTTAAGCTACCTAAAAGGGTATCCCCAGATCCGGGTTAGGATCTATGAAACTCCGATGCAAAGCCCACAAATATAAAGCAATCAAAGCAAAGCAATTCAAAACATAAGTATGATCTAATCCTAAGGTACACCTCACTTTTATGGAAGCAATATTCCCCAGCAGAGTCGCCAGTTCTATGATCGGTGGAAATAGAACTGACTGTTTTTTAAGCTGGTTTCACGAAATGTCGCGGTAAGCAAGAGTCGCCACCGTCTTTTATGTTCTCCAACATGGAAAGGACAAAAGCACAGCAAAATTCCTTATTCGAGAATGTTTCTCGGTTCGGGAGGTAGATTTATAGAAAGGGAAGGTGTTAGCACCCTTTCTATCCGTGGTTATCCACGGGCTCTTAGGTACTTGCTCTTATGTTTTCAAAATTTTTTTGCTTTTCAAATGTGTGTGGGTTTTGAAAAAGTTTCGTTTGAAAAATTTCTAAGTAACTCTTGTATCTGTCCTCAAGAGTGTATGAAAAATTTGTTTGAAAACTTTTGAAAGTGTGAGGTGTGAAAAGTTGTTTTTGTTTGTTTTTGAGAAGAGCAAGTACCCATGAGAATCTACCTACTCTAAGGAATTAGGCTGTGTAAGAGTCCTTTAGATAGTGCTATCCCACCATTGAGGGGTAGGTAGCACCATTGTTGGAGGTGTTCGGGTCAATTCGATTATAAGGGACATGTGTGGTCACCGAAGCAATGGTAGGATACCTTAGAAGTAACCCTAATATCTTAGATCCTTTTATCCGAGGTAACCGTTTCGAGGCAACTGGATCTTTAGACAAAGGGTGACCTCTAAGACGTCCTATACTTGATGACCACGTTTCGAGGCAACGAGTGAAGCGTACCCTAGAAGTGGCATGTGCTTTGTGTGTTGTTTTTCAGTTAATTTTTGTCTTGTACATGTTATTTTGTGAGCTACGGATTGGTTTTATTTACATTCATTCTTTCATGCATTTAACAGTTAGGGGGTGCGGAAAGTAAATTGCGGAAATATAAATTCTACGCTATTACAAGGCGCGGGTCTATACATCGCCAAAAATACAAAGACCCGTTTTGATAAAGTGCGGAAAATAAAGAAAGCAATAAACCTAATTACTATTACATTCTTGAAAGCAATTACATAATAATCAAAATGAAATGCGCGCGAATAAAAATTAATCGGGAATGTCACGAGGGTTTTGACCCTTTTAAGAAAAGAATTGAATTTTTTGTCCTTTTTGTGATTAAATTAAAATTAATAACTAATTAATTAATTTAATTAAAAGAAAAATGTTTTTTTTTGTATTTTTATGTTTTTAATGAAATAAAATAAAAGGAAATAAAATTAAAAGTTAATTTTACCTAATTCTAAATCTATTTTAATTATTAAGAAAAAAAGTTAAAGTTGCATAGTTAAAAAAACTAATTCAATTTATTAATATTTATTTACAAAATAATTACTTAAATGAAATTAATAAAGTATTTTTTTTGTTTTTTTATAAAAAATGTTAATTATGTTAATTGTTAATAAAAGGGGAAAATAAAAATAAGACAAATAAAATGTAAATGACAAAATAAAAATTGCAAACCCAAAGGGGGGTTTTGGGCCAGATTGGAGGGTGTTCTGAATTGAATTGTGAGGCCCATTTTGCACAAAGCCTGTTGACTCTGGGAATTGAGTGGAGCGATGTTGACCAGAAGTATAGTGTGCTCCATCTCTTGGCCTTTGGATCTGCTTCTGATGGACACTTGGCAAGCTGGGATGTGAGGTCTATGGTGAGTTGCTTCACGTTGCCTGCACACAAGTATGTGAGAAAAAAATGGAAATAAGCATTTGGGGGACCTGGGAATCGAACCCAGGTCCCATTGTTCACGTTCCAAGGCTTTGACCAACTGAGCTGCACGTTCCATTCATTATCAAAATAACACGCAATTATTAAATTAGAAAACAAGAGCATATGCCTGAAAAAAATATAAAAACGCGCGCTTTTTGAAACAACGAATGAGGAGGCGACGCGTCAGCGTCTTCTTCCTTTTATACTGGTTTTTTACCTGCGGATTTTTATCCGCAGGTGGTTTCGCAGGCTTGCTCTGAAAATGCTCCTCAGGCCATGAAAATCCATTTCAAGACCATAGCTGATCTCGTTTCCACCTCCTGAATCCCTTCATGCTTATGATTTGTCTTGATTGTGCCTGGAGAAAGAATGCCTAAAAACAAACAATGCAAACCCTAGATGCGGGTATCATCATACAAAGCCCCAAAAATGAAATTGAACAATATGGTTATGTTAGAAATCAAACAAGGAGTATGATTATGCCATTATTTTCCAGAAAAAATGCAAGAATAGAGAAACACGATTTCGTGTACAAGGGTGAGTTTGTGATGACTTACAGTGCTTGATATGGAGTCTCAGGGCGTGGTAAAGGTCTCTTTAGTTTCAGGGTATGGCAATGAAGGATCTCACGTGCTTTGTTTTGTCTGAAACTGCCTGCAACCTTGCTTTAGATCTCACACTTTTTTGACAAATTCTGAGTTTTTTCTCTGCCGTTTTAGGGATGCCTTTTTTAGTCCATGAGGGTGGGAAGGCTTGCATATGTATCCTTGAATGAGAATCAGTCACTATTATGAGCTCTTAACCAATGCAATTATGTTTTGAGATTTCCATAACCACCATTAAAGAAACTTGCCATTTTTGTTCAAAATTTGAATTTTCATGCTCATAATAGGCTTGGCACGAATTTGGTATGTTCCTTATGATGCATCAAAGTCATTCAAGCCACAAGATATCTCTCAATTAATTTTTTTGATTTTTATTTGAATTTTAGGGATTTAAAATGAATTAAATCAATAAAATTAAATAAAAATAGAAAAAATAAATGTTTAATCTTGAATTTAATCATGGGACACGTGGGTGGCATGACAAGGCTGACCCAAATGGAAAAAAGTGGGCCCTTTTGTCAAAAATTGAAGTTTCAAGGATAGTTGACTTTTGCCATTTCACAAAAATTTCCCAACTTCTCCAATGCGTATCTTGCTCAATTTTGATCATATGAACATGTTCTTGGACATTTTGGAAAGCTCTTGAAGTCCTATAACCAATTCCTTTGGTCCCATGTCATTTTGATTTACCAATCTCAAGTTATGGTCTTTGACATAAAGTGCCTTTTTGTTGACTTTTGAAAATGACCTATAATGTTGAAATTGATAACTTTTTGTGAGAGCATTTCTTGGACTTGGAATGTGAAGATGAGTTGTAGGAAATGTCATCCCCTTCAAAATGAGCATTTGATGGGATTTTTCTGATGAACCATGAAAAAGTTATGCCTTGGTCAAGTTACAGTTGACTTTTCACCTGTCCAAAAATAGAAACTTTTGCATCTTGATGATTTTTGAGCCATTCTTGTGGAATCATGATCAAGACTTGATCAAATGATGATTGTGGCTTCAAAAATAAGATGTTGACCAACAATTTTGACTTTTGACTGTCAAATGACCATTTTGCCCCTGCAGTTGATTGTGAAGCAATTAGGGCTTTTGACTGTGCAACTTGACCTTGTGAGCCTTGAAACTTGACATGTAAGTGCTTGACAATGTATATGAGCATATGGGACTTGATTGAGCCTTTGAAAACCTCAACTTCCTTGCAAGAACCAAAACCCTAATTTGACTGGATTAGGAGGATGGTTGACTGTGTAGCCCTTGAGTAGACTTTGAGTAAATTGAGATGATGCTTGTCAAAACTTTGAAGAATATGGGAGGGAAAATTTTGGGGTACAATAGGATGTTTTGTATCCCATTATCCTTTAACTTGACTGATCACCAAGGCTGAGTCTCCATATACACTTAAGAATTTGATTCTTAAGTCGATAGCAGCTTTAAGACCCAGGATGCATGCTTCGTATTCGGCCATATTATTGGTACAGTCAAAGCAGAATCTGGCAGTGAAAGGCGTATGAGAGTCTTCGGGAGAAATGATCACAACACCAATTCCATTACCAAGTGCGTTAGAAGCTCCATCAAAAAGCATAGTCCATTGAGATCCTGGCTCAGGTCCTTCATACGGTCCAGGCTTTTCACAATATGTAATCAGCATGATATTCTCATTCGAGAATTCAAAGTTCATAGACCGATAGTCATCCATACCTTGATGCGCCAAATGATCTACCAATACACTTCCTTTGATTGCTTTTTGAGTGGTGTACTGGATGTCATATTCAGTTAAGATCATTTTCCATCGGGATATTCTTCTGGAGAGAGCTGGCTTCTCAAAGATGTACTTGATGGGATCCATTTTAGAAATCAATAGAGTAGTATGAGTCAACATGTACTATCTTAGTCGGCGAGCAGCCCATGCCAAAGTGAAATAAGTCTTCTTGAGCAGTGAATATCTTGTTTCACAGTCAGTAAAATTTTTCTAAGGTAGTATATTGCATGCTCTTTTCGACCAGACTCGTCATGTTTCCCCAGCACACACCCCATTGAATTCTCTAATACGGTTAAGTACATGATAAGAGGTCTTCGTTCAACTAGTGGCATCAGAATTGAAGGTTCTTATAAGTACTCCTTGATTTTGTCGAAAGCCATTTGACAGTCGTCGTTCCATCTGACTACTTGATCTTTCTTCAATAACTTGAAGATTGGCTCATAAGTAGCAGTCCAATGAGAGATGAATCAGGAAATGTAGTTTAGTCATCCCAAGAAACCTCTAACCTCCTTCTCAGTACAAGGAGCTGGCATTTCTTGGATAACTTTGACTTTTGCGAGATCAACCTCAATAACTTTTCCACTGACGATGAAACCTATGAGCTTTCCAGATCTCACCCCAAAGGTACATTTGTTTAGATTCAGCCTCAGTTTGTACTTTTTCATCCTTTCAAACAACTTGTGCATATGATCAAGGTGTTCTTCATCAGTTTGTGATCTCGCTATCATTTCATCAACATAGACCTCTATCTCAAGATGAATCATGTCAGGAAATAAACTCACCATAGCTCGTTGATAAGTTGTGCTTGCATTCTTCAGCCCAAAAGGCATGACCTTATAACATAAGGTTCCCCACTGTGTTACAAAAGTAGTTTTCTCCATGTCTTCAGGTGCCATCTTGATTTGGTTGTACCCTAAGAAGCCATCCATGAAGGATAATACCTTGTGTTGAGCAGTGTTGTCGACTAAGCCATTGGTATGTGGTAGTGGGAAGTCATATTAGGGGATCACCCTATTTAAATCCTTGTAGTCGACACACATACGGACCTTACCGTCTTTCTTCGACACTGGAACAAAATTTGCAACCCATTGGGGATACAACGTTACTGCCAAGAAACCTGCATTGAACTGTTTCATTACCTCAACTTTGATTTTCTCTGACATATCAAGATGCATGTGATGAACCTTTTGTTTGATCGGAGAACAACCTTCTTTCATTGGTAGACGATGCACCAAGATATTAGTATCAAGCCCCGGCATATCTTCGTATGTCTAAGAGAATACCTCAACATAGTCGTGCAACATCTGAACCAATCTGCTCTTAACACTGTCTTCTAGGTTGGAGCCAATCTTGACTTCTTTCTTATCTGCCTTGGTACCCAAGTTTATCACCTCGATCGGTTTTTCGTGCGGTTGGATGGCCTTTCCCTCTTGTATCAGGAGTCTAGAGTTCTCCAGGTATCTCACAATCTTCTTCACCTTCTTCTTCTGCTTGATAGATTGGATTTTCAAAGTTATAAACAGCAATAGCAGAATTATTTTCAATGAGATCTGGAGTGGATGTGGATCTGCAAATGTGTGTGTGCATGTAAGGTCACATGGCTATCTGAAAATGCAGTAAAGTAAAAGAAAGACAAGGAGCACAATGTTTTCATTAGATGAGCATATGATATATGAAATAACAACCCTTAACAAATGGACCATTGTACCTCGGGCAAGGCACAAGGTTTAAAGTCATTGTTTTAAACGAGATTACAGACAAACTTCTTAAAACAATAAAAATAGGAAATAGTAATTACTTCTGGCTGAAGGAGATTGAGATGAATTATTTGGCCTTCCAGTTTTTAAGTTCGCCGTCAATAGTTGGGAATATCCATTCGTCCAAGTCACCATCACTATCGATGTCTTCCATAGAATTGACTTCATTGTTGCTAATATGGAGAGGTGGTCCTCACGCGCGAACACGAAGAACCTTTTTTTGAGCCTTTCAAGTGAAACCCAACCCAAATTTGTCGTATTTTTAGGGGATATTAGGAAGTTGTCCCCAGGTAGTGCAACTTCTGTCTTCTACAACATCCCTTGCATCCTTCAAAGAGGCCATTCTTGGTGTGTCCTTGGTAATATTAGGAGTAGCAGGAGTACCTTTAGAAACAGTAATCATTGGAGGGATTACTTCAAATGCTTGGAAGGGAGTTTCAATTAATTCACCATACATTTCCAAATATTTGAAATAATTCAAATGACTGACCATATATTCTTCCTCTCCGTAAACTATGAGAATCTTCCCTTTCACGGGGTATTTCAGCTTTTGATGCAATGTAGAGGTAACTGCACCTGCCCCATGAATCCATTGGCGTCCGAGCAAGAAAGAGTAGGCTGGGAGGATATCCATTACATTAAAAGTTGAATTGAAGATTTGAGATCCCACCTTGATCGGAAGATCTACCTCTCTGTGTACCATTCTCTTGGAACCATCAAATGTTGTTACCATAATGTTGTTGGGTTTCAACACCAGCCCTTCACAGTCTAATCTGTCCAAAGCACCTTTGGGTAAACATTTAGGTAGGATCCAGTATCTATTAACACATGCGCCAGGGTGGTGCATTTGCATTCAATAGAGATGTGCAGAGCTTTGTTATGATTCTTCCCTGCCAGAGTTAAATCTGCATCAGAAAATCCCAAGCCATTTTTAGCAGTTAGGCTTGCAACACAATTCTCAAATTGATCCACAATGGTCTCTTGTGGTACATGGGCATTCTTCAGAAATTTCAACAAAGCTTCGGTATGTGCTTCTGAGCATAACAACAAAGACAACATGGATATTTTTGAGGGTGTCTACCCTAGTTGTTCAACTATTTTGTAGTCACTTTTGCAAATGATCTTCAGAATTTATTCCATCTCTTGTCTTGAAGGGTCTTCAATTATAACATCTTTTGAGGGTGCCTCCGTTAGGGTAGGCTAAGTAAATTTCTCTTTACCTAGCAGCAGGAATACAAACAAATTTTGTTGTAGTTGTTGGAGGAGAGATCTCCGAAGAGAAGACCCTTCCTGTCCTAGTGACCTTACTAGATCCGGCAGTATTTGTAATTTCATAATCTTCATTTTCAGTAATACATGGATCTTGCTTGACACCATGAAAATAAACTTTTGCCCCATAGTTCCAGGGCACAGCTTTGTCATAGGAATAGGGGACCGGCCCCGATGCGGTGATGATCAAGGGATCTACTCTTGGCTTAGCATGATTCCTTAAAGGGCCTCTAGAGGTGATCCTTATAGGAGTATTTGAAATGGTTATTATGGAAACATCTTTAAGTCTCAGTTCTTGGTATATACTTTCAGTCAAACTCTTCATGGACGGAGTTTACTCGAAGAAAATTTCATGGCTATCAATCAGGTGTTGAATACCTTTCTTCAGCCACATACAACCATTAGTTTGGGAAGAACAATTGTAACAATTTTCAAGGCATCCCAGAAATAAACCGACTCTTAACATATTATTCTTAACAATCATTAAGGGAGTAGTCAAGTCATTGATCGTGGAGACAAAGGAGACATCGTCAATGGAATTGACACCCTTACCATGACTAGGCATGGGTGCAATAATCAAATTAGGTGTTTATATAGGGTTAAACTCAATCAATTTGTTATCAACCAAATCTTGGATCTTGTTCTTCAACGCCTAAAAATTATTGGTATCATGGCCAGGACTATTTGAATGATAGGTGCATTTCACGTTTGGATTATATTTAGGAGAGTAAGTATTGGGATTTGGATGAGGATCTCTGTTGTACCCCAAAAGTTTCCCTCTCCATTCTCAAGACATTTCTCACAAAATATCTCAAATGCTCAAGATGTTTCAAGAGTTTGATCAGACAAGTTCACCTCCTAAGCACTGAGACCACAAATTAGGGTTTTAGTTTTCTCAAGGAAATTGGAAAGTTGATGCCTCAAATAACTTCCATGGTTCATTATAGGTCTCCAAGAATACTTATGTCAAGTTTCAAGTCTTGCACCACAAATTTGCTCACTCAATTGCTCAGATGACTAAAAATTAACTATATTGGGTAAAAAGTCAATTATGGTCAATCTACAGTCAAGTTTCATGATTTTTTTTCCCCATCAACATTTTTAAGTCATATTTATCAATTGATCAAGGGTTGATCACAATGCCTCAAGAAGAGCATCCAAATCATCAAAGGGGCAAAATGGTCAAAATTAGGGTTTTGACTGAAGTTGACTGTTCATTGACTTTTGACCTAATACCAGATCTAATGGTTTGGAGCATAATATCGAGGACTCAAACACAACATGTTGACATAATTTCATGGCTCAAATCATTTCTCAAGATCAATGGATTGATAGTTGAAATTTGACTAACTGATGAAAAGTCAACTGATACACAAAAAGTCAAACTTTGACATTTTGGTCAACATTACATTTCAAAGATCAAAATTCATCAAGACATTCAAAAATATCAAACTTGATCATCAAGAATCAAAGTTTTCAATGTGGGGCATTGATATGATCAGATAAATCAAGCCTATATCCTCTAATGGACATCGCTTCATTCTAATCGCCATTGATTACTTCACCAAATGGGTTGAAGCAGTTTCATTTGACTCAGTTACCAAGAACACGGTGGCCCGATTCATCAAGCATAACCTCATCTTCCGGTATGGTATCCCTGAGAGAATCATCATTGACAATGGTACCAACCTCAACAATTCCATGATCACTGAACTCTGCATGCAGTTCAAAATCAAATATCACAACTCTTCTCAATACAGACCTAAGATGAATGGCCAAGTGGAAGCTTCCAACAAAAACATTAAGAAGATTGTGCAAAAGATGGTGGTAACCTACAAAGACTGGCATGAGATGTTACCATTTGGTCTTCATGGCCACCGTACTTCAACACGAACATCAACTGGGGCAACCCCATTCTCTTTAGTCTATGGCACGGAAGCTATCCTGCCTGTCGAAGATCAGATTCCTTCTCTAAGGATTATGAAAGAAGTGGACTTAGACGAAGACGAATAAATTCAGACTAGGTTTGATCAGTTGAATTTGATTGATAAAAAGAGGCTGGCTGCTGTCTGTCATGGTCAGATGTATCAAAAATGTATGATCAAGGCATTCAACAAAAAGACTAAGCATCGGGTATACTAGGCTGGTGACTTGGTAATAAAGTGTAGCATTCTACCACAAGGCGATTGTTGTACCCCAAAATTTGCCCTCCCATATTCTTCAAGATTTGCCAAGATCAAGCTTCAAAATCCCTCAAGGGTTGCACAGTCCAATTGCCTCCTAACACAGTCAAAATTAGGGTTTTGGTTCTGGCAAAGAAATTGAGGTTTCCAAGGGTCCAATCAAGTCCCATATGCCTATATACATTGTAAAGCATCCATATGTCAAGTTTCAAGACTCACATCATCAAATTGCACAGTCAAAAACCCTAATTGCTCCACAGTCAACTGCAGGGGCAAAATGGTCATTTGACAGTCAAAAGTCAAAAATTTTGGTCAACATCTTATTTTGAAGCCACAACCATCATTTGATCAATTCTTGATCATGATTCTCAAAGCATGGCTCAAAAAGTCTCAAGATGTAAAAGTTTCTATTTTTAGACAGTTGAAAAGTCAACTGCAAATTGACCAAGGCATAACTTCCTCATGGATTATCAGAAAAATCTCATCCAAAGCTCATTTTGAAGAGGATGACATTTCCTACAACTCATCTTCACACTCCAAGTCCAAGAAATGCTCTCACAAAAAGTTATCAATTTCAACATTATAGGTCATTTTCAAAAGTCAACAAAAAGGCACTTTAATTCAAAGACCATAACTTGAGATTGGTAAATCAAAATGACATGGGACCAAAGACATTGGTTATAGGACTTCAAGACCTTTCCAAAATGTCCAAGAACATGTTCATAGCTTCAAAATTGAGCAAGATATGCATTGGTGAAGTTGGGAAATTTTTGGGAATTTTGAAAAGTCAACTTGGCCTAAAACACTTCAAATTTGCTAATGGGCCTCAATTTCTTTCTTGAATCATTACCCAAAGCCTATGCACGACCCAATGAGCTCAAAATAATTTATTTTCTTATTTTTAATTAATTAATTGAATTTATATTTATATTAATTCATTTAATTAGTTTTTATTACAAGAAAATTCAAAGATATGATTTTGTAGATCTTTTGTGCAGCAAATCAAACTAGGGCAAGCTGGCCAAGTCGTTTCACATCCAAAAAAGGAAAATCATCCATAATTGGCAAAGGTTTCAATGAAAAAAGATTGAAAAATATATGATGAAAATCAAAGATATGAAACATCAATTCATGGACTTTTGGGCCAAGGTTTTGACCTAGAATCATTCACATACTTATGCAAGACCTAACCCTATTGGAAAAGACACAAAAAAGCTGCTGCAACAACATACTCACTTTGCAAAATTTTCATAAAAACTCAAAAATTGTTTTCTGATTTATAGTCCAATTCAGAGAAGATTGTTGATTCCAAACCCTTGCTGAGACTTCTCTGAACGTGTTGCAACCACTTTCCAGCTATCATACTCAAAGAAACGGTAAAGCAAAGTCAGGATTTAATCAAATATATTCTTAATCGAAACCTAATTTATATGCATCATTAACATGTTTTGTTTGTGGATTTTTATTACTGACACCTTCCTGAAGCGTTTGGTTTGGTATAGTTTAATTGTTCTAAAACTGCTTGTATCAAAATCCACCATTGAAGAATATTAGGTTTTCAGAACATCCAAATTAGGGCTTTTCTTGTATGGAAAAATTGGACTTCCAAACTTATATGGAAAGAATCGTTGCAGCAAGACGAATCAAATGATACCCTCGCGCCCTTTTTATATTTCCTCCTCTTCTAATCGCTATTTTCAGGACTTTTAGTTTGTGGGGGTTTAAAACCCCCGCTATTTGTTTCATATAATTGCAGGAAAACGAAGAAGAAGCATGCGTGGCGTCCTGTAACTGGAGCATTCAAACTGCGCGCGTATTTTTTTGTTTATACCACTAACATTTGTTTTTTTTATATAATAATTATTCTCCATTATATGAACAAACGCGTTGCCTGGCTCAGTTGGTTGATGAGATGTGTTGCAAACATTGGGACCTGGGTTCGATTCCCAGGTCCCCCCACTTAATCCATGATTTTTGTTATAATGTATTCACATGCAGCACTCATTCAATATCCCTACCATGAGCCTCACGCACAGCTTGCCAGATGGCCATGATGCCCAATCCAATGGCCAGAAGATGGAATCCAAGGTGTACCCCAGTCAAGCATCATACGCATGATCAGAAAAGTCAAACAAGGCCTTGTCTCTTGGGCCAGAATTGCTTCAAACAAACCTCCATTTTGGCCTGAAAGCCTCCTTGGTTTGCATCCTTTTTAATTTTATTTTCTTTTCTTTTCTAATTCTTTTTAATTGTTTTAATTGTTTTTTCACCATAAAATAATTTTCCATAATAAAAACAGAAAATCAAAAATACAAATATATTTAATTATTATTAGTTTCACCACTAACATATTTTTGCAAATAAATTTCAATAACTAACTTAGTTAAATTAGGTTTTAATTCAATATTTCCTTAATAAATTAAAAATGCATAGAATTAGGTTTTTGACATTTTATCTTTTTCTTAATTAATTTTTTCCTCATTATTTATTATTATTATTAATTATTATTTTTGTGAATAAACATGTAAATTAAATAATTTAGTTAATTAGCCTAATTTTGACCTTTTTCTTTAACAATTAAAATAATTTAGAACTAGGGTTTCACTAACTTTAATTTTAATTCTTTCCTTTATTTCATAAATACCAAAAACATAAAAAACACCTTCTTTTCTTTAATTAAATAATTAATCAAGTCTTAATTTACTTTAATTTCAAGCAAAGGGTCAAAACCCTCGGACGTCCCGATTTTAATTCTTTTCGCGCATTTATTTTTAGTGATTATTATGTAACTGCTTTCCGGATGTAATAGTAATTAGGTCTTTTTTTTTACTTTCCGCATCTTTTATAAAAAAACAGGTCTTTGTATTTTGGCGATGTATAGACCCGCACCTTGTAATAGCGTAGCTTTTATCTTTCCGCTTTTAATTTCCCGCACTCTTAAATTCTAACTTTGTATGAAAGAATGTATGCTAATTAAAAACAAGCGTAGCTCACAATGCCATGATCAAAGATAATTGTTAAACTGAAAACAACACACAAATTCACACACCACTCTTAGGGTACGCCTCACCCGTTGCCTTCGAAACGTGGTCGTCAAGTATAGGACGTCTTAGCGGTCCTTATGTCCATGATCCAGTTGCCTCAGTTGCCTCGAAACAGTTGCCTCGAAACAGTTGCCTCGGAACAGTTGCCTCGAAACGGTTGCCTCGGATTAAAAAGGGATCAAGGACATAAGGGTAGCCTCTAAGGTGTCTTACTGTTGCTTCGGTGACCACACTGTCCCTACACTCGAATTGACCCGAACACCTCCAACGGCGGTGCTACCTACCTCTCAATGGTGGGATGGCACTACCTTAAGGACTTCTACACAGCTTAATTCCTTAGGGTAGGTAGATGACTCATGGATACTTGCTCTATTCAAAAACAAATCAAAAACCTTTTCATACTGACACTTTCAAAAGCTTTCAAAACAATTTTTCAAACACTCTTGAGGACAGATACAAGAGTTATTCAGGAATCTTTCAATGAAACTTTTTTTCAAACCAACTCACATTTTGAAAAGCAAACATTTTGAAAACATAAGAGCAAGTATCTAAGAGCCCATGGATAACCATGGATAGAAAGGGTGCTAACACCTTCCCTTTCTATAAATCTACCTCCCGAACCGAGAAACTATCTCATAAGGAATTTTGCTGTGCTTTTGTCCTTTCCTTGTTGGAGAAAATAAAAGACGGTGGCGACTCTTGCTTTCGTGACATTTCGCGAACCAGCATTAAACAGTCAGTTCTAAATCCACCGATCATAGAACTAGCGACTCTGTTGGGGATACTACTTAAAGTGAGGTGTACCTTAGGATAGCTCATACTTGTGTTTTCAATTGCTTTGTTTTGTTTGCTTTATTATTGTGGGCACTATCTTAGGAGTTCTATAGATCCTAACCCGGATCTGGGGGATACCTTCTTAGAAAGTAGCAACAAGACTATGAGGGAACTGTGTGGGGTATAGCGACATGGTTGAAGCAGTCTACTACGTTGATGTGGCACTTTGGTGAGTACCGGTAACCCTTGAGTCAAGTCAAGGAGAGTACGGGGCCGCCGCGTGGTGTCGTGAAGCATCAACTGACCTTAGGAACCTTAATTGAACCATCCTGGCCTCTTTAGGGTAGTGAGATAATTGACTTTGGTGCAGTCTGAAGTTGGTTGATACTCGATACTACACTCAGTTGAGGGTTGTTTTCTTGGAATATTTCGATCGCCAGTTCAGTGGCTAAATCGAAACGATGAACACAGAAAACAATCCAATGATATTGAGATCCTTAGAACCCAGTTACTTTTGATAGGACAGGTTTTGAGCCCACCAACTTCAAGAGGGTAGTACCCCAAACTTCATGCTGGCCTAAACTCTAAGGGTTGTCTTGTGTGACTGGTGTGCCTTCAAACTTGACTACTTGCATGCTTGTTATCTGACACTTGAGTCTCTTGCAGGTTTTGTTTACAGTCCTTAATCGGGATTCATTACAGGGCCTACTTACATCACTCCATGCATAGCATACCATCATACCATTGCATACATCCTGCATAAGGACTAATCCATTTCAAGGATCTCAAGGGCTTGTGATGCAGGTCATGATGAACCATAATGTCTAGCAAGGGGCAAAGGGGATTTATTTTCCTCTAGCCAGGTTGATGACTTAAGTCAGGGGCTATGACCCACTTGATATGGTGAGCCTTGACTCTTGAAGAAGGATTCTCAACAACACGAAGTTCCTTCAATCAAGCTACAAAATTCAAATTCCAACAATTTTTTTGTCTACCCCGCGAGATCCTTGAAAACATTGCATGCATATGCATCATTGTATTACAGGTACCCTTGTTGCAGGTCACTTACCCTTTTTCGCTGTTTATTTCAGCAATGGCTTCCCAACAAGATAACCAGGGTCTGCACGCTCAAGAGACTCAGTTCAGGGAGATCTTCTTAAGCCTATCCAAGGGGAAAGAAGAGTTAAGGACACTCCTCATGGGGAATTTGGCCAAGAAAAGTCCCGAAGATGACAAGGACGAACGGCTGAAACGTCTGCAAGCTGAGTTAGATACAATGAGAACCCAGATGCTGGGGAAAATGGCTCTCATCCAAGGTTTAGCTCGGGAGCAAGAAGAGTTGAGGACCATGATCAGTCAGCTCCATCAAGACATGAAGCAACCAGCCCAAGTCAGGGACCAGGTCATTGATCAGCTTCCAAGAGGACAAGAGTCTGGTATGGTGAAGAATAGACCTCTCCAAATTGCTACCACTTCACAGGTCCAACCACAACCTCGCCCAGAGCAACAGGTTGATCAGAGCAAGCCAAACAAGCCTAGGAGGCAGTTCACCCAGCTCAACGTGTCATTGTTTCAAGCTTTACAACACCTGTTGAGGTTGAATCTGATTACACTAAGAGCTCCCCCCCGGAATCCCAACATCTCTGCTCCTAACTATCATCCCAACAAAAGATGTTCATACCACTCCGATAGTCCTGGACATGACACTGCTGACTGCTGGGCTCTGAAGAACAAAGTCCAGGACCTGATTAATGAAGGAGCAGTGGATTTCACCCAAGTGGGTCAGGTTGAATGCTTCTACCATCCCTACAGGATTCACCATTTGAAGTAACAAGTCCTGAGATGAGAAGACTTTTTGTCCATTAGAATTTTCAAGTTGTAATTTTCTTTTGATTGTTCAAACAATTATCATGTCAAACGCTGTTATTTCATTAATGCATCGCATATGTCTGTTTTGAATCAATATATTCGCATTCGCTATATTCAAACTGCTTTCATTTTTTTTGATGTCAACTCTCAATTAATAATTCTAAGCCTCTTGAGGGAGGATGACGAAAATGATACCACGATCTTTACAGTATGCTTTTGAACAGACCCCGCTGATGAGGTACAGGCATTGTTTCAATTCCTAAAAACTGGAGTTATAAGGAAGATAATCCCTCGTCAACCCCTTCGAGCCAAAGAAGTAGGAGTTTTGCCTTTTCGAAAATTAAAACCCTTAATCATAACCTGGGGCAGGGTAGTTCTCTCAGTTGATCCAAGTGAACAACGAATGGCACCAAAGAAGTCCTTGCAAAACGAAAGACGACGATGGTTCTGAATAATCATAAGGACGGGCAGTCATTATTTCAAAAAAACAAAAGCCCATTCAAGTCAAAACCTATGAAGGAGACTTACAAAAAAACAGGGGCATCCCGCTGACTGTAATCACAAAAGAAATAGTTCAGGCAAAAAATAGGGATAATGAAATCAAAAAGAAAAAGGTCCTACAAACCCTCGACAAAAAAGGAAATGACTGCCTATTCAAAATAAATTTTCAACATCCAAACCATCACTGGAATATCAGAGCAAAGACTCAAACAAGGTCTAACGCGCGATCGACTGAGTTTAGGTTTGAAGAATATCACGAAGAGCGGGTGGGTACAAATATAATTTGAGCCTTCATCCTTTGTTTCATAAACCGTGAACTAGGCCACGTTATAACCCTCAAAAGTCCTAGCTGAAGCATGGGTTAGTTCGAAAGCATACTGTTACGAAAGGTATCCTGACTCCTTAAGGCTTGCTGTAAAATAACGAGTTGATATCACATTTTACAAAATTTGCTAAAAAAATGAATTTTCAAAAACTTCAAGACAGACATAAGCTTTGCATTTTTAACATAACTTTGTTTGCATATGACTTTTTGTTCGAACAGCAAAGAAATTCGCACGAAGAATATCTAATGAACGAAAGCACCTTCAATCAAGGGGTAGGGCATGATCACTGTCCATCATCTGGGGCAGTTAAGTCAAGATTCAGAGAATCTCTCAAATGCCTAATAGCCTGGGGCAAATCTCCGCCTGAGTCACCTGGGGCATTGGACATGAGTTCCAGCTACGAATCTTGCATGATCAACGAAGACCTTCTGGTGGTACGACAACACTTCTGACAGGGGCAACTCCCTATATTCTGAGAGCGTGAACATAGTCGAAAAAATACTACGCATAATCAAAGACCCGCTAGGTTGACACACCTAGGCAGAAATAAGGGCTTCCCGGCGAACCAAAAGGGTTCGGGCAAAAATAAGGGATGAAATGAAAAAATCTGTACACCCGGCAAGTCGAAAACCTGAAAAGGCAGCTTGGGCAAAAATGGGTATCCCGGTGGACTGAAAACCCGAAAGGGCGGTCTAGGAAAAAGTTAGGGATCAAAAGCGTACGACTATGTCCCGTCACCTCATCACTTGCTTACCAGAAGAAGGTTTGTCAATCGGCAGTTATCAAGACCTCCATAGGTACCTTCTCCCACAGAAACAGGGGCAATAATAAGAATTGTCTAAGCAATCTGGTTGCTCTGTCCACTGAGGTGCCAAGATAAGTTCAGCTGAAGAACATGACTAAGTTACCTCCACTCCCCCTAGAGTAAGACAAGAATCAACCATACTCTCTCCTCAAACAGAGTTGGTCTCTCATCAACCCTAACAAGACACCGTATCTCCAGCAAGTCAGCGATGCTCTCCCCAAGCAGAGTTAATATACTGTCAGCCTTAAGGAAGTTGGATTATCCCCAGAAGATCTTAATATTCCCCAGCGGAGTATATAAATATTCCTCTACAAGTAGCCCCGACAATCTTGATCTAAGATTGTTCCCCGGCGGAACACCGAACGTCCAGTGGAGCCATTTCCCCAATCCAATCTGAAAAGTTTCCCCAGGAAAGTGGAATCCATATCCCCAGCAGGTCTTGAAGCTTATCCCCAGTAGATTCTGGAAGCTTGTCCCTCGCATGGTACGAACACTCTCCCCCGGCTTTATTCAAAGGTTATTTCCCCACCAGGATATAACTGGGTTAACCTCATCCAATTTCCACGGAAAGATCGTCCCCGACGAAGTTCTTCCTATCCCCTAGCGGAGTTCATCAAAACTTCCAACATAGCTCAACAATGGTATCCCCAGCGGAGTTATCATCAAACCTCAGCGAAGTATCTCTCCCCACAGAGTTCACTCCCGCAGAGTAATCTATTCGCCAAGTTTATTCCCCAACGGAGTCATCTTCTCCTACCGGTATTCTTGCAACCATCATCCCCAGCGGAAACAGAAAACACTATTTTTCAACATCAGCCCAGGATTTAACTTCTCGGCACCCGTCAAGGATTTATTTTCCTAGACAAAAATACATTCATAAACATCACATCTTCATACATTATAGCATGCATATACGCATCACGAACATACAATCTCATTTATTTCGAGAACGTCACGCATGTCATACATCATAACATCGCATACAACTAACGTTTTGTCTTTTCAGGGAAAAGATCAGTACAAAGATAATTACTATCAACTGTCGTGATTCCAGATCTGATTCTTGTATCTTGCCAGGGTGTATCTGTTGACGACTATATTCCAGACTCGATTCCTGTATCCTGCCAGAGCACGTCTGAAGAGTTTGAAGATCCGATTCCTGTATCTTGCCAGGGTGTATCTGTTGACGACTAATTCCAGACTCGATTCCTGTATCCTGCCAGGGCACATTTGAAGAGTTTGAAGATCTGATTCCTGTATCTTGCCAGGGTGTATCTGTTGACGACTAATTCCAGACTCGATTCCTGTATCCTGCCAGGGCACGTCTGAAGAGTTTGAAGATTCGATTCCTGTATCTTGCCAGGGTGTATCTGTTAACGACTAATTCTAGACTCGATTCCTGTATCCTGCCAGGGCACGTCTGAAGAGTTTGAAGATGCGATTCCTGTATCTTGCCAGGGTGTATCTGTTGACGACTAGTTCCATACTCGATTCCTGTATCCCGCCAGGGCACGTCTGAAGAGTTTGAAGATCCGATTCCTGTATCTTGCCAGGGTGTATCTGTTGACGACTAATTCCAGACTCGATTCCTGTATCCTGCCAGGGTACGTCTAAAGAGTTCGAAGATCCGATTCCTGTATCTTGCCAGGGTGTATCTGTTGACGACTAATTCCAGACTCGATTCCTGTATCCTGCCAGGGCACGTCTGAAGAGTTTGAAGATCTGATTCCTGTATCTTGCCAGGGTGTATCTATTGATGACTAATTCTAGACTCGATTCCTGTATCCTGCCAGGGCACGTCTGAAGAGTTTGAAGATCCGATTCCTGTATCTTGCCAGGGTGTATATGTTGACGACTAATTCCAGACTCGATTCCTGTATCCTGCCAGGGCACGTCTGAAGAGTTTGAAGATCCGATTCCTGTATCTTGCCAGGGTGCATCTGTTGACGACTAATTCCAGACTCGATTCCTGTATCCTGCCAGGGCACGTCTGAAGAGTTCGAAGATCCGATTCCTGTATCTTGCCAGGGTGTATCTGTTGACGACTAATTCCAGACTCGATTCTTGTATCCTGCCAGGGCACATCTGAAGAGTTCGAAGATCCGATTCCTGTATCTTGCCAGGGTGTATCTGTTGACGACTAATTCCAGACTCGATTCCTGTATCCTGCCAGGGCACGTCTGAAGAGTTCGAAGATCCAATTCCTGTATCTTGCCAGGGTGTATCTGTTGACGACTAATTCCAGACTCGATTCCTGTATCCTGCCAGGGCACGTCTGAAGAGTTCGAAGATCCGATTCCTGTATCTTGCCAGGGTGTATCTGTTGACGACTAATTCCAGACTCGATTCCTATATCCTGCCAGGGCACGTCTGAAGAGTTTGAAGATCCGATTCCTGTATCCTGCCAGGGTGTATCTGTTGACGACTATTTTCCGGATTCGATTCCTGTATCCAGCCAGGGCACGTCTACATAAAGAGTTTGAAAATCAACCCCTGTAACAGGCCAGGTAATTATTTTCTTTCTCAGGTACGCAAGTTCTCGCTAAGGAATCTCTTACGCGATCGACACCTAGATGGTATCTGTAAGCCCATCCACATACCGACCGTCTCCAAATGGCATCCATAAGCCCATTCCCGACAAGGTCCTGTCACACCTCCAGATGGCATCTACAAGCCCATCCTCCTATCCATCATCTCTCCAAATGGCATCTGTAAGCCCATTCCCGCCATCACACTGCTAACATGTGAGCACAAATTTCTAGGCACTTTAGTGTTCAATCATCTTCCACCTTCGGATCACGAAAGGCACGCCAACCAATCTACATCCTCAGGTCTAAGAAGATTGAACAGGGGCAACTGTTGTACCCCAAAATTTTCCCTCCCATATTCTTCAAGATTTGCCAAGATCAAGCTTCAAAAGCCCTCAAGGGTTGCACAGTCCAATTGCCTCCTAACACAGTCAAAATTAGGGTTTTGGTTATGGCAAAGAAATTGAGGTTTCCAAGGGTCCAATCAAGTCCCATATTCCTATATACATTGTCAAGCATCCATATGTCAAGTTTCAAGACTCACAGCATCAACTTGCACAGTCAAAAACCCTAATTGCTCCACAGTCAACTGCAGGGGCAAAATGGTCATTTGACAGTCAAAAGTCAAAAATTTTGGTCAACATCTTATTTTGAAGCCACAAACATCATTTTATCAATTCTTGATCATGATTCTCAAAGCATGGCTCAAAAAGTCTCAAGATGCAAAAGTTTCTATTTTTAGACAGCTGAAAAGTCAACTGCAAATTGACCAAGGCATAACTTCCTCATGGATTATCATAAAAATCCCATCCAAAGCTCATTTTGAAGAGGATGACTTTTTCCTACAACTCATCTTCACACTCCAAGTCCAAGAAATGCTCTCACTAAAAGTTATCAATTTCAACATTATAGGTCATTTTCAAAAGTCAACAAAAAGGCACTTTAAGTCAAAGACCATAACTTGAGATTGGTAAATCAAAATGACATGGGACCAAAGAAATTGGTTATAGGACTTCAAGACCTTTCCAAAATGTCCAAGAACATGTTCATAGCTTCAAAATTGAGCAAGATATGCATTGGTGAAGTTGGGAAATTTTTGGGAATTTTGAAAAGTCAACTTGGCCTAAAACACTTCAAATTTGCTAATGGGCCTCAATTTCTTTCTTGAATCATTACCCAAAGCCTATGCACGACCCAATGAGCTCAAAATAATTTACTTTCTTATTTTTAATTAATTAATTGAATTTATATTTATATTAATTCATTTAATTAGTTTTTATTACAAGAAAATTCAAAGATATGATTTTGTAGATCTTTTGTGCAGCAAATCAAACTAGGGCAAGCTGGCCAAGTCGTTTCACATCCAAAAAAGGAAAATAATCCATAAATTGGCAAAGGTTTCAATGAAAAAAGATTGAAAAATATATGATGAAAATCAAAGATATGAAACATCAATTCATGGACTTTTGGGCCAAGGTTTTGACCTAGAATCATTCACATACTTATGCAAGACCTAACCCTATTGGAAAAGACACGAAAAAGCTGCTGCAACAACATACTCACTTTGCAAAATTTTCATAAAAACTCAAAAACTGTTTTCTGATTTACAGTCCAATTCAGAGAAGATTGTTGATTCCAAACCCTTGCTGAGACTTCTCTGAACGTGTTGCAACCACTTTCCAGCTCTCATACTCAAAGAAACAGTAAAGCAAAGTCAGGATTTGATCAAATATATTCTTAATCGAAACCTAATTTATATGCATCATTAACATGTTTTGTTTGTGGATTTTTATTACTGACACCTTCCTGAAGCGTTTGGTATAATTTAATTGTTCTAAAACTGCTTGTATCAAAATCCACCATTGAAGAATATTAGGTTTTCAGAACATCCAAATTAGGGCTTTTCTTGTATGGAAAAATTGGACTTCCAAACTTATATGGACAGAATCGTTGCAGCAAGACGAATCAAATGATACCCTCGCGCCCTTTTTATATTTCCTCCTCTTCTAATCGCTATTTTCAGGACTTTTAGTTTGTGGGGGTTTAAAACCCCCGCTATTTGTTTCATATAATTGCAGGAAAACGAAGAAGAAGCATGCGCGGCGTCCTGTAACTGGAGCATTCAAACTGCGCGCGTATTTTTTTGTTTATACCACTAACATTTGTTTTTTTAATATAATAATTATTCTCCATTATATGAACAAACGCGTTGCCTGGCTCAGTTAGTTGATGAGATGTGTTGCAAGCATTGGGACCTGGGTTCGATTCCCAGGTCCCCCCACTTAATCCATGATTTTTGTTATAATGTATTCACATGCAGCACTCATTCAATATCCCTACCATGAGCCTCATGCACAGCTTGCCAGATGGCCATGATGCCCAATCCAATGGCTAGAAGATGGAATCCAGGGTGTACCCCAGTCAAGCATCATACGCATGATCAGAAAAGTCAAATAAGGCCTTGTCTCTTGGGCCAGAATTGCTTCAAACAAACCTCCATTTTGGCCTGAAACCCCCCTTGGTTTGCATCCTTTTTAATTTTATTTTCTTTTCTTTTCTAATTCTTTTTAATTGTTTTAATTGTTTTTTCACCATAAAATAATTTTCCATAATAAAAACAGAAAATCAAAAATACAAATATATTTAATTATTATTAATTTCACCACTAACCTATTTTTGCAAATAAATTTCAATAACTAACTTAGTTAAATTAGGTTTTAATTCAATATTTCCTTAATAAATTAAAAATGCATAGAATTAGGTTTTTGACATTTTATCTTTTTCTTAATTAAATTTTTCCTCATTATTTATTATTATTATTAATTATTATTTTTGTGAATAAACATGTAAATTAAATAATTTAGTTAATTAGCCTAATTTTGACCTTTTTCTTTAACAATTAAAATAATTTAGAACTAGGGTTTCACTAACTTTAATTTTAATTCTTTCCTTTATTTCATAGATACCAAAAACATAAAAAACACCTTCTTTTCTTTAATTAAATAATTAATCAAGTCTTAATTTACTTTAATTTCAAGCAAAGGGTCAAAACCCTCGGACGTCCCGATTTTAATTCTTTTCGCGCATTTATTTTTAGTGATTACTATGTAAATGCTTTCCGGATGTAATAGTAATTAGGTCCTTTTTTTTACTTTCTGCATCTTTTATAAAAAAACGGGTCTTTGTATTTTGGCGATGTATAGACCCGCGTCTTGTAATAGCGTAGCTTTTATCTTTCCACTTTTAATTTCCCGCACTCTTAAATTCTAACTTTGTATGAAAGAATGTATGCTAATTAAAAACAAGCGTAGCTCATAATGCCATGATCAAAGATAACTGTTAAACTTAAAACAACACACAAATTCACACACCACTCTTAGGGTACGCCTCACCCGTTGCCTTCGAAACGTGGTCGTCAAGTATAGGACGTCTTAGCGGTCCTTATGTCCATGATCCAGTTGCCTCAGTTGCCTCGAAACAGTTTCCTCAGAACAGTTTCCTCGAAACGGTTGCCTCGGATTAAAAAAGGATCAAGGACATAAGGGTAGCCTCTAAGGTGTCTTACTGTTGCTTCGGTGACCACACTGTCCCTACACTCGAATTGACCCAAACACCTCCAACGGCGGTGCTACCTACCTCTCAATGGTGGGATGGCACTACCTTAAGGACTTCTACACAACTTAATTCCTTAGGGTAGGTAGATGACTCATGGATACTTGCTCTATTCAAAAACAAATCAAAAACCTTTTCATACTGACACTTTCAAAAGCTTTCAAAACAATTTTTCAAACACTCTTGAGGACAGATACAAGAGTTATTTAGGAATCTTTCAATGAAACTTTTTTTCAAACCCACTCACATTTTGAAAAGCAAACATTTTGAAAACATAAGAGCAAGTATCTAAGAGCCCATGGATAACCATGGATAGAAAGGGTGCTAACACCTTCCCTTTCTATAAATCTACCTCTCGAACCGAGAAACTATCTCATAAGGAATTTTGCTGTGCTTTTGTCCTTTCCTTGTTGGAGAAAATAAAAGACGGTGGCGACTCTTGCTTCCGCGACATTTCGCGAACCAGCGTTAAACAGTCAGTTCTAAATCCACCGATCACAGCGATCCTAGGGGCAAATGGACCCCCACTTATGAAGGGCCATTTGTTGTCAAGAAAGTAATCTCAGGCAGTGCTATGATACTAACCACCATAGACTGTGAAGACTTCCCGCACCCCGTGAATGCAGACATGGTCAAAAAATACTATGCATAAGAATGACCCGCTAGGTTGACATACCAAGGAAAAAATAAGGGCATCCTGGTGAACCAAATAGGTTCGGGAAAAAGTTAGGGATATATACAAAAGATGTACATCTGACAAGACAAAAACCTAAAAAGGCGGCTTGGGCAAAAAAGGGTATCCTGGTGGACTGAAAACCCGAAAGGGCGGTCCAGGAAAAAGTTATGGATTAAAAGGCGTACGACTATGTCCCATTGGATCACCTACAACTAGCTTTATTACCAAGATCAAAAGTTCAAATGGTACAAGATCAGTTCAATCAACATCTTCCAACGACAAGGGATGAGATATTCGAAGGCATAGGGGCAATAAAGCAGTTGGAACCCAAAGACATCACTTCCACATGGCTATATACATTTGCTTTTACTGTGTACTCTTTTCATTTCATGACGACTTCCTCTTACTAGGATTTCTGTCTCTTTGTACAAACTCTCCTATTTATAGGAAAAATATCATTACAAATATATTTCAATGTCCAAACTTTTTGTTTTTTCAGTTTTGTTTGCAAAAGCGTCCAATGACTAAAATTGAATGAGCATATGCATATGAACATGATTAACTATTAACAAAAATATACATAAGAACAAGAATAAACATTTACTCAAAAAATCTCTAGGAGCTGGGATGACATTCAAGCTATCCATATATCCCCACAGAGTCCCTTTCATAAGATTATCCCTAGTGAAGTTTCCAGAGTTACTTCTATGAAATTATTCCCATAGAATAATCTTCACAAATAAGGATACATTCCCTACAACCTCCCCGATAGGTCTACAACAGATAAAAGAGTATAATCTCTTTTCCGATAGTATTACCAACCTATGGAGATCCAATCAGTACAATGCATGGGAATTTTCTTCCCAACTGAGTTTAGTCCCCCAAGGCTGAAAAAAGAAACCTTGCAGAGTCCTCCTCTCTAGAAAAATCTATTTCCCCAAGAGATTTGTTTCTTCAGCAGAACACTTCTCCATCAAACAAGGGTTTATTTCCACAACAGGGTTTATTTCCCCAACAACCTACAGATTCCCCAACTTGAGTACTACAAATCATTGACAAAATTCTTCTCCCTAGTAAAGTCATCACTATCCCCAGAAAGTTGTCGCGAAGCCTGGAATCTGATCAGATACTAGTTAACTTTATCTTCCCCGGACAAGTCGTAAGTTTAACCATCTCTTTTATCCCCAGTCAGGGTATATAAGAAATAAATTCCCCAATAGAGAAATGAACAACCAATGTTCCTAAACTTTACTCCCCAGACAAAGATCAATACATCCCCTGTAGATTTTCCTCAAACAAGCAAGCAGGAATCCCCAACGGAAGAATTCTAGATAAGATTGAAGATACACATATTCTTCATTCTAGGCAATAGTCATGGATTTATTTCCCTAGACGAAGATACACTTCAACAACATTACCCATTCATATATCATAGCATATGCATACGAAAAGAATGTAGCATAATCTCATTTATTTTGAGAACATCATTATGCAATGCATTTCATACATCATGACATTGCATACAACTAACTCTTTACCTTTTCCGGAAAGAATCAATCCACAAACCGATATCATTAACAAATATTCAAATTAGATTGTAGGTCAATCTCTGAAACAAAGCAAGGGAAAGTATCTACATGATGGACACTCTTTTCAAACATCTGCTGGCTCAGGTCAAATCACACAAAGATTTATTCTGATACTTCTCTCAATAGACCTTTTTCTGGCTCAGAGTAAATCGACCAAAGATTTATTCTGATACTTCTCTCAGTTAAAAATTTAAAAACATATGTTGGCTCATATTAAATCGACCAAAGATTTATTCTGATACTTCTCTCAGTAGACCTTTTTTTGGCTCATAGTAAATCGACCAAAGATTTATTCTGATACTTCTCTCAATTAAAGATTTAAAGACATCTACTGGCTTAGATTAAATCGACCACAGATTTATTATGATACTTCTCTCAGTAGACCTTTTTCTATCTCAGAGTAAATCGACCAAAGATTTATTCTGATACTTCTCTTTGTTAAAGATTTAAAGATCTCTGTTGGCTTAGATTAAATTAACCAAAGATTTTTTTTGATACTTCTCTCTGTAAGACCTTTTCTAGCTCAGATTAAATCGACCAAAGATTTATTTTTGATGCTTCTTTAGATACAGTCAAGCATAGACTCATTCTGATACGTCTATCAACAATATCTCTGAATGGCATCTTAAATCCCATTCCTGACATAATCAACCAACAAATTTACTTCGTGTACAGGCGAGTGCAAATTTTTGGGCACTTAAGTGTTCAATCATCTTCAACCTTCAAGTCACGAATGACGAACATGCCAATCTAACTCTTCAGGTTAAAGAAGATTGAACAGGGGAAGATGTTATACCCTAAAATTTTCCCTCTCTATTCTCAAGACATTTATTACAAAATATCTCAAATGCTCAAGAAGTTTCAAGAGTTTGATCACACAAGTTCAACTCCTAAGCACTGAGACCACAAATTAGGGTTTTAGTTTTCTAAAGGACAATTGGAATTTTGATTCCTAAAATAACTTTCATGGTTCATTATAGGTTTCCAAGGATACTCATGTCAAGTTTCAAGTCTTGCACCACAAATTTGCTTAGTCAATTGCTCAGATGACTGAAAATCAGTTGTATTGTGTAAAAAGTCAAATGTAGTCAATCTACAGTCAAGTTTCATGATTTTTTGTCCCCATCAGCATTTTGAAGTAATATTTATCAATTGATCAAGGGTTGATCACAATGCCTCAAGAAGAGCATCCAAATCATCAAAGGGGCAAAATGGTCAAAATTAGGATTTTGACTGAAGTTGACTATTCATTGATTTTTGACCTAATAAATGATATAATGGTTTGAAGCATAATATCAAGGACTCAAACACAACATGTTGACCTAATTTCATGGCTCAAATCATTTCTCAAGATCAATGGTTGATAGTTGAAATTTGATCAACTGATACACAAAAAGTCAAACTTTGACTTTTTGGTCAACATTACATTTCAAAGATCAAAATTCATCAAGACATTCAAAAAATCAAAATTGATCATCAAGAATCAAGAAAGTCAAGAAAGTCCATAAAAAGTCAAAGTTTTCAATACTTAGAAATTTTCTAAGTGTTTTTATACTCGATAAATTCATTACTTCATGACATTTTTTCACCAAGATGCAAGTTAATTCAAGGAAAACTTTCAACATGAAAGTTGTAGATCTTGATGAACTATACAACTTTATATTAGAGGGTTTATGTCAAAAAAATGCTTAGATTTAAGGATATAAGCTCATAAAGTGATGACATTTTCCATAAAACACTTGTTGAAAATTTTAGCTAGTTTTTTGACCTAACTTCTTGGCCAATTTTCACCAAGATCTAAGATGATTTAGCCAAAGTGGTCAACATGAAGGTTGTAGAAAATGTTTCAAGCTTTATAAAATGTTCTGGAACTTGAAGAGATCATTTTTTAGCTAGGATAATCAAAGAGAAGAAGTTGAGCATCCATTCTTGCATTTCAAGTCATTTTCATGAAGAACACTTGATCAAATCTCAAGCCTATGCTGCATAATATTGCTTTGTAGGCTTCTAACTTGTAAATCACTCCATAATTAATTGTTTACACAATTTATTAAGGTATGATCCAATGATCAAGCCATTGTCCACATGATTTTTCCATTTATGGCACAAAGGCACCATTGCCATTCTTGAAAAGTTGCTTTAATCACAAAGTCAACTTGTCTTGAGCTTCTAACTTGTTTCTTCTGCACACACTAAACCTACAAGATCAGAAGAAGCATGTTTAAAGTTTTCAACCACTCTACAATTCTTGTACTTCACACTGGGACAATGTTTATCAAGATTTCTTCAAATACAAGTCAAAAAACCATAACATGTGATCTTTATTTTCTGATCACTTCAGGCCCTCAAACCTTTCCCTATAAATATAGGCATTATTTTGCAAGAAAGACACGAATGCACAAGCCTTGAAACACCCTGAAACTCCCTTAAACTCATAATTGATCTCAAACTCCATTTTTGTGGCATTTGACCTTGAATCCCAAACTCACATTTCACTTGTGCATTCTCACTCAAAATCAATCACAAAGCTTCCATACATCATTTAGAAGTGATCCAAGACCCTGTTACACAACTGTAACACCTCTATCACATCCTCCATATCCAAAAACATCCATCTGCACATTGACTTCTACAGGGAGATTCAACCACTCTCAATCTAAAGTAAGCTTTGCATTAGCTTCCTAGGAGTCCACTGAAGTTATTCAGATCATCACAACACATCCAGGAGTGCTCAAACTCAAAACATGATTTCCAGTTTTAAGGTAAGTTTCCTCAACTTTGAACTTCTCATACAAGCATCATTAATATTTATTTGTAAAGATAAAATGTAGACATCATTGCGCTGAAGCTAACCATGCCCTTAGTTTCCATTTATCTTTATTGAGTGATGTGAATTTTGAAGATGAAGTTACAGAAAAATTAGGTTAGAATTTGGTACCAATAGAAATTCGTGTTCATCTTTGAGTGTTAGTTCAAGTTATTTACATATTTGAAATCGTGATGAAATTTCTAACAAGTTTGATGTTTACATTTTTTGAAATGGTTGAGAAATGAGCAAGTTTGAAAATTTAAAAACCATGGTGTTGTTTCTGGCGCGAGGAAGAAGATGAAGTTACATCTAGGATTGAGTTTGTAGTATATTTAGTGATTGTTGCCTTAAATAACAGATGTTCCACCACCCCAGTGGTTAAAGCGCGCGCCTTTCACACTTAGGATCTGGGTTCGAGCCCCAACGTCTGTTTTGTCATTTTTTCACATTATTTTGCCATTTCCAGCGCGCTTAGGGCTCCCCCTCTTGGGACTTCGTCCTTTTTTTATTGTTTCCATCCTCTCATCCCCACCCCCCCCCTAATCTGCTTACAACTACACAGGCCCATAACATTTTTTTATTTTTTTGATTTATTTTCTAATTTCAAACAAAAATGTTTTGGGCCTGGACCTTTTTACTACTTTTCACACTCATTTTCATTTCAGCACCTAGACCTCAACGTTTTTTATATTTTTATATTTTATTTATTTATTTTATTTTATTTAATAAAAATATATTATATATTTTCTTAAATAATTAGACTCAAAACTTTCTAATTTTTATTTTTACTTTATTTATTTTTAAAAATAAAACACTAAAAATATTTTCACAACTAATTAATCTCTTTCTAGAATTAAAAATGATTAGACTTAGGTTTTTTATTTGATTTCCTTTTTTTTAAATTAAATTAGACTCTAGGTTTTGTTAAATAATTAATTAACTTCTCTTGTAAATTAATTAGTTTAATTAGGTTAATTAAAACCTTTTCCATAAAAAGTCATAAAAACAATCTCCTTTCTCTTTACATTGTTCTTGCGCATTTTATTATTTTGCACTATTATTCATATTCAATGGTTTGTAATAGTAATTAGGGTTTATTTTACTTGTCATCCCCATTTGTAAATTTGTACCTCTCATCCCCAAAGCATTGTAATAGCGTAGGACCTCTAATTTTCGCAATTTATCACTTTCCATATTATTGTTAGTAATTAGGGGTTGTATGGAAAGATCTTAAAATCAATAATAGACAATCCTAATTCAAGATAAAATATTTAAAAATAACACACTTTGCACACATGCACCTCTAGGGTAACCCACACTTGTTGCATGGGATAAACACAGTCATGTCCCTCAAATGTGGGATGTTTTAGCAAAGACCCTCAATTAAAAGATCGTAGTCCCTTGATACCCTTTGATGTTGCCTTCGGTTAACGATCTTAGTCCCTTATAACAATTGCTAAAACATCTTACAAGTTGCCTTCTATGACTATATGATGACCCATGCCTGTCCCTCATATCCAATGATAAGGCTTCTTACCAAACAATGGTAGACAAGCACTATCTAAAGGAGGAGGAAAATAACAAAGACTTTTTGAGTATGTAGATTTCTTGTAATTGCTTGCTCGCAAACAAAACCATTTACACCTCACACTTTCAAAACTTCTTCCAAGATAAGCATTTTGTATACATTCTCAACGATATGAGAATCATTACAAAATGACCTAACTTTGGCATCTTCAAAACATCTTTTCAAATACTCATTTTCAACAAATGTTTTCAAAACCAACACTTTATACACATTCTCAACGATACGAGAATCATTGCAAAGTTTTCCAAAACTTCGGCGTTTTCAAAATATTTTCAAAATTACATAAACACAAAGCATTTTCAAAGTGATCAAGCAATTAAGAGCCCATAAATAACTACGGATGAAAAGGGTGCTAACACCTTCCTTTTTCATAACTTACACCCCGAACTCAAGAAAATTCTCAAAAGGTATTTCCTGTTCTTTTCACCCTCCTTTATTGGATAAAAGAAAAGTCAGTGGCGACTCTTGCTATCCATAACATTTGCGATAAAACACAAAATACCCAAGTCAATTCTCCCACCGTATTACAATCTTGCAGCGTTACCAAATATGCCTTCAACAAATGTTGTAAAGCTTGAGATAGTGGCATATGAACAGCCTTCTTGGGGCATCTAGCCTTTGCTGATTGTTTTGTTGTTGTGGTCGTTGAACTGGGGTCGGGTTAGAAATTAATAAAACTCCTACTGACTGATGATGATCATTCTTGATATGAATCCTTTTTCCATAAACTGCATTAGTTTCCTTCTTACCAATGAACAATTTTTCACAACATTATAGGTTGAAGCCATGGGTATCTTCCCACTTTTGATTCCACTTTGAACTCTCTCACCAGTCAAAATCAACTCAGTAAACCTTGATGAAGAACTCCCAATCAGCAAGTTAAAGAATGGACCAATCAAGGTGCCCATGAACATGTCCACTAATTCTTTGTTAATTAAAGGGGGTTGCACCCTTCCAACCAGGTCCCTCCATTTCTAGGCATACACCTTAAAGCCTTCATTTGAGCCCATAGTCATACTTTGTAATTGCACGTGAGTTGGTGCAAGGTCAGCATTGTATTGGTATCGTCTATAGAAGGCAACAACCAACTCCTCCCATGTGTGGATATTAGTTCCTTCTAGTTGATAGAACCATTCCAAATGTGTTCCAGATAAGCTTTATTGGAAGAAATGAACCATAACTTCCTATCGGTGGTGTGTGGTTGAATCTTGCAGACATATGACCTTAAATGGAGTTTCGGACAAGAGATTCCATCATATTTAGCGAAAATAGGTACCTTGAATTTGTGGGGAATAACCACCCCAGGGACCAAACCTAAGTCTCAAAAGTCCAAACTAGGCACTGTTTGAATCTCCACAATCTTAAGTCGGTCTTCCAACTGTTTGAATTTTTCATATGCTGGTGGGTACTGCTATTCGGAGTAGTCATCATCCTCATAAATCTGGTTATTTCCACCCCCAGCCGTGGTGCTTCTAACATCCTCGTCTTGATTGTCGTCTTCCTTGGAGGAGACATCTTCAACTTGAGCCAGTCGGGAAGGGTCTTTGAACCTCCTTCCCATGTTAATAAGAACCAGTTTCTTAGTCTTCTTCTTTGTAACGAGAAGCGCCATCATCTCTTGGTGACCTTTGGCTAAGTTCAGAAGAGTCTCTTGGAACTGTGCCTGCTGAGTTTGCAGATCTTTGACAGTTTGCTCTAGAGCCATCTTAAAATAAATAGTAAAAGGATGAGGAAACCTGTATAAAAAAATCTGCTTATGACATGATGCATGATATGCGGATGCAATGTTTTCAAGGACCTCAAGAGATTTAAATTTTCTAGCCAAAAAGAAAAAAAAACAATAATTGTATTAATAAGTTTAAGATTACAACTGCCCCTTGGGCTTACAATGAAAAAGCGAAAAGGTCTCAAAGAGACAACAAAATGAACTCCTAAAATAAAAAAATCAAGTCTCCCATGGGTGTTTCCTCTTTGTTTCGATGTAGGTATTCAGGCTTTGCTCCTCGTGAAGTTGCTTGGTAAGCTCCAACACTTTCTTCTCGCTTGTGTAGAACCGAGCTTCAAAGGTGTCTCGTTCTCCTTTGAGTTGAATCCACGATCTCTGCAATTCTTTAAGATCAGTAGGCATGTCAGGATGGAGAATGGTATAAGGAATATCCCCCTCAGTGATAGGCTCCACAACTATTGGTAGGATAGCTGGATATGGCATCATGAGATTTTGAGCGTGAGTTCGCACCCATTTGAGATAAGGCTCCAAAGGAATAGAGTTCTTATGTCCCAAGGTCTTGCTATCAACCTTGTTTACCATGCCCCAAGCTCATACAAACCTTTGACGATAACCTTGGACATCTTTCTCAAAGTCGAATATAATACCCTGGATAAGTGCGTCATGAGGACCATCTCTTAGAGCATATCCAAATTGTCGTAGAGCCAAAGAAGGGTTATAAGTAATACCTCCCCTAATTCTAAGGAGTGTAACATTATGGAATTCCCCACAGTGGTTAATGATGGTAACATCTTCCATAGATCGGGGACACTGTTTTACCCCAAAATTTTCCCTCTCATTTCTCCAAGATTGTCTCTTACATAGATGGTTACAAACACTTGATGGAAGAAAAAAAAATTTAAAGATGAACAAAGGTGTCTTTGATTGGCATCTGAACAAGATGTCCTTCGATTGGCATTTGGACAAAGAGCTTCGATTGTGCGTCTGGGACCCTTCGAGAGATATGTGTCTCACAAGCTTCGATTGGGAATTTAAAACCCTTCAATCAAGCTTTGGTCCATCAACTTCGATTAAGCGCTGGGCCCCCTTCGATCAAGTTCAGTTTGCAAGGCACACAAGGCAAAGACTTCTTCATATTTTCCTTTAACCCACTAGGCAAAAAACTTCCTTCGACCCACAAGGCAAATACCTCCTTCGTGCCTGATTCAATTCACTAGGGAATGACATCTTTTATGCTTGCTTTGGCATCCCTCATGCTAGCATCCATAAGGAATTGGCTACCTTTGTGTCAACTTCGACTGGGCAATGATCCCCTTTGAAACATTTTCGATTCAATGAATCAAAAGACGCCCAATTTTCCACACTTTGACACACATGATAGTCCCTTCAAAGGCGCATTCATGTGGTCCCTTAGAAGAAGCATTCATGGTCCATTCGAAGGATACATGATTATTGAAAACAAGTTTGCTTTGTGATGATTCTTGGTCCAAGATGCTTGCTGGCCAAAATCCTACATGCTGTCAAGCCCAAGCCCCCTGCACAAGCACATTCATGCCATAGGAAGCTTCGACTGGCCAGAATAAAGTCTTTAGATTGGGCTAATTGAGTAGTGTCAGAGTAATCAGAGAGAGTGAACTTAGGGGTTGATCGAAGAAGCCAAGATGATAAGGCCTTGTACAATTCGAATCAAGATCCAGAGTCAATCAAAAAGTAAAGATTTGAGGGGCTTTCAAAGAAGCCCTGATAAGGGAAACTCTTAATAGGTTTGAATGTGAATTTAGAATCATCAAAAAGAACAATGCTCTAACGAAGAGAATTCTGGGCAATTCGAATTGATGCAGATGGTGAATTAATTAAAGAAACTCTAACAAGGAAAACTCTGAACAATTGGAATTCAGAGTCATCAAAGATCTGAGCAATTCGAATTGATGAGGATGGACTCAAATGAAGGAGCTATAAGAACGAAACCAGAGCCATTCGAAGGAGGAAACTCAAGGCCAATATAAGAGCAAGGCTGGAAGGTATTCAAAAGATTCAAATGTGTCCAGGTTCACTCAAGATTTCAAAATGGCAAGAATTATCCAAATATGGCCAACTTTCAATGTGTTGGATTCTTGTCTCATGGCCTTCAAGACCTAGTTAATGGTTGTCACTTGCCATTTCCATGCACCTTCACATCCCTATAAATATAAATCCAGACACATACACAAAGGAGACATTCGCCAGGAGACTAGAGACAGAGGCCCAGGAACTACACATATATTGCCTTACACGCATACACAACCTAAGAGAAGCATACAAAAAATTCTCAAAATTCAACAAGATCACACCACACTTGCCTCTCTCCATTCGAATCCAAGAGCATCCAACAACACCATTCCACACACAAATTCCAATTTCAAGCAAGGTAAGTCCTCCTGACCTTGCATCTCTCATTTCAGCATAACATGTAAATAGCCATTCACTTGTTTTTCGTTTCAGCATAACATGTAAATAGCCTTTCACTTATTTTTCGTTTCAACAAACATGTAAATAGCCTTTTAGTTATATTCTTTGTTTCTTCCCTTTTTGTTTGTTTGCTTTTCTTGTCCAAATATATGTTGGAACTAACCTGTACAGACTCAAATGAAAGACAAAAAGAGTGTGAACGAAGGATATACACTTATGCTGCTCTGCAGGTCCATATTGCTTCATAGTATAATCGAAAGAATCATAGAAGGGTGTGATCGAAGGTTGCTCATACCAACTCCCAAGCTCAATCGTAAGAAGTAGGAAAGGGTGCAATCGAAGCTTGCTCATACCAAATCCCAAGCTCAATTGAAAGAAGTAGGAAAAGGGTGCAATTGAAGGTTTCTCACGCTAACTCCCAAGCTCAATCGAAAGAAATCAAAAGAAGGGTGAATCGAAGAAGTCTACTGCCTGGATCGAAGTAATCACTTCCTATCTTTATTTTGTTCTTGTTTTTACATTTTCTTGCCTTTCAATTTGGTTGTAATAGCGTAGGACACTTATTTTCCTCATTTTCTATTGCTTTCGTATTAACTGCTAGATGTATGACTAATAGGATTGTATGGCAAAGATTAAAATCAAAACACTAGCAAATCCAACTCAAGACTAAAATAACTAAACATAAAACACCTTGCATATACACACCTCTAGGGTATTCCCACTTCAGTTGCCTTTGGAAAATAGTCACAACTCTTGAAACGTGAGAGGTTTTAGTGACTACCCTCTGGTTCAAAAAGATCATAAGTCCCTCGATGACCCTCTCGATATTGCCCCGGTAAAAATATGATTCTAGAATTCGAGGGTAGCTACTAAAGCTTCTTGCCCAGTTGCCTTTATGACTATAAAAATGTCCCTTTGATTGTCCCTCAAACTTCTAACGATAGGGCTACCTACTCACTAATAGTAGGATAGCACTATTTAAAAAATAAGAGGAAAAGAACAAACCTTTCGAGTACAAGTAGATAGTTGTTAGATGCTTGCTCAAATTGAATTTTTACACTTACACATTTCAAAAAACAACTTTCAAAAACATTTTCTTTGTCAACACTCTTGAAGACTGATACAAGAGTTATCATAAAGTGAATTTCCGCACTAAGGCATATTTCAAATACTTTTCAAAAACACAAAGCACAAGGTATTTAAAAAATGATTTAAGCATCTAAGAGCCCATCGAAAACTATGGATGGAAAGGGTGTTAACACCTTCCCTTTCCATAATCTACCCCCCTTACTCAGAAAATTCTCGAAAAGGTCTTTTTTATTCTTTTCACCCTTTCCTTAATTTGGATAAAATAAAAGTCGGTGCCGACTCTTGCTTACTGCAACATTTGCGAATACAAATGCAAAACCAGTATAAACAGTCGGTTCTGCCACCATATCACAGAACTGGCGACTCTGCTGGGGAAGATAAAAGTGGGGTTACCTTAGAGTTTAATTCATCATTTTAAATTGCTTTCCTTGTATGCTTTGCTTGCTTTATCTTTAAGGGTTTTGTTTGGGTTTACTTGTAAAGTTCTTACACCCGGATCTGGGGCACCTTTTAGGTAAGTAGCAATAAATCATGGAGGTTGTACGGCATAGACTGATATGGACAAACTGATAGCTACGTTAGCGTGATACTCTGGCTTGTACTAATGTTTCTTAAGTCAGTAAAGGATAACATTAGGCTTACTTATAGTGTCATTAAGCGCTAAATGACCTTTAGAACCTTTAATTGACTCATCCTAAGCCACTAGAAAGTAGTGAGATGGCTAGATTTGGTTCCGACCGAAGATTGGTTGATACTCAACCTACACTCATTGAGATTGGACTTTTGGGATATTCTGACCGTAATACTTCGGTGCTTGAGCTAGAACAATGCCTAAAAGAAAGGTCAGTGATATGAGACCCCTTAGAACCCGATTATTATTACTAGGACAGGTTGAGCCAACTAAACTTCAAGTGGGTACTCACCTATGGAATCCATGCAATCCTAAACCTAAGGCCACTTGTGTGATTTGTTTTCTTTCATTACCTAACAACTTGAACTCCTTGCAGGGTTTTGTTTATTATCTAATGATGTGAGTCATTATCCAATAACTTGGATTGCTGGCAAGACATACTTGTCTTCATCGCCCTACGTTTTTTTGCTTTATGCATAGCATACACATCATACCATAGCATTTCCTTAACCATTTCAAGGATCTCAAGGGCCTGTGATGCAAGTTATGATAAGGCATACATCTAGCAAGGGGAAAGGGGATTTATTTTCCTCTAACCAATGTCGTCAAAAGGTCCAAATACGATAACTTGAGTCAGGGGCTATGACCCATTTGATATGGTGAGTTTGATTCTCGTAGAAGGACATTCAACAATACAATGTTCTTCCGTCAAAGCTACTGTCAAAATTCAACTTCTGACATTTTCTTGTGTTTACCCTGTGAGGTTCTTAAAAACATTGCATCCACACATCATGCATGTCATTACCGAACAGGTCTTTTAGTATGGGTTTTTCATGTTCTCGTTGTTTATTTTAGCAAGAGAAATTGCTCTCAAACAGAACAATAGATATCTCCAAACTCAAGATACCTAGTTCAAGGAAATGTTCCTAAACTTATCCAAGGGGCGAGAAGAGTTGAAAGCACTCCTCGCTAGGAACTTGGCTAAGAAAAGTCCTGAAGACAACAAGGATGAACAGTTGGAACAACTGCAAGCTGAGATAGAAGCAATGAGAATCCAGATGAGTAATCAAATGGATATTATCCAAAGTTTAGCTCGGGAACAAGAAGAGTTGAGGTTTCTCACCAGCAAGCTTCATCAAGACGGATGCAACCGTATGAAGCAAACAGTCGAGACTGGAGATGAGGTCATTAATCAGCCTTTGATGAGACAAGAAGTTGGTTGGATGGAGAGTAGACCTTTCCAAATTGCTTCTATGTCACGAACCCAACCACCACCTCGCCAACAACGAAAGGGTAATTGGCGTAAGCGAGATGCATTCACTAGGAAATATACCAAACTCAACATACTAATGTCACAAGTCTTGCAACACATATTAAAGTTGAATTTGGTCACATTGAAGGATCCTCCTCGGGATTCTAATACTTCCGCTCCTACTTACCATCCCAATGAAAGGTGTGCATATCACTCTGACAGCCCGGGGCATGATACTGATAACTGTTGGACGTTGAAATATAAAATTTAAGACTTGATCGATGAAGGAGCATTGGAATTTGCACAAGATGGTCAACTAGAATTATTCTACCATTCCTCAAAGGCACACCATCTGAAGTGACAAGCCAAGACAAAGAGGCTTTTTGTTCATCTAGAATTTTCAATTTGTAATTTCTTTTGATTGTTCGAACATTTATTTCAGGTTAAACTTTGTTATTTTATCAATGCATTTCATATGTTTGTCTTGAATCAATTCATTCGTATTCACTATATTCAAACTGTGTTCTTACTTCCTTTTTGTGATATTCAACTCTCGATTAGAATCTGTAAGCCTCTAGAGGGAGGATGACGAAAACGATACCATGATGTCTACAATATGCTTTTGAACAGACCCCGCTGGCGACGTACAAGCGTTCTTTCAAATCCTAGACAATGGAGTTATAAGGAAGATAATCCCTAGTCAACCCCTTTGAGCCTAAGAAGTATGAGTTTTTCTTTTCACATAAATTAAAAACCCTGAATCATAACTTGGGGCAGGGTAGTTTTCTCAGTTAAGTCATATGTGCATTCAGTCGCAGGCTCTACCTTCATACACGACAAATAGTGTAGAAGATGCTCTCCAAAAGATGGTGATGGTTCCACATAATCACTAAAGCAGAAAGTTGTTATCTCTCAAAGTCAAAAATCGTTAAGTCAAAACCTATGAAGGAGACTTAAGAAAAAATTAGGGCATCCCGCTGATTGTAATCGCAAAAGAAACAGTTCAGGGAAAAGTAGGGATAACAAGATAAAAAAAGAGGTCGTTAGAAATCCTCAACAAAAAAGAAAAGGTTACAAAAATGACTGCCTTCTCAAACAAACGTTCAATTCCTAAACCATCACCAAGTATCATAGCAAAGATTCTAGACTCAATTGGGATCTAAACGCACAATTAGCCGAGCATAGGATTGAAGAACATCATGAAGAACGGGTTGGGTACAAATAAAATTTGAGCCTTTATCCTTTGTTTCCTAAAACCGTGAACCAGGCCTCGCTACAACCCTTAAAAGTCCTAATTGAAGCATGGGTTAGTTCGGAAGCCTACTGTTACAAAAGGTATCATGACTTCTGTAAGGTTTTCTATTAAATCCTGAGTTGATATCACACTCCTAAAAATTTGTTTGTTTTACTAGAAAATGAATTTTCAAACTTCAACACAGACATAAGCTTTGCATTTTTAAAATACCATTTTTTGCATATGACTATTTCTTCAACAGCAGAGAAATTCGCACGACGGATATTCAATGAACATAAATCCTCTCAGTGGACAGAAGCACCTCAGATGGAAAGACATTCTACTAGTAGAAATTTCATAATCAAGGGGCATAACATGGTGTCCAGCTAATCATGGGCATTCAAGTCAAGATTCGGGGAACCTCTCAAAAAGGCCAAATAGTTAGGGGCAGATCTCCATCTGAATCACTTAGGGCATTGGACATGAATTCCAGCAGCGAATCATGTACGATCAAACAAACATCTTATGGCAGTGGGGAAACACTTACTACTATAGACAGTGACAATTCTCCGTACCCGGTGAACATGAACATAGTTAGAAAATACTACGCATGAACAAAGAACTACTAGGTTGACTGGCCTAGGTAAAAAGTCAATTATGGTCAATCTACAGTCAAGTTTCATGATTTTTTTGTCCCCATCAACATTTTTAAGTCATATTTATCAATTGATCAAGGGTTGATCACAATGCCTCAAGAAGAGCATCCAAATCATCAAAGGGGCAAAATGGTCAAAATTAGGGTTTTGACTGAAGTTGACTATTCATTGACTTTTGACCTAATACCAGATCTAATGGTTTGGAGCATAATATCTAGGACTCAAACACAACATGTTGACATAATTTCATGGCTCAAATCATTTCTCAAGATCAATGGATTGATAGTTGAAATTTGACTAACTGATGAAAAGTCAACTGATACACAAAAAGTCAAACTTTGACATTTTGGTCAACATTACATTTCAAAGATCAAAATTCATCAAGACATTCAAAAATATCAAACTTGATCATCAAGAATCAAAGTTTTCAATGTGGGGCATTGATATGATCAGAGAAATCAAGCCTACAGCCTCTAATGGACATCGCTTCATTCTAATCGCCATTGATTACTTCACCAAATGGGTTGAAGCAGTTTCATTTGACTCAGTTACCAAGAACACGGTGGCCTGGTTCATCAAGCATAACCTCATCTTCCGGTATGGTATCCCTGAGAGAATCATCATTGACAATGGTACCAACCTCAACAATTCCATGATCACTGAACTCTATACGCAGTTTAAAATCAAATATCACAACTCTTCTCAATACAGACCTAAGATGAATGGCCAAGTGGAAGCTTTCAACAAAAACATTAAGAAGATTGTGCAAAAGATGGTGGTAACCTACAAAGACTGGCATGAGATGTTACCATTTGGTCTTCATGGCCACCGTACTTCGACACGAACATCAACTGGGGCAACCCCATTCTCTTTAGTCTATGGCACGGAAGCTATCCTGCCTGTCGAAGTTCAGATTCCTTCTCTAAGGATTATGAAAGAAGTAGAATTAGACGAAGACGAATGAATTCAGACTAGGTTTGATCAGTTGAATTTAATTGATAAAAAGAGGCTGGCTACTGTCTGTCATGGTCAGATGTATCAAAAATGTATGATCAAGGCATTCAACAAAAAGACTAAGCATCGGGTATACTAGGCTGGTGACTTGGTAATAAAGTGTAGCATTATACCACAAGGAGATCCTAGGGGCAAATGGACCCCCACTTATGAAGGGCCATTTGTTGTCAAGAAAGTAATCTTGGGCGGTGCTATGATACTAACCACCATAGACTGTGAAGACTTCCTGCACCCCGTGAATGCAGACATGGTCAAAAAATACTATGCATAAGAATGACCCGCTAGGTTGACATACCAAGGAAAAAATAAGGGCATCCTGGTGAACCAAAGAGGTTCGGGAAAAAGTTAGGGATATATACAAAAGATGTACATCTGACAAGTCGAAAACCTAAAAAGGCGGCTTGGGCAAAAAAGGGTATCCTGGTGGACTGAAAACCCGAAAGGGCGGTCCAGGAAAAAGTTAGGGATTAAAAAGCGTACGACTATGTCCCATTGGATCACCTACAACTATCTTTATTACCAAGATCAAAAGTTCAAATGGTACAAGATCAGTTCAATCAACATCTTCCAACGACAAGGGATGAGATATTCGAAGGCATAGGGGAAATAAAGCAGTTGGAACCCAAAGACATCACTTCCATATGGCTATATACATTTGCTTTTACTGTGTACTCTTTTCATTTCATGACGACTTCCTCTTACTAGGATTTATGTCTCTTTGTACAAACTCGCTTGTTTATAGGCAAAATATCAATACAAATATATTTCAATGTCCAAACTTTTTGTTTTTTCAGTTTTGTTTTCAAAAGCGTCCAATGACTAAAATTGAATGAGCATATGCATATGAACATGATTAACTATTAACAAAAATATACATAAGAACAAGAATAAACATTTACTCAAAAAATCTCTAGGAGCTAGGATGACATTCAAGCTATCCATATATCCCCACAGAGTCCCTTTCATAAGATTATCCCTAGTGAAGTTTCCCGAGTTACTTCTATGAAATTATTCCCATAGAATAATCTTCACAAATAAGGATACATTCCCTACAACCTCCCCGATAGGTCTACAACAGATAAAAGAGTATAATCTCTTTTCCGATAGTATTACCAACCTATGGAGATCCAATCAGTACAATGCATGGGAATTTTCTTCCCAACTGATTTTAGTCCCCCAAGGCTGAAAAAAGAAACCTTGCAGAGTCCTCCTCTCTAGAAAAATCAATTTCCCCAAGAGATTTGTTTCTTCAGCAGAACACTTCTCCATCAAACAAGGGTTTATTTCCACAACAGGGTTTATTTCCCCAACAACCTACAGATTCCCCAACTTGAGTACTACAAATCACTGACAAAATTCTTCTCCCCAGTAAAGTCATCACTATCCCCAGAAAGTTGTTGCGAAGCCTGGAATCCGATCAGATACTAGTTAACTTTATCTTCCCAGGACAAGTCGTAAGTTTAACCATCTCTTTTATCCCCAGTCAGGGTATATAAGAAATAAATTCCCCAATAGAGAAACGAACGTCCAATGTTCCTAAACTTTACTCCCCAGACAAAGATCAATACATCCCCTGTAGATTTTCCTCAAACAAGCAAGCAGGAATCCCTAATGGAAGAATTCTAGATAAGATTGAAGATACACATATTCTTCATTCTCGGCAATAGTCAGGGATTTATTTCCCTAGACGAAGATACACTTCAACAACATTACCCATTCATATATCATAGCATATGCATACGAAAAGAATGTAGCATAATCTCATTTATTTTGAGAACATCATTATGCAATGCATTTCATACATCATGACATTGCATACTGTGATACGGTGGGAGAACTGACTTGAGTTTTGTGTTTGTTTTCGCAAATGTTTCGGTTGAGCAAGAGTCGCCACCGACTTTTTATTTTATCCTAAGGAAAGGTTAAAAATCACAGGAAAAACCTTTTGAGAAGTTTTCTTGGGTCCGGGGAGTAGATTATAGAAAGGGAAGGTATTAGCACCCTTTCTATCCATGGTTATCCATGGGCTCTTAGTTACTTGCTTAGATCAACTTGCCTTGATTTTCAATTGTTTGAAATGGTGCTTTGTGTGTGGATTTTTGAAAATGTTTTGAAAAGAGGCCAATGTGGTGGCAACCTTTGTAATGATCCATGTTGGGATGTATACAGAGGTGTATGTCTTTTGAAAAGTTTTCAATGTTTTTTGAAAGTTATTTTTAAAGTGTGTTTGTGATGTGTGTTTTGAAAAATAGGCAAGTGTTTTTGTTTTGCAAGTTGGCAAATAACCAAGAGCTATCTACCCTAAATTTCACAAAGATATTTGCTATGTTTTAACCCTTTTAACAATTTTATTCCACCATTGTATTTGGTGGAAAATCTTGTGTTAGGATGTGAACGGGACGGGCGCGGGTCATCGTTTAGACCATGATTGCAATGGTGCCAAATGTCTTTGGACAATCTTTCTTTAAGGGACTTGATCATTTTTAGGAAACTTTCGAAAGTGTCATCGAGGGACTATGATCATTTGATTTGTTTTGTTTTGCCAAAGACACCTAACATGCAATATGGCCCATTATTGAAGGCAACAAGTGGAGTAACCCTAGGGGTGTTAGTGTGCAAGTGTGTTTTATTGCATACAAGAGTTTATCTTTGAATTAGGATTTTCTATTTCATTGATTTTATCTTGCCATACATATCCTAATTACTAGCAATAAGAAGCGGAAATATAAAATCCTACGCTATTACGACAATTCGGGGGGTGGGGGTACACATTTGTACATGGGGGGTTCAACGAGAAAAATAGACAAAAAAGAAAATAGCAAAAAACAAGATAGAGAGAAAGAGAGAGGGAGCCAGCACGCTGCTGAGAGGTCATCAGAAGTTCTGACTCAGACCCGTTGCCAGATGATCAACCTTTTAGTTAAACTGTATGAGTCAGAACTTCTGACTCTGGCACCTGCAAAACAGAAACCTGTTAGTGGGGAGACCAGAAGTTCTGATCCTGCTGGAAATACAATAACTCTCAGAAGCTCTGATATTATTGACAGCAAAACAGGCTTCAGATGTGCTAACATCAAAGTCAGCACTTGACTTCTCCCTGTACTAATCAGAACATCTACAATTTTGTTATTATTCCACAAAACAGGAAACATAATTTGGAACAGCTCCAGCAAATGTCAAAATATTTCAGAGGGCAGAACCAACAAGGTCACAAGCAGGTTCTACACTGGCTCAGAACGTTCTGAGGTATGAAGATCCTCAGAACACAAACAGCAACAACATGATATTTACATTATGTTTATTTGAACATGCACAGCTGATGATGCTTAGCAGCGTGATGAAGGTCAGTAGGTGCTTACCTGGCTGTTGGGAAAGGTTTGTGGATGAGGTCTAGCTTTTGGCTCTGATGGTATTCTGGACAGATTCTTTTTGAAAAGGATAGGTGAAGGTGTATGCGTATATAGGGTCAGAAGTTTGAAAAGGATGTTTTTTAGTTCACACAGAAAACTGGATATTTTATGAAGTTTGAAGGTAAGAAATTCAAAGTTATGAAACACTGGAGATTTTGGCAGAGTTTCACAGCACTTTCTTGCTTAAAGATTTCTGTTTCTCTTCTAGCAATTTTTCTGTTTCTTTGGACGCTCTTTTCAGTGGACAATGATTCTCTATTTATAGGCAAAACTCTTGTGGATTTCTTTGAACATTAAAGCGCCAACAGAGGTTGAGTTGTTCTTTGAAAGAAATTCCTGGGAAGTTGTGATAACAGATAGCCTTCAGCCTAGGCTGGAGCAGCAGGCGTGGATTGGAGAGAAGTGACCTCTTAGGTGGACGGTGGCGTGTAGACCCATGCCAGAACCTGCATAAAGGCGTTTTCCAAGCCACACGTGAAGGGGTTACTTGTATGAGTGTTCAGGAGTGGTTGGAAGCATTAATGAGTGTAGCGATAAAAAATGTAGCGGGGTAAATCGGAGATCGAATTATTGATTAATTCGTCTCACAAAAGCAAGAGTCGCCACCGCGCTTTATTGTTTCCAAGGGAAAAGGGGAAAGAGCGAAATAAAACCCTAAATATGCAATGTAAGATAATACTTTTTAAGAGTAATAAAAATACAAGGCGTTTTTGAAAAGAGATCTATGGTTCGGGGGTTGGTTATACAGTGGGAAGGTATTAGCACCCAATGCATCTATAGTACTCTATAGGAACCTTTTGAAATATCTGTTTATTAAAATTGTTCGTTTGATTGAAAAATAAATTGTTTTGGCCGAAAAGGGGTACGGACGGGTTTTTGAAGATGCGACGACCTAATGTCGAAGTTTTGGCTTGAACGGTATAAGTTTTGAAAAGATTGAGTTTTTGGGGGAAAATTGTCTTAAGCTTTAATGAAATGCACAAAAAAACATTCGCGTGATCGGACTTGAGGACATGAAGTCAACAAATTTAATCGTTTTTCCCTTGGATTTAAACGTAAACAGAATAATCAAGTAAACAGAAAATTATGATAAATAAATGATATACAACAATTTAAATAAAAGACTAAGTAGTGTAAATATGCACTTTTATGTTTTTTATCTAATATTAAAGCGAGGGAATCAATTAAGGGAAATAAAATATTTTTAAATTTTCTATTTTTTTTATATGTTCTTAGAGTTTTTTATTTTTTATGTGTTTTTGTTTTTTATATGTTTTTTCTTAATATTAATATAAGATATTGCTTTAAGAATTATTAAATAGTTAAACTAAATTAAAACTTTAAAATTATTAATTTTAAGTCTAATAAAAAAGGGGAATACCAAAATTACCAAATTAATCCTAAAGTTAATAAAATTGGTCACCTTATTAAAATTGTTTAATTAAATTATCCTATTTGATTAAGTTACTAATTAATTAAACTAAATTAGTAATAGTTCTAAAAACTAAAAAAAGAATAAATAGAAAAAAAAGCGTATTAGAAAAAAAGTTAGAGAAGCAATTTATATGGGCCAAAGGGTTCTGAGAGGCCCAAGACAAAGAGACAGGGAAGGGGGGTGCATTAAAAAATTCGTTTGGGCTTTGGCATTTGAGGTTTAGTCCAATATGCTTCATAGTCTGTTTTTAGGGTTAAACATAATTGTTAGTTGAATTAGGGTTAATCCAAAAGTTTACGGCGCCGTTCTCTCTTGTTCACGCGTTCGTCTTCTTCGTTTCGCGTTCTTCTCCGATCGTCTTCTTCGCCTTTGCTTCGCTTCTGAGTCCTTTGCCACGGCCACCAGCTTCTCCACTTTCTTCTTCCCTCCGATGGACGCTAGGGGGCGAGGATTCACGGTAAATTCGTTTTCCTATTCGTTTATGGTTTTGTTACAATTGCATGTTTGTGATTCTTATATCCATTGATTCTGACTTCGTATTTATGTGATTATTTGAGGAATTTTAGAGAAAAAAGAGTGTGAAATGCTACCTGGAGAAGGAGGAAGGAGGGTGGGGAAAGCTAGGAGGCCGGGACGGCGAGGAATATGCGTGATGCTTGCTTCGGACTACCGGTACTTCGTTCTTAATTTTGTTTGATGATGAGTAAACTGAAAACTTGTGCAATATATTTCTTCTCTTCTGCCTTTACCTTGCTTTGTTTAAACTGTGACCTTCGAATACTTTTCTCTCTTCTTCTCTACTGCTTCTGTATGCTTTTTTTGGTGGCCTGGATGCCTTGAATGCTTTACTGTTGCCTTGACATGTAGAAATGGTTTGACAGTGTTGATGCTTTTTCTCTTCTTCTCAGCTATGCTTCTGTATGCTTTTTTTGTTGGCCAATGATGATGTATCTGAGGTCTTCGTGTTCGGGCATGTTATTGTTGAAATGTTTTGACATGGGTTTGATAAAAGCTTGCATTGTTCTGGGTTTTGCTTTGGTTGGATGGACAGGGGTTATGGTTTTAGGCCATGGTTAAGGTTTTGATATGGTTTAGGCCAAGGTTTGTGTTTAACAGGTTATGGAACAGGTTGGTGGTTTATGAGATAGCAGGTTAATGGTTTTTAGGCCATATGGTTTGATGGTTTATGCAGGTTTAGCATCTGGTTTAGGCCATGGTATTTGACATGGTTTTGATTTTTGTGATGGTTTTACTGGTTTTATGCAGTAGGTTCTATGGTTTTGAAATGGTTTTAAGGTTGATGGAAATTGGTTTGTTTCAACAGGTTATGGTTCTTTAGGCCATGTTGGTTTTTTATGCAGGTTAGGCGTGTATGGCTTATGTTGTAGTTTCAGTTTTGAAATCAGTTTTTGTTTGAGGCCCCCTCAGGTTATGGACTCTTCTTGTTTTTGAAGGGGTTTTTGTTAGGTTATAACCGTTGCTTCGCATATGTTTTATGGCTCAGGTTTGAATATTTTACTATATTCTCTTGGCCTTCTGCACATCTACTGCTCCAACAGTTTGTTTGTATTCCTTTTTCATGCTTTCTTATTTCTTATGAGATGCTGCTGCAGTTTGTTTTGTATCTCTTCCTGCCTAAACCAAACCTGTAAAACCATACTTATATCTCTCTTCTCTCTCTTAGTACAATGAAACACTAAAATGTTGTGTACTTTAACTGTTCTGAAAAAGTAAAAATGCTGGAAAATGATGAAAAATGGAATATTACTTTGCTTGCAAATTGGTTTTAAAATTGCATATTCTCTTTGACTTGTAATGTAACAGTAGAGGAGCCTATTGTTTTGGCATCTTCCTATATGCATGGCATGGTTTACGTTGGGATTTCTTTGTGTTGCAAATGCATATGCTGCTTGTATTATGCTTTTGAAATATGCATGGGATTTGAAAATGTGCAATTGATTTAAAAAATGCAGTTTACAATTAAAATGCAATTTTGACAAAAGAAATGAATTTGTGCATATTTTAAATTGTGCATTCATTTTTGAAAATAAAAATCCATCCCTTTTTATGAACCGGGAGAAATCCCGCGATTTGCAAAAATGGTAAAAACTGATTCCAGCCGTTTGCTTTTAATGATGAACACTAAAAATAATTTTCTGCTTTTAATTATTTATTTATTTCTGACTTTTTCTTTTAATTGTTTCGCAGGTAAAATTAAATGAACAAACAGAGAAGCATTGGATAGAAGATTTAGAATTTAGGAAAAATTAGAATAGTTTTTTATTTCATTTTAAACTTTGTAAAAATTATTATTGTAAATACGTTGTAAATAAATACAGTATTTACACAACAATTGTACAATTAGAATAAAATGAATAAAATTCCAATATTTTGCCAATTAATTCTTTCCTTCTCTCTAATTATTTATTTTATCGTTTATAATTCTTTAAATTATATAATAACTGAAAATAAATTTCAATTACTTAAATTCAGAATAATAAACAATTAAATAAACATCATTTGATCAATAAACTTTTCTTCAATCTATTCCATTATTTATAATTCTCTAAATTATAATAACCGAAAAAATAAATTTCAACTATTAAACTTAGGATAATAAATAATTAAATAACATTGTTGATCAATTAATGAACTTCCTTTCCAATATTTATTATATTATTTATAAATCTTTCAATTATATAATAACTGAAAATAAATTCCAATTATTAAATTTAAGATAATAAATAATTAATAAACATTGTTTTAACATTGATCAATTAATAAACTTAGCGTTCAAAAATAAACACCTCTCGACTTGAAAAAGTTATGAATTTTAATCTGCTTTAAAAAAATGATAAAAGTAGGTCAAAACCCTTGCAATGCAATGATGCAGATGGGAGATGGTATCTTAGGTCAAAATTTGGGGTACAACAGCTTCCCCTATTTAAGTTTCTTCTATCCGGAGATATGAAGATTAAAATCTTCGTTTCGACGGGATTGAAGGTACTTAAATACATAATACGCAAATTTTGCTCTAAGATACCGCCATTATGTTTGATATGAATGCAGTGATTGAATTCACAGAGAAAGATATTGTATGAAACAAGACAATGCTAGAGGAATCAAACACCAACAAAACACAGAGACGTGGATTATACACTACTGGGGAAACGAGCCATCGATTTCAAACGACAGACTCTTGACGGCGAATAAAATTGAGGGAATACGACCTCCGACCCTAACAAAGAAGGCATCTTGCATAGGCCATAAAATAGATTATCGACCCAAAAACAGTGAGTTCACAACTCAAAGTCAAAGATAGACAGAGAGTATCAAATTTTGCTGATGATGGATTACCAACTTCTGAAGGTAAAGATTCATAACAAACTTCTCTGCGAGATTTCCGGAGATATACTCATTAATGCTGATATAATAATAAGATTGTAGATACGCAAGCTACTCAAATAAAGAAGCTGCCACCTGCCGTCTTCCCAAAAAATATTATGACATACAAGCTACTCAAATAAAGAGGCTGCCACTTGCTGTCGTCCAAAAACTATGACTTACAATCTGCTCAAATAAAGAAGCCGCCACTTGCTGTCGTCCAGGGGTGTCAATAACACACAAGCTGCTCAAATAAAGAAGCCGCCACTTGCTGTTTTCCAAAGAAAATACCAATAACATACAAGATGCTCAAATAAAGAAGCTGCCACTTGCTGTCTTCCAGAAAAATAATAACGTACAAGTTGCTCAAATAAAGAGACTTCCGCTTCTCGTTTTCCAAAATAATAACGCACAAGTTGCTCGTGAAGAGCTGCCGCTTGTCGTTTTCCAAAAATAATAATAACGCACAAGTTGCTCGTGAAGAGCTGCCGCTTGTCATTTTCCACAAGATAATAATGACGCACAAGTTGCTCGTGAAGAGCTGCCGCTTGTCGTTTTCCACAAGATAATAATGACGCACAAGTTGCTCGTGAAGAGCTGCCGCTTGTCATTTTCCGATGTCTATAACGTACAAGTTGCTCGTGAAGAGTTGCCGCTTATCGTTTTCCGAAAAGTAACTCAGAAGGAAGTTTTGATGACACTGGCAGAGAATAGAATCTTCGTCAAAGAAAATCATGAATCAATCCTTCCCGAGGAGATACATACTTAAATGTGCAAAATAAATGCATCATTCGTCTAGGTCGCGACTTCACTGGGGAAAATCATGAGATAGCCTATGCAAGAGACAACAACTCCCTCCAGGAATAAACCAGAGAGAAAACAGTCAAACAAGACTCCACCCAATGAGGAAGTAACTCGATTGGGGATTCATCCTATCCAGAAATGGACAAGGAAGGCTAAATCAAAAATTCATCTACGAGGATTAGCTCAGTTGGGGAATTTAGAAAGGAAGCACATTTTCTGCCTAAGCTAACCTTCTACTTGGAAAGAAACATGTACATTATTTGAATAAACAAAGTACAACCCAAAATCGATGGCAAATGTGAATATGTATGCGTGATATAAGTGTAAATGAATAAATGAATGTTATGCTGACAAAACGAACAGATGGAATATCTTGAAGACGATAAGATGTCACGACAAGATAGATACTCGGCCAATCTTAAAAAGACGGAAGATAACTGGAACTGGAACCACAAAGCAACGTCGGAGCGTATCACGCTACAAGGCTCAAATCTTCTGAGGAGAAAAGTATTCAAATCCAATCTTCTAACACCAATAGACCGCTGGCAAGAGACAAAGCGTATCACACTTCCGAAATCTGCTCAAATAAAGATAACCGAAACAAATCTTAACTGGAACAGTTGGGGAGTCACCAAACTTAGTACCACCAGAAACACAAGCTTACACAACCAACACCTCATGACGATTTTGAAACGAAACATGTTCATCATGCAAGGATAAATTACTGTACTGTTTCGTATTTCATGGCTTGACCATCCTTGGATCAACTGTTAATATTCCTTTCGTTATTCACGACACATTTTTAAAATAAGAATACTTTAAGTAAATTTGTTTCAAGTATTTCCATAAAAATTAAAATTTTGCCCACAAAAGGTAAATGCTCAAATTTCATTAATAATATGGTAGTTCGCTAACAATGCGACTCCAACGGTTTACAAAAGTTTGGGAAATAGTACATGAAATAAAAAGGTTACACAAAAATAATGATCACTATTCTCCCTAACAACTTCGAATTCCAAAATGTGCTCAAATGCCAAGACTGGTCTGACCAAAATCTTGCCTAAGCCGCCCCTTCGGGTTTTCAACTTATCAAACTGTCAACTCAAACCTAAGCGAAATATTTCTTGACTGCATCGGCGTTCATGGGACGTGGGAGTTCTTCACCGTCCATATTGGTGAGAATCAAAGCACCTCCAGAGAAAACTCTCTTAACGACATACGGTCCTTCATAATTCGGAGCCCACTTGCCCCTAGAATCAGGTTGGAAAGATAATATCTTCTTGAGCACAAGGTCACCTTCTCTGAACTCGCGTGGTCGAACCTTCTTATCAAAAGCCTTCTTCATTCTCTGCTGATATAATTGACTGTGACACAACGCCGTCAATCTCTTCTCTTCGATTAAATTCAACTGATCATATCTACTTTGACACCATTCAGCCTCAGAAAGTTTAGCTTCCATCAACACTCTCAGAGACGGAATCTCAACCTCCACGGGGAGTACTGCTTCCATACCATAAACTAGGGAAAATGGGGTTGCACCTGTTGAAGTTCGAACTGAAGTACGGTACCCGTGTAAAGCAAACGGAAGCATTTCATGCCAATCTTTATAAGTTACCACCATCTTCTGGACAATCTTTTTGATGTTCTTGTTAGCAGCTTCAACAACCCCATTCATCTTCGGTCTGTAAGGAGAAGAATTATGATGTTCGATCTTGAACTCTTCACAAAGCTCTCTCATCATCTTGTTATTCAAATTCGAACCATTACCAGTGATGATCTTGCTCGGGATGCCGTATCGACAAATGATCTGATTCTTGATAAATCTGACTACCACCTGTCTGGTTACATTAGAATAAGATGCTGCTTCCACCCATTTAGTAAAATAATCGATCGCTACCAATATGAAACGATGACCATTTGAAGCTTTGGGTTCAATCATTCCAATCATATCAATGCCCCACATAGAGAAAGGCCAAGATGAAGAGATAACATTGAGGAGGGTCGGTGGCACATGCATCTTGTCCGCATAAATTTGACATTTATGACACTTCTTCACATATTTGCAGCAATCAGATTCCATTGTCATCCAATAGTAACCAGCTCTCAACATCTTTCTAGCCATCGCATGTCCGTTGGCATGAGTGCCAAAGGATCCTTCATGTACTTCTTGCATCAGCATGTCTGCTTCACGTCTGCCTACACATCTGAGTAAGACCATGTCATAATTCCTCTTATACAAAACTTCTTCATTGAGGAAGAAACTGCTTGCTAATCTTCTCAATGTCTTTCTATCTTTAATGGATGCCCCAGGCGGGTACTCTTGAGTTTGAAGAACACGTTTAATGTCATAGAACCACGGTTTGTCATCGGTAACCTCTTCAACCGAGAACACATGAGCAGGTCTGTCGAGGCGCATAACTCTGATTGTAGGCACATCGTTCCAACCATTCACTTGAAACATTGAAGACAAAGTAGCTAAAGCATCAGCCATCTGGTTCTCGTCTCTAGGGATATGATGTAATTCCACTTTGTTGAAGAAAGTTAACAATCTTCTAGCATAGTCTTTGTAAGGGATCAACCCATGATGACGAGTCTCCCATTCTCCTTTGATTTGATTAATTACCAATGCCGAATCTCCGTAAATATCAAGAATCTTAATCCTTAGATCCACCGCTTCTTCGAGACCCATAATACACGCCTCATATTCAGCCATGTTGTTCGTGCAGTCAAACTTCAATCTCGCCGTGAACGGGATATGAGTACCTCGGGGAGTGAAGATGATTGCCCCAATTCCATTTCCATAAGAGTTCACAGCTCCGTCAAATATCAAACCCCAATGTGATTCGGGATCAGGTCCTTCTTCAGGTAACGACTCTTCACAATCTTTAGCTTTCAGGTACATAACATCTTCATCTGGGAAGTCAAACTTGATGGATTGATAATCGTCAATTGGTTGGTGAGCCAAATGATCGGCTAAAATACTCCCTTTGATTGCTTTCTGAGTGTGATACTCAATGTCATATTCGGATAACAACATCTGCCAACGGGCTATTCTTCCAGATAAGGCGGGCTTCTCAAAGATATACTTGATCGGATCCATTTTGGAGATCAACCAGGTGGTGTGGTTAATCATATACTGGCGCAGACGGCGAGCAGCCCAAGCTAAAGCACAACAGGTTTTCTCAAGCATTGAGTATGGAGACTCACAGTCGGTGAATTTCTTACTCAAATAGTATACGGCATGTTCCTTTCTTCCAGTCTCATCTTGTTGACCAAGCACACATCCCATGGAATCTTCCAATATAGTCAGGTACATAATCAAAGGTCTTCCTTCCACTGGAGGAATCAAAATGGGAGGTTCAAGAAAATATTCTTTGATGATATCAAAAGCTTTCTGACAATCTTTTATCCACACACATCCTTGGTTCTTTCGGAGAAGCTTGAAGATCGGCCCACAGGTAGCAGTCATATGAGATATAAACCTAGAAATATAGTTCAGTCTCCCGAGGAATCCTCTTACTTGTTTTTCCGTCTTGGGTGCGGGCATTTCTCGAATAGCTTTGACTTTATCAGGGTCTACCTCAATACCTTTCTGACTGACAATGAAACCCAGAAGTCTTCCAGATCAAACACCAAAAGTGCACTTGTTGGGATTCAGACGGAGTTTATACTTTCTCAAGCGCTGGAATAACTTCAACAAGTGTTCCAAATGATCTTCCTCAGTCTGTGATTTGGCAATCATGTCATCCACATACACTTCGATCTCTTTATGCATCATGTCATGGAACAAAGCAATCATGGCCCTTTGGTATGTTGCGCCAGCATTCCTCAGACCAAACGGCATAACCCGATAACAAAAAGTTCCCCAAGGTGTAATGAAAGCGGTCTTCTCCATATCTTCGGGTGCCATCTTGATTTGATTGTAACCAGAGAAACCATCCATGAAAGAAAAGACTTTGAACTTGGCGGTACTGTCGACCAAAACGTCAATATGCGGTAATGGGAAGTCATCCTTTGGGCTAGCTCTATTCAGATCTCGATAGTCTACACACATCCGAACCTTGCCATCTTTCTTTGCAACAGGCACTATATTGGCTAACCATTGAGGATAGACCGATGTAACAAGGAAACCTGCATTAATCTGCTTTTGAACTTTCTCTTTGATCTTGTCAGCCATATCGGGACGAGTCCTTCTCAACTTCTGCTTAATCGGTGGACATTCAGGTCTCAACGGTAAACGATGCTCCACAATATCGTTGTCCAAACCCGGCATATCTTGGTAGGACCAAGCAAACACATCAACATACTCTTTGAGAAGCTCCAACATTTTCTCTTTAACCTCTGGGATCAGCAATGCTCCGACTTTAACCTCCTTTCTATCTTCTTCATCACCCAAATTGATCAACTCTACAGGCTCTTCAAAAGGTTGAATAATCTTCTCATCATGCTCAAGCAAACGGGAAATTTCAACAGGAATCTCTTCATCATCCTCTTCTTCGGCTCTGAACACAAGGAATTCAAAGTTGGGAGAGGGCATAGGATCATTATTTTCGATGGTTAAGTCATGGATTAATCTGCACATATGATTATGCTTTAATTTAGAAATCTATTTGTGCAAATAAAACAAAAGGTTATTATATTTCCTATTACTACCAATTAATTTTCATTATCATTTCCTAGAAAAAGTGAAAAAATAAAACAGTAGTGGACAGAATAACATTTTTATTCATTGAAGGGAAATACTCGAAACAAAGGGCCCAGACATTTCTCTTTTGCCTTGGGCAGAGCAAAAGGATTTATTTTTATCATAGCCCGACACAAAATACTTTTCGCCTTGGGCAGAGCGAAAGTTTTCAAAAAAACAAAATAAAACAATACTCGGAAATATGCATCACAACAGGAACATCAACAGCTATCCAGTTTTGGCAAGCCAATCCATGCGTCACAAAATCGGGTAAATCTTCCTTGGAATCGTCCTCTATGATAGCATCCACTTCGGGAGGAGTCGGATGGATAAAACCAGCGCTTCGGAAAACCTCTTGAATTGGACGAGCAACCACTTCTTGCTTGACTCTCACAGACACGGGACGAAAACCAAGGCCTTCCCCAGATTTGTTCTCGGGCAAAGTCAACACCTGGCCCCATCCTTCGGCCGAACCACTTTCCACCACTCGTCGCGCATCCTCAAAAGAAGAAATGGATGCCCCTTGCTTCTTCACTTCATTCTTGGAAACAAATAGAGCTTGGAACTGGGTTCCAACATCCTCATCAGCATCAATAAAAGAGAAGGATGATAAATGGCTTACCACCATAGCCTGCTCTCCACCGATCATTACTAGCTTCCCATGCCTCACAAACTTCAGTCTCTGATGGAGCGTGGAGGTGACTGTCCCTGCATCATGGATCCATGGACGACCCAATAAGCAACTGTAGGCAGCACGAATATCCATTACTTGGAAAGTGACTTGAAAAGTATGAGGACCAATTACTATAGGAAGATCCACTTCACCAATGACAGTCTTCCTAGAACCATCAAACGCTTTAACAATTACTCCACTAGGTCTCATGGGAGAACCTGGATATGAGAGCCGAGATAAAGTAGTTTTGGGCATTACATTCAACGACGAACCTGTATCTACCAACACACTTGATAAGGTATCATTTCCACAACTTATTGAGATATGCAAAGCCATATTATGGTTCCTCCCCTCTTCCGGGAGTTCTTCATCACTGAAACCAAGATTGTTACATGAAGTAATATTTCCCACAATTCCATCAAATTGGTCAACCGTCACATCATGATCCACGAATTCCTGGTCCAAGACCTTCATCAAAGCTTCTCTATGGGCACCAGAATCTCTCAGTAAAGCAAGCAAAGAAATCTTGGAAGGAGTTTGCAAAAGTTGGTCCACAATCTTATATTGACTTCTCTTGATAAGCTTCAGAATCTCATCATCCTCAGGGCGAGGGATATGTTCACGGGATCAGCCTATCTCAACCCTTGGTTTAACATTTCTCGCTGGAATTTCTGCCGGTATGGGCCTCCTGACTTGAACTTCTGGTCTCTTCAAAGGTACTGCTGCAAAGACACGTCCACTTCTCGTAACTCTACTCACATCAACAATGTTAACAAAAGAAGGTCTTGTCGGTATAGGGACTTCTACCCCATTCTCAATCATTGTGGCATTATACTTATACGGTACAACTTGGTCTGAGTTGTAAGGCACAGGACCAGGTGGGTAAATAATCAAAGGATCAACAGGTGCAGTCTGACTGTCGTAAACGATCTCTACTGATTCAGGCAAATTGAATTGTGGAATTATAACATTCACTTCATCCTCCGGATCTCTGTCATATGTAATAGTGATAACTCTCTGGTCTAACAACTTCTGAATATCCTCCTTCACAATAGGGAAATAAACCTCTCTTGAACAAAATTCACAAACGTCATAATCATGCGGCTGCCTAACAAAGGCAAGTCTTCTTAAACTCTGATGTAACTTGATCAACGACTCTCTTATGTGTTCAACTTGAAAAACTTGAAACTTTCCCGGACAAACTTCCACCATATTCATTGATGCTGCCCCATGTCGAGGCAAGGGATTATCTCTAACATTTGGATTAACATCCTTGAAAGACAAGATACCATTCTTAATCAACCTCTTCACGTCCGCCTTCAGAGAAAAGCAATTCTCAAGGTTGTGCCCCGGCGACCCTTGATGATATTCACAAAACTGATCCGCCTTGTACCACGGAGAAGTACTATTCGGTGCGACAGGAGGAGGCTTTGTCGTTATGAGATTCTTTCTGATAAGAGTAGGGAACAATTCAGTATAAGTCATAGGAATGGCATCGAACTGCGGTTTTCTAGGTGAACGGTTCTGGTTGTTGAATGGATAAGCCTGTTGTCGAGGCTGCTGCTGAAATGGCCATTGTTGAGTTGGTGGGGTTTGATGAGCTGGGGTCATCAAAGTTGGGCGGACAGCCGGAGTGACTGCCGCAACGTGAGAGTAACCTCTCCTTGGTCTCCCTGGGAACAATGCGCTGACATCCTGCTCTTTTATTTTCGGGAAAACACTTCCAAACTTCTTAGTACTGCTAGACGAACTTCCTTCTTTAACCAAACGCCCTTCATGAATCCCTTCCTCTAACCGCATGCCCATGCTTACCATTTCGGTGAAGTCACTGGGTGCGCTGGCTATCATTCTTTCATAGTAAAAGGAACCTAAAGTATTCAAGAATATCTTCGTCATCTCTTTCTCCTCAAGAGGTGGATAGATTTGAGCAGCAATTTCACGCCACCTCTGGGCGTACTCCTTAAAAGATTCTCTGTCTCTTTGCGACATCGCCCGGAGTTGATCCCTGTCCGGTGCCATGTCAACGTTATACTTATACTGGTGGACAAAAGCTTCGCTAAGATCGTTGAAGTTGCGGATCCGAATACTGTCTAAACCCATATACCACTTTAGAGCAGCACCCGTCAAACTACCTTGAAAATAATGAATCAACAAGTCATGATCATCGGAATACGTAGACATCTTTCTCACGTACATAGTCAAATGACTTCTAGGACACGAATCACCCTTATATCTTTCAAAGTCTGGTACTTTGAATTTTGCTGGAATCTTGACATTCGGAACTAAACAAAGGTCATGCGTGTTCTTCCCAAACAAATCCTTCCCTTTTAACGCTCTGAGCTCCTTCTGCATTTCTTGGAACTGATCCTGAAATTCTTCCATTCTATCAAAAAGACCCAAACTTTCAGCAGGCTCGGCAGGATAAGTAGGTTCATTCAAGTATGGCACGAAGTGAACCACAGGAGCGACAGTTGTCATAATCGGTTGCGGAAAAGGTGTCACAGACGGAATTACTGGCGGCATGGAAGTTGTCTCTGGTTGAGGAAGAGACAGAGCAGGTTGAAACAAAGGTTGTACGGCAGGCTGATACCCCTCTGGCACAAAGTTGTAAGGCATTCCCCACGGAAAACCTGTCGGCATCTGATGTTGAAGCGGAGAGTTGATTTGAGTCACAGAGGTTAGAACGGTGACAAACTCGGAAACCACTGGAGTTGAAGTCTGAATCTCAGCAGCCGTAGTCGATGGCTGATTCTGAACAGCCACCAAACTTTCCACTAACGCAGTTAACTTTTCCATCTCGATACGAAGGGTAGCAACTTCCCCACGAAGCTCATGGTTTTCCTGTTCCAGATCTTCCATCTTCCTCTGAAGATTGGCTCGAGTGTCGTATCGGTGAGACAGCTTGACAACCTTTGGAGTGGAAAAGGAAACAAGGATAAGACTCTAGAAAACATGTGACGTGGAATGTCAGATGATGCATGATATGTGATGCAAATGATGATTCATTTTAATAGTTTTTCAAGGAACTTCGATAATTTTGCACATATCAATGGTAAAGGAATTTGGAACAACAAAAACTCAATCCATTAATCAAAAAGCGGTAAATTACAATTTACAACTTTGAAACAACAAAACAATAAATTACACTTTGGGATAACAACCCAATAATAAAAGCAGTAAACTACAACTTTGGAACATGAAGCCCATGATAAAACAATAAATTACAACTCTGGGACATGAAGTCCATAATAAAGCAATAAATTACAACTCTGGGACACGAAGTCCATAATAAAGCAATAAATTACAACTCTGGGACATGAAGTCCATAATAAAAGCAGTAAATTACAACTTCGGAACATGAAGCCCTTTTACAGAGTTTTACAAAATAACATTAGTAAAATAAAACTAAAAGCTAAAGATCACTCAGAATCATCAGATGAGGGACCAAATACCAACTGTAACCGGAGCTTCCTGATCTTCTCTTCATAAAAGTCTTCCATCTCTTTCTTCTCAGCTACCAGTCGATCAATGATTTCCTTTTGCGGATTAGGAATAAGAGCAACGCTTACCGAACCTTCCTCCTTTCTCTTCCTTTCACTAGCATACTTCTTCAGCAAAGCATCCTTTTGACGAAGCTTCTCATCATGATCAACGAACCAGCCGTCTTGAATAAAGAGTAACTCCTCCTTTTCCTTTAGCTGTCGAGTCAGGACTCGATTCTCATATTCAGACATATTGTACTTTTCTTTCCAAGCATCTCTCTCGGACTTCATCCTAGCCAGATTTCCTTGGTATTCTCCTATATTTGCAATAGGGATAACAACAGATGATGATGCAACGGTAGGGAATAAAGGTTTCTCAAGTTTATAGGGCATCTTGAGAGCACAAGCCCTAGCACGAACCCACTGTAGGTAAGGCTCCAAAGAAACGGCGCCTCTATGTCCTAACATGTCTCTCCCTTTCCTATGGATGTGGCGCCAAGCTCCTTCGATCTCCCTCTTAGCTTCTTGATGATCTTGTCCTTCCTGTAGAAAGAAACCACTCACATGGATGTTGTTTGGCTTATCTCTCATCGGGTACCCAAACTGACGGCGCGCGAGAACAAGGTTATAGTTAATTCCACCTCTCGTACCGAGAAGAGGCACGTTAGGAAAAGCACCACAGCTATTGATGATCTTCACATCATAGTAAACTCGATTATACCAATCAATGTCGAAATGATTGAGAGCCATAATCTTTGGCGCCCATCGCGGTTCCTTCTCGAGATCCCAGAAAACATCAGACCCAGGTAGATGAGAAACATACCACTGATACAACAACGGTGCACAACAAATAATCATCCCTCCTTGATAAGAGTTTCGAAGATGGATGGAGTAGTAGGTATCTCCTAGCAGCGTAGGGACCGGATTTCCAATCAAGAATATTCTGATGGCGTTGATATCCACAAACTTATCAACGTTAGGGAACAAGAATAGACCATAAGCGAGTAAAGGAAAGACGTCTTCAAAGGCAATAGTATCTTTTATCTCAGTGAAATGACGAGCTTTCCTCAACAAAAACTGCGCAGACAAGCCTCGGATTCCCCCTTTTGTAGTCATGTTCTCCTCTATCTCTGACTTCTTCAAGTGGGTGATGGTCGCTATCTCGTGAGATTTGGGTTCCTCTTCTAAGCCAGAAAAAGGAACACGGTCGGTGATCGGCAGACCAAGTATGTAGGAATACTCTTCTAAGGTGGGCATCAACTGGTAATCCAGAAAGGTGAAACATCGGTACAAAGGATCGTAGAATTGAACCAACGTATTAAGAATGCCTTCCTTCATCTTACGCTTCATGAGAGGTATAATGGACCCATACTTCTTCTGAAAATCCGTCGGGTTCTCGATCTTTGGAATCAAACTCTTCAGTTCTTCAATCTCGGGCTCCTTAAAACTAAAGCTCCCAGTGTTTCTCCTTCCAAATTCCATAATACCCTGAGATGTCTGGAAAAATCATTTCGAAGTTCCTTGAAAAACAAGTTTTTTACAAAGATGTTGATTATTGCATGAATGAATGATAATGCAACAGTCATACACAAGTTTGCAAACATGGGGTTCAAAGGTTCAATGTTCAACATGGAGTCGAGGGTAAAGCCCACCCCAAGGTATGTACTAATGGTTCAATCACACCTGTAAGACAAGGTTCTAAGAGTTCCCAGAGTCTACTTTCCTCCTTCGGATATTACCAACGTCTTGATTACTCAATAATTAGCAATATTCTCAAGAGAAACTCGTCCGAGCGTAGCATCGCGTAACAACTACTTCCGAATTACTCCGTTATAGTCTCCGCGCTACACCTAAAAAGGACAAGATGGGTTAGGGTTCTACGGTCCTTAACTTCTCGGGCTCCTAGGTCGAAAATAATAATGTCTTCCCGATTACTCGGTAAACAGATATTAAGTTCAAGAGGGCCTTCCATTGAGTGGGGGGTCTCATGCCTCCTTCTTCGGGATTACTCCCTCAAAGTTAACATGACTGTATCGCCCGTCCTATTCCTTAAGTGTTACTTAATCCGGGTATAGGATTCGTCCTTTGCAAAAAACCCAAACACCCCAATTTAAACACATAATCAAGCAAATCAATATAATAAAACAGATAAAACAAATTAGGCTTAACCCACTTAGGGATGGACCAGCAAGAGGTCAATCTTTCCCCAGCAGAATTGCCAATTCTGTAGCGATAAAAAATGTAGCGGGGTAAATCGAAGATCGAATTATTGATTAATTCGTCTCACAAAAGCAAGAGTCGCCACCGCGCTTTATTGTTTCCAAGGGAAAAGGGGAAAGAGCGAAATAAAACCCTAAATATGCAATGTAAGATAATACTTTTTAAGAGTAATAAAAATACAAGGCGTTTTTGAAAAGAGATCTATGGTTCGGGGGTTGGTTATACAGTGGGAAGGTATTAGCACCCAATGCATCTATAGTACTCTATAGGAACCTTTTGAAATATCTTTTTATTAAAATTGTTCGTTTGATTGAAAAATAAATTGTTTTGGCCGAAAAGGGGTACGGTCGGGTTTTTGAAGATGCGATGACCTAATGTCAAAGTTTTGGCTTGAACGGTATAAGTTTTGAAAAGATTGAGTTTTGGGGGGAAAATTGTCTTAAGCTTTAATGAAATGCACAAAAAAACATTCGCGTGATCGGACTTGAGGACATGAAGTCAACAAATTTAATCGTTTTTCCCTTGGATTTAAACGTAAACAGAATAATCAAGTAAACAGAAAATTATGATAAATAAATGATATACAACAATTTAAATAAAAGACTAAGTAGTGTAAATATGCACTTTTATGTTTTTTATCTAATATTAAAGCGAGGGAATCAATTAAGGGAAATAAAATATTTTTAAATTTTCTATTTTTTTTATATGTTCTTAGAGTTTTTTATTTTTTATGTGTTTTTGTTTTTTATATGTTTTTTCTTAATATTAATATAAGATATTGCTTTAAGAATTATTAAATAGTTAAACTAAATTAAAACTTTAAAATTATTAATTTTAAGTCTAATAAAAAAGGGGAATACCAAAATTACCAAATTAATCCTAAAGTTAATAAAATTGGTCACCTTATTAAAATTGTTTAATTAAATTATCCTATTTGATTAAGTTACTAATTAATTAAACTAAATTAGTAATAGTTCTAAAAACTAAAAAAAGAATAAATAGAAAAAAAAGCGTATTAGAAAAAAAGTTAGAGAAGCAATTTATATGGGCCAAAGGGTTCTGAGGGGCCCAAGACAAAGAGACAGGGAAGGGGGGTGCATTAAAAAATTCGTTTGGGCTTTGGCATTTGAGGTTTAGTCCAATATGCTTCATAGTCTGTTTTTAGGGTTAAACATAATTGTTAGTTGAATTAGGGTTAATCCAAAAGTTTACAGCGCCGTTCTCTCTTGTTCACGCGTTCGTCTTCTTCGTTTCGCGTTCTTCTCCGATCGTCTTCTTCGCCTTTGCTTCGCTTCTGAGTCCTTTGCCACGGCCACCAGCTTCTCCACTTTCTTCTTCCCTCCGATGGACGCTAGGGGGCGAGGATTCACGGTAAATTCGTTTTCCTATTCGTTTAGGGTTTTGTTACAATTGCATGTTTGTGATTCTTATATCCATTGATTCTGACTTCGTATTTATGTGATTATTTGAGGAATTTGAGAGAAAAAAGAGTGTGAAATGCTACCTGGAGAAGGAGGAAGGAGGGTGGGGAAAGCTAGGAGGGCGGGACGGCGAGGAATACGCGTGATGCTTGCTTCGGACTACCGGTACTTCGTTCTTAATTTTGTTTGATGATGAGTAAACTGAAAACTTGTGCAATATATTTCTTCTCTTCTGCCTTTACCTTGCTTTGTTTAAACTGTGACCTTCGAATACTTTTCTCTCTTCTTCTCTACTGCTTCTGTATGCTTTTTTTGGTGGCCTGGATGCCTTGAATGCTTTACTGTTGCCTTGACATGTAGAAATGGTTTGACAGTGTTGATGCTTTTTCTCTTCTTTTCAGCTATGCTTCTGTATGCTTTTTTTGTTGGCCAATGATGATGTATCTGAGGTCTTCGTGTTTGGGCATGTTATTGTTGAAATGTTTTGACATGGGTTTGATAAAAGCTTGCATTGTTCTGGGTTTTGCTTTGGTTGGATGGACAGGGGTTATGGTTTTAGGCCATGGTTAAGGTTTTGATATGGTTTAGGCCAAGGTTTGTGTTTAACAGGTTATGGAACAGGTTGGTGGTTTATGAGATAGCAGGTTAATGGTTTTTAGGCCATATGGTTTGATGGTTTATGCAGGTTTAGCATCTGGTTTAGGCCATGGTATTTGACATGGTTTTGATTTTTGTGATGGTTTTACTGGTTTTATGCAGTAGGTTCTATGGTTTTGAAATGGTTTTAAGGTTGATGGAAATTGGTTTGTTTTAACAGGTTATGGTTCTTTAGGCCATGTTGGTTTTTTATGCAGGTTAGGCGTGTATGGCTTATGTTGTAGTTTCAGTTTTGAAATCAGTTTTTGTTTGAGGCCCCCTCAGGTTATGGACTCTTCTTGTTTTTGAAGGGGTTTTTGTTAGGTTATAACCGTTGCTTGGCATATGTTTTATGGCTCAGGTTTGAATATTTTACTATATTCTCTTGGCCTTCTGCACATCTACTGCTCCAACAGTTTGTTTGTATTCCTTTTTCATGCTTTCTTATTTCTTATGAGATGCTGCTGCAGTTTGTTTTGTATCTCTTCCTACCTAAACCAAACCTGTAAAACCATACTTCTATCTCTCTTCTCTCTCTTAGTACAATGAAACACTAAAATGTTGTGTACTTTAACTGTTCTGAAAAAGTAAAAATGCTGGAAAATGATGAAAAATGGAATATTACTTTGCTTGCGAATTGGTTTTAAAATTGCATATTCTCTTTGACTTGCAATGTAACAGTAGAGGAGCCTATTGTTTTGGCATCTTCATATATGCATGGCATGGTTTACGTTGGGATTTCTTTGTGTTGCAAATGCATATGCTGCTTGTATTATGCTTTTGAAATATGCATGGGATTTGAAAATGTGCAATTGATTTAAAAAATGCAGTTTACAATTAAAATGCAATTTTGACAAAAGAAATGAATTTGTGCATATTTTAAATTGTGCATTCATTTTTGAAAATAAAAATCCATCCCTTTTTGTGAACCGGGAGAAATCCCGCGATTTGCAAAAAGGGTAAAAACTGATTCCAGCCGTTTGCTTTTAATGATGAACACTAAAAATAATTTTCTGCTTTTAATTATTTATTTATTTCTGACTTTTTCTTTTAATTGTTTCGCAGGTAAAATTAAATGAACAAACAGAGAAGCATTGGATAGAAGATTTAGAATTTAAGAAAAATTAGAATAGTTTTTTATTTCATTTTAAACTTTGTAAAAATTATTATTGTAAATACGTTGTAAATAAATACAGTATTTACACAACAATTGTATAATTAGAATAAAATGAATAAAATTCCAATATTTTGCCAATTAATTCTTTCCTTCTCTCTAATTATTTATTTTATCGTTTATAATTCTTTAAATTATATAATAACTGAAAATAAATTTCAATTACTTAAATTCAGAATAATAAACAATTAAATAAACATCATTTGATCAATAAACTTTTCTTCAATCTATTCCATTATTTATAATTCTCTAAATTATAATAACCGAAAAAATAAATTTCAACTATTAAACTTAGGATAATAAATAATTAAATAACATTGTTGATCAATTAATGAACTTCCTTTCCAATATTTATTATATTATTTATAAATCTTTCAATTATATAATAACTGAAAATAAATTCCAATTATTAAATTTAAGATAATAAATAATTAATAAACATTGTTTTAACATTGATCAATTAATAAACTTAGCGTTCAAAAATAAACACCTCTCGACTTGAAAAAGTTATGAATTTTAATCTGCTTTAAAAAAATGATAAAAGTAGGTCAAAACCCTTGCAATGCAATGATGCAGATGGGAGATGGTATCTTAGGTCAAAATTTGGGGTACAACAATGAACATTAAATGGTGATGAGACTTATCAATATCAATATTCTGGTAACGGAAACCAAACTTTGAACCAGCAGTTCTGTTTCAACAAGAACAACGTAAACCATGCTCTGGCCTTGGCTTCCTTTTGCCTTAGCAAGTTCTGAGGATTCTCCTGATTTTCTGACACGTTCCTTGGATTTGCTTCTGGACCTCCTGGGCTTAGAGATTCTATATCAGTGTAACACCCACTCTTTTGACCTTTTCATCTTCTGATTTCAGCATGTTCTGAAAGAGCCTTCAGACTTCCTTGCTTCTTTTGCATTCCTTTAGCAAATTCTGGCTGAGCTTGCGTAACTGCTGAAAGAGTCATGTTCTGTCTGAGACTTACGTATTGAACCACATTTATAACTTCTGATTGAGCTAATATAGCTACTGAAGAGCCAACTTCTGACTGCGCTGCAACAAGCTTGCAACTTCTGACCATTTCTATCTGGAGTTTGGTCCAGAAGTTCTGAAGCGCTGATTTTTTCTTAAACACTCATTTTTTAGAGAAAAATTCCAAGTACTTAGAATTTAATTTTTCTTAAGATAAAAGCGTTGTCTTTAAAGCTTGTGTGATCATCTTGCTCTTGTAAATGGTTTGCTTGGGCAAAAAATGATAATTCAGAACTTGGATTTGTTTCAGAGGGACTCTGAAAATCCAAGATGATTTCCTGAAGAAAGAGAGAGCAAATTTTGGGGTACAACAGTTGCCCCTGTTCAATCTTCTTGCACCTGAAGAGTTAGATTGGCAGGTTTGTCTTTCGTGTCTCGAAGGTGGAAGATGATTGAACACTAAAGTGCCCAGAAATTTGCACTCGCATAGTGGAGTATCAATGTGATGGCGGGGATGGGCTTATAGATGCCATCTGAAGACGTGACAGAACCTTGTCGGGGATGGGCTTATAGATGCCATTTGGAAGTGTTGATCGCGTAAGAGATTCCTTAGCGAGAACTTGCGTACTTTGAGGAAGGAAGATGGTTTCCTGGCCTGTTACCGGTTGATCTTCCAACTCTTCATGTAGATATGCCCTGGCTGGATACAGGTGTCGAATCCACAATCAGTTACTCACATATATGCCCTGGCTGGATACAGGAATCAAATCTGGAATTGGTCGTCTACAGACATGCCCTGGCTGGATACAGGAATCGAATCTGGAAACTCTTCATGTAGATATGCCCTGGCTGGATACAGGTATCGAATCTACAATCAAACACTCACAGATGTGCCCTGGCTAGATACAGGTATCGAATCTGGAGTTTGCAATAAGGTTGGTAGAGATAGCTTTCCTGGATGGATACAGGTGTAAACCTCTGACCTGAGAATGAAAGATAATTTCCTGGCCTATTATAGGGGTTGATCTTCAAACTCTTCATGCAGATATGCCCTGGCTAGATACAGGTATCGAATCTACAATCAATCACTCACAGATGTGCCCTGGCTAGATACAGGAATCGAATCTGGAATTGCGATAGTTGATAGTAATCATCTTTGGATTGACCTTTTCCTGAAAAGGCAAAACATCAGTTGTATGCAATGTCATGATGCTCAAAATGAGATAGTGTTGTATGCACTTTATCATGTATGTAAGCAGGATGTATGAAATGTGAAATGTCTATAAATGTATTTTCGTCTAGGAAAATAAATCCTTGACGACTGCCGAGAACTTGTTGAATCCTGGGCCGATGTTTGAAGAATAGAGTTCTTCGTTTCCGCTGGGGAATGTTGGTTGCAAGAATAAACCGGTAGGAGAAAACGACTCCGTTGGAGAATAAACTTGCTGGAGAGGTTACTCTGCGGGGAATTACTCTGTGGGAAGAGAATACTTCGCTGAGGTTTTGATGAGAGCTCCGCTGGGGATTCCACTGATATGTTATGTTGGGGAATTTGATGAGCTCCGCTAGGGATAGGAAGAACTTCGCCGAGGACAAACTTTTCGTGGTAATTAGCTGAGGATAACCCAGTTATAAGCCCTGATGGGAAATAACCTTTGAATAAAGTCGGGAGATGCATTCGTACTCTGCAGGGGATAAGCTTCCAGAATCTACTGGGGATATGGATTCCATTTTCCTGGGGAAACTTTGGATTATACTGGGGAATGGTTCCACTGTCGGTTGTCTGGTATTCCACCGAGGAACAATCTTATATTAAGACTGTCGGGGATGCTTGCTGAGGAATGTCTATACTCCGCTGGGGAATGTTGAGATCTTCTGGGGATACCCAACTTCCTTAAGGCTGACCGTAGACTAAATATGTTTGAGGAGAGTATCGCTGACTTGCTAGGGGAATATTGTGCCTTTTCGGGCTGATTGGGAGACCAACTCTGCTTGGGGGAGAGTATGGCTGGATCTTGTCTTACTCTGCGGGGAGTGAAGGTATCTTGGTTACATTCTTCAGCTGAACTTACCTTGGTACCTTAGTGGACAGAGCAACTAGATCGCCTAGACAATTCTAAATTGCCCCTGTTTCTGATGTCACCTGTAATTAGTCTTTTGTTTCGCATGCAAATATTCATGATTTAGCAATTAATGTCAAATGCATATATCAAAAATGAACATTGGACGTTCTTCGCAAAACAAAACAGAAAAAGGAAAAATAATGGATAATTTGTCTGAAAGATTGAACTTGTATTGATTTTGAAATTAGCCCGTAAATAGGCGTTTTTGTACAAGAGGCTGACGTCCTAGTAAGAGAACGCCGCCGAGCAACATAGAGTTTATACAATTTTGAAAAAGGAAAATAAAACAGTCATGTGAAAAATAATCCCACTGGGTTCCAACTCTGCTATCGTCTTTATGTCTTCGAGCGTCTCATCACTTTGCTGCTTAGTTGAAGATGAAGCTGATTGATCGATGTCGAATTCTGGATGCAAGGTGATCCAATGAAACATAGTATTACGCTTTATCCCTAACTTTTGCCTGGACCGCCCTTTCAGGTTTTCAGTCCACCGGGATACCCATTTTTGCCCAAGCCGCCTTTTCAGGTTTTCGACTTGTCGGGTGTACAGATTTTTCATTTTCATCCCTTATTTTTGTCCGAACCCTTTTGGTTCGCCGGGAAGCCCTTATTTTTGCCTAGGTGTGTCAACCTAGCGGGTCTTTAGTCATGCGTAGTATCTTTTTACTATGTCTGCATTGGCGGGGTGAGGAAGGTCGTCACCATCCATGGTGGTTAGAATCATAACTCCTTCTGAGAAGATATGCTTAACCACAAATGGACCTTCGTACGTAGGGGTCCATTTGCCCCTGGGATCACTTTGAGGAAGAATGATGCGCTTGATCACTAGGTCTCCGACTTGATAGTCTTGTCGTTTGACCTTCTTGTTAAATGCCCTAATCATCCGTTTTTGATACGTCTGACCATGACAAATAGCGGTGAGTCTCTTTTCGTCGATTAGGTTTAACTGATCAAGCCGAGTCTGGATCCAGTCATCTTGGCTCAAGTCTGCATCCTTCATTATCCGGAGAGAGGGTATCTGGATTTCAATAGGCAAGACTGCCTCCATGCCATAGACCAAAGAAAAGGGAGTTGCCCCTGTTGATGTCCGTGCTGAGGTACGGTACCCATGAAGAGCAAATGGTGACATTTCGTGCCAATCTTTGTAGGTCACTGTCATCTTCTGCACAATCTTCTTGATGTTCTTATTCGCTGCTTCTACAGCCCCGTTCATCTTCGGCCGGTAAGGAGAAGAATTGTGGTGTTGTATCTTAAATTGCTCGCAGAGCTCAGTGATCATCTTGTTTTTTAGATTGGTACCATTGTCCGTAATGATCCTCTCAGGTACACCGTATCGACAGATCAGGTTGTGCCGAATGAACCGTGCCACGACGCTGTTGGTTACAGTAGCGTAGGAAGCTGCTTCAACCCACTTTGTAAAGTAATCGATCGCTACCAGGATGAAACGATGCCCGTTGGATGCCGTAGGTCTGATTTCTCCGATCATATCAATACCCCACATTGCAAATGGCCAAGGTGCTGTCAAGACATTCAGAGGAACTGGAGGAATGTGCACCTTATCAGCATAGATCTGGCATTTATGACACGTCCGAGAATGTTGGTAACAGTCAGCTTCCATTGTGGACCAGTAATATCCTGCCCGAAGGATTTTCTTTGCCATGGTATGTCCACTGGAATGTGTTCCGAAGGTACCTTCATGTAGCTCTGCCATGATCTTTTCTGCTTCAGTCTTATCCACACAACACAGTAATGTTGAGTCATGGTTTCGCTTGTAAAGAATGTCATTGCTGAGGAAGAACTTTGCCGCGAACCTTCTCAGAAACTTCTTGTCATTAACAGATGCACCCTCGGGATATTCTTGAGCTTCAAGGTATCTCTTTACCTCATGAAACCATGGTTTATCTGCTACCTCTTCAGTCTCAATATCACAGCAATGTGCAGGTTCATCCAGTTTCCAAATAATGATTTGGGGCGCCTCGTTGTCCCATTTGACTTTGAACATTGAAGACATCGTAGCTAACGCGTCCGCCAACTGATTCTCCTCTCTTGGGAAATGTTCAAATGTTATCTCTTCGAAGTGGGGAAGCAATGTCAGCACATATTCCTTGTAAGGAATAAGATTTGGGTGTTTCGTATCCCACTCGCCTTTGACCTGATTGATCACGAGAGCGGAATCTCCGAAGACACTCAGAAACTTGATCCTTAGGTCAATTGCAGCTTGAATACCCATGATACATGCCTCATACTCCGCCATGTTGTTGGTGCAGTTGAAACATAACCGAGCGGTGAGTGGAGTATGAGTGCCTTTGGGGGATATGATCACAACGCCGATACCATTTACCCAAAGCGTTTGAGGCTCCATCAAAATGCATAGACCATCGGGATCCTTCCTCAGGTCCTTCATCCGGTTCAGGTACTTCACAATCAGTTACTACCATGATATTTTTGTCTAGAAATTCAAAGTTCAACGACTAGTAATCGTCCACAGGTTGGTGTGCCAAATGGTCTGCCAATACACTTCCCTCGATTGCTTTTTGAGTCGTGTACTGGATGTCATATTCCGTCAAGATCATTTGCCATCTTGCTATTCTTCCAGACAGAGCAGGCTTTTCGAATATGTACTTGATTGGATCCATTTTTGAAATCAACAGGGTAGTGTGAGTCAACATATACTGTCTCAACCGGCGAGCAGCCCATACCAGAGCGCAGCAAGTTTTCTCGAGCAGTGAGTATCGAGTCTCACAGTCAGTAAACTTTTTGCTCAGGTAATAAATGGCGTGCTCTTTTCGGCCAGACTCGTCATGCTGCCCCAGCACACACCCCATTGAGTTGTCAAGTACTGTCAAGTATAGTATCAGAGGTCTCCCTTCAACCGATGGCATAAGAATGGGTGGTCCTTGGAGATACTCTTTGATCTTTTCGAAAGCAACCTGACATTCATCATTCCAACGTACTACTTGATCTTTCTTCAGCAACTTAAAGATTGGTTCACAGGTAGCAGTTAGATGCGAGATGAATCGGGCAATGTAGTTCAAACGTCCTAGAAAGCCTCTAACTTCTTTCTCTGTCTTGGGAGCCGGCATCTCTTGTATGGCTTTCACCTTGGCAGGATCCACTTGAATACCTTTGTCACTTACAATGAAGCCTAGCAATTTTCCACATCTCACTCCAAAGGTGCACTTGTTTGGGTTCAACCTCAGCTTGTACAACTTCAGACGGTCAAACAGCTTCCGCAGATGGTCAAGGTGCTCCTCCTCAGTTTGGGACCTTGCAATCATATCGTCGACGTATACTTCTATCTCGTGATGGATCATATCATGAAATAAAGCAACCATGGCACGTTGGTAAGTTGCCCCAGCATTTTTCAACCCAAAAGGCATGACCTTGTAGCAAAAGGTGCCCCACTGAGTGAAAAAAGGTGGTCTTCTCCATGTCTTCAGGAGCCATCTTGATCTGATTATAACCGGAGAAGCCATCCATGAAGGAGAATACTTTATGCTGAGCAGTATTATCAACCAGAACATCGATATGAGGCAGAGGGAAATCATCCTTGAGGCTGGCCCTATTCAAATCCCTGTAATCAACACACATTCAGACCTTACCATCCTTCTTCGGCACTGGAACCACATTAGCAACCCACTGAGGGTAAGAATTCACTGCTATAAACCCGGCATCAAATTGTTTCATAACCTCAGCTTTGATTTTCTCGGACATCCCTGGACGCATACAGCGGACCTTCTGTTTTACTGGAGGGCAATCTTCCTTGGTAGGCAGGTGATGAACTACAATGTCGGCATCCAAACCAGGCATGTCTTCGTAAGACCAAGCAAAGATTTCCATGTAGTCATGAAGCATCTGAATCAACCGTTGTTTCACACTGAACTCTAGATTGGCACCGATCTTGACTTCCTTTTTGTCTGTCTCAGTACCTAGATTTACCGTTTCCACTGGCTCTTCATGTGGCTGAATGGCCCTCTCTTCTTGAAGTAATAGTCTCGCAAGTTCACCAGGCACTTCGCAATCATCTTCACCTTCGTCTTCGGCTAAGTTGATCGGATTTTCGAAGTCATAACTGGCGGTATCAGAGTCGTTACTAGTGAGATCCAGAGTGGATTGGAACCTGTATAAGTGAGTGTGTGTAAATATAGCTGTTTTGCAATATATGATAAAGAAAGAAAAGGAGCACAAGATTTGAAATGCAACAAACGTCCAATGTTTTGATTAATGGTATATGAAAATGTCATACAAAAGACCTCACAAATGGAGCCACGGTGCCCCGGGTAGGACACCGGGCCATAAAAGTTTCAACATATTGTTTGTCACAAATTGAAAACAAAGGAGTTCATTACTGAGTGACAAAAGTAATAGGTGTGAAGTCTTTGGCAGTCCAGTTGCTTAGTCCACTATCAGTTGTTGGGTAGATCCAGCTGTCGAATTCTGATTCCTCCACTTCGTCTTCAATAGCATTCACTCCCAGGTTGGTGATGAACACAGGAGGTCTTCCAATTCTCGCTTTGCGGATAGCCCTCTGAGCCTCTGCAGTGAAGCCCAAACCAAACTTGTCAGTCTTTGGAGTGAAGTCCGGAAGTCGGCCCCAGTTTGCACACTCACCCTTCTCAATCACAGCCCGGGCATCCCTTAAGGAAGCCATCTTCAAAGGAGGGTCTTCAATCACAGTTTCAGCTGACGCCAATGTTTGAGGCACCTCTTCAAAGTGCTGGAATGGAGTCTCAATGAATTCCCCATCCATTTCTATGTATCGGAACGAGTTTAAGTGGTTGACCATATATTCTTTTTCCCCTTGAACTGTAACAATCTTTCCTCTAACCGGGTACTTAAGCTTTTGATGTAGCGTGGAGGTCACAGCTCCAGCCTTGTGAATCCACGGACGGACCAGCAAACAAGAGTAGGATGGACGGATGTCCATCACATAGAAATTTGAATCAAAGACTTGGGAACCAACCCTGATTGGAATGTCAACTTCGCCATGTACCATCCTTTTCGAACCGTCGAAGGCTCAGACAACAATGTTACTAGGCTTGAGCTCCAAACCCTCACAATCTAACCTGTCCAAGGCTTTCTTGGGAAATACATTCAATGAAGAACCGGTGTCCACCAACACATGGGCAAGAGTAGTGCCCCTGCATTCGATAGAGACATGCAGGGCGTCATTATGGTTCTTTCCTTTTGCGGTCAGATCGGCGTCAGAAAAGCCCAGACCATTATCGGCAGTCAAGTTGGCCACACAATCAGTAAATTGATCAGCAGACGTTTCTTGCGGCACATGAGCTGTCTTCAGGAAGGAGATCAGGGCCTTGGCATGGGCCTCTAAACACAATAGCAGTGATAGCATAGAAACTTTTGATGGGATGTGCCCCAACTGCTCAACAACATTGAAATCACTTTTCTTGATAATCTTGAGGATCTCCTCCATCTCTTGCTGGGAGGCTTCAACAGTGGTTGTCTTCGGCGCCTCCTTCAGGGCAAGCAAATCAGTAGCAATCCCTTTGCCCCGAGCATTAGAGGACTCAGCAGCAGGGGTCGAAACAGGAACTTGATTAGAAAGTGGAACATGCACACTTGCGGGTGTGATGATAAGGGGTTTCTGAATAGCTGGTGGTGCAATATCTGGCGAGAACAGCATACCACTGCGAGTAATTTTGGCAGGCCCAGTGATGTTACTGATACTGGTACTTGTATCAAACTCTTGCTTCACTCAAAGAACATAAACATCTGCCCCATAGTGCCATGGGACAGCTTTGTCGGATGTATAGGGGAGGGGTCCCGGAACAGTAATGATGATAGGAGCAATCTTCTGAGTGGACATAATTTTGACAGGCTTCTTTGAAGGAGCCTTGGGAGGTTTGTTGAAAATAGTGACCATAGAAACTTCTTCAGCGGGGACAACAGGAACGGCAATCTTCTCGAACAAGATTTCTTTGTTATCCATCAGGCTTTGGATACCTGATTTCAGCAAATGACAACCAAAAGGCGAAACAGCACATAGAAGGCAATCTTCATCACATCCCGGAAATAAACCGGCCAGCAACAGATTTCTTTTAACAGTTGATAACGGAGTAACAATCTCTTCCACGGAGGCCACATATCGGTCTTCTTCCACAACACTCACTCCATGCTGGGGCATGGGAGCAGTCTCAACATTGGGCCTTTCAGGCACCTCAAACTGTATTTCCTTTGCATCAATAAGGTCTTGAACCTTATTCCTCAGAGCCCAACAATCATCCGTAGTATGCCCGGGGCTATCAGAGTGATAAGCGCAACATGCATTGGGGTTGTACTTTGGAAAAGCTGTGTTCACTACCTTCGGAGCTTCTTTGACAGTTACCAGATTGGTTGACAGTAGTTGTGGCAAAATCTGAGACAGGGTCATACTAATTCGAGTGTACTGCGTTTTGGGTCTCTCACCCCTTTGTTGATTATATTGCTGAGGAGCAGCAACAGGCTTTGAAATTACCAATGCATTGATAGCTGGGCGGCGTTCCGGCTTAACTTGTCTTCTAGGACCATAAACAGCACTAGCTTCCTTCTTGAAAGGCTTCTTCTCAATACTCGTAGCGGCACCTTTCTGTATCTTCCCTGACTTGATACCAGCTTCTATCCTCTCACCAGTCAAAATCAAATCTGTAAACCCAGCAGAAGAATTCCCAATCAGATGATTGAAGAATGGTCCGGACAGAGTCCCTAGGAACATGTCAACAAGTTCACGGTCAGTTAGTGGTGGATGCACCCTGCCAGCCAGGTCTCTCCACTTTTGCGCATACTCTTTAAATCCTTCGCCTGTTCCCAGTGACATACCCTGAAGTTGAGTACGTGTGGGAGCGAGGTCATAATTATACTGATATTGTTTATAGAATGCGGTGGCCAAGTCTTCCCAGTTTCGGATACTGGCTCCATCCAGCTGATAGAACCACTCGAGTTGAGCCCCAGAAAGGCTATCCTGAAAGAAGTGGATCCAAAGGTTCTTGTCTGCAGTGTAAGGTTGGATCTTCCTTACATATGATCTGAGATGCATTTTCGGGCAGGACAGCCCGTCATACCTTACAAAAACTGGCACTTTGAACTTCGGGGGGATCACAATTCCAGCAACTAATCCCAAGTCTTCGAAATCTAAGCCGGGAACTCTCTGCAGCTCCATAGCTGCTAACCTGTCTTCCAAGCCTTTGTACTTATCATCAGCGGGCGGGTATTGTTGATCAGAGTAGTCTTCGTCTTCTTCAGCCTCCTCTTCTTCAACCTCGGATTCGAAAGGCACTGCAGCCGCATTCCCTTTACTGGTTTCTTCTTCAGATGTAGGGGAAATTCAAGCACTCTTCTGGCTTCACCCTCAAACCTTCTTCCTAGGGTAGCCACCCCGATTCTCTTCTTCTTCTTTTTCACTTGGTCTTTGTTCCCCAGCAGGGCTTTCAGATCTTCCTGACCCTTAGCCAAGGTCATCAGGAGTTGTTGAAACTGTGCGTTTTGAGACTGCAAGTCCTTGACCGTCTGTTCGAGATCCATCTTACTGAAATAAACAGCAGAAAGATAAGGAAACCTGGTGTGGAGACCTGCTTATGCACATGATGAATGGTATGCTTATGTATGCAATGCATTCAAGGATTTAGAAAGTTCAAAATTGTTGCAAATAAAGAGAACGCACGTCATATTAATAAGAAGAAATTTGTCAGTACATAAATGCCCCATGGGCCAAATATTACAAAAAACTTCTCAAGGTAAAAAGACATTGCGCATCCTCTTTGGTGCGGTGTAGGTGTTGAGGGTCTCTTCCTCATGGAGTCGGCGGGTAAGCTCTAGAACCTTCTTCTCACTGGCGTAGAAGCTGGCTTCAAAAGTGTTCTGTTCCTCCTTGAGTTGGATCCAACTCTTCTGCATCTCCTCCCATGATATAGGCATGTCAGGATATAGGATGGTGTAGGGAACCTCCCCTTCCGTAACGGGCTCTTTAATCACAGGGAGAACATGAGGATAAGGCATCATTAGACTCTGGGCTCGGGCTCGTACCCATTTGAGGTAAGGCTCAAGAGGGATGGAGTTCTTGTCCCCCAGTGTCTTGCTGTCTACCTTGTTAGGCATCCTCCAAGCTCTGATGAATCTTTGGTGAAGTCCTTGTGCATCGTTGTCGAAGTCAAAAACTAGGTCAGGAATCAGCATGTCGTGAGGGCCATCTCTCCGTGCATATCCAAATTGTCTCAAGGCTAGACAAGGGTTGTAGGTAATGCCTCCCCTAATGCCAAGTAATGGAACATTAGGGAACTCTCCACAACGATCGACGATGATGACATTTTCTCTGGACCGAGAACACTAATGTACATCAGAGTGAGTAAGGGTCATCAATCGTTGTGACCACCTTAAGCCTTGGTCATTCTTCAAGACAGATTGTGGAAGGTGCGAAATAAACCACCTTGCAAGGAGAGGAGTACAGCACATGAGAACACCCCTCTTTCTCATTGTTCGAGTGTAAAATGAGTGAAGAATGTCCCCAAGCAATGTTGGTATTGGATTTCTGGATAAGAAGATCTTGACGGCGTTGACATCTACAAGCTGGTCAGGATTTGGGAACAAGACCAACCCATAGATGAGGAGGGCCACAATTTCTTCAAAGGCTTGTAGGTCCAATGAATTCCAACACTCTTGTGCCTTCTCAAACAAGAATTTTGCTAAGAAGCCTTTGATACCGCTTCTAGTTTCCCAATGTCCCTTGATGTCAGATGGCTGTAGATGTAGTGCTCGAGCAATATCTTCAGGCTTTGGTTCCTTTTCCGTACCGTTGAAAGGTAGTTGATTGAGGATAGGAATTCTCAGGAGTTGAGAAAATTCCTCTAAAGTGGGCACCAACTGGTAGTCGGGGAAAGTGAAACAGTGGTGAAGAGGGTCAAAGAACTGGAACAACACCTTCATCATGTCCTCTTCAATGTTGGTGCTGACTAAGCTGAGTAGTCTACCATGTCTTTCACTGAAGGGAGAGCTTTCCGGAATTCTTGATGTGAGCTCTTTGAGTTGAGGAGGGATTCTCACAAGGTTGACTTGGATAGTTTTCCTGCGAGGAATTTCCATGACCTACAAAACAAGAACAAAGATGAAGATCTAAACCCTTGAAATGGTTAGTGAATGCATATGACGCTTTTATGATGTTCATGATGCATGCACAAACATATGTACAAGCAATTCACACAAAACCCTAGTTTCAGGCTTGCATGGGGTTTCATAGGTAAGTACCCTCTTGAGTGTAGTTGGCTTAAAAACCTGTCTTATAAATAGTAACCGGGTTCTAAGGAGCTCAATATCATTGGATTGTTTTCATTGTTCATTGTTTTGGTTTAGCCACTTAACTAGCGACCAAAATATTCCAATAAAACAACCCTCAATGAGTGTAGTATCGAGTATCTACCAACTTCGGACTGCACCAAAGCCGGTCATCTCACTACCCCTAATGAAAGGCCAAGATGGTCAAGTAAGGTTCTAGGTCATTAGTGCTTAGTGACATCACTCAGCGGCCCCGTACTCTCCTTGATTGAACTCAAGGGTTACCGGTACTCACAAATATGTCGCACTAATATAGCTATTGCTTCAACCATGTCGGTATACCCCACACAGTTTCCACAATGTATTGCTATCTATGAATGTTTCCCCAAATCCGGGTGTAGGATTGCAAACCCAAACAAGAGAGCCAAGATGTAAAGCAATCAAAACAATTAGTCATGCAAGAGGGTGATCTAAGCCCTAAGGTTACTCCACTTTAAAGTAAGTCCCCAGCAGAGTCGCCAGTTCTGTGATACGGTGGAAGAACTGACTTGAGTTTTGCGTTTGTTTTCGCAAATGTTTCGGTTGAGCAAGAGTCGCCACCGACTTTTTATTTTATCCTAAGGAAAGGTTAAAAAGCACAGCAAAAACCTTTTGAGATGTTTTCTTGGGTTCGGGGAGTAGATTATAGAAAGGGAAGGTATTAGCACCCTTTCTATCCATGGTTATCCATAGGCTCTTAGTTACTTGCTTAAATTAACTTGCCTTGATTTTCAATTGTTTGAAATGGTGCTTTGTGTGTGGATTTTTGAAAATGTTTTGAAAAGAGGCCAATGTGGTGGCAACCTTTGTAATGATTCATGTTGGGATGTATACAGAGGTGTATGTCTTTTGAAAAGTTTTCAATGTTTTTTGAAAGTTATTTTGAAAGTGTGTTTGTGATGTGTGTTTTGAAAAATAGGCAAGTGTTTTTGTTTTGCAAGTTGGCAAATAACCAAGAGCTATCTACCCTAAATTTCTCAAAGATCTTTGCTATGTTTTAACCCTTTTAACAATTTTATTCCACCATTGTATTTGGTGGAAAATCTTGTGTTAGGATGTGAACGGGACGGGCGCGGGTCATCGCTTAGACCATGATTGCAATGGTGCCAAATGTCTTTGGACAATCTTTCTTTAAGGGACTTGATCATTTTTAGGCAACTTTCGAAAGCGTCATCGAGGGACTATGATCATTTGATTTGTTTTGTTTTGCCAAAGACACCTAACATGCAACATGGCCCATTATTGAAGGCAACAAGTGGAGTAACCCTAGGGGTGTTAGTGTGCAAGTGTGTTTTATTGCATACAAGAGTTTATCTTTGAATTAGGATTTTCTATTTCATTGATTTTATCTTGCCATACATATCCTAATTACTAGCAATAAGAAGCGGAAATATAAAATCCTACGCTATTACGACAATTAGGGGGTGGGGGTACACATTTGTACATGGGGGGTTCAACGAGAAAAATAGACAAAAAAGAAAATAGCAAAAAACAAGATAGAGAGAAAGAGAGAGGGAGCCAGCGCACTGTTGAGAGGTCATCAGAAGTTCTGACTCAGACCCGCTGCCAGATGATCAACCTTTTGGTTAAACTGTATGCGTCAGAACTTCTGACTCTGGCACCTGCAAAACAGAAACCTGTTAGTGGGGAGACCAGAAGTTCTGATCCTGCTGGAAATACAATAACTCTTAGAAGCTCTGATATTATTGACAGCAAAACAGGCTTCAGATGTGCTAACGTCAAAGTCAGCACTTGACTTCTCCCTGTACTAATCAGAACATCTGCAATTTTGTTATTATTCCACAAAACAGGAAACATAATTTGGAACAGCTCCAGCAAATGTCAAAATGTTTCAGAGGGGAGAACCAACAAGGTCACAGGCAGGTTCTACACTGGCTCAGAACGTTCTGAGGTATGAAGATCCTGATAACACAAACAGCAACAACATGATATTTAAATTATGTTTATTTGAACATGCACAGCTGGTGATGCTTAGCAGCGTGATGAAGGTCAGTAGGTGCTTACCTGGCTGTTGGGAAAGGTTTGTGGATGAGGGCTAGCTTTTGGCTCTAATGGTATTCTGGACAGATTCTTTTTGAAAAGGATAGGTGAAGGTGTATGCATATATAGGGTCAGAAGTTTGAAAAGGGTGTTTTTTAGTTCACACAGAAAACTGGATATTTGATGAAGTTTGAAGGTAAGAAATTCAAAGTTATGAAACACTGGAGATTTTGGCAGAGTTTCACAGCACTTTCTTGCTTAAAGATTTCTGTTTCTCTTCTAGCAATTTTTCTGTTTCTTTGGACGCTCTTTTCAGTGGACAATGATTCTCTATTTATAGGCAAAACTCTTGTGGATTTCTTTGAACATTAAAGCGCCAACAGAGGTTGAGTTGTTCTTTGAAAGAAATTCCTGGGAAGTTGTGATAACAGACAGCCTTCAGCCTAGGATGGAGCAGCAGGCGTGGATTGGAGAGAAGTGACCTCTTAGGTGGACGGTGGTGTGTAGACCCATGACAGAACCTGCATAAAGGCATTTTCCAAGCCACACGTGAAGGGGTTACTTGGATGAGTGTTCAGGAGTGGTTGGAAGCATTAATGAGCATTAAATGGTGATGAGACTTATCAATATCAATATTCTGGTAACGAAAACCAAACTTTGAACCAGCAGTTATGTTTCAACAAGAACAACGTAAACCATGCTCTGGCCTTGGCTTCCTGTTGTCTTAGCAGGTTCTGGGGATTCTCCTGATTTTCTGACACGTTCCTTGGATTTGCTTCTGGACCTTCTGGGCTTAGAGATTCTGTATCAGTGTAACACCCACTCTTCTGACCTTTTCATCTTCTGATTTCAGCATGTTCTGAAAGAGCCTTCAGACTTCCTTGCTTCTTTTGCATTCCTTTAGCAAATTATGGCTGAGCTTGCGTAACTGCTGAAAGAGTCATGTTCTGTCTGAGACTTACGTATTGAACCACGTTTATAACTTCTGATTGAGCTAATATAGCTGCTGAAGAGCCAACTTCTGACTGCGCTGCAACAAGCTTGCAACTTCTGACCATTTCTATCTGGAGTTTGGTCCAGAAGTTCTGAAGCACTGATTTTTTTTTAAACACTCATTTTTTAGAGAAAAATTCCAAGTACTTAGAATTTAATTTTTCTTAAGATAAAAGCGTTGTCTTTAAAGCTTGTGTGATCATCTTGCTCTTGTAAATGGTTTGCTTGGGCAAAAAATGACAATTCAGGACTTGGATTTGTTTCAGAGGGACTCTGAAAATCCAAGATGATTTCCTGAAGAAAGAGAGAGCAAATTTTGGGGTACAACACATACAACTAACTCTTTACCTTTTCCGGAAAGAATCAATCCACAAACCGATATCATTAACAAATATTCAAAATAGATTATAGGTCACTCTCTAAAACAAAGAAAGGGAAAGTATCTACATGATGGACACTCTTTTCAAACATCTGCTGGCTCAAGTCAAATCACACAAAGATTTATTCTAATACTTCTCTCAATAGACCTTTTTCTGGCTCAGAGTAAATCGACCAAAGATTTATTCGGATACTTCTCTCAGTTAAAGATTTAAAAACATTTGTTGGCTCATATTAAATCGACCAAAGATTTATTCTGATACTTCTCTCAGTAGACCTTTTCTGGCTCATAGTAAATCGACCAAAGATTTATTCTGATACTTCTCTCAATTAAAGATTTAAAGACATCTACTGGCTTAGATTAAATCGACCATAGATTTATTATGATACTTCTCTCAGTAGACCTTTTTCTATCTCAGAGTAAATCGACCAAAGATTTATTCTGATACTTCTCTTTGTTAAAGATTTAAAGATCTCTGTTGGCTTAGATTAAATCAACCAAATATTTTTTTTTGATACTTCTCTCTGTAAGACCTTTTCTAGCTCAGATTAAATCGACCAAAGATTTATTTTTTATGCTTCTTTAGATACAGTCAAGCATAGACTCATTCTGATATGTCTATCAACAATATCTCTGAATGGCATCTTAAATCCAATTCCTGACATAATCAACCAAAAAATTTACTTCGTGTACAGGCGAGTGCAAATTTCTGGGCACTTACGTGTTCAATCATCTTCAACCTTCAAGTCACGAATGACGAACATGCCAATCTAACTCTTCAGGTTAAAGAAGATTGAACAGAGGAAGATGTTATACCCCAAAATTTTCCCTCTCTATTCTCAAGACATTTATTACAAAATATCTCAAATGCTCAAGAAGTTTCAAGAGTTTGATCACACAAGTTCACCTCCTAAGCACTGAGACCACAAATTAGGGTTTTAGTTTTCTAAAGGACAATTGGAATTTTGATTCCTCAAATAACTTTCATGGTTCATTTTAGGTTTCCAAGAATTCTCATGTCAAGTTTCAAGTCTTGCACCACAAATTTGCTTAGTCAATTGCTCAGATGACTGAAAATCAGTTGTATTGTGTAAAAAGTCAAATGTAGTCAATCTACAGTCAAGTTTCATGATTTTTTGTCCCCATCAGCATTTTGAAGTAATATTTATCAATTGATCAAGGGTTGATCACAATGCCTCAAGAAGAGCATCCAAATCATCAAAGGGGCAAAATGGTCAAAATTAGGATTTTGACTGAAGTTGACTATTCATTGATTTTTGACCTAATAAATGATATAATGGTTTGAAGCATAATATCAAGGACTCAAACATAACATGTTGACCTAATTTCATGGCTCAAATCATTTCTCAAGATCAATGGATTGATAGTTGAAATTTGATCAACTGATACACAAAAAGTCAAACTTTGACTTTTTGGTCAACATTACATTTCAAAGATCAAAATTCATCAAGACATTCAAAAAATCAAACTTGATCATCAAGAATCAAGAAAGTCAAGAAAGTCCATAAAAAGTCAAAGTTTTCAATACTTAGAAATTTTCTAAGTGTTTTTATACTCGATAAATTCATTACTTCATGACATTTTTTCACCAAGATGCAAGTTAATTCAAGGAAAACTTTCAACATGAAAGTTGTAGATCTTGATGAACTATACATCTTTGTATTAGAGGGTTGATGTTAAAAAAATGCTTAGATTAAGGATATAAGCTCATAAAGTGATGACATTTTCCATAAAACACGGTGAAAATTTTAGCTAGTTTTTTGACCTAACTTCTTGGCCAATTTTCACCAAGATCTAAGATGATTTAGCCAAAGTGGTCAACATGAAGGTTGTAGAAAATGTTTCAAGCTTTCCAAAATGTTCTGGAACTTGAAGATATCATTTTTTAGCTAGGATAATCAAAGAGAAGAAGTTGAGCATCCATTCTTGCATTTCAAGTCATTTTCATGAAGAACACTTGATCAAATCTCAAGCCTATGCTGCATAATCTTGCTTTGTAGGCTTCTAACTTGTAAATCACTCCATAATTAATTGTTTACACAATTTATTAAGGTATGATCCAATGATCAAGCCATTGTCCACATGATTTTTCCATTTATGGCACAAAGGCACCATTGCCATTCTTGAAAAGTTGCTTTAATCACAAAGTCAACTTGTCTTGAGCTTCTAACTTGTTTCTTCTGCACACACTAAACCTACAAGATCAGAAGAAGCATGTTTAAAGTTTTCAACAACTCTACAATTCTTGTACTTCACATTGGGACAATGTTTATCAAGATTGCTTCAAATACAAGTCAAAAAACCATAACATGTGATCTTTGTTTTCTGATCACTTCAAGCCCTCAAACCTTTCCCTATAAATATAGGCATTATTTTGCAAGAAAGACACGAATGCACAAGCCTTGAAACACCCTAAAACTCCCTTAAACTCATAATTGATCTCAAACTCCATTTGTGTGGCATTTCTGACCTTGAATCCCAAACTCATATTTCACTTGTGCGTTCTCAGTCAAAATCAATCACAAAGCTTCCATACATCATTTAGAAGTGATCCAAGACCCTGTTACACAACTGTAACACCTCTATCACATCCTCCATTTCCAAAAACATCCATCTACATATTGACTTCTACAGGGAGATTCAGCCACTCTCAATCTAAAGTAAGCTTTGCATTAGCTTCCTAGGAGTCCACTGAAGTTATTCAGATCATCACAACACATCCAGGAGTGCTCAAACTCAAAACATGATTTCCAGTTTTGAGGTAAGTTTCCTCAACTTTGAACTTCTCATACAAGCATCATTAATATTTATTTGTAAAGATAAAATGTAGACATCATTGCGTGGAAGCTAACCATGCCCTTAGTTTCCATTTATCTTTACTGAGTGATGCGAATTTTGAAGTTGAAGTTATAGAAAAATTAAGTTAGAATTTGGTACCAATAGAAATTCGTGTTCATCTTTGAGGGTTAGTTCAAGTTATTTACATATTTGAAATCGTGATGAAATTTCTAACAAGTTTGATGTTTACATTTTTTGAAATGGTTGAGAAATGAGCAAGTTTGAAAATTCAAAAACCATGGTGTTGTTTCTGGCGCGAGGAAGAAGATGAAGTTACATCTAGGATTCAGTTTGTAGTATATTTAGTGATTGTTGCCTTAACTAACAGATGTTTCACCACCCCAGTGGTTAAAGCGCGTGCCACACTTAGGATCTGGGTTCGAGCCCCAACGTCTGTTTTGTCATTTTTTCACATTATTTTTCCATTTTCAGCGCGCTTGGGCCTCCCCCTCTTGGGCCTTCGTCCTTTTTTTATTGTTTCCATCCTCTCACCCCCCCAATCTGCTTACAACTACACAGGACCATAACATTTTTTTATTTTTTTTATTTATTTTCTAATTTCAAACAAAAATGTTTTGGGCCTGGACCTTTTTACTACTTTTCACACTCATTTTCATTTCAGCACCTAGACCTCAACATTTTTTATATTTTTATATTTTCTTTATTTATTTTATTTTATTTAATAAAAATATATAATATATTTTCTTAAATAATTAGACTCAAAACTTTCTAATTTTTATTTTTACTTTATTTATTTTTAAAAATAAAACACTAAAAATATTTTCACAACTAATTAATCTCTTTCTAGAATTAAAAATGATTAGACTTAGGTTTTTTATTTGATTTCCTTTTTTTAAATTAAATTAGACTCTAGGTTTTGTTAAATAATTAATTAACTTCTCTTGTAAATTAATTAGTTTAATTAGGTTAATTAAAACCTTTTCCATAAAAAGTCATAAAAACAATCTCCTTTCTCTTTACATTGTTCTTGCGCATTTTATTATTTTGCATTATTATTCATATTCAATGGTTTGTAATAGTAATTAGGGTTTATTTTACTTGTCATCCCCATTTGTAAATTTGTACCTCTCATTCCCAAAGCATTGAAATAGCGTAGGACCTCTAGTTTTCGCAATTTATCACTTTCCATATTATTGTTAGTAATTAGGGGTTGTATGGAAAGATCCTAAAATCAATAATAGACAATCCTAATTCAAGATAAAATATTTAAAAATAACACACTTTGCACACATGCACCTCTAGGGTAACCCACACTTGTTGCCTGGGATAAACACAATCATGTCCCTCGAATGTGGGATGTTTTAGTAAAGACCCTTAATTAAAAGATCGTAGTCCCTTGATACCCTTCGATGTTGCCTTTGGTTAACGATCTTAGTCCCTTATGACAATTGCTAAAACATCTTACAAGTTGCCTTCTATGACTATATGATGACCCACGCCTGTCCCTCATATCCAATGATAAGGCTTCTTACCAAACAATGGTAGACAAGCACTATCTAAAGGAGGAGGAAAATAACAAAGACTTTTTGAGTATGTAGATTTCTTGTAATTTCTTGCTCGCAAACAAAACCATTTACACCTCACACTTTCAAAACTTCTTCCAAGATAAGCATTTTTTATACATTCTCAACGGTATGAGAATCATTACAAAATGACCTAACTTTGGCATCTTCAAAACATCTTTCCAAATACTCATTTTCAACAAATGTTTTCAAAACCAACACTTTGTACACATTCTCAACGATACGAGAATCATTGCAAAGTTTGCCAAAACTTTGGCGTTTTCAAAATATTTTCAAAATTACACAAACACAAAGCATTTTCAAAGTGATCAAGCAATTAAGAGCCCATAGATAACTACGGATGAAAAGGGTGCTAACACCTTCCTTTTTCATAACTTACACCCCGAACTCAAGAAAATTCTCAAAAGGTATTTCCTGTTCTTTTCACCCTCCTTTATTGGATAAAAGAAAAGTCAGTGGCGACTCTTGCTATCCACAACATTTGCGATAAAACACAAAATACCCAAGTCAATTCTCCCACCGTATTACAATCTTGCAGCGTTACCAAATATGCCTTCAACAAATGTTGTAAAGCTTGAGATAGTGGCATATGAACTGCCTTCTTGGGGCATCTAGCCTTTGCTGATTGTTTTGTTGTTGTGGTCGTTGAACTGAGGTCGGGTTAGAAATTAATACAGCTCCTACTGATTGATGATGATCATTCTTGATATGAATCCTTTTTCCATAAACTGAATTAGTTTCCTTCTTACCAATGAACAATTTTTCACAGCATTATAGGTTGAAGCCATGGGTATCTTCCCACTTTTGATTCCACTTTGAACTCTCTCACCAGTCAAAATCAACTCAGTAAACCCTGATGAAGAACTCCCAATCAGCAAGTTAAAGAATGGACCAATCAAGGTGCCCATGAACATGTCCACTAATTCTTTGTTAATTAAAGGGGGTTGCACCCTTCCAACCAGGTCCCTCCATTTATAGGCATACACCTTAAAGCCTTCATTTGAGCCCATAGTCATACTTTGTAATTGCACGTGAGTTGGTGCAAGGTCAGCATTGTATTGGTATCGTCTATAGAACGCAAAAACCAACTCCTCCCATGTGTGGATATTAGTTCCTTCTAGTTGATAGAACCATTCCAAATGTGTTCCAGATAAGCTTTATTGGAAGAAATGAACCATAACTTCCTATCGGTGGTGTGTGGTTGAATCTTGCAAACATATGACCTTAAATGGAGTTTCGGACAAGAGATTCCATCATATTTAGCGAAAATAGGTACCTTGAATTTGTGGGGAATAACCACCCCAGGGACCAAACCTAAGTCTCAAAAGTCCAAACTAGGCACTGTTTGAATCTCCACAATCTTAAGTCGGTCTTCCAACTGTTTGAATTTGTCATATGCCGGTGGGTACTGCTATTCGGAGTAGTCATCATCCTCATAAATCTGGTTATTTCCACCCTCAGCCATGGTGCTTCTAACATCCTCGTCTTGATTGTCGTCTTCCTTGGAGGAGACATCTTCAACTTGAGCCAGTCGGGAAGGGTCTTTGAACCTCCTTCCCATGTTGATAACAACCCGTTTCTTAGTCTTCTTCTTTGTAACGAGAAGTGCCATCATCTCTTGTTGACCTTTGGCTAAGTTCAGGAGAGTCTCTTGGAACTGTGCCTGCTGAGTTTGCAGATCTTTGACAGTTTGCTCTAGAGCCATCTTAAAATAAATAGTAAAAGGATGAGGAAACCTGTATAAAAAAATATTCTTATGACATGATGCATGATATGCAGATGCAATGTTTTCAAGGACCTCAAGAGATTTAAATTTTCTAGCCAAAAAGGAAAAAAAACAACAATTGTATTAATAAGTTTAAGATTACAACTTCCCCTTGGGCTTACAATGAAAAAGCGAAAAGGTCTCAAAGAGACACAAAATGAACTCCTAAAATAAAAAAATCAAGTCTCCCATGGGTGTTTCCTCTTTGTTTCGATGTAGGTATTCAGGCTTTGCTCCTCGTGAAGTTGCTTGGTAAGCTCCAACACTTTCTTCTCGCTTGTGTAGAATCGAGCTTCAAAGGTGTCTCGTTCTCCTTTGAGTTGAATCCACGATCTCTGCAATTCTTCAAGATCATTAGGCAAGTCAGGATGGAGAATGGTATAAGGAATATCCCCCTCAGTGATAGGCTCCACAACTATTGGTAGGATAGCTGGATATGGCATCATGAGATTTTGAGCGTGAGTTCGCACCCATTTGAGATAAGGCTCCAAAGGAATAGAGTTCTTATGTCCCAAGGTCTTGCTATCAACCTTGTTTACCATGCCCCAAGCTCATACAAACCTTTGACGATAACCTTGGACATCGTTCTCGTAGTCGAATATAATACCCTGGATAAGTGCGTCATGAGGACCATCTCTTCGAGCATATCCAAATTGTCGTAGAGCCAAAGAAGGGTTATAAGTAATACCTCCCCTAATTCCAAGGAGTGTAACATTATGGAATTCCCCACAGTGGTTAATGATAGTAACATCTTCCATAGATCGGGGACATTGTTGTACCCCAAAATTTTCCCTCTCATGTTCTCCAAGATTATCTCTTACATAGATGGTTACAAACACTTGATGGAAGAAAAAAATTTTGAAGATGAACAAAGGTGTCTTTGATTGGCATCTGAAAAATATATCCTTCGATTGGCATTTGGACAAAGAGCTTCGATTGTGCGTCTGGGACCCTTCGAGAGATATGTGTCTCACAAGCTTCGATTGGGAATTTAAAACCCTTCAATCAAGCTTTGGTCCATCAACTTCGATTAAGTGTTGGGCCCCTTTCGATCAAGTTCAGTTTGCAAGGCACACAAGGCCAAGACTTCTTCAGATTTTCCTTTAACCCAATAGGCAGAAAACTTCCTTCGACCCACAAGGCAAATACCTCCTTCGTGCCTGATTCAAATCACAAGGGAATGACATCTTTTATGCTTGCTTTGGCATCCCTCATGCTAGCGTCCACAAGGCATTGGCTACATTTGTGTCAACTTTGATTGGGCAATGATCCCCTTTGAAACATTTTCGATTCAATGAATCCAAAGACGCCCAATTTTCCACACTTCGACACACATGATAGTCCCTTCGAAGGCGCATTCATGTGGTCCCTTAGAAGAAGCATTCATGGTCCATTCGAAGGACACATGATTATTGAAAACAAGTTTGCTTTGTGATGATTCTTGGTCCAAGATGCTTGCTGGCCAAAATCCTACATGTTGTCAAGCCCAAGCCTCCTGCACAAGCACATTCATGCCATAGGAAGCTTCGACTGGCCAGAATAAAGTCTTTAGATTGGGCTAGTTGAGTAGTGTCAGAGTAATCAGAGAGAGTGAACTTAAGGGATGATCGAAGAAGCCAAGATGATAAGGCCTTGTACAATTCGAATCAAGATCCAGAGTTAATCAAAAAGTAAAGATTTGAGGGGCTTTCAAAGAAGCCCTGATAAGGGAAACTCTTAACAGGTTTGAATGTGAATTTAGAATCATCAAAAAGAACAATGCTCTAACAAAGAGAATTTTGGGCAATTCGAATTGATGCAGATGGTGAATTAATTAAAGAAACTCTGACAAGGAAAACTCTGAACAATTGGAATTCAGAGTCATCAAAGATCTGAGCAATTCGAATTGATGAGGATGGACTCAATTTAAGGAGCTATAAGAACGAAACCAGAGCCATTCAAAGGAGGCAACTCAAGGCCAATATAAGAGCAAGGCTGGAAGGTATTCAAAAGATTCAAATGTGTTCAGGTTCACTCAAGATTTCAAAATGGCAAGAATTATCCAAATATGGCCAACTTTCAATGTGTTGGATTCTTGTCTCATGGCCTTCAAAGGCCTAGTTAATGGTTGTCCCTTGCCATTTCCATGCACCTTCACATCCCTATAAATATAAATCTAGACACATACACAAAGGAGACATTCGCCAGGAGACTAGAGACAGAGGCCCAGGAACTACACATATATTGCCTTACACGCATACACAACCTAAGAGAAGCATACAAAAAATTCTCAAAATTCAACAAGATCACACCACACTTGCCTCTCTCCTTTTGAATCCAAGAGCATCCAACAACACCAGTCCACACACAAATTCCAGTTTCAAGCAAGGTAAGTCCTCTTGACCTTGCATCTCTCATTTCAGCATAACATGTAAATAGCCATTCACTTGTTTTTCATCAGCATAACATGTAAATAGCCTTTCACTTTTTTTTTGTTTCAGCAAACATGTAAATAGCCTTTTAGTTATATTCTTTGTTTCTTCCCTTTTTGTTTGTTTTCTTTTCTTGTCCAAATATATGTTGGAACTAACCTGTACAGACTCAAATGAAAGACAAAAAGAGTGTGAACGAAGGATATACACTTATGCTGCTCTGCAGGTCCATATTGCTTCATAGTCTAATCGAAAGAATCAGAGAAGGATGCGATCGAAGGTTGCTCATACCAACTCCTATGCTCAATAGAAAGAAGCGGGAAAGGGTGCAATCGAAGCTTGCTCATACCAACTCCCAAGCTCAATCGAAAGAAGTAGGAAAAGGGTGCAATTGAAGGTTTCTCACGCTAACTCCCAAGCTCAATCGAAAGAAAGCAAAAGAAGGGTGAATCGAATAAGTCTACTTCCTGGATCGAAGGAATCACTTCCTATCTTTATTTTGTTCTTGTTTTTACATTTTCTTGCCTTTCAATTTGGTTGTAATAGCGTAGGACACTTATTATCCTCATTTTCTATTGCTTTCCTATTAACTGCTAGATGTATGACTAATAGGATTGTATGGAAAAGATTAAAATCAAAACACTAGCAAATCTAACTCAAGACTAAAATAACTAAACATAAAACACCTTGCATATACACATCTCTAGGGTATTCCCACTTCAGTTGGCTTTGGAAAATAGTCACAACTCTTGAAACGTGAGAGGTTTTAGTGACTACCCTCTGGTTCAAAAAGATCATAAGTCCCTCGATGACCCTCTCGACATTGCCTCGGTAAAAATATGATTCTAGAATTTGAGGGTAGCTACTAAAGCTTCTTGCCCAGTTGCCTTTATGACTATAAAAATGTCCCTTTGATTGTCCCTCAAACTTCCAACGATAGGGCTACCTACTCACTAATAGTAGGATATCACTGTTTAAAAAATAAGAGGAAAAGAACAAACCTTTCGAGTACAAGTAGATAGTTGTTAGATGCTTGCTCAAAATGAATTTTTACACTTACACATTTCAAAAAACAACTTTCAAAAACATTTTCTTTGTCAACACTCTTGAAGACTGATACAAGAGTAATCATAAAGTGAATCGCCGCACTAAGGCATATTTCAAATACTTTTCAAAAACACAAAGCACAAGGTATTTAAAAAATGAGTTGAGCATCTAAGAGCCCATAGAAAACTATGGATGGAAAGGGTGTTAACACCTTCCCTTTCCATAATCTACCCCCCTTACTCAGAAAATTCTCGAAAAGGTCTTTTTTATTCTTTTCACCCTTTCCTTAATTTGGATAAAAGAAAAGTCGGTGTCGGCTCTTGCTTACTGCAACATTTGCGAATACAAACGCAAAACCAGTATAAACAGTCGGTTCTGCCACCATATCACAGAACTGGCGACTCTGCTGGGGAAGATAAAAGTGGGGTTACCTTAGAGTTTAATTCATCATTTTAAATTGCTTTCCTTGTATGCTTTGCTTGCTTTATCTTTAAGGGTTTTGTTTGGGTTTACTTGTAATGTTCTTACACCCGGATCTGGGGCACCTTTTAGGTAAGTAGCAATAAATCATGGAGGTTGTACGGCATAGACTGATATGGACAAAGTGATATCTACGTTAGCGTGATACTCTGGCTTGTACTAATGTTTCTTAAGTCAGTAAAGGATAACATTAGGCTTACTTATAGTGTCATTAAGCGCTAACTGACCTTTAGAACCTTTAATTGACTCATCCTAAGCCACTAGAAAGTAGTGAGATGGCCAGATTTGGTTCCGACCGAAGATTGGTTGATACTCAACCTACACTCATTGAGATTGGACTTTTGGGATATTCTGACCGTAATACTTCGGTGCTTGAGCTAGAACAATGCCTAAAAGAAAGGTCAGTGATATGAGACCCCTTAGAACCTGATTATTATTACTAGGACAGGTTGAGCCAACTAAACTTCAAGAGGGTACTCACCTATGGAATCCATGCAATCCTAAACCTAAGGCCACTTGTGTGATTTGTTTTCTTTCATTATCTAACAACTTGAACTCCTTGCAGGGTTTTATTTATTATCTAATGATTTGAGTCATTGTCCAATAACTTGGATTGCTAGCAAGACATACTTGTTTTCATCGCCCTACGTTTTTTTGCTTGATGCATAGCATACACATCATACCATAGCATTTCCTTAACCATTTCAAGGATCTCAAGGGCCTGTGATGCAAGTTATGATAAGGCATACATCTAGCAAGGGGCAAGGGGATTTATTTTCCTCTAACCAATGCTGTCAAAAGGTCCAAATACGATAACTTGAGTCAGGGGCTATGACCCATTTGATATGGTGAGCTTGATTCTCGTAGAAGGACATTCAACAATACAATGTTCTTCCGTCAAAGCTGCAGTCAAAATTCAACTTCTGACATTTTCTTGTGTTTACCCTGTGAGGTCCTTAAAAACATTGCATCCTCATATCATGCATGTCATTACCGAATAGGTCTTCTAGTATGGGTTTCTCATGTTCTCGTTGTTTATTTTAGCAAGAGAAATTGCTCTCAAACAGAACAACAAATATCTCCAAACTCAAGATGCCTAGTTCAAGGAAATGATCCTAAACTTATCCAAGGGGCGAGAAGAGTTGAAAGCACTCCTCGCTGGGAACTTGGCTAAGAAAAGTCCTGAAGACAACAAGGATGAACAGTTGGAACAACTGCAAGCTGAGATAGAAGCAATGAGAATCCAGATGAGTAATCAAATGGATCTTATCCAAAGTTTAGCTCGGGAACAAGAAGAGTTGAGGTTTCTCACCAGCAAGCTTCATCAAGACGGATGCAACCGTATGAAGCAAATAGTCGAGACTGGAGATGAGGTCATTAATCTGCCTTTGATGAGACAAGAAGTTGGTTGGATGGAGAGTAGACCTTTCCAAATTGCTTCTATGTCACGAACCCAACCGCCACCTCGCCAACAACGAAAGGGTAATCGGCGTAAGCGGGATGCATTCACTAGGAAATATACCAAACTCAACATACCAATGTCACAAGTCTTGCAACACATATTGAAGTTGAATTTGGTCACATTGAAGGATCCTCCTCGAGATCCTAATACTTCCGCTCCTACTTACCATCCCAATGAAAGGTGTGCATATCACTCTGACAGCCCGGGGCATGATACTGATATCTGTTGGACGTTGAAATATAAAATTTAAGACTTGATCGATGAAGTAGCATTGGAATTTGCACAAGATGGTCAACTAGAATTATTCTACCATTCCTCAAAGACACACCATCTGAAGTGACAAGCCAAGACAAAGAGGCTTTTTGTTCATCTAGAATTTTCAATTTGTAATTTCTTTTGATTGTTCGAACATTTATTTCATGTTAAACTTTGTTATTTTATCAATGCATTTCATATGTTTGTCTTGAATCAATTCATTCGTATTCACTATATTCAAACTGTGTTCTTACTTCCTTTTTGTGATATTCAACTCTCGATTAGAATCTGTAAGCCTCTAGAGGAAGGATGACGAAAACGATACCATGATGTCTACAATATGCTTTTGAACAGACCCCGCTGGCGACGTACAAGCGTTCTTTCAAATCCTAGATAATGGAGTTATAAGGAAGATAATCCCTAGTCAACCCCTTTGAGCCTAAGAAGTAGGAGTTTTTCTTTTCACATAAATTAAAAACCCTGAATCATAACCTGGGGCAGGGTAGTTTTCTCAGTTAATTCAGATGTGCATTCAGTCGCAGGCTCTACCTTCATACACGACAAATAGTGTAGAAGATTCTCTCCAAAAGATGGTGATGGTTCCACATAATCACTAAAGCAGAAAGTTGTTATCTCTCAAAGTCAAAACCCGTTAAGTCAAAACCTATGAAGGAGACTTAAGAAAAAATTGGGGCATCCCGCTGACTGTAATCGCAAAAGAAATAGTTCAGGGAAAAGTAGGGATAACAAGATAAAAAAAAGAGGTCGTTAGAAATCCTCAACAAAAAAGAAAAGGTTACAAAAATGACTGCCTTCTCAAACAAACGTTCAATTCCTAAACCATCACCAAGTATCATAGCAAAGATTCTAGACTCAATTGGGATCTAAATGCACAATTAGCCGAGCATAGGATTGAAGAACATCATGAAGAACGGGTTGGGTACAAATAAAATTTGAGCCTTTATCCTTTGTTTCTTAAAACCGTGAACGAGGCTTCACTACAACCCTTAAAAGTCCTAATTGAAGCATGGGCTAGTTCGGAAGCCTACTGTTACAAAAGGTATCATGACTTCTATAAGGTTTTCTATTAAATCCTGAGTTGATATCACACTCCTACAAATTTGTTTGTTTTACTAGAAAATGAATTTTCAAACTTCAACACAGACATAAGCTTTGCATTTTTAAAATACCATATTTTGCATATGACTATTTCTTCAACAGCAGAGAAATTCGCACGACGGATATTCAATGAACATAAATCCTCTCAGTGAACAGAAGCACCTCAGATGGAAAGACATTCTACTAGTAGGCCTTTCATAATCAAGGGGCATAACATGGTGTCCAGCTAATCATGGGCATTCAAGTCAAGATTCGGGGAACCTCTCAAAAAGGCCAAATAGTCAAGGGCAGATCTCCATCTGAATCACTTAGGGCATTGGACATGAATTCCAGCAGCGAATCATGTACGATCAAAAAAACATCTTATGGCAGTGGGGAAACACTTACTACTATAGATAGTGACAATTCTCCGTACGCGGTGAACGTGGACATAGTTAGAAAATACTACGCATGAACAAAGAACTATTAGGTTGACTGGCCTATGTAAAAAGTCAATTGTGGTCAATCTACAGTCAAGTTTCATGATTTTTTTGTCCCCAATAACATTTTTAAGTCATATTTATCAATTGATCAAGGGTTGATCACAATGTCTCAAGAAGAGCATCCAAATCATCAAAGGGGCAAAATGGTCAAAATTAGGGTTTTGACTTAAGTTGACTATCCATTGACTTTTGACCTAATACCAGATCTAATGGTTTGGAGCATAATATCGAGGACTCAAACACAACATGTTGACATAATTTCATGGCTCAAATCATTTCTCAAGATCAATGGATTGATAGTTGAAATTTGACTAACTGATGAAAAGTCAACTGATACACAAAAAGTCAAACTTTGACATTTTGGTCAACATTACATTTCAAAGATCAAAATTCATCAAGACATTCAAAAATATCAAACTCGATCATCAAGAATCAAAGTTTTCAATGCGGGGCATTGATATAATCAGAGAAATCAAGCCTACAGCCTCTAATGGACATCGCTTCATTCTAATCGCCATTGATTACTTCACCAAATGGGTTGAAGCAGTTTCATTTGACTCAGTTACCAAGAACACGGTGGCCCGGTTCATCAAGCATAACCTCATCTTCCGATATGGTATCCCTGAGAGAATCATCATTTACAATGGTACCAACCTCAACAATTCCATGATCACTGAACTCTGCATGCAGTTCAAAATCAAATATCACAACTCTTCTCAATACAGGCCTAAGATGAATGGCCAAGTGGAAGCTTCCAACAAAAACATTAAGAAGATTGTGCAAAAGATGGTGGTAACCTACAAAGACTGGCATGAGATGTTACCATTTGGTCTTCATGACCACCGTACTTCAACACGAACATCAACTGGGGTAACCCCATTCTCTTTAGTCTATGGCACGGAAGCTATCCTGCCTGTCGAAGTTCAGATTCCTTATCTAAGGATTATGAAAGAAGTAGACTTAGACGAAGACGAATGAATTCAGACTAGGTTTGATCAGTTGAATTTGATTGATAAAAAGAGGCTGGCTGCTGTCTGTCATGGTCAGATGTATCAAAAATGTATGATCAAGGCATTCAACAAAAAGACTAAGCATCGGGTATACTAGGCTGGTGACTTGGTAATAAAGTGTAGCATTCTACCACAAGGCGATCATAGGGGCAAATGGACCCCCACTTATGAAGGGCCATTTGTTGTCAAGAAAGTAATCTCGGGCGGTGCTATGATACTAACCACCATAGACTATGAAGACTTCCCGCACCCCGTGAATGCAGACATGGTCAAAAAATACTATGCATAAGAATGACCCGCTAGGTTGACATACCAAGGAAAAAATAAGGGCATCCTGGTGAACCAAAGAGGTTCGGGAAAAAGTTAGGTATATATACAAAAGATGTACATCTGACAAGTCGAAAACCTAAAAAGGCGGCTTGGGCAAAAAAGGGTATCCTGGTGGACTGAAAACCCGAAAGGGCGGTCCAGGAAAAAGTTAGGGATTAAAAAGCATACGACTATGTCCCATTGGATCACCTACAACTAGATTTATTACCAAGATCAAAAGTTCAAATGGTACAAGATCAGTTCAATCAACATCTTCCAACGACAAGGGATGAGATATTCGAAGGCATAGGGGCAATAAAGCAGTTGGAACCCAAAGACATCACTTCCATATGGCTATATACATTTGCTTTTACTGTGTACTCTTTTCATTTCATGAAGACTTCCTCTTACTAGGATTTATGTCTCTTTGTACAAACTCGCCTCTTTATAGGCAAAATATCAATACAAATATATTTCAATGTCCAAACTTTTTGTTTTTTCAGTTTTGTTTGCAAAAGCGTCCAGTGACTAAAATTGAATGAGCATATGCATATGAACATGATTAACTATTAACAAAAATATACATAAGAACAAGAATAAACATTTACTCAAAAAATCTCTAGGAGCTGGGATGACATTCAAGCTATCCATATATCCCCACAGAGTCCCTTTCATAAGATTATCCCTAGTGAAGTTTCCCGAGTTACTTCTATGAAATTATTCCCATAGAATAATCTTCACAAATAAGGATACATTCCCTACAACCTCCCCGTTAGGTCTACAACAGATAAAAGAGTATAATCTCTTTTCCGATAGTATTACCAACCTATGGAGATCCAATCAGTACAATGCATGGGAATTTTCTTCCCAACTGATTTTAGTCCCCCAAGGCTGAAAAAAGAAACCTTGCAGAGTCCTCCTCTCTAGAAAAATCAATTTCCCCAAGAGATTTGTTTCTTCAGCATAACACTTCTCCATCAAAAAAGGGTTTATTTCCACAACAGGGTTTATTTCCCCAACAACCTACAGATTCTCCAACTTGAGTACTACAAATCACTGACAAAATAATTCTCCCCAGTAAAGTCATCACTATCCCCAGAAAGTTGTTGCGAAGCCTGGAATCCGATCAGATACTAGTTAACTTTATCTTCCCCGGACAAGTCGTAAGTTTAACCATCTCTTTTATCCCCAGTCAGGGTATATAAGAAATAAATTCCCCAATAGAGAAACGAACGACCAATGTTCCTAAACTTTACTCCCCAGACAAAGATCAATACATCCCCTGTAGATTTTCCTCAAACAAGCAAGCAGGAATCCCTAACGGAAGAATTCTAGATAAGATTGAAGATACACATATTCTTCATTCTCGGTAATAGTCAGGGATTTATTTCCCTAGACGAAGATACACTTCAAAACATTACCCATTCATATATCATAGCATATGCATACGAAAAGAATGTAGCATAATCTCATTTATTTTGAGAACATCATTATGCAATGCATTTCATACATCATGACATTGCATACAACTAACTCTTTACCTTTTCCAGAAAGAATCAATCCACAAACCGATATCATTAACAAATATTCAAAATAGATTGTAGGTCACTCTCTAAAACAAAGCAAGGGAAAGTATCTACATGATGGACACTCTTTTCAAACATCTGCTGGCTCAGGTCAAATCACACAAAGATTTATTCTGATACTTCTCTCAATAGACCTTTTTCTGGCTCAGAGTAAATCGACCAAAGATTTATTCTGATACTTCTCTCAGTTAAAGATTTAAAAACATCTGTTGGCTCATATTAAATCGACCAAAGATTTATTCTGATACTTCTCTCAGTAGACCTTTTTCTGGCTCATAGTAACTCGACCAAAGATTTATTCTGATACTTCTCTCAATTAAAGATTTAAAGACATCTACTGGCTTAGATTAAATCGACCACAGATTTATTATGATACTTCTCTCAGTAGACCTTTTTCTATCTCAGAGTAAATCGACCAAAGATTTATTCTGATACTTCTCTTTGTTAAAGATTTAAAGATCTCTGTTGGCTTAGATTAAATCAACCAAAGATATTTTTTGATACTTCTCTCTGTAAGACCTTTTCTAGCTCAGATTAAATCGACAAAAGATTTATTTTTTATGCTTCTTTAGATACATTCAATCATAGACTCATTCTGATATGTCTATCAACAATATCTCTGAATGGCATCTTAAATCCCATTCCTGACATAATCAACCAACAAATTTACTTCGTGTACAGGCGAGTGCAAATTTCTGGGCACTTAAGTGTTCAATCATCTTCAACCTTCAAGTCACGAATGACGAACATGCCAAACTAACTCTTCAGGTTAAAGAAGATTGAACAGGGGAAGATGTTATACCCCAAAATTTTCCCTCTCTATTCTCAAGACATTTATTACAAAATATCTCAAATGGTCAAGAAGTTTCAAGAGTTTGATCACACAAGTTCACCTCCTAAGCACTGAGACCACAAATTAGGGTTTTAGTTTTCTAAAGGACAATTGGAATTTTGATTCCTCAAATAACTTTCATGGTTCATTATAGGTTTCCAAGAATTCTCATGTCAAGTTTCAAGTCTTCCACCACAAATTTGCTTAGTCAATTGCTCAGATGACTGAAAATCAGTTGTATTGTGTAAAAAGTCAAATGTAGTCAATCTACAGTCAAGTTTCATGATTTTTTGTCCCCATCAGCATTTTGAAGTAATATTTATCAATTGATCAAGGGTTGATCACAATGCCTCAAGAAGAGCATCCAAATCATCAAAGGGGCAAAATGGTCAAAATTAGGATTTTGACTGAAGTTGACTATTCATTGATTTTTGACCTAATAAATGATATAATGGTTTGAAGCATAATATCAAGGACTCAAACACAACATGTTGACCTAATTTCATGGCTCAAATCATTTCTCAAGATCAATGGATTGATAGTTGAAATTTGATCAACTGATACACAAAAAGTCAAACTTTGACTTTTTGGTCAACATTACATTTCAAAGATCAAAATTCATCAAGACATTCAAAAAATCAAACTTGATCATCAAGAATCAAGAAAGTCAAGAAAGTCCATAAAAAGTCAAAGTTTTCAATACTTAGAAATTTTCTAAGTGTTTTTATACTCGATAAATTCATTACTTCATGACATTTTTTCACCAAGATGCAAGTTAATTCAAGGAAAACTTTCAACATGAAAGTTGTAGATCTTGATGAACTATACAACTTTGTATTAGAGGGTTGATGTCAAAAAAATGCTTAGATTTAAGGATATAAGCTCATAAAGTGATGACATTTTCCATAAAACACTTGGTGAAAATTTTAGCTAGTTTTTTGACCTAACTTCTTGGCCAATTTTCACCAAGATCTAAGATGATTTAGCCAAAGTGGTCAACATGAAGGTTGTAGAAAATGTTTCAAGCTTTCCAAAATGTTCTGGAACTTGAAGAGATCATTTTTTAGCTAGGATAATCAAAGAGAAGAAGTTGAGCATCCATTCTTGCATTTCAAGTCATTTTCATGAAGAACACTTGATCAAATCTCAAGCCTATGCTGCATAATATTGCTTTGTAGGCTTCTAACTTGTAAATCACTCCATAATTAATTTTTTACACAATTTATTAAGGTATGATCCAATGATCAAGCCATTGTCCACATGATTTTTCCATTTATGGCACAAAGGCACCATTGCCATTCTTGAAAAGTTGCTTTAATCACAAAGTCAACTTGTCTTGAGCTTCTAACTTGTTTCTTCTGCACACACTAAACCTACAAGATCAGAAGAAGCATGTTTAAAGTTTTCAACAACTCTACAATTCTTGTACTTCACATTGGGACAATGTTTATCAAGATTGCTTCAAATACAAGTCAAAAAACCATAACATGTGATCTTTGTTTTCTGATCACTTCAAGCCCTCAAACCTTTCCCTATAAATATAGGCATTATTTTGCAAGAAAGACACGAATGCACAAGCCTTGAAACACCCTGAAACTCCCTTAAACTCATAATTGATCTCAAACTCCATTTGTATGGCATTTCTGACCTTGAATCCCAAACTCATATTTCACTTGTGCGTTCTCAGTCAAAATCAATCACAAAGCTTCCATACATCATTTAGAAGTGATCCAAGACCCTGTTACACAACTGTAACACCTCTATCACATCCTCCATTTCCAAAAAAATCCATCTACATATTGACTTCTACAGGGAGATTCAGCCACTCTCAATCTAAAGTAAGCTTTGCATTAGCTTCCTAGGAGTCCACTGAAGTTATTCAGATCATCACAACACATCCAGGAGTGCTCAAACTCAAAACATGATTTCCAGTTTTGAGGTAAGTTTCCTCAACTTTGAACTTCTCATACAAGCATCATTAATATTTATTTGTAAAGATAAAATGTAGACATCATTGCGTGGAAGCTAACCATGCCCTTAGTTTCCATTTATCTTTACTGAGTGATGCGAATTTTGAAGTTGAAGTTATAGAAAAATTAAGTTAGAATTTGGTACCAATAGAAATTCGTGTTCATCTTTGAGGGTTAGTTCAAGTTATTTACATATTTGAAATCGTGATGAAATTTCTAACAAGTTTGATGTTTACATTTTTTGAAATGGTTGAGAAATGAGCAAGTTTGAAAATTCAAAAACCATGGTGTTGTTTCTGGCGCGAGGAAGAAGATGAAGTTACATCTAGGATTGAGTTTGTAGTATATTTAGTGATTGTTGCCTTAACTAACAGATGTTTCACCACCCAAGTGGTTAAAGCGCGCGCCTTCCACACTTAGGATCTGGGTTCGAGCCCCAACGTCTATTTTGTCATTTTTTCACATTATTTTACCATTTTCAGCGCGCTTGGGCCTCCCCCTCTTGGGCCTTCGTCCTTTTTTTATTGTTTCCATCCTCTCACCCCCCCCCCCCCCAATCTGCTTACAACTACACAGGCCCATAACATTTTTTTATTTTTTTTATTTATTTTCTAATTTCAAACAAAAATGTTTTGGGCTTGGACCTTTTTACTACTTTTCACACTCATTTTCATTTCAGCACCTAGACTTCAACATTTTTTATATTTTTATATTTTCTTTATTTATTTTATTTTATTTAATAAAAATATATAATATATTTTCTTAAATAATTAGACTCAAAACTTTCTAATTTTTATTTTTACTTTATTTATTTTTAAAAATAAAACACTAAAAATATTTTCACAACTAATTAATCTCTTTCTAGAATTAAAAATGATTAGACTTAGGTTTTTTATTTGATTTCCTTTTTTTTAATTAAATTAGACTCTAGGTTTTGTTAAATAATTAATTAACTTCTCTTGTAAATTAATTAGTTTAATTAGGTTAATTAAAACCTTTTCCATAAAAAGTCATAAAAACAATCTCCTTTCTCTTTACATTGTTCTTGCGCATTTTATTATTTTGCACTATTATTCATATTCAATGGTTTGTAATAGTAATTAGGGTTTATTTTACTTGTCATCCCCATTTATAAATTTGTACCTCTCATTCCCAAAGCATTGTAATAGCGTAGGACCTCTAATTTTCATAATTTATCACTTTCCATATTATTATTAGTAATTAGGGGTTGTATAGAAAGATCTTAAAATCAATAATAGACAATCCTAATTCAAGATAAAATATTTAAAAATAATACACTTTGCACACATGCACCTCTAGGGTAACCCACACTTGTTGCCTGGGATAAACACAATCGTGTCCCTCAAATGTGGGATGTTTTAGCAAAGACCCTCAATTAAAAGATCGTAGTCCCTTGATACCCTTCGATGTTGCCTTCGGTTAACGATCTTAGTCCCTTATGACAATTGCTAAAAAATCTTACAAGTTGCCTTCTATGACTATATGATGACCCACGCCTGTCCCTCATATCCAATGATAAGGCTTCTTACCAAACAATGGTAGACAAGCACTATCTAAAGGAGGAGGAAAATAACAAAGACTTTTTGAGTATGTAGATTTCTTGTAATTGCTTGCTCGCAAACAAAACCATTTACACCTCACACTTTCAAAACTTCTTCCAAGATAAGCATTTTGTATACATTCTCAACGATATGAGAATCATTACAAAATGACCTAACTTTGGCATCTTCAAAACATCTTTCCAAATACTCATTTTCAACAAATGTTTTCAAAACCAACACTTTGTACACATTCTCAACGATACGAGAATCATTGCAAAGTTTGCCAAAACTTTGGCGTTTTCAAAATTACACAAACACAAAGCATTTTCAAAGTGATCAAGCAATTAAGAGCCCATAGATAACTACGGATGAAAAGGGTGCTAACACCATCCTTTTTCAGTACTTACACCCCCGAACTCAAGAAAATTCTCAAAAGGTATTTCCTGTTCTTTTCACCCTCCTTTATTGGATAAAAGAAAAGTCAGTGGAGACTCTTGCTATCCACAACATTTGCGATAAAACACAAAATACCCAAGTCAATTCTCCCACCGTATTACAATCTTGCAGTGTTACCAAATATGCCTTAAACAAATGTTGTAAAGCTTGAGATAGTGGCATATGAACTTCCTTCTTGGGGCATCTAGCCTTTGCTGATTGTTTTGTTGTTGTGGTCGTTGAACTGAGGTCGGGTTAGAAATTAATACAGCTCCTACTGACTGATGATGATCATTCTTGATATGAATCCTTTTTCCATAAACTGCATTAGTTTCCTTCTTACCAATGAACAATTTTTCACAGCATTATAGGTTGAAGCCATGGGTATCTTCCCACTTTTGATTCCACTTTGAACTCTCTCACCAGTCAAAATCAACTCAGTAAACTCTGATGAAGAACTCCCAATCAGCAAGTTAAAGAATGGACCAATCAAGGTGCCCATGAACATGTCCACTAATTCTTTGTTAATTAAAGGGGGTTGCACCCTTCCAACCAGGTCCCTCCATTTATAGGCATACACCTTAAAGCCTTCATTTGAGCCCATAGTCATACTTTGTAATTGCACGTGAGTTGGTGCAAGGTCAGCATTATATTGGTATCGTCTATAGAAGGCAACAACCAACTCCTCCCATGTGTGGATATTAGTTCCTTCTAGTTGATTGAACCATTCCAAATGTGTTCCAGATAAGCTTTATTGGAAGAAATGAACCATAACTTCCTATCGGTGGTGTGTGGTTGAATCTTGCAGACATATGACCTTAAATGGAGTTTCGGACAAGAGATTCCATCATATTTAGCGAAAATAGGTACCTTGAATTTGTGGGGAATAGCCACCCCAGGGACCAAACCTAAGTCTCAAAAGTCCAACCTAGGCACTATTTGAATCTCCACAATCTTAAGTCGGTCTTCCAACTGTTTGAATTTGTCATATGCCGGTGGGTACTGCTATTCGGAGTAGTCATCATCCTCATAAATCTTGTTATTTCCACCCCCAGCCGTGGTGCTTCTAACATCCTCGTCTTGATTGTCGTCTTCCTTGGAGGAGACATCTTCAACTTGAGCCAGTCGAGAAGGGTCTTTGAACCTCCTTCCCATGTTGATAACAACCCGTTTCTTAGTCTTCTTCTTTGTAACGAGAAGCGCCATCATCTCTTGTTGACCTTTGGCTAAGTTCAGGAGAGTCTCTTGGAACTGTGCCTGCTGAGTTTGCAGATCTTTGACAGTTTGCTCTAGAGCCATCTTAAAATAAATAGTAAAAGGATGAGGAAACCTGTATAAAAAAATCTGCTTATGACATGATGCATGATATGCGGATGCAATGTTTTCAAGGACCTCAAGAGATTTAAATTTTCTAGCCAAAAAGGAAAAAAAACAATAATTGTATTAATAAGTTTAAGATTACAACTGCCCCTTGGGCTTACAATGAAAAAGCGAAAAGGTCTCAAAGAGACAATAAAATGAACTCCTAAAATAAAAAAATCAAGTCTCCCATGGGTGTTTCCTCTTTGTTTCGATGTAGGTATTCAGGCTTTGCTCCTCGTGAAGTTGCTTAGTAAGCTCCAACACTTTCTTCTCGCTTGTGTAGAATCGAGCTTCAAAGGTGTCTCGTTCTCCTTTGAGTTGAACCCACGATCTATGCAATTCTTCAAGATCAGTAGGCAAGTCAGGATGGAGAATGGTATAAGGAATATCCCCCTCAGTGATAGGCTCAACAACTATTGGTAGGATAGCTGGATATGGCATTATGAGATTTTGAGCGTGAGTTCGCACCCATTTGAGATAAGGCTCCAAAGGAATAGAATTATTATGTCCCAAGGTCTTGCTATCAACCTTGTTTACCATGCCCCAAGCTCATACAAACCTTTGACGATAACCTTGGACATCGTTCTCGTAGTCGAATATGATACCCTGGATAAGTGCGTCATGAGGACCATCTCTTCGAGCATATCCAAATTGTCGTAGAGCCAAAGAAGGGTTATAAGTAATACCTACCCTAATTCCAAGGAGTGGAACATTATGGAATTCCCCACAGTGGTTAATGATAGTAACATCTTCCATAGATCGGGGACATTGTTGTACCCCAAAATTTTCCCTCTCATGTTCTCCAAGATTGTCTCTTACATAGATGGTTACAAACACTTGATGGAAGAAAAAAAATTTGAAGATGAACAAAGGTGTCTTTGATTGGCATCTGAACAAGATGTCCTTCGATTGGCATTTGGACGAAGAGCTTCGATTGTGCGTCTGGGACCCTTCGAGAGATATGTGTCTCACAAGCTTCGATTGGGAATTAAAAACCCTTCAATCAAGCTTTGGTCCATCAACTTCGATTAAGCGTTGGGCCCCTTTCGATCAAGTTCAGTTTGCAAGGCACACAAGGCCAAGACTTCTTCAGTTTTTCCTTTAACCCAATAGGCAGAAAACTTCCTTCGACCCACAAGGCAAATACCTCCTTCGTGCCTGATTCAATTCACTAGGGAATGCCATCTTTTATGCTTGCTTTGGCATCCCTCATGCTAGCGTCCACAAGGCATTGGCTACATTTGTGTCAACTTTGACTGGGCAATGATCCCCTTTGAAACATTTTCGATTCAATGAATCAAAAGACGCCCAATTTCCCACACTTCGACACACATGATAGTCCCTTCGAAGGCGCATTCATGTGGTCCCTTAGAAGAAGCATTCATGGTCCATTCGAAGGACACATGATTATTGAAAACAAGTTTGATTTGTGATGATTCTTGGTCCAAGATGCTTGCTGGCCAAAATCCTACATGTTGTCAAGCCCAAGCCCCCTGCACAAGCACATGCATGCCATAGGAAGCTTCGACTGGCCAGAATAAAGTCTTTAGATTGGGCTAGTTGAGTAGTGTCAGAGTAATCAGAGAGAGTGAACTTAGGGGCTTATCGAAGAAGCCAAGATGATAAGGCCTCGTACAATTTGAATCAAGATCCAGAGTCAATCAAAAAGTAAAGATTTGAGGGGCTTTCAAAGAAGCCCTGATAAGGGAAATTCTTAACAGGTTTGAATGTGAATTTAGAATCATCAAAAAGAACAATGCTCTAACAAAGAGAATTTTGGGCAATTCAAATTAATGCAAATGGTGAATTAATTAAAGAAACTCTGACAAGGAAAACTCTGAACAATTGGAATTCAGAGTCATCAAAGATCTGAGTAATTCGAATTGATGAGGATGGACTCAATTGAAGGAGCTATAAGAACGAAACCAGAGCCATTCGAAGGAGGCAACTCAAGGCCAATATAAGAGCAAGGCTGGAAGGTATTCAAAAGATTCAAATGTGTACAGGTTCACTCAAGATTTCAAAATGGCAAGAATTATCCAAATATGGCCAACTTTCAATGTGTTGGATTCTTGTCTAATGGCCTTCAAGGCCTAGTTAATGGTTGTCCCTTTCCATTTCTATGCACCTTCACATCCCTATAAATATAAATCCAGACACATACACAAAGGAGACATTCGCCAGGAGACTAGAGACAGAGGCCCAGGAACTACACATATATTTCCTTACACGCATATACAACCTAAGAGAAGCATACAAAAAATTCTCAAAATTCAACAAGATCACACCACACTTGCCTCTCTCCTTTCGAATCCAAGAGCATCCAACAACACCAGTCCACACACAAATTCCAGTTTCAAGCAAGGTAAGTCCTCTTGACCTTGCATCTCTCATTTCAGCATAACATGTAAATAGCCATTCACTTGTTTTTCATCAGCATAACATGTAAATAGCCTTTCACTTATTTTTCGTTTCAGCAAACATGTAAATAGCCTTTTAGTTATATTCTTTGTTTCTTCCCTTTTTGTTTGTTTGCTTTTCTTGTCCAAATTTATGTTGGAACTAACCTGTACAGACTCAAATGAAAGACAAAAAGAGTGTGAACGAAGGATATACACTTATGCTGCTCTGCAGGTCCGTATTGCTTCATAGTCTAATCGAAAGAATCAGAGAAGGATGCGATTGAAGGTTGCTCATACCAACTCCCAAGCTCAATAGAAAGAAGCGGGAAAGGGTGCAATCGAAGCTTGCTCATACCAACTCCCAAGCTCAATCGAAAGAAGTAGGAAAAGGGTGCAATTGAAGGTTTCTCACGCTAACTCCCAAGCTCAATCGAAAGAAAGCAAAAGAAGGGTGAATCGAATAAGTCTACTGCCTGGATCGAAGGAATCACTTCCTATCTTTATTTGTTCTTGTTTTTACATTTTCTTGCCTTTCAATTTGGTTGTAATAGCGTAAGACACTTATTTTCCTCATTTTCTATTGCTTTCCTATTAACTGCTAGATGTATGACTAATAGGATTGTATAGCAAAGATTAAAATCAAAACACTAGCAAATCTAACTCAAGACTAAAATAAATAAACATAAAACACCTTGCATATACACACCTCTAGGGTATTCCCACTTCAGTTGCCTTTGGAAAATAATCACAACTCTTAAAACGTGAGAGGTTTTAGTGACTACCCTCTGCTTCAAAAAGATCATAAGTCCCTCGATGACCCTCTCGACATTGCCTCGGTAAAAATATGATTCTAGAATTCGAGGGTAGCTACTAAAGCTTCTTGCCCAGTTGCCTTTATGACTATAAAAATGTCCCTTTGATTGTCCCTCAAACTTCCAACGATAGGGCTACCTACTCACTAATAGTAGGATAACACTGTTTAAAAAATAAGAGGAAAAGAACAAACCTGTCGAGTACAAGTAGATAGTTGTTAGATGCTTGCTCAAAATGAATTTTTACACTTACACATTTCAAAAAACAACTTTCAGAAACATTTTCTTTGTCAACACTCTTGAAGACTGATACAAGAGTTATCATAAAGTGAATCGCCGCACTAAGGCATATTTCAAATACTTTTCAAAAACACAAAGCACAAGGTATTTAAAAAATGGGTTAAGCATCTAAGAGCCCATAGAAAACTATGGATGGAAAGGGTGTTAACACCTTCCCTTTCCATAATCTACCCCCCTTACTCAAAAAATTCTCGAAAAGGTCTTTTTTATTCTTTTCACCCTTTCCTTAATTTGGATAAAAGAAAAGTCGGTGCCGACTCTTGCTTACTGCAACATTTGCGAATACAAACGCAAAACCAGTATAAACAGTCGGTTCTGCCACCATATCACAGAACTGGCGACTCTGCTGGGGAAGATAAAAGTGGGGTTACCTTAGAGTTTAATTCATCATTTTAAATTGCTTTCCTTGTATGCTTTGCTTGCTTTATCTTTAAGGGTTTTGTTTGGGTTTACTTGTAAAGTTCTTACACCCAGATCTCGGGCACCTTTTAGGTAAGTAGCAATAAATCATGGAGGTTGTACGGCATAGACTGATATGGACAAAGTGATAGCTACGTTAGCGTGATACTCTGGCTTGTACTAATGTTTCTTGAGTCAGTAAAGGATAACATTAGGCTTACTTATAGTGTCATTAAGCGCTAACTGACCTTTAGAACCTTTAATTGACTCATCCTAAGCCACTAGAAAGTAGTGAGATGGCCAGATTTGGTTCCGACCGAAGATTGGTTGATACTCAACCTACACTCATTGAGATTGGACTTTTGGGATATTCTGACAGTAATACTTCGGTGCTTGAGCTAGAACAATCCCTAAAAGAAAGGTCAGTGATATGAGACCCCTTAGAACCCGATTATTATTACTAGGACAGGTTGAGCCAACTAAACTTCAAGAGGGTACTCACCTATGGAATCCATGCAATCCTAAACCTAAGGCCACTTGTGTGATTTGTTTTCTTTCATCATCTAACAACTTGAACTCCTTGCAGGGTTTAGTTTATTATCTAATGATGTGAGTCATTGTCCAATAACTTGGATTGCTGGCAAGACATACTTGTCTTCATCGCCCTACGTTTTTTTGCTTGATGCATAGCATACACATCATACCATAGCATTTCCTTAACCATTTCAAGGATCTCCAGGGCCTGTGATGCAAGTTATGATAAGGCATACATCTAGCAAGGGGCAAGGGGATTTATTTTCCTCTAACCAATGCCGTCAAAAGGTCCAAATACGATAACTTGAGTCAGGGGCTATGACCCATTTGATATGGTGAGCTTGATTCTCGTAGAAGGACATTCAACAATACAATGTTCTTCCATCAAAGCTGCAGTCAAAATTCAACTTCTGACATTTTCTTGTGTTTACCCTGTGAGGTCCTTAAAAACATTGCATCCACACATCATGCATGTCATTACCGAACAGGTCTTCTAGTATGGGTTTCTCATGTTCTCGTTGTTTATTTTAGCAAGAGAAATTGCTCTCAAACAGAACAACAGATATCTCCAAACTCAAGATGCCTAGTTCAAGGAAATGTTCCTAAACTTATCCAAGGGGCGAGAAGAGTTGAAAGAACTCCTCGCTGGGAACTTGGCTAAGAAAAGTCCTGAAGACAACAAGGATGAACAGTTGGAACAACTGCAAGCTAAGATAGAAGCAATGAGAATCCAGATGAGTAATCAAATGGATCTTATCCAAAGTTTAGCTCAGGAACAAGAAGAGTTAAGGTTTCTCACCAGCAAGCTTCATCAAGACGGATGCAACCGTATGAAGCAAACAGTTGAGACTGGAGATGAGGTCATTAATCAGCCTTTGATGAGACAAGAAGTTGGTTGGATGGAGAGTAGACCTTTCCAAATTGCTTCTATGTCACGAACCCAACCGCCACCTCGCCAACAACGAAAGGGTAATCGGCGTAAGCGGGATGCATTCACTAGGAAATATACCAAACTCAACATACCAATGTCACAAGTCTTGCAACACATATTGAAGTTGAATTTGGTCACATTGAAGGATCCTCCTCGGGATCCTAATACTTCCGCTCCTACTTACCATCCCAATGAAAGGTGTGCATATCACTCTGACAGCCCGGGGCATGATACTGATAACTGTTGGACGTTGAAATATAAAATTTAAGACTTGATCGATGAAGGAGCATTGGAATTTGCACAAGATGGTCAACTAGAATTATTCTACCATTCCTCAAAGGCACACCATCTGAAGTTACAAGCCAAGACAAAGAGGCTTTTTGTTCATCTAGAATTTTCAATTTGTAATTTCTTTTGATTGTTCGAACATTTATTTCATGTTAAACTTTGTTATTTTATCAATGCATTTCATATGTTTGTCTTGAATCAATTCATTCGTATTCACTATATTCAAACTGTGTTCTTACTTCCTTTTTGTGATATTCAACTCTCGATTAGAATCTGTAAGCCTCTAGAGGGAGGATGACAAAAACGATACCATGATGTCTACAATATGCTTTTGAACAGACCCCGCTGACGACGTACAAGCGTTCTTTCAAATCCTAGACACTGGAGTTATAAGGAAGATAATCCCTAGTCAACCCTTTTGAGCCTAAGAAGTAGGAGTTTTTCTTTTCACATAAATTAAAAACCCTGAATCATAACCTGGGGCAGGGTAGTTTTCTCAGTTAATTCAGATGTGCATTCAGTCGTAGGCTCTACCTTTATACACGACAAATAGTGTAGAAGATGCTCTCTAAAAGATGGTGATGGTTCCACATAATCACTAAAGCAGAAAGTTGTTATCTCTCAAAGTCAAAACCCATTAAGTCAAAACCTATGAAGGAGACTTAAGAAAAAATTGGGGCATCCCGCTGACTGTAATCGCAAAAGAAACAGTTCAGGGAAAAGTAGGGATAACAAGATAAAAAAAAGAGGTCGTTAGAAATCCTCAACAAAAAAGAAAAGGTTACAAAAATGACTGCCTTCTCAAACAAACGTTCAAGTCCTAAACCATCACCAAGTATCATAGCAAAGATTCTAGACTCAATTGGGATCTAAACGCACAATTAGCCGAGCATAGGATTGAAGAACATCATGAAGAACGGGTTGGGTACAAATAAAATTTGAGCCTTTATCCTTTGTTTCTTAAAACCGTGAACCAGGCCTCGCTACAACCCTTAAAAGTCCTAATTGAAGCATGGGTTAGTTCGGAAGCCTATTGTTACAAAAGGTATCATGACTTCTGTAAGGTTTTCTATTAAATCCTGAGTTGATATCACACTCCTACAAATTTGTTTGTTTTACTAGAAAATGAATTTTCAAACTTCAACACAGACATAAGCTTTGCATTTTTAAAATACCATTTTTTGCATATGACTATTTCTTCAACAGCAGAGAAATTCGCACGAAGGATATTCAATGAACATAAATCCTCTCAGTGGACAGAAGCACCTCAGATGGAAAGACATTCTACTAGTTGGCCTTTCATAATCAAGGGGAATAACATGGTGTCCAGCTAATCATGGGCATTCAAGTCAAGATTCGGGGAACCTCTCAAAAAGGCCAAATAGTCAGGGGCAGATCTCCATTTGAATCACTTAGGGCATTGGACATGAATTCCAGCAGCGAATCATGTACGATCAAAAAAACATCTTATGGAAGTTGGGAAACACTTACTACTATAGACAGTGACAATTCTCCGTACCCGGTGAACGTGAACATAGTTAGAAAATACTACGCATGAACAAAGAACTACTAGGTTGACTGGCCTAGGTAAAATGTCAATTATGGTCAATCTACAGTCAAGTTTCATGATTTTTTTGTCCCCATCAACATTTTTAAGTCATATTTATCAATTGATCAAGGGTTGATCACAATGACTCAAGAAGAGCATCCAAATCATCAAAGGGGCAAAATGGTCAAAATTAGAGTTTTGACTGAAGTTGACTGTTCATTCACTTTTGACCTAATACCAGATCTAATGGTTTGGAGCATAATATTGAGGACTCAAACACAACATGTTGACATAATTTCATGGCTCAAATCATTTCTCAAGATCAATGGATTGATAGTTGAAATTTGACTAACTGATGAAAAGTCAACTGATACACAAAAAGTCAAACTTTGACATTTTGGTCAACATTACATTTCAAAGATCAAAATTCGTCAAGACATTCAAAAATATCAAACTTGATCATCAAGAATCAAAGTTTTCAATGTGGGGCATTGATATGATCAGAGAAATCAAGCCTACAGCCTCTAATGGACATCGCTTCATTCTAATCACCATTGATTACTTTACCAAATGGGTTGAAGCAGTTTCATTTGACTCAGTTACCAAGAACAAGGTGGCCCGGTTCATCAAGCATAACCTCATCTTCCGGTATGGTATCCATGAGAGAATCATCATTGACAATGGTACCAACCTCAACAATTCCATGATCACTGAACTCTGCATGCAGTTCAAAATCAAATATCACAACTCTTCTCAATACAGACCTTAGATGAATGGGCAAGTGGAAGCTTCCAACAAAAACATTAAGAAGATTGTGCAAAAGATGGTGGTAACCTACAAAGACTGGCATGAGATGTTACCATTTGGTCTTCATGGCCACCGTACTTCAACACGAACATCAACTGGGGCAACCCCATTCTCTTTAGTCTATGGCACGGAAGCTATCCTGCCTGTCGAAGTTCAGATTCCTTCTCTAAGGATTATGAAAGAAGTAGACTTAGACGAAGACGAATGAATTCAGACTAGGTTTGATCAGTTGAATTTGATTGATAAAAAGAGGCTGGTTGCTGTCTGTCATGGTCAGATGTATCAAAAATGTATGATCAAGGCATTCAACAAAAAGACTAAGCATCGGGTATATTAGGCTGGTGACTTGGTAATAAAGTGTAGCATTCTACCATAAGGCGATCCTAGGGGCAAATGGACCCCCACTTATGAAGGGCCATTTGTTGTCAAGAAAGTAATCTCGGGCGGTGCTATGATACTAACCACCATAGACTGTGAAGACTTCCCGCACCCCGTGAATGCATACATGGTCAAAAAATACTATGCATAAGAATGACCCGCTAGGTTGACATACCAAGTAAAAAATAAGGGCATCCTGGTGAACCAAAGAGGTTCGGGAAAAAGTTAGGTATATATACAAAAGATGTACATCTGACAAGTCGAAAACCTAAAAAGGCGGCTTGGGCAAAAAAGGGTATCTTGGTGGACTGAAAACCCGAAAGGGCGGTCCAGGAAAAAGTTAGGGATTAAAAAGCGTACGACTATGTCCCATTGGATCACCTACAACTAGCTTTATTACCAAGATCAAAAGTTCAAATGGTACAAGATCAGTTCAATCAACATCTTCCAACGACAAGGGATGAGATATTCGAAGGCATAGGGGCAATAAAGCAGTTGGAACCCAAAGACATCACTTCCATATGGCTATATACATTTGCTTTTACTGTGTACTCTTTTCATTTCATGACGACTTCCTCTTACTAGGATTTCTGTCTCTTTGTACAAACTCGCCTGTTTATAGGCAAAATATCAATACAAATATATTTCAATGTCCAAACTTTTTGTTTTTTCAGTTTTGTTTGCAAAAGCGTCCAACGACTAAAATTGAATGAGCATATGCATATGAACATGATTAACTATTAACAAAAATATACATAAGAACAAGAATAAACATTTACTCAAAAAATCTCTAGGAGCTGGGATGACATTCAAGCTATCCATATATCCCCACAGAGTCCCTTTCATAAGATTATCCCTAGTGAAGTTTCCCGAGTTACTTCTATGAAATTATTCCCATAGAATAATCTTCACAAATAAGGATACATTCCCTACAACCTCCTCGATAGGTCTACAACAGATAAAAGAGTATAATCTCTTTTCCGATAGTATTACCAACCTATGGAGATCCAATCGGTACAATGCATGGGAATTTTCTTCCCAACTGATTTTAGTCCCCCAAGGCTGAAAAAAGAAACCTTGCAGAGTCCTCCTCTCTAGAAAAATCAATTTCCCCAAGAGATTTGTTTCTTCAGCAAAACACTTCTCCATCAAACAAGGGTTTATTTCCACAATAGGGTTTATTTCCCCAACAACCTACAGATTCCCCAACTTGAGTACTACAAATCACTGACAAAATTCTTCTCCCCAGTAAAGTCATCACTATCCCCAGAAAGTTGTTGACAAAGACCAATACATCCCCTGTAGATTTTCCTCAAACAAGCAAGCAGGAATCCATAACGGAAGAAATCTAGATAAGATTGAAGATACACATATTCTTCATTCTCGGCAATAGTCAGGGATTTATTTCCCTAGACGAAGATACACTTCAACAACATTACCCATTCATATATCATAGCATATGCATACGAAAAGAATGTAGCATAATCTCATTTATTTTGAGAACATCATTATGCAATGCATTTCATACATCATGGCATTGCATACAACTAACTCTTTACCTTTTCCGGAAAGAATCAATCCACAAACCGATATCATTAACAAATATTCAAAATAGATTGTAGGTCACTCCCTGAAACAAAGCAAGGGAAAGTATCTACATGATGGACACTCTTTTCAAACATCTGCTGGCACAGGTCAAATCACACAAAGATTTATTCTGATACTTCTCTCAATAGACCTTTTTCTGGCTCAGAGTAAATCGACCAAAGATTTATTCTGATACTTCTCTCAGTTAAAGATTTAAAAACATCTGTTGGCTCATATTAAATCGACCAAAGATTTATTCTGATACTTCTCTCAATAGACCTTTTTCTGGCTCATAGTAAATCGACCCAAGATTTATTCTGATACTTCTCTCAATTAAAGATTTAAAGACATCTACTGGCTTAGATTAAATCGACCACAGATTTATTATGATACTTCTCTCAGTAGACCTTTTTCTATCTCAGAGTAAATCGACCAAAGATTTATTCTGATACTTCTCTTTGTTAAAGATTTAAAGATCTCTGTTGGCTTAGATTAAATCAACCAAATATTTTTTTTGATACTTCTCTCTGTAAGATCTTTTCTAGCTCAGATTAAATCGACCAAAGATTTATTTTTGATGCTTCTTTAGATACAGTCAAGCATAGACTCATTTTGTTACGTCTATCAACAATATCTCTGAATGGCATCTTAAATCCCATTCCTGACATAATCAACCAACAAATTTACTTCGTGTACAGGCGAGTGCAAATTTCTTGGCACTTAAGTGTTCAATCATCTTCAACCTTCAAGTCACGAATGACGAACATGCCAATCTAACTCTTCAGGTTAAAGAAGATTGAACAGGGGAAGAATCTCCAACTACTACTCCGACATATAAGAAAAGATTCCCCAGTGAAGTCGCCAAGCTTCTCAGGATTTCAACAAAATCCCCAAGCAATTCACGGAGTTTTCCTTCCCCAACAGAGTTTATTTCTCTAACAATGGAAGTTCATCTCCCAGCGTTTCAAATTCAACAAATTTGAAGAGCTACATTCTTCATCCCCAACAAAAATCTGGGATTCATTCTCCCTAGTTTAAAAATACATTAATGGAATGACTTACGTGTTCATACATTGCATTCATACATCATTTTACAAGTAAAAGTCTATAAACAGACAAATATCATCAACTACTTACATGACCAGACAAATTTCTGGTACCCTATTGAGGTAGTAATCGTCTAAGATTCCTTCATTATCTGTTGAGGTAGCAATCGTCCAAGATTCCTTTATTATCTATTGAGGTAGTACTCGTTAAAGATTCCTTCATTATCTACTGAGGTAGCAATTATCAAAGATTCCTTCATTATTTGTTGAGGTAGTAATCATCCAAGATTCCTTCATTATCTACTGAGGTAGCAATCATCAAAGATTCCTTCATTATCTGCTGAGGTAGCAATCGTCAAAGATTCCTTCATTATCTGTTGAGGTAGTAATTGTCCAAGATTCCTTCATTATCTTTTGAGATAGCAATTGTTAAAGATTCCTTCATTATTGGTTGAAGTAGCAATCATCAAAGATTCCTTCATTATCTATTGAAGTAGCAATCGTCGAAGATTCCTTCATTGTCTTTTGTGGTAGAAATCGTCAAAGATTCCTTCATTATCTGATGAGGTAGCAATCGTCAAAGTTTCCTTCATTATCTATTGAGGTAGTAATCGTCCCAAGATTCCTTCACTATCTGTTGAGGTAGTAATCGACCAAGATTCCTTCATCGCCTGCTGAGGTAGTAATTTTCCAAGATTGCCTCATTATACATCACAGTCAAGCTTCATACTCACCAACATTTTCAAGTTCCAGATTAATACCTGTAACAAGCCAGGAAAACTATCTGTGGATGATCGATTATAGATTAATACCTATAACAAGCTGGGAAAACTATCTACATGAGCAGATGGAAGATTAATACATGTAACAAACCAGGAAAACTATCTTTCTTTCTCGGGTCAGAGATTAATACATGAAACCATCCAGGACAACTATCTCAATGACCGACAATTTTCAAGTTCCAAATTAATACCTGTAACAAGCCAGGACAACTATATGTGGACGAATGACTGTAGGTTAATACCTGTAACAAGCAAGGAAGACTATCTACATGAGGAGATTGGAGATTAATACCTGTAACAATCCAGTAAAACTATCTTTCTTTCTCGGTTCAGAGATTAATACCTGAAACCAGCCACGACAACTATCTCAACGACCGACAATTTTCAAGTTCCAGATTAATACCCGTAACAAGCCAGGACAACTATTTGTGGACGACCGACTGTAGGTTTATACCTGTAAAAAGATAGGAAAACTATCTTCCTTTCTCAGGTCAGATATTAATAGCTGAAACCAGACAGGACAACTATCTCAACGATCGACAAAAACAAGTTCTAGATTAATACCTGTAATAAGCCAGGAAAACTATTTATGGACGACTGATTATAGATAAATACCTGTAACAAGCCAGGAAAACTGTCTTTCTTTCTCAAGTCATAGATTAATACTTGAAACCAGATAGGAGAACTATCTCAAATGACCTACAATTTTCAAGTTCCAGATTAATACCTGAAACAAGACAGGACAACTATCTCTAAATAGCTGATTTGTAGATTAACACCTGAAACCAGACAGGAAAACTATCTACATGACCAGACGAATCATCCCCACACGGGCTTCTTCTTATATATCTCCATATGCAGACTAACACGGACTCATCCTGAAGCAGCCCTACACAAGCTCTTTTTATTACATTTTCAGATAACGGTTAATTCCATCATCCCCAGCAAGCTACTGTGAAACCTGGATTTTAACCAAAAAGTAACAAACTCCCGTCTCTCCAATACAGAGATAACTCTTCAGTAGAATCTTGGACAATTGAAGTTCCTAGACTCTATTCCCACACAGAATTTTCCTTAAGCAGGAGAATAACAGAAACCCACATTCCCCAGCAGAGTCCTCCTCAGACAGCAGGAATAGGAATCCCCATAAAGAGACCTCTTATGAAGTCATCATCTACTTTGGATGCCCTCTTTAAGCCCATCCCCGATGACTCTCATCCATCTTCTCCAAATGGCATCTTTATGCCCACTCCCTACACAGTCAACCATCACATCATCGAGTGCAAATTTCTCGGCACTCTCGTGTCCAATTATCTTCCACCTTTAGATCACGAAAGGCAAACAAGTCAATCTAAATCTTCAGGTTTAAGAATATTGAACAGGGGAAGTTGTTGTACCCCAAAATTTTCCCTCTCATGTTCTCCAAGATTGTATCATACGTAGATGGTTACAAACACTTGATGGAAGAAAATAAATTTTTTTTGAAGATGAACAAAGGTGTCTTTGATTGGCATCTGAATAGGATTTCTTTTGATTGGAATTTGGAAAAAGAGCTTTGATTGGGCGTCTAGGACTCTTCGAGCGATATGTGTCTCACAAGCTTCGATTGGGCATTTAAAACCCTTCTATCAAGATTTGGTCCATTAACTTCGATTAAGCGTTAGGCCCCCCCTTCGATCAAGTTCAATTTGCAAGGCACACAAGGCCAAGAATTCTTCAGATTTTCCTTTAACCCACTAGGCAGAAAACTTCCTTAGACCCATAAGGAAAATACCTCCTTTGTGCCTGATTCAATTCATTAGGGAATGGCCTCTTTTATGATTGATTTGGCCTCCCTCATGCTAGCGTCCATAAGGCATTGGATGCCTTTGTGCCAGCTTCAACTGGGTAATGGTCCCCTTTGAAACAGTTTTGATTCAATGAATCAAAAGACGCATAATTTTCCACACTTTGACACGCATGATAGTCCCTTCGAAGGTGCATTCATGTGGTCCCTTTGAAGAAGCATTCATTGGTCCATTCGAAGAACACATGATTATTGAAAATAAGTTTTCTTTGTGATGAGTCTTGGTCCAAGATGCTTGCTAGCCAAAATCCTGCATGCTTCCAAGCCCAAGCCCCCTGCACAAGCACATTCCTTCCAAAGTAAGCTTCGACTGGCCAAAATGAAGTCTTTTGATTAGACTAGTTGAGTAGTGTCAGAGTAATCGAAGAGAGCGAACTTAGGGGCTGATCAAAGAAGCCACAATTTTGAGGCCTTGTACAATTCGAATCAAGATCTAGAGTCAATCGAAAAGTAAAGATCTGAGGGGCTTTCAAAGAAGCCCTGATAAGGGAAACTCTGAACAGGTTCGAATTGGAATTCAGAATCATCAAAAAGAAAAATGCTCTAACGAAGAGAATTCTGGGCAATTCGAATTGATGTAGATGGTGAATTAATTGAAGAAGCCCTGATAAGGGAAACTCTGAACAGGTTCGAATTGGAATTCAAAATCATCAAAAAGAACAATGCTCTGACGAAGAGAATTCTGGGCAATTCGAATTGATGCAGATGGTGAATTAATTGAAGAAACTTTGACAAGGGAAAACTCTGAACAATTAGAATTCAGAGTCATCAAAGATTTGAGAAATTCAAATTGATGAGGATCGACTCAATCAAAGGATCTATAAGAACGAAACCAGAGCCATTTGAAGGAGGCAACTCAGGGCCAATCAAAGAGCAAGGCTGGAAGGTATTCGAAAGAGTCAAATGTTTCCATGTTCACTCAAGATTTCAAAATGGCAAGGATTATCCAAATATGGCAAACTTTCAATGTGTTGGATTCTTGTCTCATGGCCTTCAAGGCCTAGTTAATGGTTGTCCCTTGCCATTTCCATGCACCTTCACATCCCTATAAATACAAAGCCATACACATACACAAGGGAGACATTCGCCAGGAGACTAGAGACAGAGGCCCGGGAACTACACATATATTACCTTACACGCATACACAGCCTAAGAGAAGCATACCAAATATTCTCAAAATTCAACAAGATCACACCACACTTGCCTCTCTCCTTTCAAATCCAAGAGCATCCAACAACCCTAGTCCACACATAAATTCCAGTTCCAAGCAAGGTAAGTCCTCTTGACCTTCCATCTTTCGTTTCAGCATAACATGTAAATAGCCTTTCACTTGTTTTTCGTTTCAGCATAACATGTAAATAGCCTTTCACTTATTTTTCGTTTCAGCATAACATGTAAATAGCCTTTTAGTTATATTCTTTGTTTCTATCCTTTTTGTTTGTTAGCTTTTCTTGTCCAAATATATGTTGGAACTAACCTGTATAGACTCAAATGAAAGACAAAAAGAGTGTGAGTGAAGGTTATATGCTCATGCTGCTCTGCAGGTTCATATTGCTCCATAGTCTAATCGAAAGAAGCAAAGAAGGTTGCAATCGAATGTTGCTCATACCAACTCCCAAGCTCAATCGAAAGAAGCAGGAAAAGGTGCAATCAAAGGTTGCTCATACCAACTCCAAACCTCAATCAAAAGAAACAGGAAAGGGTGCAATCGAAGGTTGCTCACTGTAGCGGTAGAAATGTTTAAGACTAAGCCATTAGATTGACTAGACTTATACGGATCAAAATAAAAATCGCCACCACGCTTTATTGTTTCCAACCGAATGGGAAAAGAGCGAGTAACCCAAAGAAGAGGGGGAAAGATTCAAAGTAAGGGGTTGGTTATGCAAAGGAAAGGTATTAGCACCCTAAACATCTACGGTACTCCGCAGGAACCTCTTTGTAAAATCTGTATATTTTGGCTATAAAATGTTGTATAAAAATGGATGGTGGAGGTGAGAAAAGAAATATATTTTTATGGTTTTTGCACCTGTCGTGGTTGCGAACCTTTAGTGCCTACGTACCACCTTTCATGCAATAGAGGATTAGGGTACACGTAGTTCCTCTTTTAAAGTATTTTAAAATATAAGTGCATTGGTCGATTTTAAGAGATAAGTCATCATCGTCATTGTCCGTGTGGAAAAACATACTTACTACCCACAATCATGAGAAAGGAGAATTTGCATCATCTCAAAGTGGAGGATATGGCTTGGATTTAAAATCAATAATGCCTCACTCAACACCCAAGTGGAAAATATCTCTCTTTACTATATGTTGTAGAAGTATAGTTGTTTGCATCACTACAAGGATTGACAAGAGTCTAATCTTTTGAGAAAGGTTTTAAAATAAAAAGCCAAAATGGCAAAATGGTTTGAAATGAGATTGATTGACTTTTAGTCTTCTCACAAAAATGTCAAAGTATTATTAAGTTGATTGAAGTTTATTTATAAAAATGTTTTGAAAATGAGTGGACATAAGTCCAAGTTTATTATGAAAGTGTTTCAAGTTTAAAATAAATAAGAGGAGTTTTCAAAAAGAGGAAGAAGATTTTTGAAATTTAAGAAGATGGGAGGAGAAGAAGAGATTATCCTAAAGCATAAGGTAAAAGCTAGGGATAAGAACCATCTAACCAACAAGAAGCCAACACTTGACATTATGAGGCAAGATAGAATTACCATTCTTTGGATTGAAACCAAGCAAGCAAAGATACTTAGACCTCCTGAGAGAACCAGACTTCAAGTGTATTAAGTCTTCACAAAAATTGGGCAGAGTAACGGCTGTATATGGGTGAATTCCAGCATACAAACAAAGAATGTAATCAGAATAACCTGCACACAAAACAAACAACCCAATGTCTTGAGCTAAACCTCAAGAACTCCAGACAAAGTATCAATTAAGATCACAAGGTCTCCAACATAGGCCAAGGTCTCTAATCCTAAGTCCAAGAAGTCCAATGCTCCATAATGCCAAGGATAGTATCCAAATAGTCCAAGTATTATTAAAGTTTTTTACGGTTCATGTTGATTATTAGGTGTCTTAGAAGATAAAATAAAAGGCTCAAGTGAGAAAAATAAAAATGACATAAAATGTAATGCTTAAAGTAAATGGTACATAAAGCATAAAAATAAAAGCATAAAGTAAAAACAATTTAATAACTAGTGGTTAGTTGGATAACCATCTTGAAACTTGCATTTGGAACTCATTAGAGGATTGGTAGTACCAAAGCCTACACACAACAAGTGGCATTTTCTTTTTGTCAAGTATATCATTCATTTAGAATCCTCAAAAGTACCATTTAATGATCAACGATGTTTAAGTGATCCGCGTTGACCAAAAGTGTTGTAGATCCATTAGAGGATTGGTAGAACCAAAACCTCCACACAATGAATCTCAAGGTTATTGGATCAAAGATATCAAATTAACATACTTGGGCTTGTGTAGTGGTAGAAATGTTTAAGACTAAGCTATTGGATTGACTAGACTTTGTACAAATCAAAAATTAAAAATCTCCACCGCGCTTTATTGTTTCCAAAGGAATGGGAAAAGAGTGAATAACCCAAAAGAGGGGGAAAAGATTCAAGGTAAGGGGGTTGGTTATGCAAAGGAAGGGTATTAGCACCCTAAACATCTATGGTACTCCGCAGGAACCTCTTTGAAAAATCTGTATATTTTGGTTATAGAAAATGTGTTGTATATAAAATGGATGGTGGAGGTGAGAAAAAAAAATATTTTTTATGATTTTTGCATCCGCCGCGGTTGCGAACCTTTAGTTCCTACATACCACCTTTCGTGCAATAGGGGATCAGGGTACACGTAGTTCCTCTTTTAAAAGTTTGAAACACAAGTGTGTTGGTTGATTTTAAGAGATAAGACATTATCGTCATTGTCCGTGTGGAAACCATACTTACTACCCACAATCTTGAGAAAGGAGAATTTGCATCTTCTCAAAGTGGAGGATATGACATGGATTTTAAAATCAACAATGCTTCACTCAACACCCAAGTGGAAAATATCTCACTTCACTACATATTGTAGAAGTATAGTTGTTTGCATCACTACAAGGATTGACAAGAGTCTAATCTTTTGAGAAAAGTTTTAAAGATAAAAGCCAAAGTGGCAAAATGGTATGAAATGAGATTGGTTGACTTTTACTCTTCTCACAAAAAATGTCAAGGTATTATTAAATTGATTGGAGTTTATTTATGAAAAGATTTTGAAAATGCATGGACATAAGTCCAAGTTTATTATGAAAGTGTTTAAGTTTCAAAACAAGAAAGGTTTTCAAAGGAGGGAGAAGATTTTTTGAAATTAAAGAAGATGGGAGGAGAAGAAGATACTATCCTAAAGCATAAGGTAAAAGCTAATGATAAGAACCATCTAACCAACAAGAAGCCAAAACTTGACATTATGAGCCAAGATAAAATTCCCATTCTTTGGATTGAAACCAAGCAAGAAAAGATACTAGACCTCTTCAAATGTATTAAGTCTTCATAAAAATTGGGCAGAGTAACGGCTGTATACGGGTGAATTCCAGATTACAAATAAAGGATGTAATCACAAAAACCTGCACACAAAAACAAACAAGCAACCCAATGTATTGAGGTGAACCTCAAGAGCTCCATACAAAATAATAAGATCACAAGGTCTCCAAGATAGACCAAGGTTTCTAATCCTAAGTACAAGAAAAAGTCCCATGCTCCATAATGCCAAGGATAGTAACCAAATAGTCCAAGTACCATAAATAATTTTTTAGGGTTTATGTTGATTATTAAGTATCTTAAGAAAAGAAAAAGAAAAGCTCAAGTGAGCAAAATAAAAATGACAAGAAGATAAATGCTCAAATGAGCAATGATGAAAATGACATGAAATGAAAAATGCTAAAAAAATAAATAGTACATAAAGCATAAAAGAATAAAAGCATAAAATAAACAAGTCAATAATTCGTGGTTAGTTGGATGGCCATCTTGAAACTTGCATTTGGAACTCATTAGAGGATTGGTAGAATCAAAGCCTCCACACAACAAGTTGCATTTTCTTTTTGTCAAGTATATCATCCATTTGGAATTCTCATAAGTACCATTTAATGATCAACGATGTTTAAGTGATCCGCGTTGACCAAAAGTGTTGTAGATCCATTAGAGGATTGGTAGAACCAAAGCCTCCACATAATGAATCTCAAGGTTATTGGATCAAAGAGATCAAATTAACATACTTGGGCTTACAATCATAAGTTTGGGCCACGAATGATCATTTATTCGAATCAGGACAAAATTTAGGGCTATATTAAGCAATCGTAAGTGGACTTATATAGAAGTCGCGCCTATTTTGAGACCGGTAAATAGCAATCTATGCACCATTTGTTTTGAGACAGGATATAGAGATCATTCTCCAACAACATTTAGTGCAATGAGAAGGGGATGAGATGAAGAGGAATTAGGGTAAAAAGAGAAAACACGTTTGAATTAATATTTAATCAAACTATATTAAAATCATTCATCCATTTTTATGGAGTTAAACTCAACACCATGGATCCAATGATGTTAATAAAGCCATGATAAAAAAATCAACCCAAGACAGCCAGAAAATAATCACAAAAAATAATAATATAATTAATATATACATTAAAAGGTTTAAAAACTGGGAAAAAATAATGAGGAAAATATCAATTATATTGAAATTAATCAAGAAATGAAAAATAAGACCATAGAAAAATCAGAAAAGAGGTCAAGTAATTTTATAAAATTTTTGATAATTTTTAAAAGTCAGAAACTATTTTTAAAAATTAAAATAAATGGGTAAAATAAACAAAAATAATAAAAAAAATAGTAAAGTCAGAAAAGAAGAAAAAAAATAAGGTCACCAATATTTGTCACAATATCATTGGATCATTCCATAATTTTTTCAGAATTTAAAAATGTATAAAAGTATTTTTAAACATTTTAAAGAAATCAAATAAGTGTAAAATTTATAAAAAATACCAAAACACAAAATTAAATTGTGAAAAAATAAAAGTCAGAAAGAGAATAATAAAAAAAAATTCATAATTTTTTCAGATTTTTTGGATTAAAAATGAATTTTCTATGATTTTTTGAAATTTAAAATAATTAAAATATAAAAATCAGAAAAAGAAAATAACAGTAAAAGATGTGGAGCATTGGATGAGAGTCAAAATGCGTTAGTAATCAAATCCAAGGGATCTGGCGCGTTGTACATATCATGGTCTTTAATGAATAATGTACAGAATCAATAATAAAATCAGAATTTGAAAAATACAAATGGCGCGCCTTCATTGGTTAGAAGATGACACGTTGGTCATCTTCAACCTCCAGCCATCACGAATTGCAGGTCTCTCAAACTGTAAAATCAGAAGCTCAGACCTATGCCATTCGCTCCATCTCTTCAAGACGAAGACAACCACACCTTTGCGCCAAATTTATATAAATTGTAGCTCAAGCAATTTAGAAAGAAAGTTTTGAAAAGGGATTTTAAAATTCATGGTCAAAACGTGTTTCTAGTAAGGTGTAAGTGTTGTGACTAGGACCAGGGAAATGAGAGCAACATAATGATATCAGAGTTTTGAAGAATTGATGAAGGAATCTATCTATTGAAGTTGAGTTGCAGAGCTCTGAAACTGGACTTTTATGGAGCAATATAGGGCACGATTCTTGAATGTAATTATATGGTTAGCTTTAGGGAAGATCAAGGAAGGTGAATTGAGAGAAAAAATGGATTGAAAAAGGCTTGAGAATAGATTTCGAAGTTGCTGAATTCTGGGTTGTGAAGCAAGTTTGGCAGGGTGATTCCGGCTATCTAATCTTGGGAAATTGAAATGGGGATGACCCTCTATTTATAGGGAGGCAAATGGGATCAAAAGGAATAGCAAATGATGCATTTTGGAGGGAATTTGTATGGGTTTGCATCATGAAGAAAGTGTGACTCAAACTTGATCAAAACTCAGCCAAATCGTGCGTTTCATGATGCTAATCACTTATGGCAAGTTGCTAAACATGATTGGAAACAAAAATGCATGGAAATCCTGTGATTAGAATCCAAAACAAAGATTTCAAAATTCTGACTTTGTGCAAAATTTAGTTTCAAACTACCAAATTCAAATCCATGGCATTTCCACCTCAAGGGGTCTTAGGGCATAATTCTTGATGCTTTGGAAAGATAAGGTTACAAGCTTTGTAATGGAAAAAGAATGGAATAAAATGGATGCTTGAGCTGAAAGTTACATGGAGTCAAAGTTGAAGAAAAAGAGTTGACTTTCCATACTTAGAAATATTTCAAATTCTTCTTTAAAAATGAATTATAATCTTTTGCATCAAAACATGGCCTTCCAGTTAGAATTTGCTCTTTACCAAAAAAGATGGAATGAAGTAGACCTCTTGAATGACATTTTTCAATTTGAACCACTCAAAATATCCAAAAATTTAGCAAGTTATGACTTGTTGAAGTTGGCCAAAAATCATGAAATGACCTATAATCTTTTGCATTCTTAAGGCAACTTCCATCCATTTTCTTGCTTTACACATAAAAGAAGGCATGAAGAACACATCCTTAGGATCATCATGAAAAAATAATGGGATAAAGGTGATACAAATTGACCAAGTTATGACCATTTTAAGTCACATATGGAAAATTGGGGATTCATCTGGGTGACTTGTAATATTTCTTCTTCACCAAGTTCCTTCCACATGAAAACTCCTTGGAACTTTTGAAGTGATTTGTTGGTAACTTTTTTAAGAGAAGTATGTTTTTGGAAGCACTCAAAAATACCAAAAGATGAGCAAGATATGCTCCTTTGAAGTTCAAAACCCTAGCCTCTATATCAAGAGAATGCTTTGAGGAACTTTGCCAAGTTTGAACAAACTTTTTGTGCTAATATTCTTCCTTTGTGAATAGAAATTGTTGAGGATGATGATGAGGACTCATGGCCACCAAAACCACTTCCATACCAATTCTTCCAAAATAACTTCAATGGTGAGGTTTGAATTTCTCAAGCTATTGACTAGGGCTTGGAAATAAACTCATGAACCCATGAAGCAACTTGCTAAACCTCATTGTCTTTACCTACATTATTAACAAGTAAGACCAACCAATATTGCATTTTGTTAATTAGAGAGAAAATCAAAGCAAAATATCCATGATCACAAAAGAAAACAAGTAAAGGTGCTTGGTAACTCCTCAAAAGAGCAAGGCTAAAGATAGGGAGAAGTACCAAAAACCCTAATGTGATTTTTTTGTGATTGAAACAATATGGTATGATGCAAAAATCTTAGGGGGAAAAATTGGGGTACAATAGTTGCCCTTATTTAAGTTTCTTCTATCCGGAGTTACGAAGGTTAAAAATCTTCGTGTCAACATGAACGAAGATACTTAAATATAAAACAAACCCTATTTTTGGCCCTAAGATGCCATGAAAATGCTTATGCATATGAATGCACATGAACAGAACCAAGGAGACGCAAAGTAACATTGGGGATGCAACAAAAATGAAAAAAATAGAGGAGCAACCCCACCAGGAAAATAAATCACTGGTGAACCACAAGAACAGAATCAGAGAGGAAGATAACAAGCATCAACGTTCACTGCCGATGTCCTACCAATGTTCACTGAAGGTAGAAATAGAAAATATATCATATCACCGCCGTTCACTGACGATGAACTATCAACGTTCACTGATGATAGCAAAAAGATAACAAACACCGACGTTCACTACCGATGTACTACCAACATTCACTGTAGGTAGAAAGAGAAAATATATCATATCACTGCCGTTCACTGACGATGAACTATCAACGTTCACTGAAGATAGCAAAAAGATAACAAACACTGACGTTCACTACCGATGTACTACCAATGTTCACTGCAGGTAGAAAGAGAAAATATATCATATCACCGCCATTCACTGACGATGAACTATCAACGTTCACTGAAGATAGAAAAAAGATAGCAAACCCCAACGTTCACTACCGATGTACTACCAACGTTCACTGTAGGTAGAAAGAGAAAATATATCATATCACCGCCGTTCACTGACGATGAACTATCAAAGTTCACTGAAGATAGCAAAAAGATAACAACCACCAACGTTCACTGCCGATGTACTACCAACGTTCACTGTAGGTAGAAAGACAAAATATATCATATCACCGCCGTTCACTGACGATGAACTATCAACGTTCACTGAAGATAGCAAAAAGATAACAAACACCAACGTTCACTGCCGATGTACTACCAACGTTCATTGTAGGTAGAAAGAGAAAATATATCATATCACCGCCGTTCACTGACGATGAACTATCAACGTTCACTGAAGATAGAAAGAGAAAATATATCATAGTTGTCCCAAAATTCTGGCGTTTTACCTAGAACGGGTCTCAACTTCTTCTTTAACCAAGGAAATCTGCCTGGAAAGGATCAAACATAAGCTGTATTAAATAAAGAGACTTGTTACTCATTGTCAAGGAGAATTGCAAAGAGAAATGAATTTTTAGGGATAAAAATATGACTTCCCAAGGAAATGCCACGATATTCCTGCTGAGGAGATAAAGTCTTCCCGTGCAAAATAAATGCACAAACCAAAACTCAGAGTTCTCAGAAGTCCAACGTAAATAATATTGTCATGCCACCACAAATTAAATTCAGAAATAAACTGGAGCAAGACGGCCAATGAAGATACATCCTTTGAGAAATAAGCTCAAGAGGGAAAACCAAATTCAACTAAGCAAAGAGCGCTGCAGGAAGGTCAGAACACATTGTCAATGAACGGTGATTTTTAGCAATGCATGATGTATGTATGAATGCATGCATGATATCGTGCATATGCTGATAAAAGGATACATGATCAGTACAATCAAACAAAAGCGCCTCAGGTACTAACAACTTTGGGATAAACTTCAACCAGAGAGATCAATCCAAGAAAGGTAAAAGCAACTGCAGAAACCAAACCTATTGCCTGCCCTAACTTCACTAAGGAGAAACATAATCCAGATTTAGCCAAATCAAACAGACACCAGGATAGAACATCCTTCTTTCGGTTTCATCAGAGAAGAAGTTTTCCAAAAGCAACATGCCTACTGGAGATTGCAAGACCAGCCTCAAATAAAGCAGACTGACGCTGAAAAAACCAAACCTCACTGGGGGATTGAAGCCTACCTCCCTGGAGAAAAAACTGTGGATTGAAAATTTTCATCACAAACACTTATTCCAACAAGAGATGCCCTGGGATAACCTTCCCGGGAAATCAAGAGGTCAACACTAGTTCCAATATTGCAAAAAGAGCGACATCTCAGCATACCAAGGGAATAAAACCTTTCATTATATGAGGGAAGACTTCGCAGGGAAATTTGGGACGGAGGCTTCTGACCATGCAAACCCAAAGTCAAAAGTGAACCAAGACTTGACTGGGGATAATTGGATCACAAACCCAATATTGTACCTTGCACCCACTGATATTGTCTTTAACTATCTGAGAAACACACAAAGATTGCGCACACTGGCAAAATGTCCTGAGAAACCTTTCATGAAGGGAGTAAATCTTATAGAACACCCGGAGTTCGTTCATTCTTGGGATCACCATTCTTGTTGTCATTGTTTCATCACAAATCCCAAAGTAAATTGAATTGTAAATATCTCTTCTTTTTTTGAAAAGTTAATTTTGCTTTTTTAATCTTTTTGCTTTAACAGTTATTATCAGTAATAAATGAAGTCTTTGCAAGCTAAATAAAAATAAGAACACAAAGAATTGGGTAAAAGCTCGAATTTCATTAATAGAATGGTAGTCTGCGAATGGCGGGACTCCATGGATGATTACAAAGTTTGGGAAATGGTAATACATAATGGAAAAGATACATTGAGATACAATGACCGCTATTCCCCCTAACAACTTTTGAAATCCTGAGCAGCAGCTTTTTTCGAAGTATGGTGAGGATTCGAGAAGATTGTTGCTTCAACGATCAAGTCTTGTCTGACGTAGTTACTTGCCAAGAAAATCCTTAACTTTTGCCTAAGCTGCCCTTCCGGGTTTTTAACTTAGCGGGAAATTTATTCTGTTTATGTCTCTAATTTTTGCCTAGACCGCCCTTTCGGGTTTTCGGCCTACCGAGACGCTCCTTTTTTCCTAAGCCGCCCTTTCGGGTTTTTAAATTAGCGAGTTGTTCTTTTATTTCTTTAGGCGAAGTATTTCTTGACTGCGTCAGCATTCAAGGGACGTGGGAACTCCTCGCCATCCATAGTTTCAAGAATTAATGCACCACCAGAGAAGGCTTTCTTAAGAACATACGGACCTTCAAAATTGGGAGTCCACTTGCCCCTAAAATCAGTGTTGAAAGACATGATCTTCCTGAGCACGAGGTCGCCTTCTCTGAATTCACGAGGTTTGACCCTTTTATCAAATGCTTTCTTCACTCTTTTTTGATATAACTTCCCATGACATAAAGTTGCCATCCTCTTCTCTTCAATCAAATTCAAATGGTCAAACCTGTTCTGGACCCATTCAGCCTCTGTCAACTTGGCTTCCATTATCACACGCAACGAGGGAATCTCTACCTCGACAGGGAGTACAGCTTCCATTCCATACACTAGGGAGAACGGGGTTGCTCCTGTTGAAGTGAGAACAGATGTTCGATATCCATGCAGAGCAAAAGGGAGCATTTCATGCCAATCCTTATAAGTGATAACCATTTTCTGGATAATTATCTTGATATTCTTATTAGCAGCTTCAACAGCCCCATTCATCTTTGGCCTGTATGGAGATGAATTGTGATGAACAATCTTGAATTCTTTGCACAGTTCTGTCATCATCTTGTTGTTCAAATTCGAGCCATTGTCAGTGATGATTCTGCTCGGCATACCATACCGGCATATAAGATTGTTTTTGATGAAACGCACAACCACCTATTTGGTAACATTGGCATATGAAGCAGCCTCTACCCATTTGGTAAAGTAGCCAATTTCTACCAAGATAAAATGGTGTACATTCAAAGCTTTAGGTTCTATCATCCTGATCATGTCAATACCCCACATAGAGAAAGGCCATGGAGAGGAAATCACATTGAGAAGTGTCTGAGGCACATGGATCTTATCTGAATAAATCTGGCATTTATGGCACTTCTTTGCAAATTTGTAACAATCAGATTCCATTGTCAACCAATAATAACCTGCCCTTAGCATCTTTTTAGCCATTGAATGTCCATTAGAATGAGTGCCAAATGAACCTTCATGAATCTCATGCATCAACATGTCTGCTTCGTGTCTATCCACGCATCTGAGCAAGACCATGTCATAATTTCTCTTGTATAACACATTTTCACCGAGGAAGAAACTGCCTGCCAGTCTTCTCAGTGTCTTTCTATCTTTCTTCGACGCACCAATCGGGTACTCCTGAGTCTGAATAAAATGCTTGATATCATAATACGAAGGTTTTTCATCTGTTACCTCCTCTGTTGCAAACACATGAGCGGGCCTATCTAACCGTCGAACTGTAATTCGGGGTATATCATTCCAAGTATTCACTTGGTACATGGAAGCCAAAGTTGCCAAAGCATCCGCCATTTGATTTTCATCTCTAGGAATGTGATGGAATTCAACTTTATTGAAGAAGGGTAGTAATCTTCTAGTATAATCTTTGTAAGGGATCAAGCCAGCGTGACGAGTGTCCCATTATCCTTTAATCTAATTTATTACCAAAGATGAATCGCCATACACATCTAGATTTTTGATTCTGAGATCAATAGCTTCCTCAAGACCCATGATGCAAGCCTCATATTCTGCCATATTATTAGTGCATTCAAATGCTAACCTCGCGGTAAAAGGAATATATGATCCATGAGGAGTAACAATCACAACACCAATTCCTTTACCATAAGCATTCACAGCTCTATCAAATATCATACTCCAACGAGATTCAGAGTCAGGGCCTTCCTCAGGAAATGGCTCATCACAATCGTTCACTTTTAGGAACATCACATCCTCATCGGGGAATTCATACTCTGCAGACTGATGATCCTCTACCGGTTGGTGAGCAAGGTAATCTGCCAACACACTACTTTTAATAGCCTTTTGAGTGCGGTATTCGATATCATATTCAAATAACAACATCTGCCAGCGGGAAATTCTTCTAGTAAGAGTAGGCTTCTCGAAAATATACTTGATTGGATCCATTTTGGAGATCAACCAAGTGGTATGATTCAACATATACTGCTGCAAACGCTTTGCCGCCCAGGCCAAAGCACAACACATTTTTTCTAGCGTGGAATACCGCGACTCACAGTCAGTGAACTTTTTACTGAGATAATAAATGGAGAACTCTTTCTTTCCTGTTTCATCCTGTTGTCCCAGAATACAACCTATGGATTTATATAACATTGTTAGATACATAATCAATGATCTTCCTTCTACGGGAGGAAGCAATATAGGAGGTTCAAGAATATACTCTTTAATACTTTCAAATGCCCTTTGGCAGTCATCCGTCCAAACACAACCTTGATCTTTTTTTAACAACTTAAAGACCGGTTCACACGTCGCAGTCATGTGGGAAATAAATTTGGAGATATAATTCAAACGCCTGAGGAACCCCCTGACTTGCTTTTCAGTTCTTGGTGCTGGCATTTCTTGAATTGCTTTGACTTTATCAGGGTCAACTTTAATTCATTTCTGGCTAACAATGAAACCCAACAACTTCCCCGATCGAACACCGAAGGTGCATTTATTTGGATTCAAGCGGAGACGATACTTCCTCAAATGCTGAAACAACTTCAACAAATCTTCTATATGCCCTTCTTCAGTATGGGATTTGGCAATCATATCATCAACATATACTTCTACTTCTTTGTGCATCAGATTATGGGATAGGGTTGTCATAGCCCTCTGGTACGTTGCACCAGCGTTCTTCAACCCGAAGGGCATCACTCTGTAACAAAATGTTCTCCAGGGTGTGATAAACATTGTTTTTTCCATGTCCTCTGGAGCCATTCTTATTTGATTATACCCGAAAAATCCGTCCATGAACGAGAATACTTTGAATTTTGTTGTGCTATCCACTAACATATCAATGTGAGGCAATGGAAAATCATCTTTTGGACTAGATTTATTTAGATCTCTGTAATCTACACACATGCGGACTTTTCTGTCTTTTTCGGTACTGGGACAATATTGGCAATCCATTGAGGATACACTGACGTCACAAAAAAATCAGCATTAATCTGCTTTAGGACCTCCTCTTTGATCTTTACTTCCATATCCGGGTGGGTTCTTCTCAACTTTAATTTAACTGGCGGACACTCTGGCTTCAACAGCAAATGATGCTCGACAATTTCTGTATTTAGACCAGGAATATCTTGATAAGACCAAGCAAAAATATCCACATACTCTTTCAACAGCTCAATCAACCCGCTCTTTACATCAGGATGCAGTGATGCTCCAATCTTAACTTCCTTCGGATCTTCTTCTGAACCCAAATTAATCACTTCTAAAGGCTCCTTATATGGATGAATGGTATTTTCCTCGTGCTCAAGCAACCGTGAGACCACTTCTGGAATCTCATCATAATCTTTTTCTTCAGCTCCAAACACAGGACAATCAAAGTTGGGAGAGGGTGCAGGGTCATTGTATTCAACGTGTTTTTTAATTAATCTACACATATGATTTATGATTGCTTTTAGAAACTGACACATATAACAAGTGATCATGCAGATCAATTTTCAGTTATTATTTATTTTTGAAAGGTTTTTTTTATTAGCATTTCCCAAGAAAAAAGCAGAAAGTAAAAGACATAATTTTGGAAGCAAAGATAACTTTTATTAATGATCTTAAAAGTTATAGCAAACAGATAAGCCCTATAACATTAATACTTCCACCTTGGGTAGAGTGAAAGCTTTTCAAAAGAAAGAAAGAGATTAACAAAACAAATTACTTTGAAATATGTATGCAAGAAGGAACACCAATGGTGACCCAGTTCTGAACTCGAACTCTATGCGTCACATAATTCGGTACTTCCTGCTCTGCTTCATCCTCTTCGACAACATTAATTCCAGAACCAATGGGATGGAGGTAGCCTCCGCTGCAAAAAACATCCTGATAACTGTTCACAGAAGACTCTGACTTCAAATTTTCGCCTTTGCCATTCCTCGAAGAGAAACCTAAACCAGCTCTGTTTTTGTTCACGGGTGGATCCACAAGTCGTCCCCAAACTGTATTATGACCATTGCGCACAACCTGTTACGCGTCCTTCACGGAAACCACAGAATTCTCATTCCTCCTTATGTTGTCAATGGATAGAGCTTGGAACTGGGTTCCAACATCATCCTCATCCGCTTCTACAATACTGAAAGAGGATAGATGGGATATCAACAACGCTTGCTCCCCATTTATGATCACTACCTTCCCTTCACGCATAAATTTTAACTTCTGATGCAGAGTTGAAGTGACAACCCCTGATTCGTGTATCCACGGTCGTCCTAGAAAACAACTATATGCGGGAATAATGTCCATAACCTGGAAAGTTATCAAGAACAAATATGGTCCTATATGGATGGGTAAGTCCACTTCACCGATGACAGATTTCCTCGATCCATCAAAAGCCTTCACAATGATACCACTCGGGTGCATAGGTGTTCCCTAATACTTTAACTTCATGAGAGTACTCCTTGATATAACATTCAACGCGGATCCATTATCAATTAGCACATTTGATAGCGAGTCATTCTTGTAGTTCATGGATATGTGGAGGGCCAGGTTGTGATTCCTCCCTTCATCTAGTAACTCATCATCGCAGAAACCCAAGTTGTTACATGATGTAATGTTTCCAATTACGCTACTGAATTGATCTCATGGCATGTCACTCTCCACAAAAGCTTGGTCTAGTACTCTTATCAGTGATTCTCTATGAGCGGAGGAATTCATCAATAAAGCTAGGATGGATATCTTTGAAGGAGTCTGCAGTAGCTGATCTACAATTTTATAGTCGCTCATCTTAATTATCTTCAAGATATCATCCACTTCTTTCTCTAAGTAGCTCCACTAGTCTCTCCTGCATCCTTCTTAGGCTCATCGTTCTCAATAAGTTTCTTTCCAGCAACAACATTTCTTCGAATAACCGGCGCAAACACACGACCGCTACGGGTCACCCTGCTATTATCAGCTATATTTCCAACATTTGGCATTGGCTAGATGGGAACTTCCTTCCCATCTTCCAATATTGTAGCGTTGTATTTTTAAGGCACATCCTTATCTGATTCATAGGGAACAGGACCTGGCAGACTAATTACCAATGGGGTAACAGCTGGTTTGCTATGGTACTCCACCTCAAGATGAGCGGGTGCACCAAAACAAGGTACAATGACATTTACCCCTTCCTCAACACAATCAGCCATCAAAAGGTTATTTCCGGCAAACAAATATTTGTCTGAAGAGAAATACTCATCCGCGGAGGCATACTCTTCCTCTGACTCTTCTACCATCAAACAAACTTCAACCATATTAATCTCGTGATAATCATCTCTATGACCAGTGATCTTGATAGTTCCATTGTCTAATAGAAATTTAACACCCTCTCTCACAATAGAACATCCTCGGGGTTCTCGACAACAGACTATGCAAGATCCATATTGGTGTTCCACCTGACCAGCAGTACGGCAGAAGGTAGCATGCAACTGCACAAGATCCTCATTCAAATGCTCCACATCAAAAATTCTGAATTCACCCGGACATCCAGAAACCATATTCACTTCCTCTTCATATTCTTCCCTAGGCATGATTATATGGATTAAACCTTCATCCATCATCTCCTATAAATCAGCCTTTATCTTCTCATAACCCTGTATATTTGTACTACAAACAGCACAATTGGCGTGGTCATGTGCATAATAACTGAATTCACAGAGGTCTGCATGCATCTTCACTAAATCTCCTCTAACCAGATTAATGTCAAAAATCCGGAAGTCACCTGGACAACCGGCCACCATATTCACAGCATTCACTCCATCGTGCTTGGGTAGAGGATTGTCTTTCACATTAGGTCCCATGTCTTTGAAATATAGAATTCCAAACTTCACCAACTTTTGCACTTCATTCCTCAAAGTATAAAAATTCTCAACACTATGCCCTGGTGCTCCCTGATGAAAGGAACACGTCTGGTCTGCTTTGTAATACCAACGCAATGATGATGGTACCGTTGGAGGTGGTCGTGTCTGGACCAACTTCTTCTGAATCAATGCTGCTAGTAGTTCTGCAAAACTCAAGGGAATAGGGTCATAGTTCTCCCTTCTCTGATTATTCCCTTGGTTCCCTTGCTGGGACTGTCTTTGATAAGCTACGGTAGTCGGAGCGACGTTCATAACAGGAGTAACTGAGGAAACTTGCTGGTGACGCTGATAATTCCTTCTAGGAGAGGTCTCCACTGATAATTCTCCCAACTATTTCCGGATTACTCCGTCATAGCTTCCGCACTACACCTAAAAGGCCAAGATAGGTTTTGTATTCTACGGTCCTCAGTTTCAGCAGGCTCCCAGGTCGAAAGCAGTACGTCTTCCCGATTACTCGGTAAACGACACTACAGTCAAAGGGGCCTCCACTGAGTGGGGATCTCATGCCTCCTTTTTTTGGGATTACTCCCTCAAAGTTAACATGACTATACCATCGGTCCCATCTTAAAGTTTGCCCAAGTCTGGGTATATGACTTATGAGTAATCACCAAGCATCCTGAAAACCAGGAAAATCCTAACAAACATATATACAAAATATAACACATAAACAACACAAGCACATATACAGATATAAACAAAGATAGGCTTAACCCACTTAGGGATGGACCAGCAAGAGGTTAATCTGTCCCCAGTAAAGTCTCCATTTTTCTGTAGCGGTAGAAATGTTCAAGACTAAGCCATTGGATTGACTAGACTTTGTACAAATCAAAATTAAAAAATCGCCACCGCGCTTTATTGTTTCCAAAGGAATGGGAAAAGAGCGAATAACCTAAAAGAGAGGGAAATATTCAAGGTAAGGGGGTTGGTTATGCAAAGGGAAGGTATTAGCACCCTAAACATCTATGGTACTCCGCAGGAACCTCTTTGAAAAATCTGTATATTTTGGCTATAGAAAATGTGTTGTATATAAAATGGATGGTGGAGGTGAGAAAAGAAATATATTTTTTATGATTTTTGCACCCGCCGCGGTTGCGAACCTTTAGTGCCTACATACCACCTTTCGTGCAATAGGGGATCAGGGTACACGTAGTTCCTCTTTTAAAAGTTTGAAACACAAGTGTGTTGGTTGATTTTAAGAGATAAGACATCATCGTCATTATCCGTGTGGAAAACATACCTACTACCCACAATCATGAGAAAGGAGAATTTGCATCATCTCAAAGTGGAGGATATGGATTGGATTTTAAAATCAACAATGCCTCACTCAACACCCAAGTGGAAAATATCTCACTTCACTATATATTGTAGAAGTATAGTTGTTTGCTTCACTATAAGGATTGACAAGAGTCTAATCTTTTGAGAAAAGTTTTAAAGATAAAAGCCAAAGTGGAAAAATGGTTTGAAATGAGATTGGTTGACTTTTAGTTTTTTCACAAAAAATGTCAAGGTATTATTAAATTGATTGGAGTTTATTTATGAAAAGATTTTGAGAATGCATGGACATAAGTCCAAGTTTATTATGAAAGTGTTTAAGTTTCAAAACAAGAAAGGTTTTCAAAGGAGGGAGAAGATTTTTTGAAATTAAAGAAGATGGGAGGAGAAGAAGAGACTATCCTAAAGCATAAGGTAAAAGCTAATGATAAGAACCATCTAACCAACAAGAAGCCAAAACTTGACATTATGAGCCAAGATAAAACTCCAATTATTTGGATTGAAACCAAGCAAGCAAAGATACTATACCTCTTCAAATATATTAAGTCTTCATAAAAATTGGGCAGAGTAACGACTGTATACGGGTGAATTCCATATTACAAACAAAGGATGTAATCACAAAAACCTGCACACAAAAACAAACAAGCAACCCAATGTCTTGAGGTAAACCTCAAGAGTCCATACAAAATAATAAGATCACAAGGTCTCCAAGATAGACCAAGGTTTCTAATCCTAAGTCCAAGAAAAAGTCCCATGCTCCATAATACCAAGGATAGTAACCAAATAGTCCAAGTACCATTAAGAGTTTTTTAGGGTTTATGTTGATTATTAAGTATCTTAGGAAAAGAAAAAGAAAAGCTCAAGTGAGCAAAATAAAAATGACAAGAAGATAAATGCTCAAATGAGCAAAGAAGAAAATGACATGAAATGAAAAATGCTAAAAAATAAATAGTACATAAAGCATAAAAGAATAAAAGCATAAAATAAACAAGTCAATAATTAGTGGTTCGTTGGATGACCATCTTGAAACTTGAATTAGGAACTAATTAGAGGATTGGTAGAACCAAATCCTCCACACAACAAGTTGCATTTTCTTTTTGTCAAGTATATCATCCATTTGGAATTCTCATAAGTACCATTTAACGATCAACGATGTTTAAGTGATCCGCGTTGACCAAAAGTGTTGTAGATCCATTAGAGGATTGATAGAACCAAAGTCTCCACACAATGAATCTCAAGGTTATTGGATCAAAGAGATCAAATTAACATACTTAGGCTTGCAATCATAAGTTTGGGCCATGAATGATCATTTATTCGAATCGGGACAAAATTTAGCGCTATGTTAAGCAATCGTAAGTGGACTTATATAGAAGTCGCACCTATTTTGAGGCCGGTCAATAGCAATCTATGCACCATTTGTTTTGAGACATGATATAGAGATCATTCTCCAACAACATTTAGTGCAATGAGAATGGGATGAGATGAAGAGGAATTAGGGTAAAAAGAGAAAACACGTTTGAAATAATATTTAATCAAACTATTATTAAAATCATTCATCCATTTTTGTGGAGTTAAACTCAACACCATGGATTCAATGATGTTAATAAAGCCATGATAAAAAAATCAACCCAAGACAGCCAGAAAATAATCACAAAAAATAATAATATAATTAATATATACATTAAAAGGTTTAAAAATGTTTAAAAAATGAAAAAAAATAATGAGGAAAATATCAATTATATTCAAATTAATCAAGAAATGAAAAATAAGACCATAGAAAAATCAAAAAAGAGGTCAAATAATTTTATAGAAATTTTGATAATTTTTAAAGGTCAGAAACTATTTTTAAAAATTAAAATAAATGGGTAAAATAAACAAAAATAGTAAAAAAAAAGAGTAAAGTCACAAACAAAAATAAAATAAGGTCACCAATATTTTTCACAATATTATTGGATCATTCCATAATTTTTCAGAATTTAAAAATGTATAAAAGCATTTTTAAACATTTTAAACAAATCAAATCAGTGTAAAATTTATAAAAAATACCAAAACACAAAATTAAATTGTGAAAAAAAAAAGTCAGAAAGAGAATAATCAAAAATATTTTTCATAATATTTTCAGATTTTTTGGATTAAAAATGAATTTTTATGATTTTTTGAAATTTAAAACAATTAAAATATAAAAATCAGAAAAAGAAAATAAAAGTAAAAGATGTGGACCATTGGATGAGATTCAAAACGCGTTAGTAATCAAATCCAAGGGATCTGACGCGTTGTGCATATCATGGTCTTTAATGAATAATGTACAGAATCAATAATAAAATCAGAAATTGAAAAATACAGATGACGCGCCTTCATTGGTTAAAAGATGAAATGTTGTTCATCTTCAACCTCCAGCCATCACGAATTATAGGTCTCTCAAATTGTAAAATCAGAAGCTCAGACTTATGTCATTCGCTTCTTCTCTTCAAGACGAAGACAACCACACCCTCGCGCCAAATTTATATAAATTGTAGCTCAAGCAATTTGGAAAGAAAGTTTTGAAAAGGGATTTGAAAATTCATGGTCAAAACGTGTTTCCAGTAAGGTGTAAGTGTTGTGACTAGGACCAGGGCAATGACAGCAACACAATGATATCAGAGTTTATAAGAATTGATGAAGGAATCTACCTATTGAAGTTGAGTTGCAGAGCTCTGAAACTGGACTTCTATGGAGCAATATAGGGCACGATTCTTGAATGTAATTATATGGTTAGCTTCAGGGAAGATCAAGGAAGGTGAATTGAGAGAAAAAATGGATTGAAAAAGGCTTGAGAATAGATTTCGAAGTTGCTGAATTCTGGGTTGTAAAGCAAGTTTGGCAGGGTGATTCTGGCTATCTAAGCTTGGGAAATTGAATGGGGGATGACCCTCTATTTATAGGGAAGCAAATAGGATCAAAAGGAATAGCAAATGATATGTTTTAGAGGGAATTCGTGTGGGTTTGCATCATGAAGAAAGTGTGACTCAAACTTGATCAAAACTCAGTAAAATCGTGTGTTTCATGATGCTAGTCACTTATGGCAAGTTGCTAAACATGATTAGAAACAAAAACGTATGAAAATCCTGTGATTAGAAGCCAAAACAAAGATTTCAAAATTCCAACTTTGTGCAAAATTCAGTTTCAAACTACCAAATTCAAATCCATGGCATTTCCACCTCAAGGGGTCTTAGGGAATAATTCTTGATGCTTTGGAAATATGAAGTTACAAGCTTTGCAATGGAAAAACAATGGAATCAAATGGATGCTTGAGATGAAAGTTACATGGAGTCAAAGTTGAAGAAAAAGAGTTGACTTTCCCTAATTAGAAATATTTCAAATTCTTCTTTAAAAATGACCTATAATCTTTTGCATCCAAACATGGCCTTCCACTTAGAATTTTCTCTTGACCAAAAAAGATGGAACTAAGTATACCTCTTGAATGACATTTTTCAATTTGAACCACTCAAAATATCCAAAAATTGAGCAAGTTATGACTTGTTGAAGTTGGCCAAAAATCATGAAATGATCTATAATCTTCTGCATTCTTAAGGCAACTTCCATCCATTTTATTGTTTTAAACATAAAAGAAGGCATGAAGCACACATCCTTGGGATCATCATGAAAAAATAATGGGATCAAGGTGATACAAATTGACCAAGTTATGACCATTTGAAGTCACATATGGAAAATTGGGGATTCATCTGGGTGACTTGTAATCTTTCTTCTTCACCAAGTTACTTCCACATGAAAACTCCTTGGAACTTTTGAAGTGATTTGTTGGTAACTTTTTGAAGAGAGGGATGTTTTTGGAATCACTCAAAAATACCAAAAGATGAGCAAGATATGCTCCTTTGAAGTTCAAAACCCTAGCCTCTAGATCAAGAGAATGCTTTGAGGAACTTTGCCAAGTTTGAACAAACTTTTTGTGCCAATATTCTTCCTTTGTGAATAGAAATTGTTGAGGATGATAATGAGGGCTCATGACCACCAAAACCACTTCCATACCAATTATTCCAAAACAACTTCAATGGTGAGGTTTGAATTTCTCGAGCTATTGACTAGGGCATGGAAATAAACTCATGAACCCATGAAGCAACTTGCTAAACCTCATTGCCTTTACCTACATTATTAACAAGTAAGACCCACCAATATTGCATTTTGTTAATTAGAGAGAAAATCAAAGCAAAATATCCATGATCACAAAAGAAAACAAGTCAAGGTGCTTAGTAACTCCTCAAAAGAGCAAAATATCCATGATCACAAAAGAAAACAAGTCAATAGTGATTTTATTGTGATTGAAATAATATGGTATGATGCAAAAATCTTAGGGGAAAAAATTGGGGTACAGCAACTTGCAAACATAGGTTTGGGCCATGAATGATCATTTATTCGAATCGGGACAAAATTTAGCGTTATATTAAGCAATCGTAAGTGGACTTATGTAGAAGTCGCACCTATTTTAAGGTTGGTCAATAGCAATATATGCACCATTTGTTTTGAGACATGATATATAGATAATGCTCCAATAACACTTAGTGCAATGAGAAAGGGATAAGATGAAGAAGGGTGAGGAAGAATATACAAACCACATTTGAATTAAAATTTAATCAAACTATTATTAAAATCATTCATCCATTTTTGTGGAGTTAGACTCAACACCAAGGATCCAATGATGTTAATAAAGTTCATGATCAAAAATTCAACCCAAGATTATCCAGAAAATAATCACAAAATAATATTGCACTTAATATATACATTAAAAAGGTTTTTTAAAATGTTTTAAAATAGAAATAAAAGAGAAAAATATCAACTATGTCCAAATTAATTAAGAAAAAAAAGTAAGACCACGGAAAAATCAGAAATGAACTAAAATAATTTTATAAAATTTTTGGTAATTTTTTAAAGTCAGAAACTATTTTTAAAATTAAAAGAAAAAGAGTAAAATGAACCAAAAGTGATTAAAAATATACTGAAGTCAGAAATAAAAAATGAATGAGGTCACTAATATTTGTCACAATATCATTGGATCATTCCATAATTTTTTCAGAATTTAAAAATGCATAAAAGTATTTTTAAACATTTAAAATAAATCAAATAAAGTGAAAATTAATAAAAAATATCAAAACACAAAATAAAATTGTGAAAAAATAAAAATCAGAAAGAGATAAATCAAAAATATTTTTCATAATTTTTCAGATTTTTTGGACTAAAAATGATTTTTCTATGATTTTTTGAAATTTAAAACAATTAAATATAAAAATCAGAAAAGAAAAATTAAGTCAAAAATATGTGGACCATTGGATGAGAGTCAAAATGCGTTAGTAATCAAATCCAAGGGATCTGGCGCGTTGTGCATATCATGGTCATTAGTGAATAAAGCATTGAATCAAATGTAAATCAGAAATTCAAAAAAATACAAATGGCATTGTTTCATTGGTTTAAGGATGACACGTTGGTCATCTTCAACCTCCAGCCAGTCCCAAAACCAGGTTGTTCAATTTGTAAAATTAGAGCACGAGACCTATGACATTCGCTTCGTCTCTTCAAGACGAAGACAACCACACCTTCGCAATAAATTTATATAAACTGTAGCTCAAGCAATTTGGAAGGAAAGTTTTGAAAAAAGGGATTTGAAATTTCATGGTCAAAACATGTTTCCAGATAAAATTAAGTGTTGCAACTAGAACCATAGAAATCAGAGCATCACAATGATATTAGAGTTTTGAGGAATTGATGAAGAAATCTACCTATTGAAGTTGATTTGCAGAGCTCTGAAACTGGACTTCTATGGAGCAATATATGGCACGATTCTTGAAGGTAATTATATGGTTAGCTTCAGGGAAGATCAAGGAAGGTAAATTGATTGAAAATTTGGATTGAAAAAGGCTTGAACACAGATTTCGAAGTTGCAGAAATTTGAATTATGGAACAAGTTTGGCAGGGTGATTCTGGCTTATCCAAGCTTAAGAAAATGAATGAGGGATGACCTTCTATTTATAGGGAATTAAGTAGAATGTCCAAGCGTGTGAAATGATAAAGTTTGGAGGGAAATGATATGAAGTTGCAAACAAGAAAAGTGTGACTTCTAATTTATCCAAAACTCATCCAAAACACACGTTTTGTTGTGCTAATCACTTCTGGAAGTTTACTAAACATGTTTAGAGGTAAAAACACGCAGAAATAAAGTGTTTATAAGCTAAACCAATGATTTCAAATTCTAACTTTTGAAGAAACTTCAGTTCCAAGTTCCCAAGTTCAAATCAATGGCATTCTCAGCTCAAGGGGTCTCAGGGCATGATTCTTGATGCTTTAGAAAGATGAGGTTACAAGCTTTGAAATGGGAAAATAATGGAGTCAAATGGATGTTTGAGATGAAAGTTGCATTGAGTCAAAGTTGGAGAAAAAGGGTTGACTTTCCATACTTAGAAATATTTCAAATTTTTCTTCAAAAGTGACCTATAATGTTTTGCATCCAAACATGGCCTTCCACTTTGAATTTGCTCTTGACCAAAAAATATGACATGAAATTGACCTCTTGAATGACATTTTGAAACTTAAACCATTCAAAATATCCAAAAATTGAGAGATTTATGAATTGTTGAAGTTTGCAAAATAATCATGAAATGACCTATAATCTTTTGTATCCTTAGGGCATATTCCATCCATTTTCTCACTTTGCATATAAAAGAAGGAATAAATTTCACATCCTTAATATCATTATGGAAAAATAGTGGGCTCAAGGTGATAAAAATTGACCAAGTTATGATCATTTGAAGTCACACATGAGAAATTGGGGGTTCATCTGGAGGACTTGTAATCTTTCTTTATCATCAATTTTCTTCCACATGAAAACTCCTTGAAACTTTCGAAGTGATTTTTTAATAAACCTTTTAAGAGAAGGATGTTTTTGGAATCACTCAAAAATACCAAAATATGAGCAAGATATAATTCTTTGAAGTTCAAAACCCTAGCTCCTAGATTAAGAAAGTGCTTGGAGGAACCTTGACCATTTTGAACCACCTTCTTGTACCAACACTCTTGCTTTGTAAATAGAAGTTGTTGATGATGATAATGAGAACCCATAGCAACCAAAACAACTTCCATATCTTGAGAATTGAGAGAAATATTCACTTATGATCAATGGGAACAAGACTTTGTCCAACCATAACAACTTCTTCCATCAATCCCTTGCACTTTTGAATCAATCTTTTTATCTTGGAAATTTAGTGAACCAAAATAACCTTGCAATTCCATCCCTTCCAAAACAACTTCAATGGTGAGGTTTGGACTTCTCAAGCTTTATTGCCTAGGGCATGGAAATAAACTCATGAACCCATGGACCAACTTGCTAAGCCTCATTTTACCTACATTAGTAACAAGTAAGATAAACCAACATTGTATTTTATTAATTAAAAGGAAAATCAAGACAAAATATTCATGATCACAAAAGAAATCAATTCAAGGTGCTTAGTGATTCCTCAAAGAGCAAAGCTAAAGATAGGGAGGAGAACCAAAAACCCTAATGTGATCTTGTTGTGATTGAATCAATATGGTATGATAAAGAGATCTTAGGGGGGGAAATTGGGGTACAACACTCACGCCAACTCCCAAGCTCAATCAAAAGAAAGAAAAAGAAGGGTGAATCAAAGGAGTCTACTTCCTGGATCGAAGGACTCACTTACCCTCTTTATTTTGTTCTTGTTTTTACATTTTCTTGCCTTTCAATTTGGTTGTAATAGAGTAGGACACTTATTTTCTGCATTTTCTATTGCTTTCATATTAACTTCTAGATGTATGACTAATAGGATTGTATGGAAAAGATTAAAATCAAAATGCTAGCAAACCTGACTAAAAACTAAAATAACTGAACATAACACACCTTGCACATACACACTTCTAGGGTATCACTTCGGTTTCCTTTGGAAAATAGTCACAAATCTCGAAACGTGAGAGGTTTTAGTACTACCGTTTGGTTCAAAAAGATCATAAGCCCCTCGATGACTCTCTCGAAGTTGCCTCGGTAAAAATATGATCTTAGAATCCAAGGGTAGCTACTAAATCTTCTTGCCCATTTGCCTTTGTGACTATAAAAACGTCCCTTCGATTGTCCCTCAAACATCCAACGATAGGGCTACCTACTCACTAATAGTCGGATATCACTGTTAGATGCTGTTAGATAGTTGTTAGATGCTTGCTCAAAACAAACTTTTTACACTTACACATTTCAAAAAAAACAACTTTCAAAAACATTTGCTTTGTCAACACTCTTGAGGACTGATACAAGAGTTATCATAAAGTGAATCACGCACTAAGGCATATTTCAAATACTTTTCAAAAACAAAAAGCACAAGGTATTTAAAAAATGAGCTAAGCATCTAAGAGCCCATATAAAACTACGGATGGAAAGGTTGCTAACACCTTCCCTTTCCATAATCTACCCCCCTTACTCAAAAAATTCTCGAAAAGGTCTTTTTCTGTTCTTTTCACCCTTTCCTTAATTTGGATAAAATAAAATTCGGTGGTGACTCTTGCTTACCGAAAAATTTGCAAATACAAACACAAAACCAGTATAAGCATTCAGTTTTACCACCGTATCACAGACACCAATAAATATCCAAATGAGAGAGCGACGTCATCTTTTGAGACCACCTCAAGCCTTGTTCATTCTTCAATACTGACCGAGGAATGTGTGAAAAAAACCACCTAGATAGCAAAGGTGTGCAACACATAAGAGATCCTCTCCTCCTCATAGTTAGAGTGTGAAGAGTATGTAAAATGTCTCCGAGCAATGTTGGCACAGGGTTACGAGAAAGGAAGATTTTGACAGCATTCACGTCTATGAGTTGGTCTGGATTAAGGAACAGTACCAAACCATAGATTAGAAGATTCAAGACTTCTTCAAAATCTTGAAAATCCATAGCCTCCCAAAACAGTCGAGCCTTCTCTAACAGGAATTTGGATAGAAAACCCTTGACTCCACTCCTTGTTTCCCATTTAGCTACAATACCAGACCTCTTAAAATGTAGGGCTGATGCAATCTCCTCGGGTTATGGATCTTTCTCTAAACCAGTGAAGGGAATTTGATCAAGAATAGGTACTCTCAATAGTTGAGAGAATTCTTCCATTGTGGGCGCCAGTTGTTAATCGAGAAAGGTGAAACAATGATGTATAGGGTTAAAGAACTAAAAGAGCATACACATCATGTCTTCTTCAAAGCTTGAGGTAACCAGTTTGAGAAGTTGACCATATCTTTTGGTGAATGGAGAATCTTCAGGAACCCTCGAATGGTATTTCTGTGAGCGGAGGCCATAACCTACAAAACAGAACAAAGATAAATCCTTAGGTCCTTGAAATGGTTAGTAAAATGATATGGCATGATGTCATGATGTTTATGATGTCATGAATAATTAATCACAAACAAAACACACAAAGCCTTAGGTTTAAGCTTTCACGGGGTTCATAGGTAAGTATCCTCTTGAAGTTTTAGATGGTTCAACCTATCCTAAAAAAAGTAACCGGGTTCTAAGGAATCTCAATATCATTAATCTTTCTTCATTGGGCATTATTTCAGCACAAGCATCTGTTTTTGCGACCGAAATATCCCGAAAGTACGATGTCAATGAGTGTAGTATAGAGTATTAACCAACTTTAGTTTGCACCAAATTCGGCTATCTCACTACTTTCTAATGGCCAAGTTGTTCAACTAAGGTTCTACGGTCAGTTAGTGCTTCATGAAACCACATAGCGGCCCCGTGTTCTCCTTGATTCAACTCAAGGGACACCGGTACCTACAAATGTGTCACACTAATATAGCCATCGCTTCAACCATATCGGTCTACACTGTATAATTTCCACGATCTATTGTTACTTACCTAATATGCCCCAGATCTGGGTATAGGATCTTTTCAAGAAATAAACCCAAGCATAAACCCAAAATGTATGGCAAACAAGGCAAATAAATAAAGCAATAAAGGTGATTTATCTCTTAAGGTAACCCCACTTTTAATGATCCAGTCCCCAGCAGAGTCGCCAGTTCTGTAATACGGCGGGAGAACTGACTTGGTGTTTTGCGTTTTATCGCAAATGTTGCGAATAACAAGAGTTTCCACAAACTTTTCTTTTATCTAATAAAGGAAATGGTGAAAAGAACAAGAAAGAACTTTTGAGAATTTTCTTGTGTTCGGGGGGAAGGTTATGAAAAGGGAAGGTGTTAGCACCCTTTTCATCTGTAGTTATCTACGGGGTCTTAATTGCTAGCTCACTTTGAAATGCTTTGTGTTTGTATAAGTTTGAAAATATTTTGAAAACGCCTTCGTTCGGAAAACGTTGTAATGATTCTCGTATCATTGAGAACGCATACAAAGTGTTGCTTTTGAAAATATTTGTTGAAAGGGAGTGTTTGAAAATGTCAATCTAAGGCAATTTTGTAATGATTCTCGTATCGTTGAGAATATATACAAAATGTTTGTTTTGAAAAGGGTTTTGAAAGTGTAAAGTATGGAAATGGTTTTGTTTGTGAGCAAGAAATTACGAGCAATCTACCTACTCAAAAAGTCTTTGTTCTTTTCCTCCTCCTTTAGATAGTGCTATTTTACTATGGATTGGTAGAGAGCCGTATCATTGGATGTGAGGGACGGGCGTGGGTTACTGTACAGTCATAGAAGGCAACTTGTAAGATGTTTTAGCAATTGTCATAAGGGACTAATATCGTTTATCAAAGGCAATATCGAATGGTCATCGAGGGACTACGATCTTTTAATCGAGGGTATTTTCTAAAACATCCCACATTTGAGGGACATGACTGTTTTTATCTAGGGCAACATGTGAGGTTTACCCTAGAGGTGCATGTGTACAAAGTGTTTTTGTTTTCATGTATATTGTCTTGGATTAGGGTTTTTCTAGGTTTGATTTTAAGTCTTGGCATGCAAACCCTAATTACTAAAAATAATAAGGAAAGCGATAAATTGCATAATATAAATGTCCTGCGCTATTACAACGCTTTGGGAATGGGTGGTACAAGTTTGTTAATGGGGGGAGGAAAGCAATAAAGCCTACTTATCTATTATAAACCATGTACATAGATAATAATGAGAAATAACAAAAAGCGCAAAATAATATGAAGATGAAGAAAAGAGAAAAGAATTGTTTTGGTGGTTTTTTGATTGACAAAAAAGGCTTAATATTTTAACCTAATATGACTTTATGTTTAAAAGAAATTAGTAAACCTAAATAAATTAAACTAAGATTGACATTAATTAAAAGGGGAAACAATTTAAATATAGAAAAACCTAAATCTAAATTAATTTAAAAGAGAAATTAATTGTTAGAAAATATTTTGAGGTTTTATTTAGAAAAATATTTGAAGTATATAGCTTAATTCTAATTAATTAAATCAAGGTAATTGAATTAAAACAATTTTAATTATCAAAAATTAATAATTAGAAAACTAGATAAAAACTTTTATGACTTTTTTGTTGTTTTAATTTTATATTAAAAAATGATTAAAAGAAAATAATTAAAAATAGAAATAAAATAAAAATTAATTGGGTCAGGGTGCTATAAAAGTAAAATAGGGGTTAAGAAGAAAAAAAATGTTAGGTCCAACATGTTTTTGTTAAAATCGGAAATGAAATAAAAAAGAAGAAATGGGATTGCGCTGAAAAGTAAAATGGGGGTGAGAAAATAGAAAAAATGACAAGCCCAAAACAGAGAGGCCCATGGTTGCATGATCAAGTGTGTTTGGCTATTGAAGGCTCATGGTGGACAAGCACACTTTAGGCATTTGGATTTGTTGGCACAATGATCTGATGGTCCATTCATGAGGATGTATGGCATGCACACTATGCTTGATGTACTGAATTTTCAAGGAAATAATGTGAAAAAACAAAAGGGTACCACTGGGGCTCGAACCCAGGTCCCTATAGGAAAATGACTTAGCGCGCGCTTCTCTGCCACTGGGGTGGCTGTTCCATCCGTTCATAACACAAATTGCACTAAATTTATTATAAACTCATTTCCAAAAATTTGAACATGGCTTCATCTTCTTCCTTGCACGCGCAGGGATGAATATCTCCATTGCTAAATTTGTAACTTCCCCATTCCTCAGTCATTTTCAAAAATGTAAACATGAAAGTTGCTTGATTTTTCATCACAAATTCAACCATGTAAATAACTAAAGTTATAAATCAAAGATGAGCCTGAATTTTTGTTGGTACCAAATTAAAACCTAATTTTTCTGAAAGTTCAACTTCAAAATTCTCCATGTAAAGTTAACATAAATGAAAACTAAAGGCATGGTTAGCTTTGGGGTAATGATGTCTACATTTTTCATTCACAAAGTAACCATTAATGATGCTTGTAAAAGGAGTTCAAAGTTGAGAAAACTTACCTCGAAACTGGAAATCGTGTTTGAAGTTTGAGAACTCCTGGAGGTGTTGTGATGATTTTGATAGCTTCACTGAACTCTAGGAAGTTATTGCAATGCTTACTTTGTGTTGAAAGTGTCTGAATCTTTCTGGAGAAGTCAAGTTGCAGGTGACTATTTTTGGAAATGGAGGATGGTGTAAATGGTGTTATAGTGATGGAATAGGACCTTGGATAGGTTCTAAATGAGTTATGGAAACTTTATGATAGATTTAGAGTGAAAACGCACGAGTGAATTCTGAGTTTGAAGTTAAATGTCAGAATGTCAAACAATGGAGGTTTTGGATGCCAATTCTGATTTTAGAGTGTTTGAGGAGGTTATAGGGCTATTGAACTCGTGCCTTAGCTTGCAAACAACTTTTCTATTTATAAACAAGAGGTTTTAGAGGCTCAAGTAACCAGAAATCAAAGATCACATGTTATGGTTGTAAACTTGATTTTGAAGCAAGCTTGAAATACATTGTTCCAATGCATAGTACAAAGCGTAGGGTGGTTGACAGGCTTGTAGATGGTTGCTTCTTGATTTGAAATGTTTTGAAATCATAATCAACAATGTATGAGCTCAAGGAGAGTTGACATTGTGTATAAAGCAACTTTTCAAGAATGGAAATGTTAACTTTGTGCCAAAAATGGCATAATCACTTGGACAATGGCTCAAGAACTTGGATCATAGCTCAATCAGTTGTGTAAATAATTAATTATGGAGTGATTTTCAATTTAGAAGCCTGTAAAGTAAGATTTATGCAGCATGACTTGAGATTTGATCATGTGTTCTTCATAAAAATGACCTATAATTCAAGAATGAATGCTCAACTTCTTCTCTTTGATTATCCTAGATAAAAAAATGATCTCTTAAAGTTCTTTGATATTTTGGAAAGCTTGAAACATTGTCTAAAACCTTCATGTTTACCACTTTGGCTAAATCAAATTGGAACTAGGTGAAAATTGGCCAAGAAGTTGGGACAAAAATCTGACCAAACTTGTTGAAAATTTCGCTAAGTATTTTGTTAAAAATGTCATGACTTCATGGGCCTATATCTCTTAATCTAAGCATTTTTTGGAAATCAACCCTAAGGGACTAAATTTTAGAATTCATCAATACCTACAACTTTCATGTTGAAAGTTTTCCTTGAATCATCTTGCATCTTAGTGAAAAATTGTCATGAAGTAGTGAATTTATCAATGTTAAAAACACTTAGAATTTTTCTAAGTATTGGAAATCTTGACTTTTTGTTGAATTTTCTTGATCTTATTGATTATTGATGATAAAGTGTGATATTTTTGAATGTCTTTATGATTCTTGATCTTTGAAATTCAATGTTGACCAAAAAGTCAAAGTTTGACTTTATGAGTGTCAGTTGACTTTTCATCAATTGATCCAAATTTAAACTATCAATCCATTGACCTTTGAGAATGTTTTGAACCATGCAATTAATTCAAGATGTTGTGTTTGAGTTTTTAAGATCATGCTTCAAGCCATTAGGTCATGTACTAGGTCAAAAGTCAATGATCAGTCATTCTCAGTCAAAACCCTAATTTTGATAATTTTGTCCCTTTGATGATTTGAATGCTTTCCTCGAGGAATTATGATCAACCATTGACTAAATGATGAATATCACTTCAAAATGTGGATGTTGGCCAAAAATCTTAAAGTTTTACTGTATATTGATCACGGTTAACTTTTTACCCAATATAGCTAATTTTCAGTCATCTGACCAATTGACTGAGCAATTTTGAGATGCAAGACTTGAAAATTGGAATGAGCATTCTTAGAGACCTATAATGAACCATGAAATTCATGTAAGGCATTAAAAGTCCAATTACCCTTGAGAAAATGAAAACCCTAATTTGTGGTCTCGGTGCTTAGAAGGTGAGCTTGTCTGATCAACTCTTGAGACTTCTTGAGCATTTGAGATATTTGTGAGAAATGTCTTGAGAAAAGAGAGGGAAAGTTTTGGGGTACAACACTAAGGTTCCCTAAATCGTGCACACCATGAATTCAAAGTCAGCTACTTAAAGTTGAGTTTTCCTTCCAAGTTAGAATTTAAAATCCATATTGTGCCCTCTAAACACAAAGTTTACACACGTTTTTGCTTCTAATCATGTTTAGCAACATTTCAAAAGAATTTAGCATCATAAAACACAGGATTTGGCTGAGTTTTAATATTAAACAAGTCACACATTTCTCATGCTTCAATTTCACACAAATTCACTCAATTACACTCTCACTCGCACGCTTAAGCATTGCCTCATCCTCTCCTATAAATAAGATGCATATTTCACCTATTTTCACAAGCTTTTGATAACCAATTGACCCCTATTCAGATCCCACACAAACTCTGAATTTGAATTTCTGATTTCTTTCATTCTCACACCAAAACACTAAAAGCTCCATTCAGTTAGCTTCATCAAACTTCTCTAAAGTTAACCATACACTTACCTTCAAGAATTGTGACCTATATTGATCTACAGAAGTACAATTTCAGAGCCATTTTTTTCTACTTCGTTCAGGTAGATTTCTTAGTCAAATCGATCTAAATAAAAGACTAATCTACTATCTTCATCCTTCTGATTCTCACGCTTTTTACAATTTCTAATTTCACTGAGATTTGAGTGAGATATTCCAGAATTTCGTGCTTGCTATTATTTCTGAAATTTCTCAATTCAAGCCTTACTCAGTTTATATAAACTTGGTGCGATGGTACCATTAGAATCATCTGGAAGAGATGAATCTAATGGTACCAGTCTGATTTGCTAATTTTACAGTTTATGGAATTCCATTTTAGGGTGGCTGGAGGTTGAAGATGTTGACATGTCTCGTCTTGAACCAATCATGGCGTGCCACGCTATTTTTTTGAAATAGATATGGTGTATTTGCTTTACCATGCGCGTGTCTCAGGAGCCCTTGGATCTGATTACTTTAGTGAGTCAGACTCCATCCAACGTGCCACATTTTAAGTTGTTTTTATTTAATAAAAAATGACTAAGTGTGATATACAATAAAGTCCATGACATGTACAGCGCGTAAGATCCACTGGATCTGTTTACTAACGCATTTTGACAATGATCAGATGGTCCATATTTTTTTAGTTTGTTATTTTATTTTCTAATTTTTTTAAAGGTTTTAAACTTCAAAAAATCATAAAAAATCCATTTCTGACTCAAAAAATCTGGAAAAAAATCTTTAAAATATTTTGGATTTTTCTCTTTCTGATTTTTATTTTTTCATAATTTTATTTCATGATTTTATTTTTTTATATTTTTCACTTTTATTAACTTGTTTTTAATTGATTAAAAATATTTTCTTGATTTTTAAATTCTGAAAAAATTATGGAGGATCCAATGACCTCTTGACAAATATTGGAGACCTCGTTTTATTTTTATTTATGATTTTACTATTTTTCACAAATTTTGGTTTATTTTTTTTATTTTCTTCAATTTTTAAAATAGTTTCTGACTTTAAAAAATTCTGAAAAAAATTGTCAACCTTTATTAAATCATTTTTGAGCTCTGACTATTTTTTAGGATTTTTATTTTGTGTTTTAATATACTTTGTGTATTTTACCATCTATTTTCTTTTTATGAACCATTTAAATTTTATTTTTATTAAATTTTATTTTATTATTTTATTTGGTTCTGACTTGGACCTCATTTGGTGACAAATTCTTCAACTTCATTAGATCTTAGGTGTTGATAGGTTGAGAAACCAAATCCACCAAAATGGATGAATGATGTTGATGACATTTGAAACCCTAATTTTATACAATGCGTCCCCTCCCTCTTCATCTTATCCCTTTCTTACTTGTACCACATGTTGATTAGAGAATAATCTACATGTCATTTCTCTAAATATGTGGTACATGGATTGCTATTGACCGGCCTCAAAATAGGTGCGACTTCTATATAAGTCCACTTGTGATTGCTTAACATAGGGCTAAATTTTGTCCCGATTCGAGAAATGATCATTCGTGACCCAAACCTATGTTTGCAAGCCCAAGTATGTTTAATTTGAAACCTTTGATCCAATAACCTTAAGATTCATTGTTAGGATGCTTTGGCCTTATCAATCCTCTAATTAATTATCATAAATTTTGGACTAAGTGAATCATTTAAACATCGTCGATCATTTGTTGTTGCCTCTAGATTTTGAAATGAATAATATACTTGACAAAAAGAAAATGAAACTTGTTGTTAAGAGGCTTTGATTTTATCAATCTTTTAATGAGTTTTCAAATGCAAGTTTCAAGATGGTCATTCAACTAACCTATAATTTCTAACTCATTAATAATGGATTTTTATTTTCATGTTTTTACTTTATGCCTTTATTTTTATGTACCATTTATTTTAGCATTTACATTTCATGTTATTTTTCATCTTTGCTCACTTGAGCCTTTATCTTTATGTCATTTTTATTTTGCTCACTTGAGCTTTTCATTTTCTTTTTTGAAGATACCTAATAACCAACTTGAACAATAAAAAACTTTAATGTCACTTGGACTATTTGGTTACTATCCTTGGGATTTTGGAGTTATGGACTTCTTGGACTTAGGATTAGAGACCTTGACCACCCTTGAGACCTTGGGACTTCTATTGTAATTTTGTCTGGAGTTCTTGGGGTTTACCCCAAGACATTGGAATGTTTGTTTTCTTTGTGTGCAGGTTATTCTGATTATGCTTTGTCTGTGATTGAGAATTCATCTGTATACAGTCGTTACTCTGCCCAATTTTTGTGAAGACTTAATACATTTGAAGCTTGATTTTCTTAAGAGGTTTATTATTTTTACTTGTTTAGTTTCAATCCAAAGAATGGAAATTCTACATTGACTCATTGTGTCAAGTGTTGGCTTCTTGTTTGTTAGACGGTTCTTTTCCCTAACTTTTACCTTATTGCTTTAGGATAGCCCCTTCATCTCCTCCCATCTTCTTTAATTTCAAAAATCTTCTCCCTCCTTTTGAAAACTCTTCTGATTTTCCAAACTTGAATCGCTTTCACAATAAACTTCGACTTAGGTCTATGAATTTTCAAAAATATTTTCTTAATCAAACTTTAACCAACTTAATCATACTTTGACATTTTTTTATGAGAAGACTAAAAGTCAATCAATCTCCTTCAAACCATTTTTTTTGCCATTTTGGATTTTTAATCTAAAATTTTCTCAAAAGATTAGACTTCTGTCAATCCTTGTAGTGATGCGAGCTACTATACTTCTATGACATGCAGTGAAGTGAGATATTTTCCACTTGGGTTTCGAGTGAGAATTTGTTGATTTAAAAATCCAAGCTATATCCTCCACTTTGAGATGACGCAAATTCTCCTTTCTCATAATCATGGGTAGTAAGTATGTTCTTACACTCGGATACGACGATTATATCTCGTCTCTTAAAATTAACCAACACACTTGTGTTTCAAAAATTTTAAAGGTGAACTACGAGTACCCTGATCCCCTATTGCACGGAAGATGGTACATGGGAACTAAAGGTTCGCAACCGTGGCGAGTGCAAAAATTTGTAAAAAATATTTCTTTTCTCACCTCCACCGTCTATTTTTATACAACTCTTATAGCCAAAATACACAAATTTTCAAAGAGGTTCCTGCGAAGTACTGTAGATGTTTAGGGTGCTAATTCCTTCCCTTTGCATAACCAACCCCCAAACTTAGATTCTCTCCCCCTATTTTTGGTTTATTTTCTCTTTTCCCATTCCTTTGGATACAATAAAGCACGGTGGTAGTTTTTATTTGATATGTGTGAGTCAAATCAATCCAATGGCTTTGTCTCAATATTTCTACCACTACAGAAAAATACGACGACTTCACTGGGGAAAGATCGATCAAATTTTGGTCCATCTCTAAGTGGGTTGATCATATCTTTGTTTATCTGTGTATGGGCTATTATTTGTTATATATTATATGTTGTATATATGTTTGTCTGGATTTTCCTGGTTTTCAGGGCGCTTAGTGATTTCTCATAAGTCCTCTACCCGGACTTGGGCAAACTTAAGATGGAAAGGGCGGTATAGTCATGTTAACTTTGAGGGAGTAATCCCAAAAAAGGAGACATGAGATCCCCGACTCAATAGAGGCCCCTTTTGACTGTAGTATCATTTACCGAGTAATCAAGACGACGTGCTTCTTTCGACCTGGGAGCCTGCTGAAATTGAGGACCGTAGAACCCTTAACCAATCTTGGCTTTTTAGGTGTAGTGTGGAAGCTATGACAGAGTAATTTGGAAATGGTTGTCACGCGATAATACACTCAGACGAGTTTTTCCTGATAATATTACTAATTATTGAGTCAATCAGGACATTAGTAATATCCGAAGGAAGGATGTAGACTTTGGGAACCTTTTAGAACCTTGCTCGGCAGGTGATAAACTTTTAGTCCATACCTTGTGGGTAGTACCTTTGACTTCATGCTCATGATGTTGAACCTATGCACCCCCTGTTTTTGTGATCTTGTGTGTGATTCTTGCCTCATGTATTCATGCACCCATGAGCATCCTTTAAAACATTTTGTTTCAAGGGACTTAAAGTTGACTTTTTGTTAATATCTCAGGTACTTTTTAACCATGGATTCTGGAAAAATAAAGACTCAAAAGTAAAGTTTCAAGGATCCCAAGATAGATGATTTGATGAGTCTGATTCCTGAGATCGAGAGTTCTACAGATTTTCGGAAGAAGTATAGATCCATCGTGTCTTTTATGAAGCTCAGGATGAAGGAGGGTATTCTCTCTACTTTGTTCCAGTTTTATGATCTGATGTATCGGTGTTTTACTTTCCATGATTATCAGTTGATGCCTACATTGGAAGAGTATTCTTACCTATTGGGTTTACCTATTACTGATCATGTTCCTTTCACCGGTTTAGAGGGAGAGCCTAAGTCTCATGAGATTGTTGTTGTGATTCATTTGGGGAAGTCTGAGATTGAGGCCCACATGACTACCAAAGGAGGAATCATAGGCTTACCCACTTAGTTTTTATTGGAGAAAGCTTTCTACTTTGCTAAGATGAAGAGTACAGTCGCATTTGAGGCCATCTTTGCTTTACTTGCCTATGGGTTGTTCTTATTTCCTATTGTCGATAGATTTATGGATATCAATTCCATCGGGATCTTTTTGATTGGGAATCCAGTTCCTACATTATTAGGAGATGCTTATTACTCCATTCATCTTCGGGATTCTTATCATGGAGGGATGATCATTTGTGGAACGCCTTTGTTGGATCAGTGGTTTATTTCTCACTTACCTTGTTCTGATGCTTTCTGGAATGTCAAGAAGGAACCTTGTTGGGCTCCGAAGATTATGGCCCTCACTCATTCTGATATTGTTTGGCACCATCAGGCTTACTATGATGTGGAGATCGTCGATAGTTTTGGTAGTTTCCCCAATGTACCTCTTCTTAGTACAAAGGGAGGAATTAACTACAATCTCGTTCTTGCACGATGTTAGCTTAGGTATCCGATGAGAGACAAGTTAAATAGTATTCATCTTAGTGGTATCTTTCTTAAAGGAGGAGAGGATCATAAGGAACCTAAGGAGGAAATTACAAAGGCTTGGCACCATATTCACAGGAAGACTAGAAAGGATTTGGAACCTAGAGGAGCTATTTCTTTGGAGGCTTATCTCTTGTGGATACAAGCAAGGGTAATTCAGTTGAAGATGCCATATTCCCCTGAAGAACATATGCCTAATATGTTTGTGAAGACCACTCCTCCCCCTTTTAGATGATGTGGAAGAGCTTCAGATTGCCCTAGTCAGGATGCAGCGGGAGAAGGAGGCCTAGAAGAATAAGTGTCAGACTTTAGAGATGTCCTATCGAGAAGACCTGAAAGAGAAGGATGGCCTGATTTAGATTATTGAGAGTCGTTCTATAGAGATGGTGGAGAGGAAAGAGGATTTATTTTCCTTTAGATCTCGATCAGGACTTAGTCATTAACTTCTTGACTCTTGTGATTGGAAAGAGGTCGCCGATAGGTATGCAGAAGAGAACAAGCATTTGATTCTCAAGTTGCTCCAGTTGTTCAAGTTGCTGCTACTCTCGCACATCCTGTGGTGCATGTTACTCATATGGCTAGAAATGAGATTAATTATACTGCACCTCCTTTGGTGAATGCTATGTCGTTTGTTAATGATGAAGTTTATCATCCTATTTCTCCTCCAAGTGAAAGTATTGGTTTCTATGACCGGTTGGATTATTTTCAGGATCAGTTCAATGAGATGTAGAAGGAAATGAAGGCCCTTTAAGTAAAAGAGTTATTTGGATGGAACGTCAGTGAACTCTGCCTAGTTCCCAACGTAAAAGTGCCAGTGAAGTTTAAAGTGCCAGAATTTGAGAGGTATAAGGGAAACTCTTGTCCTCGTGACAACCTAGTGATGTATATTAGGAAAATGCCCACCCATACTAATGATCAGCATTTGCTTATTCATTTCTTCCAAGATAGCTTGACTGGTGTCGCTCTGAAGTGGAACATGAATTTAGATAGTAGTAGTATCCGCACCTTCAATTATCTGGGGGAAGCCTTCATCAAGCAGTATAAGTACAATATGTTCATGGAGCCTAATCGTGACCGGTTGATGGAAATGGCTTAGAGAGACAAGGAGTCGTTCAAATAATATGCACAGCTTTGGCGCGAGATAGCTGCCTAGGTGGTGCCACCTATGGGAGAATAAGAAATGACCAAGGTTTTCTGAAAACCCTTGGATCATTTTATTATTAAAGGATGGAAGCCAGTGCACCGAGTGATTTCACCAAAATGGTGAGCATGGGTGTTAGACTAGAAGAAGCTGTCAGAGAAGGGCGCTTGACAAAATATGAAGGGACAAAGAAGTTATCATACGGGTTCTCTCGAAAGAAAGAAAGTGAAACGAATGTTGTTATTGGGGAAAGGGAGATTAGGCCACCTAGAAGACATCAGCGGTACCAACAACAGCTTGCTTCTGTGACTCCAGTCGTTAATGTAGCTTCAACCACAGTTGCCTATCAGAGACCACCTCCTCAGGGAAATCAAGGGCAAAGTTAAAAGAGAGAAGCTTTTGACTGTATTCTAATGAGCTACACATAGTTATTCCCGATGTTGATTTAGAAGAAGTTGGTTCATACGAGGTTGTCCCTACTATACATTCACCTTTACCCTGGTATTATAAGGTAGACCAGACGTGCGCTTTTCATCAAGGAGCACCAGGGCACAATATCGAGAATTATTACCCTTTGAAATCTAAAGTACAAAAGATGGTGAGATTTGGCCTCTTATCCTTTAAAGATGTTGGCCCTAACATGAAAGATAATCCTTTGCCTAAACACGGAAGATAAAATGTTATAAACATGGTTTCTGGTTGTCCTGGGGACTTCTGGATTTTTAATATCAACCTGGTTAGAGGAGATTTGATAAAAATGCATGCGGATATTTGCGAATTCAGCTACTATATGCATGATCATGTTGGTTGTAGTATTTGCAGTACAGATAACCAGGGGTGTGATAAGATAAAAGTTGATCTTCATGAAATGATGGGCGAAGGCCTCATTCATATAATTAGGCCGAGAGCAGAGTTTGAGGAAGATGTCAATATGGTTTATGGATGTCCCGGTGAATTCCGGATTTTTGACGTGAATCATATGAATGATGATTTGGTGCAGTTACACGCTACCTTCTGTCACATGGATAACCAAGAGGAACACCATTATGGGTCTTTCCATATCTGTTATAGAGATTCTTGTGGTTGTTCCATTGTAAAAAGGGGTGTTAAGTTGTTATTGGATAATGGTTCTATCAAAGACTCAGGCAATAGAGATGATTATAATGGGATTAACGTGATTGAAAATTGCTCGGTCTAGACTGTGTCAGATGAGGAATATGTTTCTGCAGATGAGTTCTTTTCTTCTGATGAAGATATGTTCTCCAACAATGATTTTGTGATGTATAAGTATTCCGAAGAAGGGATGAATGTTATTATGCCTTGTTTCAGTGTTCCTGCCCCTATAGAGATTGAGTACCATAGCCAGCCAACTGTTGCTCTAGTGGTGATTTGCTTGTCGGGTCATGTTCCTTACGAATCAGACAAAGCCGTGACATATAACTACAATACAAAAAACTTAAAGGATGGTGTGGAAATTCCCATCCAACCTTTGTTTGATGTCAAGAATATTGCTGAAGCTAGTCGAGTGACCTACAGCAGCCGTGTTTTTGCACCTGTTATTTGAGTGAATGTTAATGCTGATAAAAAGGTTGTTGAAAGTACTGAACCTAAGAAAGCAGTGGGGGAATCTAGTGGTACTACTCTGGAAAAAGATGTGTATGATATATTGAAGATTATCAAGATGAGCGACTACAAGATCGTAGATCAATTATTGTAAACTCCATCTAAGATATCTATTCTAGCCTTGCTAATGAACTCTTCTGCCCACAGGGAATCTTTGATGAAAGTATTAGATCAAGATTTTATGAAAAATCATATGCCTCTAGATCAATTTAGCAGTGTTGTAGGGAATATTACATCCTGTAATAACCTGAGTTTCTGTGATGACGAATTGTCCGATGAAGGAAGGAATCATAATCTGGCTCTCCATATCTCCATGAATTGTTATAATGACTCGTTGTCCAATGTGATGATTGATAATGGGTCTGCTTTGAATGTCATACCGAGGAGCACACTCATGAAGCTGAAGTACCAGGGAACTCCCATGCGCCCGAGTGGCATAATTGTGAAAGCTTTTGATGGCTCGAGGAAGTCTATCATCAGAGAAGTAGATTTTCCTATTCACATAGGCCCACACTTATTTCAGATTGCTTTCCAGGTTATGGATATTGTTTCGGCTTACATTTGTTTACTGGGACGACCGTGGATACACGAGGCAGGGGTTGTTACTTCAACTTTGCACCAGAAGCTGAAGTTTGTTCGTGAAGGAAATGTGGTCATCATAAATGGAGAGCAGGCTTTGTTAATATCTCATTTGTCCTCTTTCAGGTTTGTGGAAGTGGATGAAACTGCTGTTGGAACCCAGTTCTAAGCTTTATCTATTGATAATGTGAGGAAAAATGGGGATTCTATAGCATAATTTAAGGATGCTCAACAGGTAGTGCATAATAGCCCTAGCAAGGCGTGGGGGAAGATTGTTGATCCACCTGTGAATAAGAATAGAGTTGGTTTGGGATTCTCTGTGAAGAATAATAAAGGTGAGATTATGAAGCCAAAGTCTGCTTTGGGCAAATATCAAGACATCTTTCATAACGAAGGTTACCTTCACCCAACCGTTCCTAGGATCAACGTTATTCTGGAAGGTGAATTAACGCAGGAGATGTCGAACTACGTGACACACGGAGTTAGGGTCTAAAATTGGATCACTATTGATGTTTCCTCTTGCATTCATATTTAAAAGTAATTTTATTTTGTTAATCTTTTCAAAAATATTTCACTTTGCCCAAGGTGAAAGTATTGATATTGTATGGGCATATCTGTTGTTTTAATCTTTAAAATCAATAATAAAAGTTGTTTTTGATTTCTAAATTGTGTCTTTATTCTCTTCTTTTTCTTGGAAAATGGTAATCAGAAAAAAAATCCTTTCAAAATAAACCATAACTGTAAATAAATTTGCATAATCACTTGCTATATGTGTTAGTTTCTAAAAGCAATCATAAATCATATATGGAGATTAATTAAAAAACCCGTTGAGTACAATGACCTTACACCCTCTGCCAACTTTGAATATCCTGCATATGTGGCTGAAGAAGAAGAATATGATGAAATCCCATAAGAGGTTTTACGGTTGCTTGAGCACGAGGAGAGTACCATTCAGCCATATAAAGAGTCGTTGGAGACAATCAATTTAGGTTCAGAAGAAGATCCAAAAGAAGTCAATATTAGAACATTGCTTCATTCTAATGTAAAGAGCAGGTTAATTGAATTATTTAAAGAATATGTGGACATCTTTGCTTGGTCTTACCAAGACCTGTCGGGGTTGTATACTGATATTGTGGAACATCATTTGCCGCTAAAGCCATAATGCCCACCAATCAAGCAGAAGTTATGAACAACTCACCCTGATATGGCAGTTAAAATTAAAGAAGAAGTTTTAAAACAGATTAATGATGGTTTTCTTGTGACACCAGTGTACCCTCGGTGGATTTCCAATATTGTCTGGGTACCAAAGAAAGACGGAAAAGTTCGCATGTGCGTTGACTATAGAGATTTAAACAAAGCTAATCCAAAAGATGACTTTCCATTGCCACATATTGATATGTTGGTTGATAGTACGGAAAAATTCAAAGTATTTCCGTTTATGGACGGATTTTTCGGATATAACCAAATCAGAATGGCTCTTGAGGACATGGAAAAAACAAAGTTTATCACACCCTAGGGAAAATTCGGTTACAGAGTGATGCCCTTCGGGTTGAAGAATGTTGGTGCAACGTACCAGAGGGCTATGACAACCCTATTCCATGATCTGATGCATGAGGAAATTAAGGTATATGTTGATGACATGATTTCCAAATCCCATACTAAAGAAGGGCATATAGAAGATTTGTTGAAATTGTTTCAGCGTTTGAGGAAGTATCGTCTCCGCTTGAATCCAAATAAAGGCACCTTTCGTGTTTGATCAGGAAAATTGTTAGGTTTCATTGTCATCCAAAAAGGAATTGAAGTTGATCCTGATAAAGTTAAAGCAATTCAAGAAATTCCTACACCAAGAACTGAAAATCAAGTTAGAGGCTTCCTCTGGCGTTTGAATTACATTTCTAGATTTATTTCCCATATGACTACAACGTGTGAGCCGATCTTTAAGTTGTTAAAGAAAGATCAAGGTTGTGTATGGATAGATGATTTCCAAAGAGCATTTGAAAGTATTAAAGAGTATCTGCTTGAACCTCCTATCTTGCTCCCTCCCGTTGAAGGAAGACCATTGATTATGTATCTAACAGTGTTAGATAATTCTATGGGCTGTATTTTGGGACAACAAGATGAAACAGGGAGAAAAGAATATGCCATTTATCATCTCAGCAAGAATTTTACTGACTGTGAGTCGCGGTATTCTATGCTGGAAAAAACCCGTTGTGCTTTGGCATGGGCGGCAAAAAGATTGCAACAATATATGTTGAATCATACTATTTGGTTTATTTCCAAAATGGATCCAATTAAGTATATTTTTGAAAAGCCTGGTCTTACTGGGAGAATTTCCTGTTGGTAGATGTTGTTGTTTGAATATGATATTGAATACCGTACTCAGAAGGCTATAAAAAGAAATATGTTGGCGGATTATCTTGCTCACCAACCGGTGGATGATTACCAGTCTGTTAAATATGATTTCCCTGATGAGGATGTGATGTTTTTAAAAATAAAAGATTGTGATGAACCTTTTCCTGGGGAAGGTCCTGACCCTGAATCCCGGTGGGGCATGGTGTTTGATGGAGTTGTGGATGCTTATGGGAAAAGAATTGGTGTTGTGATTATTACTCTTCATGGACCGCATATATATTTTACTGCAAGATTGGCATTTGATTGTACCAATAATATGGCAGAGTATGAAGCTTGTATCATGGGCCTCTAAGAGGCTATAGATCTCAGAATCAAAATTCAAGATGTATATGGCGATTCAGCTTTGGTAATAAGTCAGATTAAACGAGAATTGGATACCCGTCACATTGGCTTGATTCCCTACAAAGGCTATGCTAGAATATTATTACCCTTCTTTAATAAAGTTGAATTCCATCATATTCCCAGAGATGAGAATCAGATGGCAAATGCTTTAGCCACTTTGGCTTCTATGTATCAAGTAAATACTTGGAACAATGTGCCTCGTATCAGTGTAACGTTTGGATAGGCGGGCTCATGTGTTTACCACAGAGGAAACGTTAGACAAAAAACCTTAGTATTATGATATCAAGCAATTTCTCCAGACTCAGGAATACTCGGCTGGTGCATCGAACAAAGATAGAAAGACATTGAGAAGGTTGGCAGGCAGCTTTTTCCTCAATGAAGATGTGCTATACAAAAGAAATCATGACATGGTCTTGCTCAGATGCATGGATAGACACGAAGCAGACATGTTGATGCATGAAATCCATGAAGGTTCATTTGGTACTCATGCCAATGGACATTCGATGGCAAAGAAGATGCTTAGGGAAGGTTACTATTGGCTGACAATGGAATCTAACTGCTATAAATTTGCAAAGAAGTGCCATAAGTGCTAGATTTATGATGACAAAATTCATGTGCCTCCAACGCTCCTCAATCTTATTTCTTCCCCATGGCCTTTCTCTATGTGGGGTATTGACATAATTGGAATGATTGAACCCAAAGCGTCGAATGGACATCATTTTATCTTGGTGGCAATTAACTACTTCACCAAATGGGTCGAATCAGCCTCATATGCTAGTGTTACTAAACAGGTGGTAGTACGCTTTATCAAAAACAATCTTATATGTCGGTATGGTATACCAAGCAGGATTATCACTGACAATGGCTCGAATCTGAATAACAATATAATGACAAAACTTTGTGAATAATTCAAGATTATCCGTCACAATTCATCTCCCTATAACATGGTTGAGGATGAGGATGAGGATGTTGAAGCTGCTAATAAAAACATTAAGAAGATCATCCAGAAGATGGTTGTTACCTATAAAGACTGGCACAAGATGCTCCCTTTTGCTTTGCATGGGTATCATACATTTGTCTGCACTTTAATAGGGGAAACTTCATTCTCTCTTGTGTATGGTATGGAAGCAGTGCTCCCCATTGAGGTTGAGGTTCCCTCTTTACGTGTGATAATGGAAACCAAGTTATCAGAGGTTGAGTGGGTCCAGAAAAGGTTTGTCCAATTGAATTTTATTGAAGAAAAGAGAATGGCGACCTTGTGTCATGGCCAGTTATACTATAAGAGAATGAAGAAAGCTTTTGATAAGAAGGTCAAGCCTTGTGAATTCAGAGAAGGCGGTCTCGTGCTCAGAAAAAGATCATGTCTTTTAACACTGATTCTAGGGGAAAGTGGACTCCCAATTTTGAAGGCCCATATGTTGTCAAGAAATCCTTCTATGGCGGTGCATTAATTCTTGAAAATATGGATGCCGAGGAGTTCCCACGTCCTATGAATGTTGATGCAGTCAAGAAATACTTCACCTAAAGAAATAAAATAACGGCTCGCTAAGTCGAAAACTCGAAATGGGGGCTTAGGCAAAAAAGAGTGTCTCGGTAGGCTGAAAACTTGAAAGGGCGGTCTAGGTAAAAATAAGAGACACAAATACAATAAATTCTTCCCTCTAGGTTGAAAACATGCAAGGGAAACTTAGGAAAAAATCAGGGATTTCTTGGCAAGTAACTACATCAGACAAGACTTGATCATTGAAGCAACAATCTTCTTGGATCCTCACCACACTTCAACAGAAGTCACTGCTCGGGAATTCAGAGTTGTTAGGGAGAATAGTGGTCATTGTATTTTAATGTATCTTTTCCAGTATATTACCATTTTTCAAACTTTGTAATCATCTATGGGGTCTCGCCATTCGTAGACTACCATTCTATTAATAAATTTGAGCTTTTATCCAATTCTTTGTAATTCTTATTTTATTCTGCTTACAAAGACTCCATTTATTATTGATAGTAAGTTTCAAAACAAAGAGGTTTAATAATAAAATTGTTTTTGGAAAGAATTTACAAATTACCCTTTACTTTAGATTTTTGTGATTCAAGAAAAACAAAAATAGTGATTCCGAGGATGGACGAACTCTGGAATGTTAGAAGAATATATTCCCCAGGAAAGTTCTCCCATGTCACTCTTGTTAACTTATGTATGATCTTCTCGTTTTCCTCAAATAGTTAGAGATGATACTAATTGATGTATGGTGCGGGGTTGGGTTTGTGATCCCATTTTCCCTGGTCAAGTCTTGGTTCATTTGTCTTTCTCCTGGATGATTATTTTAGGTTTCGAGTTTTCATGATCTGAAGCCTCTATCCTAGATTCCCGGTGAGGTCTCCACTTGTATGACGAAAGTTCCTTATCCCTTTGTGCGATGAGGCAGAATCATTTGTAAAGCATCGCTCTTTGTAGTGATGGCTTTTTTGTTGTTGTTTGTTTCCCTAGCAACTAGACAAGGGCAGTATCTTTTATAAGAAGTATTGAAATAGTTATCAACTTTTTGGGTTTTCTCCTGCCAAGTGTTGGGGCTGATTTAAAATCCCCATAATTTTGACTTCTTGCTATATTATTTGACTTCTTAAATCCCCAATTAAGGTCGAGATAATGTTTCTCTTTGAAAGTTGTTATCCCCATGTGGTTTCATAATTCCTCCCCAGTAAATTTGAGTAACTATCACTCTAGGTATTGAAGAATGTAATTTAGGTTGTACTAGACGATGTAGTATTATCCTCCCCTATAAAGTCAGCACGAGATCCCCGTTTAAAGTCTCGACGATGCAGTTTTCATCAACCCTAGTGAAGTCAGTATTATAATCTCCAATGGAAATCTAGACGTTGACACATTGTTTCCCCATTGAAGTCTGTGTGATATTCCCCGGTGAACCCTGGAGAAGGATGTTATATCCATGTATCTGTATGGATTTGTTGTTTCGATTACTTTCGGATTATGTTTCTTCCAAAAGGAGTTAAGCCGTGAAATAGGAATTTGTTTCCTTAGTTGGTGCTTATTTTCTATCGAAATTTTCCTCCTGGATGTGATTTAGCCGAGGGTTATTTTTACCCAAGCTGGTTTTGCCTGGTTATTCCTGATGATGTATGTTGGTTTTGTTAGAATATACATGATAACATTCATATATTTATACATACGCCATGCATAGCTGAATTTAAAATTCATTGCTCATTTTCATTCATTAATATTTTGTTGGCATATTACCCTATTTTGCAGAGTTATGTTACCCTCTCTCCAATAGAGTGTCGACTTTAAGAAGAAAGTGTATATTATTTCAATTTCCCCACTGAGTTATCCATCGTGGAAGAGTTTCTCTTCAACCTCCTTCCTTTTCAGCTCATTATCTGATTATATTTGTGTTTCCCTTTTGAGTTTATTTCTTATCAGATGCTATTGTGGTTGACTGTTTCACTCCGATTTATTTTTGATTTGGATTTGTGGCTCCCGACAATATTATTATTATGTTTTCTACATGCTTTGAGCCCCGATATAAGAATTTGCATTTGTTTTGCACAAAGAGACTTTATTACCTCAGCAGGAATATATTGGCATTTCCTCAAAGAAGTCATATTTCTTTTCCCAACAAGCTTCTTATAACAGTAGATGACATGTCTCTTTATTTGAGCAACCTGTACTTCCCTAGTAAGTCTGTTAGTCCCCAGAGAAGATTGGTATTTGTTTACTCCAATGGATGGTGGTCTCGTCATTATGGGAGATAGTTTATTGTTGAGATGTTTACTCCAATGGATGGTAATCTCATCATTATGGGAGATAGTTTGTTGTTGAGATGTTTACTCCAATGGATGGTAGTCTCGTCATTATGAGAGGTAGTTCGTTGTTGAGATGTTTACTCCAATGGGTGGTAGTCTCGTCATTATGGGAGATAGTTCATTGTTGAGATGTTTACTCCAATGGATGGTAGTCTCTTCATTATGGGAGATAGTTCATTGTTGATATGTGTACTCTAATGGATGGTAGTCTCGTCATTATGGGAGATAGTTCGTTGTTGAGATTTGTTACTCCAATGGATGGTAGTCTCGTCATTATGAGAGATAGTTCTCTGTTGAGATTCACTCGTTTCTAAATAAGTTCACATGTGTCCGGTCATAAGTACTGATTCTGATCATGTGTTTCCTACCCTAATATTGGTGTTTACTGGTATTATCCTACCATTTCTTTCCCCTGTGAGTCGACGTTACTTTTTTTTCTATCTTCTCAGTAAGTGGATAGTTTGCAGTTATCCGTCGATCGTTGTTATCCTTTACTTTGCTCCTTAACATTTGAGTTGGTGATGCTTTATCTCCTCCTTGGGCTTTACCCTAATAGAGTCGAGTCATTTGTTTACCAGTGATTTATTTTCTTTGTCAGGTTTTTCTTTGATCCTTTTTTTATTTTCTATTTCCCCAGTGATGTCATGTGTCTCTTTTGGATTTATTTGTTTGCATGAACAATCATAAGTATTGCATGGCATCTTAGGGCCAAAAATATGTCTTGTTTTATATTTAAGTATCTTCAATCGTGTCTACACGAAGATTTTAACCTTCATATCCCCGAATAGAAGACACTTAAATAAGGGCAGATGTTGTACCCCAATTTTTGCCCCTAAGATCCCTCTATCACCTCATATCAACCCAATCATATCAAGATCACACTAGGGTTTGGTTCTTCTCCCTATCTTTAGGTTTTCTCATGAGGAATCACCAAGTACTTTAATTTTTATATTATGATCATATATGTTTTGTATTGATTAAATTTTAACTAACAAATACAATTAATGTTTGCTCTAATTGATGATAATATAGGTGAGGGCACAACAAATTTCATCAGGTGAATTCATAGGTTCATGAGTTTATTTCCATGCATTCTTCAATAAATATTTATTGAGATTCAAGCTTCATTATTGAGAATGCTTTAAAGTAATATCATTACAATGTATACTATGATTCATCATGCCTCAATTTGTCAAAGAAATTCAAAAGGTGCAAGGATGGATTGAAGAAGTTTGACCTAATTGGACAAGTTCTTGATTTCTGGATCACAAGTGCATAAATCTCTCAATTATTAATATTTGGAAGTGGTTATTATTGCTAGGGGTTCTTATTATCATCCACAACAACTTCTATTCACATGGCAGAAGTGATTGTGAAAGAAAGATTGTCAAAATTGAAAGGGGTTTCCAAGCCATTTTGGTGCTTGAGGAGCTAGGGTTTTGAACTTCAAATGGCTATATCTTGTCCATATTTTGAGATTTTTGAGTGATTCCAAATATATTCTTCTCTTTAAATGGTTACCAATTAATCACTTCAAGAGTTTCAAGAAACTTTTATGTGGAAGATACCTAATAATGAAGAAAGATTACAAGTCCTCTTGATAGGCCATCAAATTCCCTTATGTGACTTCAAAAGATCATAACTTGGTCAATTTTTATCTCCTTAAGCCCATTATTTTTCCATCTTGATCTTAAGAATTTTAACTTCAACTCTTCTTTTATGTGAAATACTTTAAAATGGTTGGAAGATGCCTTAAGAATCCAAAAGATTATAGGTCACCTCATGGATTTTCACTAATTTCACAAGGCCATAAATTTTTCAATACTTGGTATTTTTGGGGTGATTCAAGTTTCACAATGCTACTTGGGAAGTATATTTCAAGATAGCATTAATGATCAAAGCAAGATTTTGGAGGAAGGCCATATTTGGAATCAAAATACTATAGGTCACTTTTGAAGAAAAACATAGAATTTTTCTAAGTACAAAAAGTCAGCATCTTTTTCTCAACTTTGACTCATCACAACTTTTATCTCAAGCATCCATTTGATCTCATTCTTGGAACATTGCAAAGATGGTGACCTTATTTTTCATATGCATCAAGAATCATATCCTAAGGTTCCCTAAATCGTGCACACCATGAATTCAAAGTCAGCTACTTGAAGTTAAGTTTGCCTTCCAAGTCAGAATTTGAAATCCATATTGTGCCCTCTAAACACAAATTTTACATGTGTTTTTGCTTCTAATCATGTTTAGAAACATTCTAAAAGCATTTAGCATCATAAAACGCAGGATTCGACTGAGTTTTGATGCTAAACAAGTCACACATTTCTCATGCTTCGGGTTCACACGAATTCACTCAATTACACTCTCATTTGCACGCTTAAGAATTGTCTCATCCTCTCCTATAAATAAGATGCATATTCCACCTATTTTTACAAGCTTTGGATAGCCAATTAACCCTTGTTCAGATCCCACACGAACTCTGAATTTGAATTTCTAATTTCTTTCATTCTCACTCCAAAACACCAAAAGCTCAATTTAGTTAGCTTCATTGAACTTCTTTGAAGCTAACCATACTCTTACCTTCAAGAACTGTGACCTATATTGATCTACAAAAGTCCAGTTTCAGAGCCACTTTTTGCTACTTCGTTCAGGTTAATTTCTTAGTTAAATTGATCCAAATAAAAGACTAATATACTCTCTTCATCCTTCTGATTCTCGTGCTTTTTATAATTTGTAATTTAACTAAGATTTGAGTGAGATATCCCAGAATTTCATGCTTGCTATTATTTGTGTATTTTTCTCAATTCGAGCTTTGCTTAGTTTATATGAATTTACCGTGATGGTACCATTAGAATCGTCTTGAAGAGAGGAATCTAATGGTACCGGTCTGGTTTGTTAATTTTACAGTTTGTGGAATTCCATTTTAGGGTGGCTGGAGGTTGAAGATGATGACATGTCTCGTCTTCAACCAATGATGGTGTGCCACGCTATTTTTTTGAAATAGATGTGTTTTGTTTTACCATGCATGTGTCTCAGGGGCCCTTGGATCTGATTACTTTAGTGAGTCAGACTCCATACAATGTGCCACATTTTAAGTTATTTTTATTTAATAAAAATGATTAAGTGTGATATCCAATAAAGTCCATGACATGCACAGCGCGCCAGATCCACTGGATCTGTTTACTAACGCGTTTTGACAATGACCAGATGGTTCATATTTTATTGGTTTGTTATTTGATTTTCTGATTTTTTTTTTTGTTTTAATTGTTTTAAACTTCAAAAAATCATAAAAAATCCATTTCTAACTCAAAATCTTAAAAAAATATTTAAAATATTTTGGATTATTCTCTTTTTTATTTTTATTTTTTCACAATTTTATTTTATGATTTGATTTTTTTTTATATTTTTCACTTTTATTAACTTGTTTTTAATTGATTAAAACTATAGTTCTTCATTTTTAAATTCTAAAAAAATTATGGAATGATCCAATGACCTCTTAACAAATATTGGTGACCTCATTTTATTTTTATTTCTGATTTTACTATTTTTCACAAGTTTTGATTTATTTTGCTTATTTTCTTCAATTTTAAAAATTGTTTCTGACTTTTAAAAATTCTAAAAAAAATTGTCAATCTTTATTGAATCATGTTTGACCTCTAACTATTTTTAGGATTTTTATTTTGTGTTTTAATATACTTTGTGTATTTTACCATCTATTTACCTTTTATGAACCATTTAAATATTATTTTTATTAAATTTTATTTTATTATTTTGTTTGGTTCTGATTTGGACCTCATTTGGTAACAAATTCTTCAACCTCATTGGATCTTGGGCATTGATAGATTGAGAAACCAAATCCCCAAAATGGATGAATGATGTTGATGATATTTGAAACCCTAATTTCATACAATGCATCCCCTCCCTCTTCATCTTATCCATTTCTTACTTGTACTACATGTTGATTAGAGAATAACCTACATATCATTTCTCTAAACATGTGGTACATAGATTGCTATTGACTGGCCTCAAAATAGGTGCGCCCTCTATATAAGTCCACTTACGATTGCTTAACATAGCGCTAAATTTTGTCTCGATTCGAGAAATGATCATTTGTGGCCCAAACCTATGTTTACAAGCCCAAGTATATCTAATTTGAAACATTCGATCCAATAACCTTGAGGTTCATTGTTAGGAGGCTTTGGTCTTATCAATCCTCTAATGAATCATCATAAATTTTGGACTAAGTGAATCATTTAAACATCGTTGATCATTGTTGTTGCCTCTAGATTTTGAAATGAATGATATACTTGATAAAAAGCAAATGAAACTTATTGTTGAGAGGCTTTGATTTTATCAATCTTCTAATGAGTTTTCAAATGCAAGTTTCAGGATGGTCATTCAAGTAACGTCTAATTTCTAACTCATTAACAATTGATTTTTATTTTCATGCTTTTACTTTATGCCTTTATTTTTATGTACCATTTATTTTAGCATTTACATTTCATGTTATTTTTCATCTTTGCTCACTTGAGCCTTTATCTTTATGTCATTTTTATTTTTCTCACTTGAGCTTTTCATTATTTTTTTTGAAGATACCTAATAACCAACTTGAACAAAAAAACTTTAATGTCACTTAGACTATTTGGTTATTATCCTTGGTGTGATACGGTGGCAGAACCGACTGTTTATACTGGTTTTACGTTTGTATTCGCAAATGTTGCGATAAGCAAGAGTTGCCACCAACTTTTCTTTTATCCAACAAAGGAAAGGGTGAAAAGAATAGAAAAAGACCTTTCGAGAATTTTCTAATAAGGGGGGTAGATTATGGAAAGAGAAGGTGTTAGCACCATTTCCATCTGTAGTTTTCTACGGGCTCTTAGATGCTTAACTCATTTGAAAAATACCATGTGCTTTTTGTGTATTTGAAAAGTATTTTGAAATGCCTTAGTGCGGCGATTTACTTTACGATAATTCATGTATTAGTCCTCAAGAGTGTTGATAAAGCATTTGAAAATGTTTTTGAAAGTTGTTTTATGTAAGTGTGAAAGTTTGTATTTTTGAGCAAGCATCTAACAGCTATCTACTTTACTCGAAAGGGTCGTTATTTTCCTCTTTGTCTTTAGACGGTGTTATCCTACTATTATTGAGTAGGTAACCCTATCGTTAGATGTTTGAGGGACATTTGAAGGGACATTTTATAGTCACAAAGGCAACTAGGCGAGAAACCTTAGTAACTACCCTAGGGTTTTAAGATTATTGTTTACCGAGGCAATGTCGAGAGGGTCATCGAGGGACTTATGATCTTTGAACCAGAGGGTAGCCACTAAAATCTCTCACGTTTCGAGAGTTGTGACTATTTTCCGAACGCAACCAATGTGGGATACCCTAGAGGTGTATATGTGAAAGAGTGTTTGTTTTCACTTATTTTTCTCTTGGATGTTAGGTTTGCTAACGTTGCTTTTAATTTCTTGCCATACAATCCTATTACCATACACCTAACAGTTAATATGTACAGGAAATTAAAATGCGGAAATTAAAACTACGTTATTATATGGCTTCGGGGAGGGGGTATTTATATGTCCAAAAACTTGGGGGGGGGGGGGGGGGGGGGGGGATAAAGAAAACAGTAAAGGTCCTACTAATCATCTATTACATCCCAATATACAGTTCCAGTAATAAAAGAAAGTGTGAAAGAATAATAACGCGTGAACTTGAAAAGACGTCTAAAATCCTAAGAATAAAATCTTTTTGTTTTGTTTTTTATTTTTTTAGAAAATAATTTAAGCTAAGGAAATTAATTAACTAACGTAAGATTTATTTAAAGAAAAATAAAATTTAATTAAGAAAATAATCTAAGTTCTTTTGTTGTTTTGTTTATGAAAAGAAAATAAATTAAAAATAAAATAAAACCTAAATTCTAATTTATTTTAACTTTTGAAAGAAAAAAATGTTTTAATTAATTAATTAATTCAGAAATTAATTTAATTAATAAAACCTAATCCTAATTTTTATGATTATTTTTTTATTTGATTTTTATGATATTATCAATTAATTAAATAAACTAAAGGAAATAAAATAAAATAAAAAAGATAAAGCAAAGAAAAAGAAATGGGACAGGATGTGCAAAATTAAATGGGGGGTGTTGTTTAAAAATGCAGGCCCGGAGTTGTGGGAGCCCATATTGTCCTTTTGATCTAGTGAGGAAGTCTTCGTGAAGTGCATGATAGGGTTGCACGTTGAGATGCTGAGATTGGGTTGACTGACACTTGGCAGGTTGGATTGATGGGGTGTATGGTATGCGTGCATAGCCTGGAAGCATTGAATCTTCAAATATCATGTTAGAAAAATAAAATTGCAAGGCTTGGGTATCGAACCCAGGGCTTTTCTTTTAATTTGAATCCCCCCTCATTCGAACTCTCTGAGCTCAAATCTGGGTTTGTTTGGGCCTGAAATAGCCTACATCCTGAGTTTCAAAGGAAATTAGATTCGAAGGTCCTAAACAGTAGTCTCTTGGTATTTGGACACTACAATTTACATGTTAAATTATTCACAAAAAGGTAATAACACTAATATGCAATCAAAAATGGGTTTAAAATAAAGATTGAATGAGTTTGAGATTGGAAAATCTTTACCAAACTGAGGTACTTCAATCTGCAGTTTTGGGTGTGGGATGGCTGCTTGGAAGCCTCTGGAGAACGAAGCTGGTATTCGTTTGGATTGAAGTAATTTGTAAAAAAGCTTTCGAATTTGGCAACTTTGTGAAGGTTTGGAGAATTTAGTGTGATTCTTGTATAGGAAACGTGCGTGTATAGGTGAAATGTCTCTGTCTCGTGGCAATGTTTTTGTATCCCTTGGCAATGTACCCTCAGCGTTGTATTTATAGAGGTGTAAGGAGAGTGGAAATCGAAAGGGACAACCATTAACCAGGCTTTGAAGGAAAAATCAAACAAATTAAAGGATTGCCTTTTTTGATGAATTCCTACCCTTTTGGGTCTTAGGATGAACCTGGACATGTTTCACTCCCTGACTCCTTTGAATGCCTCCACGCCCTGCTCTTCTTTTGGCCCTGAGTTACTTCCTTCAAATGGCTCTAGGCCCCACCATTGTGGCTTCTTCAGTTGAGCCACTATCTACCTTAGTAGCTTGATCTGAAGCTTTTCAACTAGCCCAAGCGAAAACTCCTTTCTGGCCGGTCGAAGCTTCTTTTGTTACCTCCTTCAAATGTAATTATGCAAGAGGCTTGGGTTTGGCAGCATGCAGGACTTTGGCTAGACTCATCAAAATACAAAACAAAACTTGTCTTCAACCATTGCGTGTCTTTCGACTAGACCAAATGCATTCCCTTCGAAGGCACCATTTGTGTGTCCTTTGAATATCCCACATGCACCCCTTGTACATTTTTCGAATGGGCCACCAATGTGTGTAACAAACTTTTACTTATGAAACGAAGGCAGGCATGAATAGGAAACCTTTGCTTTGTGAATCGAAGGCCAGTTGAAGAGGGATCCTTTGCCTTGTGCGCTGAAGGCAAGCATAGAGGGAGTATTTGCCTAGTGGATCGAAGGCAAATCTGAAGAAGCCTTTGCCATTGTGAATCAAAGGCAAGCATGAAGAAGCCTTTGCCCAGTGGAAGCTATGTGAATTAAGCTTGATCGAAGGAGACCCAGCTCCCAATCAAAGACTTTGAAACGAAAGCTCGCTCGAAGGATTTCAAATTCCCAATTGAAGTACCTTGTTCAGACGCCAATCAAAATACCTTGTTCAGATGCCAATCGAAAGACACTTGACCATCTTCAAAAAAATTATTTTCTTTAAGCAAGTGTTTGTAACCATCCATGCAAGGGAATATCTTGGAAAACATGAGAGGGCAAATTTTGGGGTACAACACTTGGCATTTTGGAGTTATGGACTTCTTAGACCTAGGATTAGAGACCTTGACCACCCTTGAGACCTTGGGACTTCTATTGTAATTTTTTCTAGAGTTCTTGGGTTTTACCCCAAGACATTGGGTTGTTTGTTTTCTTTGTGTGCAAGTTATTCTGATTATGCTTTGTCTGTGATTGTGAATTCATCTGTATGCAGCTGTTACTCTGCACAATTTTTGTGAAGACTTAATTAAGTTGAAGCTTGGTTTTCTTAAGAGGTTTATTATTTTTACTTGTTTGGTTTCAATCCAAAGGATGTGAATTCTACATTGACTCATTGTGTCAAGTGTTGGCTTCTTGTTGGTTAGACGGTTCTTTTCCCCAACTTTTACCTTATTGCTTTAGGATAGTCCCTTCATCTCCTCCCATCTTCTTTAATTTCAAAAATCTTCTCCCTCCTTTTGAAAACTCTTCTTGTTTTCCAAACTTGAATCGCTTTCACAATAAACTTGGACTTAGATCCATGCATTTTCAAAAATATTTTCTTAATCAAACTTTAACCAACATAATCATAATTTGACATTTTTTGTGAGAAGACTAAAACTTAATCAATCTCATTCAAACCATTTCTTTCCACTTTGGCTTTTTACTTTAAAAGTTTCTCAAAAGATTAGACTCTTGTCAATCCTTGTAGTGATGCGAGCTATTATACTTCTACGATATGTAGTGAAGTAAGATATTTTCCACTTGGGTATCAATTGAGGCTTTGTTGATTTTAAAATCCAAGTTATATCCTCCACTTTTAGATGACGTGAATTCTCCTTTCTCATAATTGTGGGTAGTAAGTATGTTCTTCCACTCGGATACGACGATGATGTCTCGTCTCTTCAAATTAACCAACACACTTGTGTTTTAAAAATTTTAAAGGTGAACTATGAGTACCCTGATCCTTTATTTCATGGAAGGTGGTATGTAGGCACTAAAGGTTCACAACCGCGGCGAGTGCAAAAATTTGTAAAAAATATTTCTTTTCTCACCTCCACCATCTATATTTATACAACTCTTATAGCCAAAATACACAAATTTTCAAAGAGGTTCCGGCGGAGTACTGTAGATGTTTAGGGTGCTAACACCTTCCCTTTGCATAACCAACCCCCAAACTTAGATTCTCTCCCCGTCTTTTTGGGTTATTCTCTCTTTTTTCACTCCTTTGGAATTAATAAAGTGCGGTGTCGATTTTTATTTGATATGTGCGAGTCAAGTCAATCCCATGGCTTTGTCTCAACATTTCTACCGATAAAGTTTGAAAAGTGGGGCATTGATATGATTGGAGAGATTAAGCCTACTTCTTATAATGGGCATCGCTTCATCCTCATCGCTATCGATTACTTCACGAAGTGGGTTGAAGAAACCTCATTTTCCTTCATTACCAAGAACGTTGTCACCCGGTTCATTAAGCACAACCTTATCTATCGAAACGGCATCCCCGAAAGGATTATCACGGACAATGGTACCAATCTTAACAACACTATGATCATAGAACTTTGCATGCAGTTCAAGATAAAGCACCACAATTCTTCTCTGTATCGACCGAAGATGAATAGCATAGTGGAAGCCGCCAATAAGAACATCAAGAAGATTATACATAATATGATAGTGACTTATAAATATTGGCATGAGATGTCACCATTTTCTCTTCATGGATATCGCACTTCATTACGGACATCAACTGGGGTAACCCCATTCTCTCTAGTCTATGGTATGGAAGTTGTCCTACCTATCGAAGTCCAGATTCCTTCTCTAAGGATTATGAAAGACACAGATTTAGATGAAGACGAGTGAATTCAAACTAGGCTAGACCAGATAAATCTGATTGATGAGAAAAGACTTATGGTTGTTTGTCATGGGAAGATGTATTAGAATCGCATGATCAAATCCTTCAACAAAAAGGTCAAGCATCAGGTATATCAAGATGGTAACTTAGTAATAAAGTGCATCATCCTACCACAAGGTGATCCCAGGGGAAAATAGACTCCCACATACAAAGGGTTGTTTGTGATCAAGAAGATATTTTCTGGCGGAGCTATGATACTTACCACCATGGACAGTGAAGATTTTCCGCACCCTGTGAACGCGGACATAGTCAAAAAATACTACACATGAAAGAGACCCGCTAGGTTGACTGGCCTAGGCAAAAATAAGGGCATCGCAACGAACGAAAAGGGTTCGGGCAAAAATTAGGGATATATATATATATATATATATATATATATATATATATATATATATATATATATATATATATATATATATTGTACACCCGACAAGTCAAAAATCCGAAAGGGCGGCTTGGGCAAAAAAGGGTATCCCGGTGGACTGAAAACCCGAAAGGGTGGTCCAAGAAAAAGTTAGGGATTAAAGCATATGACTATGTCCTGTTGGATCATCACCTTACAGCAAGCTATGTTACCAACGTCAAGTTCAAATGGTACAGATCGATTCAGTTAACTTCTTCCGACAACGAGGGATGAGATGCTTGAAGACATAGGGGAAATAGTAGATTTGAAACTCGATGGGATCGTTTCCATATAGTTGTTTTTCTCTGTTTTACTTTGTACTCTTTTTATTTTACAACAATTTCCTCTTATTAGGATTTTTGTCTTTGTACAAAACTGCATGTTTATAGGCAAATTATCAACACAAGTATAATTCAAAATTCAAATTTGTTTCACTTTCTATGTTTTGTTTGCAAAAACATCCAAAGACTAAATTGAATGAACATATGCATATGAATATGAATATCGTTAACAAATATATGCATAAAAACAGGGATAAGAATTTACTAAAGACTATAGGAGTTGGGATAGCGTTCAAGTCGTCCATAAATCCCCACAGAGAAAATCCCCGTAGAGCTATCTTCACAAGCTCGTCTCCAACAGAGATATATTCCTCAGCAAGTCTAATATGCCTTCAAACAGAAATTGGGGTATCTTCCTGCAGTTCACATAATCAACTCCCCCAGTAGGTCCTCTAGTGTATAAGGAAGTTTGATTATTTCCCCAGCATACGATGGAAACTTCCTCCGCACAGCCTTGAAATTCCAATTTCCACCAGAAATGATTCCCTCAGCACAGTCTACGGGAATTTCACTCTTCAGCGGAGTTTATTTCTCCAACACTGTAAAATCCCCTACAGAGTTCTCTTCTCCGGCAAGGTTTATTTCCACAGCGGGGTTTATTCCCCTAACAGGGTTTATTTCCCCAACCAAGTTTGTTTCTCCGATTATTTCAATTCCTCGACAGGATTCCCTTTCCAGGTCAGATGTCATTCAACTTTAGCTTCCCCAAAAGAGTTGACATCCATGCATCGTAGGATTATCCATCTCTTTTGTCCCCCAGTCAAGGCACGTAAGAATCCAACGATGAACGACCAATGTTCCTAGAATTCTTTTATCCCCAAGCTGAAGTCAAACGTCCCAAGCGGAGTATCCTCAAAGGGAAAGAAGTAATCCCCAGCAGAGACATTCTAAACAAAATTGAAGATTCATATTCTTCATCCCCAACAACAGTCAAGGATTTATTTTCCCTGACCAAAAATGTCATACGAAGCTACCGCTATCGTCAGTAACATCTTACATTCATATATCATTTACAAAATATCATAGCATATGCATACGAAACGCATATAGAATTCTCATTTATTTTGAGAGCATCATTACACAAAGCATTACATACATCATGACATTGCATAAGAACTAACTTTATTTTCTTTCAGGTTAGTTCACAAATAGATAAATATTGTCAACAGCTTATCATCCTTCAGATACAATCAATCGAAGATTCATTCTGATGATCATTTGGATATAGTCAGGCATAGACTCATTCCAACACAAATTCTAGATACAGTCTAGATACGATTTAGACATGGATCCATTCTGATATGCATTCTAGCACATATTCTAGATATACTCCAGATACGATCAAGACGTGGATCCATTTTGATGACCATTCAGTATATCTTCTAGATACCATCCAGATACGATCAAGACATGGATCCATTCTGATATTCATTCCGGTAAATACTTATATACATCCAGGCGTAGGCCCATTCTAACACAGATCTCATATACAGCCAAGCGTAGGCTCATTCAAACATAAATTTCAGATACAGTCGGGCGAAGACTCATTCTGATCTGCTTATAGATACCGTCAAGACAAAGACTCATTTTAGAATGTCATTCAGATACAATCGATACATAAGATTCATTCTGACACTCCCCAGCATATCTACTAGATACAGTCAGACACAAACTCATTCTAGTATACTTTTTAGATACATTCGAGCATAGACTCATTCTATCGACAACTACTTTGGATAGAATCTATAAGCCCATCTCTGACAACACTTCGTCATCCCTTTAAATGACATCTTTAAGCACATTCAAGCAATATTATCAACCAAGTATTACTCTGTGCACAGGTGAGTGCAAATTTATGGGAACTTAAGTTTCAATTCTCTTTTACCTTCATATCATAAATGGCGGACAAGCCAATCTAACTCTTCAGGTTTAAGAAGATTGAACAGGGGCAGCTGTTGTACCCCAAAATGTTCCCTCCCATTTTCTTCAAGATATCTCCTCATACTCCTAGGGTTCTAAATTGCTCAAGGTTGCTCAAGAATTGATCAGACAAATTCTCTCCCTAAGCAATGGACCTACAACTAAGGTTTCACTTTTCTCAAGGAATATTGGGTTTCTAAGGCCTAAAGTGGATTTCATGGTTCTTATATGTCTCCAAGAATAATCATGACAAATTTCAAGCCTTGCATCACAAGTTTTCTCAGTTAATTGCTCAGATGACTGAAAATCAACTGCGTTGAACAAAAAGTCACATGTGGTCAACATACAGTCAAACATCAAGATTTTTGGTCAAAATCAACATTTTTAACTCACATTCATCATTTGATCATGATTTGGTCATGATCCATCAAGAAAACTCAAGATTCATCAAAAGTCAAAAGTTACTAAATTAGGGTTTTTTAAGGAGAAGTCAACTAAACTTTGATCAAGCACAACTTTCACATACTTCATCGGATTTTTCTCATCCAAAGCTCATTTTGAATGAAATTCAATTCCCTACAACTTCGTCTCTCTAAGCTCAAGTCCAAAAAATGCTTCATTTGAGAGATATGGGCCAATACAATATAGGTCATTTCAAAAGTCAACAAAAAGACACTTTTTGTCAAGGCAACTTACATCAATATAATGTCTTCAAATGCAAAAATGACCAGAATAGATATTATGGAGGACATCTTGGGCTTTCCAAAAATTCCACGATCACCTTCATATGATAAAAATTGAGAGAGTTATGATTGGTGCAAGTTGGGAAATTTTGAGAAAATGTATGAAACCAAAAGTGATCAAACTTGAATTTTTGGGCTAGTGGGCTTATTTTTCAATGTCCAAACGTGTTTTGTAACTCATAATGAACCTCTGAATCACTTCATACGCCCCTTGGTTTTTTTATTCTATTTATTTTTTATTTTATTTATTTAAAATTCAAAATAAATTAGATAAAACATGAGGCTTTCTTACAAAGGTCAAAGCCCGCTTGTTTAACCTAATTTCCTCTCTATATATTCTCATTGTTTAGACATAACAAGGCCACGAAACCCTTGTAAGAAACACCATTCCAAAATCTCAAAATTCTCAAAAACTAGGGCAAATCAAGAACCCTAGTTATAGACACTTTCAAAGCAAACCAGTCGTTCTAATTAATCCTTGAGGTGTTATAGGGTAAGGCTTGATCATTCTTGATGATCAAAAGTGCATGAAACAAGCGTTCCAAGCATGGCCAGTTGACACATTTTATGATTTTCGCAATTTAAATTTTGTGATGTTTTGATATGAACTAATGTTTTCACTGTGCTTCTGAGATGTACTTATGCAGGCTTAAATCATCGCATGAGTCCCATGTTGTAGGGATCATGCATCACCATGTTTGCACTGATTCCCTTTATTCTTACTATATCTCATTATACAGGAGAATTAGTGAAAACCAAGGACACCATTGAATTTACAAGGCCTGAATTAGGGGGGTAGGGTTCTTGGGAATCATTAACAATTATTGTTTTTCAGGTTGGAGAGAACAAGCTCACCGGAGAAGACGATCGAAGCTAGGGCTCTGGCGCTTCTCCGGCCTAACGGTTTTTGTTTATTATTGGTTTATTTGTTTTCACTTAGGTACCAGATGAAATATCCACCCCAGTGGCAAGCGCGCGCATGATAAGGCGTTTGTGTACCAGGGCATGGGTTTGATACATGTTGTGTTACGCGCATCCTCCTAACACAAACGCGTGCCTGGCGAAGTGGCAAGGCAGGATGTAGAAAAGGCTAAGGGCGAGGGTTCAACACCCACCCCTGCCATTTTTATGTTTTTTCTATTTTCTGACCTTGTTTGTCATTTTCCCTTAAACCCTAATTCTTTTGGAAAACTTAACCCTATTTTCACTTAACCATAAAAACAAAACCCTTTTTTCAAAAAAACCTAAAGATAATTAGGTTTTAGGTTTTTATTAACATTTTTTTAATTTTATTAATTAACCTTTTTTAATTAAAATTAACTAGGGTTTTAGGTTTAATTTCTTTCACCATAAATATATTTTTCCATAAAAAAATTATCGAAAATGTTTTCTTTTCTATTTTTCATTTTACATTTTTAGATCGACTGTATAGGTTGTGCGAATGTAATCTTTATTTGTCTCTTTCTTTTTTTCATTATTATTTAATTGCTTCTAATATGTAATAGCTTAGGGTTTCTTTTCCGCTTTCACTATTATGTATTTGTCCCAAAGTGTTGTAGTAGCTTAGGTTTATGTTTTCTGCCTTTATTTCCTGCTATTATATATTCTATGTTACTGCTTAATAATTAGGGTTGTATGGCAAGATAAAAACCCAATCGATAGATAACCTAAATCTCAAGATAAATGACTGAAAAACAAATCACTTGCACACTCGCCCCTTTAGGGTAACCTCCCTTGTTGCCTTCGGAACAAAAACGGTCATGTCCCTCAAAAGTAGGGACACTTTAGCAAAGTCCCTCGAAATCAAAGATCATAGTCCCATGATGACCCTCTCGACGTTGTCTTTCGATAAATGATCTAGTCCCTTACAAAAATTGCTAAAGCATCCTTACGAGTTACCTTCTGTGATCGGTGGGAATGAGAACTGACTGTTTTTTGGAAAGCTGGTTCGCGTTTTGCGTTTGTTTTTACAAAATGTCGCGGTAAGCAAGAGTCGCCACCGTCTTTTATTTTATCCAACAAGGAAAGGACAAAAGCAAAGAAAAATTCCTTTTTGAGATATTTCTCGGGTTCGGGAGGTATATTATAGAAAGGAAAGGTGTTAGCACCCTTTCTATCTGTGGTTATTCATGGGCTCTTAGTTACTTGCTCAAAGTGTTTTCAAAAATTGCTTTTCTTTGTGTTTGTGGGTTTGAAAGAAGTTTTTGTTTGAAAAGTGTAAGTGCGAAAAGTTTTATTTTGTTTTAAAGAGAGCAAGTACTTAAGAACCATCTACCTACTCGAAAAGGGAATCAATCTGTGCTAATGTCCTTTAGACAATGCTAGCCCACTATGGATGAGTAGGTAGCATCGTCGTTGGAGTTTTCTGGTCAATTCGATTAAGGGACGTGTGGTCACTAAAGCAACGTTAGGACGCCTTAGCGGTAACCCTAATGTCTTAGATCATTTTTTCCGAGGCAACCGTTTCGAGGCAACTATGATCTTTGGACAAGAGGGCGACCACTAAAACTTCCTATACTCAATGACCACTTTCGAAGGCAACCAAGTGAGGTGTACCCTAAGAGTGTGTATGTGCGAGTGTGTTAGTTCTGTTAATTTTATCTGTACATGTGATGGGTGAGCTACGTTGATTTTAAGTTCATACATTGGATCTTGTCATGCATTCCCTATTATTCAAACATCTAATAGTGTATAGTTGCAGAATTTAATTTTGCGGAAATTAAATCTAAACTGTTACAAGGCGGGTATTTACATCGCCAAAAACAAACCCTTTAATTTAAATTGCGGGAAGTAAAATAAAGCGATAAATAATTAAAGTCCTAATTAAAAGCTATTACATACCAGAAGCAATTACAATATTGGAAATAAATGGATCGCGTGCAAGAAATTAAGACGGCGCATTTTTTAGGGTTTTGACCCTTTTTGTTAAAGAAAGCATGTTTTTGTTATTTTTGAATTAAATGGGATTAAATTAAATGAACAATTAAATTAAATTAAATAATGAAAATATTTTTGGATTTTTTATTTTTTAAGGAAATAAAATAAAATAAAATTGATTAAAATTATTAAAAACCTAATTCTACATTAGTTTTAATTTATTGCAAAAAATATTAAATGTTAAACCTATTTAAAACTAAGTTAATTAATTAATATTTATTTACAAAAAATAAAATAATGAAATCAATAAAAATAATATTTTGTGTTTTCTGATTTTATGAGGAAAATTGTTAATTGATTAATTTAAATAAATAATAATAAGTAAATAAATAAAACAATTGAATAAGAAGAAATATAAGGGAAAAGAAGTAACCAAATAGGGGGGTTTGGGCCCCAAATCAGGAGGTGAATCTGGCAATTGTTTGGCCCATTTGCAGCAAGCCTCAATGACTTTTTTTGGATCCCACGTGACACGTTGACTGGAGTGTAGGATGACCATTCAATCTTGGCCTTTGGATTTGGCCTGAAGGCCATCTGGAAAGCGTTGGATTGGTGATGTATGGTATGTTGTACGCTTGGGAATGTATAGAACCACCTGGAGAAAAAATACAACAAATATTGGGGGACCTGGGATTCGAACCCAGGTCCCATTAGACTATGCATTGTGCGCTTACCAACTCAACCATTGTGCTTGTTTGTTATTATATTGAACAACAATTATTATATATCAAACAAACAATTATGCCTGGAAAAAATAAAAAAAAGTGCGCATAATTTAAATGGACGTATGGGATGGGGACACGTCTTCGTCCCTGTCCTTGGAATTCTGGTTATCTTACCTGCGGATTTTTATCCGCAGCAAGATTCGTAGCTTGCTCCTAAAACAAATTCCAGGCCATATAAATGCAAACTAAAACAACCAACATGTTCGTCTCTCCTCCCTGAACACAACTGTTGTACCCCAAAATTTGCCCTCCCATATTCCTCAAGATTTATCAAGAATAAGCTTCAAATTACTCAAAATGGCTCAAGGGTTGTACAGTCAAATCACCTCCTAAGGCAGTCAATTCAAAATTAGGGTTTTGGTTCTTTCAAGTAATTTGGGGTTTTCAATGGTTCAATCAAGTCTCATAGGCCTATATGCATTCTCTAGCACCTACATGACAAATTTCAAGCCTTGCAGAGAAACTTTGGTCAGCCAATTACTCAAGAGGCCCAAAAATCGACTGTGCTGGGTCAAAAGTCAACTGTGGCCTGCATATAGTCAAACCTCAAGATGTTTTGTCAACATTCTCATTTTGAAGGATAATTCATCATTTGATCAAGGGTTGATCATGATTTATCAGGGATTGCTCAAAAATCATCAAGGTGCAAAAGTTACTATTTTTGGACAGTAGAAAAGTCAACTGTATCTTGACTAGGGCATAACTCTTTCATGGTTTATCAGAAAAATTCCATCCAAATCTCATTTTGAAGAGCATGCAATTTCCTACAATCCATCTTCACACTCCAAGATCAAGAAATGCTCTCACAAAAAGTTACAAATTTTTACATTATAGGTCAATTTCAAAAGTCAACAAAAGTACACTTTGAGTCAAAGGACATACATTGAGATTGGTAAATCCAAATGACATGGGACCAAAGGAATTGGTTAGAGGACTTCAAGGGCTTTCCAAAATGTCCAAGAACATGGTCATAGGATCAAAATTGAGCAAATTATGCATTGTAGAAGTTGGGAAATTTGCATGAATTTGCAAAAGTCAACTTTGCTCAAAACACCTTCTTTTTGCTAATGGGCCTCAAATATCTTCTTGAAACTTTATCCATGACCTATGCACGACCCACCAAGTTAAATTGGATTTATTTTCATAAATTTATTGATTAAATGGATTTTTAATATATATTAATTCATTTAATTAATTTAAATCATGAGGAAATAAAAGATTTGATTTTTAAATCAATTTGTGAACCAAATTTGATCCAAATATGCTGACCAATTCGTGCACAAGCTAAAAGATACAAAAATATCCAATTTTGGAAACTTGTTCAATCATGAAAATCAAGAATATTTGATTTATCAATCATGGATTTAATCTTCAATGCACATGGGCATGGGTCCAAATTTTGACCTAATTTGTTTCCCTTATATGTAAGCAAGCCATGCATGACCTAAGACACGATTGAAAGCTGCAGAAATGGCCATATCAATTTCAAGAATTTTCAAGAATACTCAAAACTGGTTCTTGCATTCTAGGCCAATTCAAGGCGCCTTGTCCATCCAAACACGTTGCAGGATGTTCCAGGAGTGATTTGCAATCAAATTCAAGCACCAAAGCTCAAGGAATCACGACATACAGTCCTACGGTTTGCACTTCTGATCCACGATTGTATCTCTTAATCCATACGCATTTGACATGTTTTTGTGATTGATTTGCATTGCTAGAGATCATACAAAGCTAATGGAATGATTGAATTGAACCATGGTGCCCTGAATCGAGAGATGCCATGATTGAATTTCTAGGGTTTTCGAGCTTTCAAATAGGGCTTTTCAATCCAGGAAAAATTGGAACCAATGGGATACATGGTTGAATTTGTGAGGCCAAGACGATTGGAACCCATACCTCGCGAAATATTTATGTTTGCTCTGTGTCTATTCGCTATTTTTCGTGCAGGGAGGTAGTGGAGGTTAAAAACCCCCGCTATCTGATTCTCTTTTACACAGAACCAAGGTTGAAGATGATGACGTGTTGTCATCTGGTTTGCCTGTTTGAATCTTAGTGCGTTTTTTATAATTTCAGCACATTGATTTATTTTCACATATAATAATTGCCTCTTATACCTATAACAATTGAAACAGCTTGGTTGGGTGGTAAACGTGTTGGCCTGTGAGCATTGGGACCTGGGTTTGAATCTCAGGTCCCCCAAAACCTTGTTATTTTTCTTTCACATGTATTCACGTGCAAGTTTCAAAAGGGAGTCCACCATATACTTCAAATCTCAGCACGCCAAGTGGCTTCAGGCCAAGATCCAGTGGCCAAAGTTGAAGGACCACCATACTCCCTGGTCAACATACGCGTGGATGATCTGAAAAGTCAAACGAGGCTGGAATGTTAATGGGCACAGAATTTCCAAATACACCTCCAAAGTTGGCCCAAACCCCCCTGAGTTTGCATTTTTTTTATTTTCTTTCATTATTTATTTGCTTGATTTATTTTTATTATTTTTAATTAATTACTAACTAAAATAATTTATTTTTCCTAATAAAATCAGAAAACCTCAAAAAACAATGTTTTTACTAATTTCACTATTTCATTATTTTTATAAATAAATAAATAATTAATTAATTTAGTTTTAATTAGGTTAATTTTAACTTTTTTGCAATAAAATAAAATTAATATAGAATTAGGGTTTTTAATAACTTTTAATCATTTTTTTTATTTTCTTAAAACATTCAAAAAAAAACCCCAAAAAATATCTTTTTTTAATTAATTAATTACTTTAGGTTCAATTTAATTAAATACACAAAAATAACAAAAAATCTCTTTCTTTCCTAAGAAGAGTCAAAACCCTAAAAAACTCTCCGATTCAATTTTTTCTCGCGCGTATTATTTTATTCATGTTTTGATCCATATAATTGTATTTGCTCCGAGGATGTAATAGCTTTAACTTAGGACTTTTTATCGCTTTTATTTAATTTTCCGCATTTAATTTTTCAAGGGTTTGTTTTTGGCAATGTAAATACCCGACGCCTTGTAATAGCTTAGTTTTATTTTCCGCAACCATTAACTGCTAGATGTGTGAATAATAGGCTATGCATGACAAGATCTCTTTTAACTTAAAATCAATCGTAGCTCACCATAACATGTACAAAGATAACATAACTGAAACCTGACACACTCGCACATGCCACTCTTAGGGTACGCCTCATTTGGTCGCCTCGACGTGGTCATTGAGTATAGGAAATTTTAGAGGTCGCCCTCCTGTCTAAAGATAAAAGTTGCCTCAAAACGGTTGCCTCGATAAAAAATGATCTAAGACATTAGGGTTACCGCTAAGGCGTCCTACCATTGCTTTAGTGACCGCATGTCCCTAAAATCGAATTGACCCGAAAACTCCAACGACGGTGCTACCTACTTCTCAATAGTGGGATAGCATTGTCTAAAGGACATTTACACAGCTTAATTCCTTTTGAGTAGGTAGAGGTTCTTAGGTACTTGCTCTTTCAAAACAAAACAAATCTTTTCGCACTTACACTTTTCAAACAAAAGTTTTCAAACAACACTTCATACACTCTTGAGGACAGAAACAAGAGTTAAATCGAAGTTTTCAAACAAAACTTTTTTCAAAACCCACGAACAAAAGAAAAGCAAAACTTTTTGAAAACATAGTGAGCAAGTACCTAAGAGCCCGTGGATAACCACGGATAGAAAGGGTGCTAACACCTTCCCTTTCTATAATCTACCTCCCGAACCCGAGAAACATATCGAAAAGGAATTTTGTTGTGCTTTTGTCCTTTCCTTGATTGGATTAAATAAAAGACAGTGGTGACTCTTGCTTACCACGACATTTTGCGAAACACAAACGCGAACCAGCATTCCAAAACAGTTAGTTATATTTCCACCGATCACAGAACTGGCGACTCTGCTGGGGAGATATATAAGTGAGGTGTACCTTAGGATTAGATCATTTGTGTTTTCAATTGTATGCTTTGTATGCTTTAATTTTGTGGGCTTGTATCGGAGTTTTATAGATCCTAACTCGGATCTGAGGGTACCCTTTTTAGGTAAGTAGCAATAAACTGTGAGGGATCTGTCCGGCGTAGACCGACACGGATGAAGCAGTAGCTACGTTGGTGTGACACCTTGGTCTGTACTGATATCCCTTGTGTTGGAACGAGGAGAATATGGGTTTTCTGAGGAGTCATTAAGCACCAACTGACCTTAGAACCTTAAATTGACCAACTTGGCCATAGAACAGTAGCAGTATGCTACACTCATTGAGACTAAACTCTCGCGATGGTTCCGGCCGCAAGAAAAGGTTGCCAAACTGGAATTATGACCGATTGAGGGTAGTCAGTGATATTGAGATTCTCTAGAACCCGGTTACTATTTTTAGGACAGGTCTTAACCAACTAAACTGAAAGAGGGTAATGCCTAAACTCCATGCCAGCCTGAAATCTAAGGGCTCTCAGTGTGACTTGTATGCCTTTAAACTTGAACTACTTGCACATACTTGTTATCTGACAACATGAGTTCCTTGCAGGTTTTGTTTACAGTCCTTATCCAACAATTTGGATTTATTGCAGGGCTTATTTACATCACCTCACACGCATAGCATACACATCATGACATCATACCATAGCATTTTCCTTAACCATTTCAAGGATCTCAAGGGCTTGTGATGCAGGTTAGGATAAATCAATTGTCCAGCAAAGGGGATTTATTTTCCTCTAGCCAAAGTTGTCTAGAAATCCAAACACGATAACTTGAGTCAGGGGCTATGACCCACTCGATATGGTGAGCCTGACTCTTGAAGAAGGATTCTCAGCAACATGAAGTTCCTTCAATCAAGCTGCAAAATTCAAATTCTAACAAGTTTCTTTGTTTACCCCACGAGATCCTTCAAAACATTGCATACATATATCATACATATCATTACATTACAGGTACCCTTCTACATGTCACTTATCTTCTTCGTTGTTTATTTCAGCAATCATCATGTCTACTGAACCTTCCACTGAGCAAGATATCAAGGCCCTCCAGGCCCAGAATGCCCAATTTCAAGAGTTGGTCATGAGCCTAGCTAAGGGTCAGCAGGACTTGAAGACTCTAATTCTGAAAGAGAGGAAGAAGAAGAAGAAGAGGACCGTCATGTTCAACACCGGACGCAGGTTTGGAAACGGGCTGCAAAATGAAGTCGATCTAACCACCTCATATGGAGGGAAGGATAGCCCACAAGAAAGGAGGGCTCCTATCCCTATGGTCTCTGACAACGAGACGGACTGTGATGAAGAACAGTATCCTCCTGCTGAGGATAGGTACAAACAGTTAGAGGACCGCTTGAGCGCTATGGAGATACAGAACGTGCCCGGGCTGGACTTCGGAGACCTAGTTCTATCCTCTGAGGTGGTGATTCCCCATAAATTCAAGGCACCTGCCTTTGCCAAGTATAACGGAGCTTCTTGTCCAAAGTTGCACCTCCGGTCATATGTGAGGAAGATCCAACCCTACATTGCTGATAAGAATTTGTGGATCCATTTCTTTTAGGACAGTCTTTCAGGGACTCAACTTGAGCGGTTCTATCAGTTGGACGGAGCCAGTATCCGCGGTTGGGAGGATTTGGCTACTGCATTTTATAGGCAGTATCAGTATAACTCTGACCTCTCTCCTACGCGTACCCAACTCCAGGGTATGTCAATAGGGACGGGTGAAGGATTTAAAGAGTATGCTCAGAAATGGAGAGACCTTGCCGGAAGGGTGCAACCACCTTTGGCTGATCGTGAACTTGTCGATATGTTTCTGGGGACCCTGTTTGGTCCATTCTTTAACCATCTGATTAGAAACTCTTCAGCCAGGTTTACAGACCTTATCTTGACTGGTGAGAGGATTGAAGCCGGCATCAAAAGTGGGAAGATTCAAGAAGCTACACCTTCTGATGCTCAGAAAAAGCCTTACAGTGGGAAGAAAGAGTCCAATGCTGTGTACAGTCAAAAGAGTCGTCGTGACCAACACGTAGAGGCAGTCTTGATCTCTGGTTCTGCATCACACCGACAACAGCAAAAGGAAAATCAACGAAGGCCGGACGAGCCTAAAAGACAGTTCACCAACATCAACATGCCATTATCACAAGCACTGCAGCACATGTTAAAGATGAATCTGCTTAAGGTGATAAACCCTCCTCAGAACCCTAAGACTTCTTCTCCTAACTACAACCCAGATGCAAGGTGTGCTTATCATTCCGGTAGCCCGGGGCACAATACTAATGATTGTTGGGCGTTGAAATACCAGATCCAGAATATGATTGACGCTAAGGAGATCGAATTCGAGCCTCCTGAGACTCCCAATGTGATCACTGCTCCCTTGCCAAAACATGGCTAGGATTGAAAGTACTTTTGTTCATTTGAATTCTGAAGTTGTATTTTTCTTTGCTTATTCAAACAACTATCATGTCAAACTCTTTTATTTCATTAATGCATTACATATGTCTGTTTTGAATTAATTGTTTTCACTATGCTTAAAATTGCTTCATTTTTTGTGATGTTTAACTCTCGATTTAAAATTCTAAACCTTCCGAGGGAGGATGACGAAAACGATACCACGATCTTTACAATATGCTTTTGAACATACCCCGCTGACGATGTACAAGCATTGTTTCAAATCCTAAACAGTGGAGTTATAAGGAAGATAATCCCTCGTCAACCCCTTTGAGCCAAAGAAGTTGGAGTTTTTCTTTTCACAAATTAAAACCCTTAATTATAACCTGGGGCATGGTAGTTTTCTCAGTTGATCCAGGTGCACAAGGAATGGAGTCAAAGAAGTCCTTCTAAAACAAAAGACGGTGTTGGTTCCATATAATCGTAAGGACAGGCAGTCATTATCTCTCAAAATAAAAGCCCAACAAGTCAAAACCTATGAAGGAGACTTACAAAAACTAGGGCATCCCGCTGACTATAATCACAAAAGAAACAGTTCAGGCAAGACAGGGATAATAAAATCGAAAAGAAAGAGGTCCTACAAACCCTCAACAAAAAGAAGTGACTGCCTGTTCAAAATAAACTGTCAGTATCTGAACCATCACTGGTATATCAGAGCAAAGACTTAAACAAGATCTAATGCACAATTAGCTGAGTTTAGGATCGAAGAACATCATGAAGAACGGGTGGGTACAAATAAAATTTAAGCCTTTATCCTTTGTTTCTTAAACCGTGAACCAGACCACGTTATAACCCTTAAAAGTCCTAGCTGAAGCATGGGTTAGTTCGAAAGCATATTGTTACAAAAGGTATCCTGACTCCTGTAGGGCTTGCTGTAAAATCCTGAGTTGACATCACATTTTACAACAACAAAAAATTCGCTTGTTTTATTGAAAACTGCATTTTCAAAGAACTTCAAAATAGACATAAGCTTTGCATTCTTAAAATAACATTGTTTGCATATGACTATTTTTTCGAACAGCAGAGAAATTTGCACGATGAATATCTATTGAACAAAAAACCTTCTCAATAAAAAAAGTCACCTCAAGTGGAAAAAACACTTCCAACCAAGGGGCAGACATGATCATTTTCCATCATCTGGGGCTGTCGAGTCAAGATTCAAGGAATCTCTCAAGATGCCAAACAGTCAAGGGGCAGATCTCCATCTGAATCACTTGGGGCATTGGACATAAATTCCAGCAACGAATCTTGCATGATCAAACGAGTATCTTTTGGTAGTATGGCAACACTACACTACTGATAGTGACAACTCCCTACACTCTGAGAGCGTGGACATAGTCAAAAAAGTACTATGCATAATCAAAGACCCGCTAGGTTGACTGACCTAGGCAAAAATAAGGGCTTCCCGGCGAACCAAAAGGGTTCGGGCAAAAATCAGGGATAAAAATGAAAAATTTGTACACCCGGCAAGTTGAAAACCTGAAAAGGCGGCTTGGGCAAAAAAGGGTATCCCGATGGACTGAAAACCCGAAAGGGCGGTCCAGGCAAAAATTAGGGATCAAAGCGTACGACTATGTCCCGTTATCTCGTCACTTGCCTACCAGAAGAAGATTTGTCAATCGGCAGTTATCAAGCACCTCAAAGGCCTTCTTCTCCCACAGAAACAGGGGCAATAAGAATTGTCCGAACTGTACAAGCTGCTCTGTCCTCCAGGTACAAGGTAGATTCAGTTGAAGAGTATGACCAAGATACCTTCACTCCCCGCAGAGTAAGACAGTAATGGAAGCATTCCCCACTGAGACCTGCAACCATGGACGAATCAGCAATACTCTTCCCCAAGCAGAGTTAGTCTACCGTCAGTCCCGAAAAGGCTCAGTATTCCCATAAGGTCTTAATATTCCCCAGCGGAGTATAAAAATATTCCCCAGCAGAGTATAAAGATATTCCCTAGCAAGCGTAAAGAGCATCCCCGGCAGTCTTAGTATTCCTCAACGAAATATAAGAATGTTCCCCGGCGGAATACAAGATACCCCCAGTGGAGCCATTTCCCCAGCGCGGTCTAAAAAAGGTTTCCCCAATAGAGAATTGAATCATCTTCCTCAGTAGATTCTGGAAGCTTGTCCCCTGCAGAATACAAATGCATCTCCTCAGCCAAGTTCAGAGGTTATCCCCACAAGAGCCTAACTGGGTTATCCTCAGCAACTTGCAACGGAAAGATCATCCCCAACGAAGTTCTTTCTATCCCCAGTGGAGTTCATCATCAAAATCCCCAACAGAGCTTATCAACAGAATCCCCAGCGGAGTTATCGTTAAAATCTCAGCAAAGCATCTCTTCCCACAGAGTAATTCCCCGCAGAGTAATATCTTCACCGTTTTATTCCCCAACGGAGTTCTTTTCTCTTGCAGGTTTATTCTCACAATCATCTTCATTCATCATCCCCAGCGGAAACGAAGAATTCAACTCTATTCTCCAGCAGCCCCGAGATTTATTTTCCCAGACGAAAACACATTCATAGACATTTCACATTTCATACCTCCTATTTTCATACATGACAAAGTGCATACGACACGATCTCATTTATTTTTGAGAACATCATGACATCATGCATTTCATACATCATGACATTGCATACAGCTAACGTTTTACCTTTTTCAGGAAAAAGTCAATCAACAGATGGTTACTATCAACCTTTTCAAGTCCCAGTTTAATACATGTAGCTAGCCAGGAAATATCTGTGGACGACTGATTGTAGATCAATACCTGTAACAAGCCAGGAAAACTATTTTTCTTTCTCGGGTCAGAGATCAATACCTGTAACCAGCCAGGACAACTATCTCATCGGCCAACCTTTTCAAGTTCCAGATTAATACTTGTAACAAGCCAGGAAAATTCTGTGGACGACTGATTGTGGGTTAATACCTGAAACCAGACAGGACAATTATCTACTTGACCATCATGAAGCAACCCTATACCGGTTCCTTCTCAATTTCAGATGAAGTTTTACATGGACTCATCATCAGGCAACCCTACACAGGTTCCTTCTCTTTCCAAGATGAAGTTTTACACGGACTCATCATCAGGCGACCCTACACCGGTTCCTTCTCAATTTCAGATGAAGTTTTACATGGACTCATCATCAGGAAACCCTACACAGGTTCCTTCTCTTTCCAAGATGAAGTTTTACACGGACTCATCATCAGGTGACCCTACACCGGTTCCTTCTCGTTCCAAGATGCAGTTTCACACGAACTCATCGTCAAAGTAACCTTACCCAGGTTCCTCTAGAAGTTTTACACAGACTTATCATAAAGTAACCTTACTCAGGTTCCTCCAGAAGTTTTACACGGACTTATCACCTTACTCAAGTTCCTCCAGAGGTTTTACACAGACTTATCCCGAAGTAACCTTACCCAGGTTCCTCTTTGCAATTTCCCTACGTAGTGCAAAGCAACCTTACACAGGTTTCCTTCCTTCCAAGATGCAGTTTCACACGGACTCATCATCAGTCAACCCTACACAGGTTTCCTTCCTTCCAAGATGCAGTTTCACACGGACTCATCATCAGTCAACTCTACACAGGTTTCCTTCCTCCAAAATGCAGTTTTACATGGACTCACCATCAGGCAACCCTACACAGGTTCCTTCTTTCAACTTACAAAATTACAATTCAACAAACGATCTCCAGATGGCATCTATAAGCCCATCCTTCTATCCATCATCTCTCCAAATGGCATCTGTAAGCCCATTCACGACGTCACATTGCTGATACCACATCATGCGAGTGCAAATTTCTGGGCACTTCAGTGTTCAATCGTCTTCCACCTTCGGATCACGAAAGGCACACAAGCCAATCTACATCCTCAAGTTTAAGAAGATTGAACAGGGGCAACTGTTGTACCCCAAAATTTTCCCTCCCATATTCCTCAAGATTTATCAAGAATGAGCTTCAAATTGCTCAAAATGGCTCAAGGGTTGTACAGTCAAATCACCTCCTAAGGCAGTCAATTCAAAATTAGGGTTTTGGTTCTTTCAAGTAATTTTGGGTTTTCAATGGTTCAATCAAGTCTCATAGGCCTATATACATTCTCTAGCACCTACATGACAAATTTCAAGCCTTCCAGAGAAACTTTGGTCAGCCAATTGCTCAAGAGGCCCAAAAATCGACTGTGCTGGGTCAAAAGTCAACTGTGGCCTGCATATAGTCAAACCTCAAGATGTTTTGTCAACATTCTCATTTTGAAGGATAATTCATCATTTGATCAAGGGTTGATCATGATTTATCAGGGATTGCTCAAAAATCATCAAGGTGCAAAAGTTACTATTTTTGGACAGTAGAAAAGTCAACTGTATCTTGACCAGGGCATAACTCTTTCATGGTTTATCAGAAAAATTCAATCTAAAGCTCATTTTGAAGAGGATGCAATTTCCTACAATCCATCTTCACACTCCAAGATCAATAAATGCTCTCACAAAAAGTTACAAACTTTTACATTATAGGTCAATTTCAAAAGTCAACAAAAGTACACTTTGAGTCAAAGGCCATAACTTGAGATTGGTAAATCCAAATGACATGGGACCAAAGGAATTGGTTAGAGGACTTCAAGGGCTTTCCAAAATGTCCAAGAACATGGTCATAGGATCAAAATTGAGCAAATTATGCATTGGAGAAGTTGGGAAATTTGCATGAATTTGCAAAAGTCAACTTTGCTCAAAACACCTTCTTTTTGCTAATGGGCCTCAAATCTCTTCTTGAAACTTCATCCATGACCTATGCACGACCCACCAAGTTAAATTGGATTTATTTTCTTAAATTTATTGATTAAATGGATTTTTAATATATATTAATTCATTTAATTAATTTAAATCATGAGAAAATAAAAGATTTGATTTTTAAATCAATTTATGAACCAAATTTGATCCAAATATGCTGACCAATTCGTGCACAAGCTAAAAGATACAAAAATATCCAATTTTGGCAACTTGTTCAATCATGAAAATCAAGAATATTTGATTTATCAATCATGGATTTAATCTTCAATGCACATGGGCATGGGTCCAAATTTTGACCTAATTTGTTTCCCTTATATGTAAGCAAGCCAAGCATGACCTAAGACACGATTGAAAGTTGCAGAAACGGCCATATCAATTTCAAGAATTTTCAAGAAAACTCAAAACTTGTTCTTGCATTCTAGGCCAATTCAAGGCGCCTTGTCCATCCAAACACGTTGCAGGAAGTTCCAGGAGTGATTTGCAATCAAATTCAAGCACTAAAGCTCAAGGAATCACGACATACAGTCCCACGGCTTGCACTTCTGATCCACGATTGTATCTCTTAATCCATACGCATTTGACATGTTTTTGTGATTGATTTGCATTGCTAGAGATCATACAAAGCTAATGGAATGATTGAATTGAACCATAGTGCCCTGAATCGAGAGATGCCTTGATTGAATTTTTAGGGTTTTCAAGCTTTCAAATAGGGCTTTTCAATCCAGGAAAAATTGGAACCAATGGGATACATGGTTGAATTCGTGAGGCCAAGACGATTGGAACCCATACCTCGCCAAATATTTATGTTTGCTCTGTGTCTATTCGCTATTTTTCGTGCAGGGAGGTAGTGGAGGTTAAAAACCCCCGCTATCTGATTCTCTTTTACACAGAACCAAGGTTGAAGATGATGACGTGTTGTCATCTGGTTTGCCTGTTTGAATCTTAGCGCGTTTTTTATAATTTCAGCACATTGATTTATTTTCACATATAATGATTGCCTCTTATTCCTATAACAATTGAAACAGCTTGGTTGGGTGGTAAACGTGTTGGCCTGTGAGCATTGGGACCTGGGTTCGAATCCCAGGTCCCCCAAAACGTTGTTATTTTTCTTCCACAGGTATTCACGTGCAAGTTTCAAAAGGGAGTCCACCATATGCTTCAAATCTCAGCACGCCAAGTGGCTTCAGGCCAAGATCCAGTGGCCAAAGTTGAAGGACCACCATACTCCCTGATCAACATACGCGTGGATGATCTGAAAAGTCAAACGAGGCTGGAATGTTAATGGGCCCAAAATTTCCAAATACACCTCCAAAGTTGGCCCAAACCCCCCTGAGTTTGCATTTTTTTATTTTCTTTCATTATTTATTTGCTTGATTTATTTTTATTATTTTAAATTAATTACTAACTAAAATAATTTATTTTTCCTAATAAAATCAGAAAACCTCAAAAAACAATGTTTTTACTAATTTCACTATTTCATTATTTTTGTAAATAAATAAATAATTAATTAATTTAGTTTTAATTAGGTTAATTTTAACTTTTTTGCAATAAAATAAAATTAATATAGAATTAGGGTTTTTAATAACTTTTAATCATTTTTTTTATTTTCTTAAAACATTCAAAAAAAACCCAAAAAATATCTTTTTTTAATTAATTAATTAGTTTAGGTTCAATTTAATTAAATACACAAAAAAAACAAAAAATCTCTTTCTTTCCTAAAAAGGGTCAAAACCCTAAAAAACTCTCCGATTCAATTTTTTCTCGCGCGTATTATTTTTATCATGTTTTGATCCATATAATTGTATTTGCTCCGAGGATGTAATAGCTTTAACTTAGGACTTTTTATCGCTTTTATTTAATTTTCCGCATTTAATTTTTCAAGGGTTTGTTTTTGGCGATGTAAATACCCGACGCCTTGTAATAGCTTAGTTTTATTTTCCGCAACCATTAACTGCTAGATGTATGAATAATAGGCTATGCATGACAAGATCTCTTTTAACTTAAAATCAACCGTAGCTCACCATAACATGTACAAAGATAACATAACTGAAACCTGAGACACTCGCTTGCCACTCTTAGGGTACGCCTCACTTGGGTTGCCTCGACGTGGTCATTGAGTATAGGAAATTTTAGAGGTCGCCCTTCTGTCTAAAGATCAAAGTTGCCTCAAAACGGTGGCCTCGATAAAAAATGATCTAAGACATTAGGGTTACCGCTAAGGTGTCCTACCATTGCTTTAGTGACCACATGTCCCTAAAATCGAATTGACCTGAAAACTCCAACGACGGTGCTACCTACTTCTCAATAGTGGGATAGCATTGTCTAAAGGACATTTACACAGCTTAATTCCTTTTGAGTAGGTAGAGGTTCTTAGGTACTTTCTCTTTCAAAACGAAACAAATCTTTTCGCACTTACACTTTTCAAACAAAAGTTTTCAAACAACACTTCATACACTCTTGAGGACAGAAACAAGAGTTAAATCGAAGTTTTCAAACAAAACTTTTTTCAAAACCCACGAACACAAGAAAAGCAAAACTTTTTGAAAACATAGTGAGCAAGTACCTAAGAGCCCGTGGATAACCACGGATAGAAATGGTGCTAACACCTTCCGTTTCTATAATCTACCTCCCGAACCCGAGAAACATCTCGAAAAGGAATTTTGTTGTGCTTTTGTCCTTTCCTTGATTGGATTAAATAAAAGACGGTGGCGACTCTTGCTTACCGCGACATTTTGCGAAACGCAAACGCGAACCAGCATTCTAAAATAGTCAGTTCTATTTCCACCGATCACAATAACCATGGTCATCGTTTGTCTTGATTTTGCCTGTATCAAAAATGCCTAAAAACAAGGAATGGAAACCCTAGGTTCGGGTATTACATTAAAGGCCATGAAAACGAAATCAAATAATGCAGAATGCTTAGAAATCACGCAAGAGTCATGAATATACCAACGTTTTGTCAAAAAGATGCAAGAATCCAAGGTTACGATTCCATGTACGGGGCGGAGTTTCGAGCGACTTACAGTGCATTTCAGGTGGTTTCAGGACTTGATATTGATTGCTTAGGCTTCAGTGGACGTTAGGCAAGGAAGCTACGTTGAGATTTTGCCTTGAATTCACCTCTAAGTATGATTTCAGTTTCAAGTTTTTCAAGCTTTTTTCTAAGTTTGGTTTTGTGTTTTGGGCAGCTTTCAGGTCGTGTTCTGTTGTGCTTCATGTTGTGTGTGTGTATTAGAAGCAATTAGGTTAAAAACTTGGGCTTCAATCCATGTGAATTGATGATTTGAGATATGATATGATTCCTCCATTAAAGGCTTTCAAGTTCTTTCCAAATCCAAGATTTTATGCATTATATGGCTTGGCACGAATTTGATTGGGTGTATCATGATAATTGAAAGTTGTAATGATCAAAAAGATATCAAGCTATTAAGATTTGGATTTTATTTTGATTTAAATTGATTAAAAATGAATTAAATCAATAAAAATCAAATAAAATAGAAAAATTAATAATTGGTCATGAAATTGAAGATAGGACACGTGTGTGGTGTGACAAGATCAAATCAAGTGGGAAAAGGTGGGCCCTTTTGTCAAAAATTGGAGTTTTGGGGATAGTTGACTTTTGGCAATTTTAGAAAAATGCCTAACTTCAACAATGCATAACTTCTTCAATTTTGAACTTTTGGAAGTGTTCTTGGACTTTTTAGAATCCTTGAGATGTCCTATAACCAACCCTTTTGGTATCATCTCATTTTGATATTCCATGCTCAAGTTATAAGCTTTGGCAAAAAAGGTGTTTTTGTTGACTTTCCAAAATGACCTATAATGTCCAAATTTGTAACTTTTTGTGAGTGCATTTCTTGATCTTGGGGTGTGAAGATGGATTGTAGGAAATTTCATCCTCTTTAAAATGATATTTGGATGGGTAATTTCTCATAAAGTATGAGAAAGTTATTCTTGGTCAAAGTTGAGTTGACTTTTCCTGCAAAACCCTAATTTAGCAACTTTTGAATCTTGATGAATTTTGAGAAATCCTTGATGAATCATGATCAACCCTTGATCAAATGATGAATTATCCTTCAAAATCTTGAGGTTTGACTATTTGTAGGTCACAGTTGACTTCTGCCCTAGCACAGTCGATTTTTGGGCCTCTTGAGCAATTGACTGGCCAAACTTTCTCTGCAAGGCTTGAAATTTTACATGGATGAACTTGAGAGCATATTAGGACATTGGGAAGAACTTGTGGTCATTTTTATGTAAGGACCTTGATGCAACACAAAACCCTAATTTTGAATTGACTGCCTTAGGAGGTGATTTGACTGTCCAACTCTTGAGCAATCTTAAGCCACTTGGAGATTATTCTTGAAAGGTCTTGAGAAACATGGGAGGGCAAATTTTGGGGTACAACACCTTTGATTACCGCACGATGACCTTTCACCTGTCCCTTCACATCCAATGATAGGGCTTCTTACTAACTAATGGTACGGAAAACACTATTTAAAAGAGAAGGAAAAATACAAGAACGACCTTGAGTGGGTAGAAAACTGTTAATCGCTTACTCACAAATCTTTTCAAAACAAAACATTTCTCACAATTACACTTTTCAATAAATATTTTTAAATAAACGATTTGTATACATTCTTGAGGACCGATACAAGAATCATTACAAAGTTCGCCTTACATTGGCATTTTCAAAATATTTTCAAAACACACACAAAAAAGAAAATTTTCAAAATGAGCTAAGCGATTAAGAGCCTGTAGATAACTACGAATGAAAAGGGTGCTAACACCTTCCCTTTTCATAACCTACCCGCCGAACTCAAAATCTATCGAGGTCTTTCCTGCTCTTTTCACCCTTTCCTTATTGGATAAAATAAAAGTCAGTGGTGACTCTTGCTATACGCAACATTTGCTATCAAATGCAAAAATAATCCAGTTCTCCCACCGTATTACACATACAATATTGTCAAGACCTGTCGTGACACCAAACTACAGCAGAACGTTAAAGACTCAAATTCTTAAAATAAAACAATAGAAATAATACAAAATCAGAAGCGTAACAAATTACTCCCCGACAATGGCGCCAAAAACTTGTTGGTTGAAATCACAATTCTAATTTGTCACATGCAAGTATAGATATTGTGATTGCAACAAGTAATAAGTATAAGAGTATCGTATCCACAGGGAGTAAATGATACTTATATTTGACTTTGTAAAATTCTATTCTTTTAAATTAAGCATGAGTGAGAAATAATAATGTTGATGGTGATGAGTTTAGTGTTATTTGTAACAAGACTACAAAGAGTGTGAAAAAGAGTGAATTATAAAAAGAGTGGTTGAGTTGAGCATAGATCCATTAATATTTCTTGTGAATTTATGTGTTAATATTGTATGGAGTCGTGACAAGCAAGATCCGAATGATCATATAACATATTTATACAACAATCAAAACATGCATGCAAGAGCAAGGGAACAAATATCTAAGTCTCACTTATAACCCAAGAATATGTCTTTAAATTAATATGATCTCCTTAATGGTTGCGGCTTCTTATATCTAAGTAAGCTAGGTCAAGTAAATATATCTATCCTACTTTTTCAACCATTTTTACTCATGAAGTACGCTTGTTGTTGGATCTCTCCCAACGCCAAGTTGTTACCTTTTTCTAAGTTGATCAATCAAAGAAACAAGATTTGCAACAAACAACACATGGTAAATAAAGAACTAACCACACATCATATAACATAAACGCAACTTAATATTAACTTATCATTGCTCAACTACAAAAGGTTTAGCTCATAGTTAGCTGAGTGCAAACATCAAGCAATGCTCTTACAATAAACATCTTAGGACAACTTAAATTGACAAAAGATATAAACCTAAGAGAGGACTTGAAGGTCTCCTTAAGATGGATAGTCTTCAAGAGGCAACTTCAGTCATGCCACTGCTCACCAGTTAGCACCAGGATGGATGAGGAAAGAAGACTCTCTCACACTTCTCAATTCAAGCACACAAACTCTTTGTGAATATTTCTTTTAGAAGTTATCTTGTCTCTCTTCAGCTAGCTTCTCTTTATATAGGACATGGATTAGGGTTGGTATCTTGCATTAGATCATAGGATTTTCTTATAAATCACATCAAGCCTAAATGGATTAGCGCTAAAACACCAACAGCTGCTAGTCAGAATAAGTAAGTCGTACAAAAGGGAATAGTAGTGGGAGACAAGGTGGCATGTGGCAGAATCCGTAGCATGTGAAGGCGGTACTGGTATGACTAGAGTAGGGTACGATTGTACCCTATTTTGTATTCTAGCTACTCCACTATCATTTTTTGAATTCGAATAACTTTATCCTCTTTTTCTGTACCACCAAGTTTTCCATCCTTTTATTTTCCTTCTACACTTTCCTTAAGGCCAATAGCTCCCCTTATTAAAATTCTCTTGCCTAATAATTCTTCTTTAAAATGCCAGCTTGTGCAACTTGCAGTAGTTTAGCTCTGTCTTGCCTCTGCTCGACTCTTCTAACCTTTGATCACACAAAAATACAATTAAAAGCTAAAAAGGGGAGCACCTATTGTGCTCCATACTAAACACTGAATTAACTCTAAAATGCAAGAAATTAAACTAAAAAGAAATTAAAATACTTAAATAGAAGACAGGCAAAGACCTGAATTAACTCACAAAATGCGTGTTAACAATAGTACACATCAAACACATGGTAATACCATCAATTAGCAATTATCACAAACATGCATTCATAAAACATCGGCCAATCAAAATCATCATACAATGCCACATATAATGCAATGTAACTTCTTTAGATTCATACATGTGGTACCAAAACTTTAGTGATTACACCGTCATCGTTTTCTCCAAATATCCCCATCAATAGGACCAATTCCTGCTTGAAACCATAGCACATCACAAACTGCACTCAATCCACACTATGGGATTAAGGCTATCACTGAACTATTCGTCCTACAAAATTCATGGGAACAACATCCTGCAATCATCACTGGGCTACGCCCTAACTTATGCCATGAATGCATGATGCAAAACATCTTTAATAACCAAATGACCACTGCTAGTCAAAAAGCATCATCATTCATATAATCATCATAAATACCAACACATACTTCATAACACGAAACAACCATCATTATAGCATCAATGATTTGTTGTATAGACATAAATTATACTAAAACAATCATCGAATCTTCTTATTCATCGAAGAATAGGTACTAGAAAAACACATAATATGGCTCTTTTTATTCCACCAAGGTATAGTTCCTCATGTTAGCTTCCTAACGCTTCAAACGACATGTCAATCGGAGTCCTGAAACTCAAGTTATGAAACTTTTAAACAACTATTATTGTTCCTCGCTTGATGCTCGCCCGGCATAGAAGGATGCTTGCCCGGTGATGAGGGATCGACATCACCATCCTCATACAAAACTCCAGAGGATCTAGTTTCTTGGGTGTTCATCACCCGATGACACATCTTGCTCGCCCGGCAACCACTTCTCGCATTTGCGTCGCCCGGCGACAGACCACCCTCCATACAAAATCTAGGGGCTATGTTTTTCATCCCATCCCATTGCTTCTTACTCGCTTGGTGCTGCGTGAGCGGAGTTCACTTGCCCAGTGACGCACATCCACCTCCCAGCAATGTAGTGCAAACATGACTTCCCTGTTGCGATTTCGTCACTGCACTAGTCTAATTTTTACATGATTTCATCATATTACAGGTTCCAAATCTTCATGATCCCATATGGTTTCATCAAATAACAAAAACACAAATTACCATACATCATATGCATCAATTATTTGCAAGAAAATATCATAATTTCACCAATTTTCATCAAAACATCATATTAACATCATCATTCCAAAACCCCAATACAATCTACAATTATCTAAATATTAGATCAATTATAATAACAATGATAAACTCCCCTTACCTTAGATTTCTCCGAGAAATTTATTTTTCTTCACGTTTTATCAAATCCTTCTAAGTTGTTATGTTCCTTAGCTCTCTTCATAACGTCCTTCTCTTTTCACGATTGCACAGAATGAGACTATTTTCTCTTTATTCCTTGTTTAACCCTTGGACCCTTTTATGGCTTTCCCATCTTACTCTCACTTACACAACCATATTACCACCAAGTCCTCATAGCCTCTATATATTATTATTCTATTTAACTAATTAAAATAATTTCAACTAATTATTCTAATTATCTAAATTATTCTACAATGCTCTATTTCTTCTTAATTCCTACTACTCCATAATACACCATACAAAACATCATATCAAGCATCATGATCATAAATACATCATATAAACATCGAAGTAAAGTCACAAATACTCAACATAATTTAATCAAATAATTAAATAAAGAATCTAATTATTTTGGGGTGTTACACCTGACATTGCACGTATCGTGGGATTGTTGTGCAAGTTTACTAGTAGCCCGAGTAATGAGCATCGGCATACCTTATCAGGTGATTCCAAAACAACTAGTGATTATATATTTTGTATATCCATAGGAGTTGTATCTTGGAAATCAAAGAAACATACTATATTGGCTTTGTCCATGATGGAGTCTGATATGATAGCATTAGCGACTATTAGTGAAGAAGCAAGTTGGTTAAGATGCTTGCTAGATGAGATCATTTTGTGGGAAAAACCTATGTTAGCTGTGTTTATCCCCTATGATAGTACCACGGCTATTTAAAAAATTATGAACCATTATTATAATGGTAAAAGACAACAAATTAGAAGAAAGTGTGTCACTGTTAGAGACAGTATCTCTAAAAGAGCTATACGAGTAGATCATGTACGCACTGATGAAAACTTAACAGATCCTTTGACAAAAGGATTAGGTAGAGAGAAAGTCTATAATACATCATATAAGATGAGACTAATTCCTATAGAAAAATGAGTTGCTCATGATGGTAACCCGACCTAAATGACTAGAGATCCCAAGAAATAGGTTCAATGGGTAATAACAAATTGTGAGTAATATGAGTGATCATGCTAGAGTAAATGAGAGAAGCATAAGTGATAAGAGGATGAGATGATAGAATATGTTAACGGGATCTATACTCTGTATGAGAGAGTACCTAGGCTACATGAGTACTCTTGATAGACTCACCTATGTGATTGTGGAACTTAGGTTGGTTCTTATAAAAATTTAAGGCTGAATTCCTAGAGCCTTTAATAAATCGGGTACACGTGCATGGCCCTTAAAGCACGAGCTATTAGAATAAACCTTAAAAAAGGTTATGTGTGGGTGATATTTTTGAGATAGATTCAAACCAATTGTGTCACTCTTGTTGAATCAAAATCATCCTTGCTACACAAAGGTTCAAGTCGTAGACACCTTTGTTTATGCACAATCTTTGAAATATTTGACGTTACTTCTGAATCACTTTTTTAAATTGAAGCGGGGGATTTTTGGAACATTATGTCAATATTCCAATATAGGGAAATAAATTTGTTAAAGTTCCTTAAGTAAAGTCCCGCATTGAGTTTTAGTTGAAAAAATTATTTACTCTCACATTACTTAAGTGAGATATCTTAGCTAGATCACTTCATTATATAAGGAAATTCCTTGTTTCATTCCAAAACACACTCAAAACTCCTTTTGTTGAGTTTTTCATTATTCACTCTCACAACTCTACGTCTTTCGAATTGTCAAAGCGCCAACTTCTCCCCCTTTATTTCTACCCGTTGAAATTTACGAGTACTTTCTTGATTTCTCTTTAGAGAATGATGTTAATTTCTCCTCGTTTGAGTTGAGAAATTATCAAGTATAATTTTTGGATTCTCTTTAGAGAATTATCCGAATTTCTCTTTATTTGAGAAATACTTTTGAGTGGTCAAATAACCATTATTGAATTATCGTTGGAGAATTATTGAAATTTCTCTTGGATTGAGAAATTATTACGATTGGTCTTTACACCAGATACTACGATGGTATTTATACCCTATTCAAATGGTCTTAGTACCATCAGAGGGTGTAGTTTTAGATCGATTATCTATCATACAAATAGTAACCGTACAATATAGAATTTGGTTGTTTTATCTTGGAGGTTATACAGTAGTTCGCCTGCTTTTCATAATTATGGAAAGTTTCGTTAAACATCTTAAAGAGAGTGACCTACTCTGTGACTCGATCCAGTAATTTCTTCGGTGGAAAATTTTTCAAAATCGTAAATCAACAGTTTGACATCATAATAAATGTCCATCCATACATCCATAGGATACTTTGGGCGATTTCTTCTTTTTTATGGAATTCGTCATTCACACCATGATAAGAGTGTTGCAACAATCACCTGAGATAATCAGGTAATTGGGTTTTTGGGGGAGAATTATAATTTTGTTAAGAGTATTAAAGCAAAGATTTTTTTTAATTTTTGGGAACAATCCTATGGTTTTTCCGACACTTTTTTTACCTTTCAAACACACACCGTAAGAGTGTTTTATAAATGTTTAACATCGACTCATTTTAGAAACCGTAACACACCTACTTTTAGTGGTGTTAGTGCTTCATAGACTTTAGCTTATATGATCTTATTTTCCCTTTTATTAGAGACTAAAATATCCCTAAAAAGGCCTCATTTGATTGACAACAAATTCTTAGATATGGGAAACATCTCTCATTTTGTCGATTAGGTTAGCAACACATCTTAGCCTTGTCTCACTTTCTTCCGCATTCATCTAAGAGAGTCGCCAAAAATGTGTTTGATTTTGGCAGGCAGCATGGTATCCACCCCATATACCATGGTGAAGGGAGTTTCCTTTGTGGTTGAATAAGGGGTGAGGTGATATGACCATAACACTTCGTATAACTTTTCATACCGAATTTCTTTCGCATCATCTGATTCTTTTTGGCCCCCTTTAATATCACCTTGTTTGTTGATTCAACTTTCCTATTTGCATGTGGATGAACAATGAAAACAAACTTTGTATATACTCCCAGATCGTGATAGAAATCAACTATGATAGTGCTGGCAAACTGAGTTCCATTGTCTGAAATAATGACATATGGAAAAGTAAACATGCACACGAGTCTATACCAATAAAAATGTTGGATCTTTTTGTTGTTATCTTGGAGATGACTTTAACTTCTATCCACTTTATGAAATAGTCTACTCTAATGATCTGAAACTTCAGCTGGCCATGTGAAAAAGGCTTAGAATGTCCACACCCTATTATTAAAATGGTTAGGGCGTCGTGACACAATGAAGAAATTCAGCTAGTGCATGATGCAAATTGGTGTGCGTCTAGCATTTGTCGTATTTATTGACAAACATCATATTGTCCTTCATCAGGATGGGCCAATAATATCTTATCCTTAGCAACTTGTGGGCCAGGGCTCATCCACCAATATGACTGCCACAAACCCCTTGGTGCTCCTCAATAAGTACCATATAAATTTCATGCTCCCCTAGACACATTAACATAGGGGAGGCCCTTCCCATTTTGGTGAGCCTTCTTGGCATCATAATTTACTTTGTTACATGCTTATGAATTTTGTTCGCCTCTAACCCGTCTTGTGGTAGTGTGTCTGTGAATAATATATTATGGGTGTAATATGGTAGGATAACTGACTTGTTTTTGCATTTTATTGCAAATGTTGCGGATAGCAAGAGTTGCCACCGACTTTTCTTTTATCCAATAAGGAAAAGGTGAAAAGAATAGGAAAGACCTTTGAGAATATCTTGAAGAGAAGTGGGAGGGAAAATTTTGGGGTACAACAGCTGCCCCTGTTCAATCTTCTTAAACCTGAAGAGTTAGATTGGCATGTCCGTCATTCGTGACTTGAAGGTAGAAGATGATTGAACACTTACGTTCCCAGAAATTTGCACTCGCATGTGCCTGAAGTAACATTGTTGGTTAATTATACTGGGAATGGGCTTATAGATACCATTTGGAGAGGTGGCGGAGAGTCTTCAGAGATGGGCTTATAAATGCCATCCAGAGTAACTGTTGATAGGAATATCAGAATAAGCCTACGCCTGACTTTGTCTTAGAAGATGTATTTGGAATGAGTCTACGTCCGACTTTGTCCAGAAGAATATCAGAGTGAATTTATGCTTGATTTTATCTGAATGATGCACTAGAATGAGTGTAATACGGTGGGAGAAGTGACTTTTGGTTTTGCGTTTTATCTTAAATGTTGCGGATAGCAAGAGTCGCCACCGACTTTTCTTTTATCCAATAAAGGAAATGGTGAAAAGAAAAGGAAAGACCTTTTGATATTTTTCTGAGTAAGGGGGGTAGGTTCTGAAAAGGGAAGGTGTTAGCACCCTTTTCATCCGTAGTTATCTACGGGCTCTTAATCGCTAGCTCACTTTTGAAAATGCCTTGTGAATGTGTAAGTTTGAAAATATTTTGAAAATGCCTAAGTTCGACAACTTTGTAATGATTCTTGTATCAGTTGAGAATGCATACAAAGTGTTTGTTTTGAAAATATTTCAGAAAAGTGTTTATGTGAAAAAGGATGCTTTTGTGAGCAAGCGATTAAAATCAATCTACCTACTCAAAAGTATTTTGCGTTATTTTCCTCTTCCTTTAGATAGTGTTATCCTACCATTAGTTAGTAGGTATCCCTATCGTTGGATGTTTGAGGAACAGGCGCGGATCATCGTACAACCATAAAGGCAACTCATAAGGCACTTTAGCAATTTTTCGTAAGGGACTAAGATCATTTATCAAAGGCAACATCGAAGGGTTATCGAGGGACTACGATCTTTTAACCGAGGGTCTTTGCTAAAACGTCCCACGTTCGAGGGACATGACTGTTTTTATCCAATTCAACAAGTGGGGTTACCCTAGAGGTGCGAGTGTGTGAAGTGTGTTGAGATTCAGTTATTTTAATCTTTGAGATTAGGGCTAGCTATTGTTTGATTTTATGTCTTGCCATACACGCCTAATTACTATACAGTTATATATACAGACATAATTATAAGTGCAGAAAGTAAAATGCGAGAAGATAAAACCTACGCTATTACAATGCTTCGGGGATGGGAGTACAAACCATAAAATGGGGGGAAAGTAAAGAAACCCTAATTTATCTATTAAATCCCTTATCAGTTACATAATTATGAAAATAACAATGTGAAAATAAATAAGCGCGTGGAGATTGTGAAAAAGAGAAAGATATTAAAACCTAAAAAATTCTAAGCGTTAGGAAAATATTTTTGGTGTTTTGTTTAGAAAAATATTTTTATAGTGTGAAATAATAATTAACCCTAATTATAATTAGTTTACAAATTAATTAATAAAATAAAATCAAGATGTGATTAAAAAATTAAATTAATTAATCAAAACCTAAATTTAATTTTTAGTGATTTTTGTGATTCTTTTGATTAAATAAAATTGATTAAAAAGAAAATAATTAATTAAAACAAAAAAATAAATGGGTCTGTTGTAGAAAATTAGAAGGTGTAGGAAAACAAATCCACTAGGCCCAAAAACCCTATCCCAACAGTTTGGGTGATCCAGTATGGCTGGATCTATGTATCCTTTGATATGCTTGCGAATCTGGGCGTTGGATTTGACTTAATGAGCATCTAATGATGAGGAATCGGAGATGCACGGTGCGCACGTGGACCTGGTTGGAATTGGATCTGAAATAGAAAAGTATTGAAAAATAACATGCCAGAGGCATGGATCGAACCCGTGCCCTAGCACACTAACACCTTTGCACACACACGCTTACCACTGGGGAGATTATTGCTTCTGGTATATAAATCAAACGAAAATAATAAATATGTAAAATACTTTTAACGGTCGGAGAAGCGTTGGAGCCCTAGCTCCGGTCGTCTTCTTCGGCGAACCAAAATCTCAAAACCTTTGAAATCGTTAAAATTAAAACCAGAAACACATACTACCCCCTAATTCAGACATTGCGGATCCAATGGTGGGGTTATCTGGACCTAAAATGAGTTGCAAACAGAGTTACAATATAAATGCAAAAACACGGTTAAAAATGGTAGGTAGCCATGTTCACGTCTAAGCTCGCATGTAAAGCCTCGTTCCAACCCTAATTATCATTCTGAAAACATCTGTTCACAAGACATTAGTAAACAACGCATTAATTTAAGGTTCCAAATGCAAGAAATTTTACCAATCAGTGAACGTGGCGAGGCTTCTTCTAGTCACGACTGAAGGTGCTTTTTAGACTAGATCTATCCCTGAGAGTGTCAGGATGAAGCATAAACGCCTGAAATTTGTTGAGAGTGGCTAGAGAATAAGTTTTGTGTTGCCCTAGCTCTAGAAATTTTTGAGAGTTCTGTATTCTTTGAAGGCAGCGTGTGCGTGGTCTTTTGATCTGATTTGGTAGCACTTATATAGAGGAAGGAAATGAGGGCGAACCAATATGGAAGAAAACAAAACATTCATGGTATTGAGACAAGAATCCAACACCTTAAAAAACTTCCATTTTTGAGATTCTCCTTGCCTTCTTGAGTTCTACACGGTTTTGGCAAGTTGTGCTTAAACGTTTTGGGCCTTAAGAAACCCATCATGTGCTTGGTCCAATAATTTGTGTACCTTATTTAATTTATTTTGTATTTATTTGAATAAAAATAAAATAAAATAAAATAATAAGAAAATATAAGACAAGGTATGAGTGAGTTTATGAGGCTTTCATAAGGTCATGGACATTTTTGGAACTTAAAAAAGTTAGGCCTACAAGTTCAAATTTTCAAGTTTGCTCACTTTTCACTTTATGCATTTTCTCAAATTTCCCAACTTGCACTGGTCATAACTGTCTCAATTTTTATCTTTTAAATATGATCTTGGACTTTTTGGAAAGCTCGAGATGTCCTTTACAATTTCTCTTTCAATCATTTTTGCATTTGGAGACATTATCTTGAAGTAAATTGCCTTGACAAAAAGTGTCTTTTTGTTGACTTTTGAAATAACCTATAATGTATTGGCTCATATCTTTCAAATGACGCACTTTTTGGACTTGAGCATACATATGTAAAGTTGTAGAGAATTGAATTTCCTTAAGAATAGGCTTTGGTTAGGGAAAAATTGATGAAGCATGTGAAAGTTATGCTTGGTCAAAGTTCAGTTGACTTCTCCTAGGGAAACCCTAATTTGGCAACTTTTGACTTTTGATGATTTGAGGGCTTTCCTTTAGGAATCATGATAAACCCTTTATAAAATGATGAGTATCACTTCAAAATGTTGATATTGACCAAAAATCTTGAAGTTTGACTGTATGTTGACCATGGTTAACGTTTTACTCAATACAGATGATTTTCAATCATCTGAGCTATTCACTAAGCTAATTTGTGATGCAAGGCTTGAAACTTGACATGAAAGACCTATGATGAACCATGAAAACCATTTGATACCTTTGAAACCCATTCTTCCTTGTGCAAGATGAAACCCTAGTTGTGGACCCATTGCTTAGGAGGAGGTTTGATTGGTCAACCCTTGAGATTCTTGAGCATTTTGAGAACCCTTAAAAAATGTTTTGAAGAAAATGGGAGGGAAAATTTTGGGGTACAACAATGACTCTACGCTCGACTTTGTCTAGAAGATATATTTGGAATGAGTCAACGCCCGACTTTGTCCAAAAAGAATATCATAATAAATCTATGCTTAAATTTATCCAAATGACGTACTAGAATGAGTCTACGCTCGACTTCATCTAGAAGATACGTTTGGAATGAGTCTATGTCTGACTTTATCCAAAAGAGTTTCAGAAGGAATCTATGCTTGATTTCATCTGAATAATATACTAGAATGAGTTTACGCTCGACTTTGTGTAGAAGATATGTTTGGAATGAGTCTACGCCTAACTTTGTCCAAAAGAGTTTTAGAAGGAATCTACGCTTGATTTCATCTGAACTAGAAGATTTCTACGCCCGACTTCAACTAGAAGAGGTATTGAAAAGAGTCTACGCCTTACTTTTTCCAAAAGATTTTCAGAAGGAATCTACGCTTGATTTCATCTTAATGATGCACTAAAAGATGTCTACGCCTGACTTCATCTAGAAGAGATATTTTTCAGAATGACTCTCTGGGGAAAGTGCTTAAGTAGCTACTTGTTAGATTTAGTCTCTGAGGGAAATGCTTGTTAGAATTCAATTTCTGAAGGAAACTTTATGGTCATGTAGATAGTCTCCCCATCCTGTTTCAGAAATTACTCTGTGGCCTGTTAGAAAATTGTTGACAATGTTCATCTATTTATGAACTTTACCTGAAAAGATAGAGTTAGTTGTATGTGATGTCATGATGTATGTAGTGCATTGTGTAATGATGTTCTTAAAGAAAATGAGAGTGTGCTACATGCATTTCGTATAAATATGTTATGATAAATGATGTATGAACGTGAGATGTTGTTGAAGTTTATCGGTAGCTTTGTATAACATTTTTGATCGGGAACATAAATCATAAACTACTGTTGGGGATGGCGACAATAATTCTTCAATCTTGTTTAGAATGTCTCTTCTGGGGACTCCTGCTTGCTGTTTGAGGAAACTCTCCTAGGGAATTTGTTTTCTGCTTAGGGAGAAGAGTTCAAGAACATTGGTCGTTCATCGCTCTACTGGGGAGTTTAATTCTTATATACCCTGACTGGGGATAAAATAGATGGATAACCTTCCAATGTGTTATTTGATCGAGTTTTCGATATGGATGTCGACTCGTCTGGGAGGACAAGATTAACTGATGTTTGGTTTCAGATTTCGTAGCAACTCTCTAGGGATAGTGGTCTTAACTAACCTTTGCTGGAGAGAGAGAATTTTTGTCGGTGATTTATAGTAGTCGAAGTGATAGACTTAAGCGGGGGAGACCGTATCTTGTTGGGGAAATAAACCCTACTGGAGAAACACTCTGCAGAGGAAATAACCTGCTGGAGGAAAGAATTTTGCAGGGGGTTTTATAGTGTTGGAGAAACAAACTCAGCTGGGGGAGAGAATTTCAATGAGCGGTGCTGATGATATACCCTCTGACAAGTATTGGGACTCCATAGGTTGACGACATTATTGGGAAAAATCATACTCTTTTGTCTGCTAGGGGGATTTGCTGGTGAATATGATTAGGATATTTCAGACTTGCGGAGAATGCGTTGAGTTTTATGAAGATGACTTCGCGGGGGACAATCTTATGTGGACTCCTCTGTGGGGATTCGTGGAAAACTTAAACATTATCCCATCTCCTAGAGTCTTGAGTAAATACTTATTCCTGTTATTATACATATTTGTTAGCAGTAATCGTATTCATATGCATATTTCATTCAATTTAGTCACTGGACGTCTTTGCAAATAAAACAGAAAAAGTACAACAAAATTTAAATTTTGAAATTGTGTTTATATTGATAATTTGCCTATAAACAACTGATTGTTGTACAAAGAGACAGAAATCCTAGTAAGAGGAAATCGTCATGAAATGAAGATAGTACAAAGTGAAAACAAAATATATAGCTATGTGTAAGTAATCTCGTCAGGTTTCAACTTTGCTATTGCCCATATGTATTCGAGCATATCATCCCTTGTTGTCGAAAGAAGTTGATTGAATCCATTTGTACCATTTGAACTTGCCATTGGTAATAAAGTTGGTTGTGAGTGATCCAACGGGACATTATCATACGTTTTAATCCCTAACTTTTGTATGGACCACCCTTTTGAATTTTCACTCCATCGAAATACCCTTTTTTTCCCAAGCTGCCTTTTCAGGTTTTCGACTTGTCGGGTGTATAGTCTTTTATATATATATATATATATATATATATATATATATATATATATATATATATATATATATATATATATATATATATATATATATATATATATATATATATATCTGATTTTTTCCCGAACCCTTTTGGTTCGTCGGGATGCCTTTATTTTTGCCTAGGCCAGTCAACCTAGCGGGTCATCTTCATGCGTGGTATTTTTTAACTATGTATGTATTCACAAGGTGTGGAAGATCTTCACCGTCCATGGTGGTAAGTATCATGGCACCACCTGAAAATATCTTCTTGATCACAAATGGCCCTTCGTAGGTGGGATTCCATTTGCCCCTGGGATCACCCTGCGGTAGGATGATGCGCTTTATTACCAAGTCACCAGCCTGATATACCCGATGCTTGATTTTCTTATTGAAGGCTTTGATCATAAGCTTCTGATACATATGACTGTGACTGACACCCGCAAGCCTCTTCTCGTTAATTAAATTCAACTGGTCCAGCCTAGTCTAAATCCATTCATCTTCGTCCAAGTCTGCCTCTTTCATGATCCTCATGGAAGGAATCTGAACTTCGACAGGTAGGACAACTTCCATAGCGTAAACTAGAGAGAACGGGGTTTCCCCAGTTGATGTCTAAGCTGAAGTGTGATAATCGTGAAGAGAAAATGGTAACATCTCGTGCCAATCTTTATATGTCACCGTCATCTTCTGTATAATTTTATTAATGTTCTTATTGGAGGCTTCCACTATGCCATTCATCTTCGGTCGATACGGAGAAGAGTTGTGGTGCTTGATCTTGAACTGCATGCAAAGTTCCGTGATCATAGTATTGCTCAGATTAGTACAATTATCCGTGATACTCCTTTAGGGAATGCTATACCGATAGATAAGGTTGTGTGTAATGAAACAGGCAACAACATTCTTAGTAACAGAGGCGAACGAGGCTGCTTCAACCCACTTTGTGAAGTAATCAATGGAAACAAGGATGAAGCGATGTACGTTGGAAGCAGTAGGTTTGATCTCTCCAATCATATCAATGCCCTACATTTCAAACGGCCAAGGAGAGGTCAAGACATTCAGAGGTACCATAGGCATATGTACTTTGTCAGCATAGATTTGGCACTTGTGACAAGTTCTCGAGTGCTGATGGTATTCAGTTTCCATAGTCTACCAATAGTGACCCACTCTCGGAATCTTCTTAGCCATAGTATGCCCACTGGAGTGAGTACGGAAGATACCCTCGTGCATATCTTCCATAATTTTCTCTGCTTACTTCTTGGTCACATGACAAAGTAGAGTTGAATCATGGTTGCGCTTGTACAGAATTCCGTTACTCAGAAAGAACTTGGCTGAGAACCTCTGCAGGAATTTCTTGTCATTTATAGATGCTCCTTCAGGATACTCTTGAGCCTCAATATATCTTTTCACTTCATGAAACTAAGGCTTTTCCTCTACTCCATCAGTATCAACCTCGTAGCAATGTTTCGGTTCATCCAGTCTCTCAATAGTAATACGAGGAGCCACATTGTCCCATCTGACTTTGAACATAGATGACATGGTTGCCAAGGCGTCTGCCAACTAATTCTCTTCTTGTGGAATATGTTCAAAAGTGATTTCCTCGAAGTACAGAATTAGTGTCAATACATGCTCCCGATAAAGGATGATATTCAGGTGCTTCTTATCCCACTCTCCCTTAATTTGACTGATCACCAAGGCTGAGTCCCATATACATTTAAGAACTTAATTCTCAGGTCAATAGTATCTTTGATACCCATGATGCACACTTCATATTCAGCCATACAGTCAAAGTATAATCTGGCGCTGAAAGGCGTATAGAAACCTTTATGAGAGATAATCACATCACCAATTCCATAACCAAGTGCGTTGGAAGCTTTGTCAAAAGACATAGTCCATCGGGATCCTGGCTCAGGTCCTTCATACGGTCCAGGTTCTTCATAATCTTGAACTAGCATAATGTTCTCATCCGGGAATTCAAAGTGCATAGATTGGTAGTCATCTACAGCTTGATGCGCAAAATGATCTTCCAGTACACTTCCTTTGGTTTCCTTCTAAGTGGTGTACTGAATATCATATTCTGTCAAGACCATTTGCCATCTGGTTATCCTTCCGAAGAGTGCGGGCTTCTCGAATATATATTTGATGGAATCCACTTTAGAGATCAACAAGTTATTATGAGTCAACATATATTGTCTTAGTCGGCGAGCAGCCCATGCCAAAGCATAATAAGTTTTCTCGAGCAGTGAATATCCTGTTTCACAGTCAACATATATTGCATGCTCTTTTCGACCAGACTCGTCATGCTTCTCTATTGCGCACCCCATTGAGTTCTCTAACACTGTTAAATACATGATCAGAGGTCTTCCTTCAACTAGTGGCATCAGAATTAGAGGTTCTTGTAGGTACTCCTTGATTTTGTCAAAGGCTATCTGACAATTGTCGTTCCATTTCACTACCTGATTTTTCTTCAACAACTTAAAGATTAGTTCACAAGTAGCGGTCAAATGAGAAATAAATATGGCAACATTATTGAATCTTCCCAAGAAACCTCTGACTTACTTCTCAGTACGGGGAGAAGGCATTTCTTGAATAGCTTTGACTTTAGCAGGATCAACCTCAATTCCTTTATTGTTGACAATAAAACCTAGGAGTTTACCAGACCTCGCCCTGAAGGTGCACTTGTTCAGATTCAGCCTCAGCTTATACTTCTTCAATCTCTCAAACAACTTATTTAGATGGTTCAGATTCTCTTCTTCAGTCTGTGATCTGGCTATCATATCATCGGCATAGGCCTCTATCTTGTGATGAATCATGTCATCGAATAAAGCTACCATAACACGCTGGTATATGGCACCGGCATTCTTCATCCCAAAAGGCATAACCTTGTAACAGAAAGTTTCCATTATGTAACAAAAGTAGTCTTTTCCACGTATTTAGGTTCCATCTTGATCTTATTATACCCTGAGAAACCATCCATGAAGGATAATACCTTGTGCTGAGCGGTGTTGTCGACCAAAACATCAATATGTGGAAGTGGGAAGTCATCTTTAGGGCTCGCCCTGTTCATATCCCTATAGTCTACACACATGCATACTTTTCCGTCTTTCTTCGGTACCGGAACCACATTCGTAACTCATTGAGGATAGGATGTCACTGCTAAGAACCCTACATTTAATTGTTTCATAACCTCGGCCTTGATCTTCTCTGACATCTCGGGATGCGTGCAATGAACCTTCTGCTTTATTGGAGCACAACCCTCTTTCGTCGGCAGACGGTGAACGATAATATTGGTATCAAGCCCTGGCATGTCTTCGTATGACCAAGCAAAGATCTCAACACATTCATGCAACATTTAGATCAACTTGTTCTTGACACTGTCCTCTAAGTTGGCGCCTATCTTGACTTCTTTTATGTGTTTCGGAACCCAAGTTAATCACTTCAAGTGGCTCTTCATATGGTTGAATAGATTTCTCTTCTTGCACTAACAGTCTAGGAAGTTCTCCTGGTATCTCACAATCTTCCTCACCTTCGTCCCTGGCTCGGTAGATCGTATTTTCAAAGTCATAAGTGGCAATAGCATAATCGTTATCAACGGGATCCAGAGTGGATATGGATATACAATGTATTATGTGGATGTGTGTAAGAACACATAACTATTTGAAAGTGATAAAAGTAAAAGGAAAGACAGAAGGCGCAAAATTTGAATGCAAAACATCCAATGCTTTTATTAAATGAACATATGTTTATGAAATGACAATCCTTAACAAATTCACCGTTGTGCCCCGGTTAAGGCACGAGGCTTAAAGTTATTATTCAAATATTACAAATCCAAAACTTGTAAGCAATAAAAATAGAAATGTAGCTATTACTCCTGACTAAAGGAGATAGAGATAATTTCCTCGGCTTTCTAGTTGTTGAGCCCATTGCCAGTGGTAGGAAAGATCCAGCTATCGAGGTCATAATCACTATCAGCATCTTCTATTATGTTGACTCCCATTGTTGCAGATGCGGAATGGTGGCCTTCCAGCTCGAGCGTGACGAACATCCTTCTAACCTTCTGCAGTGAAACCCAAACCAAACTTGTCAAATTTATAGGGAATGTTAGGAAGTTGGTCCCAAATAGTACAACCACCTTCTTCTACAGTAGCTTTAGCATCTTTCAATAAAACCATCCTGGGCAGAACCCTAGTAACTTTAGGAATGGCAAAGACATCTTCAGTAGCGGATAGAGGGATGAATTCAAAAGTATGATAGGGAGTCTCGATGAATTCACCGTCCATCTCTACATACCGGAATGAATTCAAGTGGCTGACCATATACTCTTCTTCACCGCAGACAGTAATAATCTTTCCATTCACATGATACTTTAACTTCTGATGTAGGGTTGAGGTGACAGCGCCTGCCCCATGGATCCAGGGGAATCCCAGTAAGCAAGAATAAGCTGGCCGAATGTCCATTACATAGAAGGTAGATTCAAATATCTGCGAACCCACTTTGATCGGAAGATCCACTTCCCCATGTACCATCCTTTTTTACCCATCAAAGGCTCTAACTACAATATCACTGGGTTTCAGTATGACCCCTTCGTAATCAAGTCTGTCAAGAGCGCCTTTCAGTAGAATATTTAACGAGGACCCAATATCAAGTAAAACATGAGCCAGAGTAGTGCCCTTGTATTCAATGGAGACATACAGGGCCTTATTGTGATTTCTTCCCTCAGGAGTCAGATCAGCATCAAAGAAACCTAATCAATTGTTAGTCGTTAAGCTAGCAACATAACTTCCAAATTGATCAGTAGAAATCTCTTGTGGTACGTGAGTAGTCTTCAAAAATTTCACTAAAGCTTGTGCATGAGCTTCAGAACACAGTAACAGGGATAACATAGAGATCTTGGATGGGGTCTGCCGCAGCTGTCCAACAATTTTGTAGTCACTCTTGTGGATAATCTTTAATACCTCTTCCAACTCTTGTCTAGAGGTGTCTTCAACTGGAGCTTCCTTAGGTGCCTCCGTTTGGGAAGGCTCTGTTATTTTCTCTTTACCCCGAGCCTCAGCAGTTGAATCGGTGGTTGTAACTCTAACAGGTGTAGCAATAATCTTTGGAGAGATTTCTAGAGAGAAAATCCTTCCACTTCTAGTAACCTTACTGGATCCAGCAATATTGTCAATGTCGGGATCAACAACATCAGTAACTTCATCTTCAATAATTGGTAGTTCTTGTTTGACACCATGGTAGTAAACACCAGATCTATAGTTCCAAGGAATAGCTTTATCTGAAGAATATGGGATAGGTCCAGGTGCAGTGATGATCAGAGGAGCAGCTTTCAGATTGGCTGTAATCCTTACAGGACCTTTTGAGGTGATCCTGACAGGAGGGCCAGAAATTATGGATAAGTCTTGACATAGATTCTCAGCAGACGAAACCTTCTTAATTAGAATTAAACGATTATCTATTAGGCGTTGAATTCCTTTCTTCAGTAACTTGCAGCCGTTGGGTTGGGTTGCGCAACAGTAACATTTTTCAATACAGCCCGGAAATAAACTTTCCTGCAGCAGATTCTTCTTGATTATTGGTAGAGGAGTAACCAATTCACTTATAGTAGCCACATAAAGGACATCATCAATTGCACTTATGCCTTTGTCATGATTCGTCATAGGTGAAGTAATTACATTCGGGGTCTCTTAAGGATCAAACTCAATCTCCTTGTTGTCAATCATATCCTAATTTTGTTTTTCAGGGTCCAGTAGTTGTTGGTGTAGTGCCCAGGACTGTTAGAATGGTAGGCGCATTTCGCGTTCGGATTATACTTAGGAGAGGAGGTATTGGGGTTCTGAGGAGGATCCCTTAGTGTAATCAGATACGCTTTTAGTAAATATTATAATGCATGAGACAATGGCATATTAATCTTGGTAAGCTGCCTTCCCGGAGCATCTGGCCTACGCTTATTGCCATGTTGTTGTTGAACAGGCGCAGGATTAGAAATTAATACCGCTTCCACAATTTGATTGTGGTCATTTTTACCATGGTCCTTCTGGCCATAAATAGCATTGGTCTCCTTCTTACCATTGAATGTCTTCTTCACAACATTTGAAGACGCAACCACTTGAATTTTTCCGCTCTTAATACCACTTTCAACTCATTCCCCGGTAAGAATCAGCTCAGTAAAACCAGATGAAGAACTCCCAATCAGATGATTAAAGAGTGGACCTGTTAGAGTGGCCATGAACATATCAACTAGATCCCGATTCTGCAAGGGAGGTTGAACCCTTCCAGCTAAGTCTCTCCACTTCTGGGCATAACTCTTCATTCGAACCCATAGTCATGTTTTGTAATTGCACACGAGTTGGTGCAAGGTCAGAATTATATTGATACTGCTTGTAAGAAGCAGCGGCCAAGTCTTCCCAAGTATGGATGTTGGTTCCCTCTAGCTGATAGAACCACTCGAGTTATGTACCAGAGAAACTTTCTTAAAATAAGTGAACCCGTAACTTTCTATCAGCGGTATGGGGTTGGATCTTCCGAACATAGGACCTTAGATGAAGTTTCGGACAAGACACAACATCATATTTAGAAAAAGTAGGGACTTTGAACTTTTGAGGGATAACCACCCCCGGAATAAGACCCAGCTCTCTTAAATCCAATCCATGCACTTTCTGGATTTCCATGGCCTTGAGGCGATCTTCCAGTTGTTTGTATTTGTCATCAGCAGGAGGATATTGTTCATCAGAATAGCCTTCATCCTCAGGCATCTTACCAGAACCAAGGTTGCTTCCACCTTCAGCCTTGACACTTCTACCATCCTCCTCTTGGTTGTCGTCTTCATCAGAGGTGATATCAGCAGTTTGAATTGGTTTAGCGGGGCCTTTGAACCTTCTTCCCATATTGAGAATATCAATTGGCTTTCTAGTCTTCTTCTTGGCAATGAGCACCATCATATCTTTCTGTCCTTGAGCTAAGTTCAAGAGTGTTTCCTGGAATTGGGCATTCTGTGCTTATAGTTCCTTAACGGTTTGTTCTAGAGCCATCTTTTACTTAAATAAATAGCAAGTGATAAATGCTCAAAAACGACAAAAAGTCTTCTACGAAAGTCGAGCATTTATCGAGTTTTCTAAAGCATTTAATCATACAAACCAAGTATTTTATCAAAGAAATGGCATTCTTACTAACTATGCTCAAACTTTGCAGGAAAGAAGACCATAAGATGAATAAAACAAGAAAAAACATTGTCTTATTTCGCTACAGTGAAATTCCAGAAAAAGAATGTTCGCTAAGCGAACTCATCTCGTGAAGCGAAAGTAAAATTCTAGAACTGAAGACCTCATATTCGCTGGAAGCGAAAGAAAGCGAAAGGCAGCGAAAGCCCGATTTGCTTCGCGAGACTAACTTTGCATAGCAAAACCAAGTCAATAGCAAAAATACTAAAATTCGCTGGAAGCGAGGAAGAGTGAAGTCCAGAGTTTGTATTCCTTAAAGATGAAGTAACAGAGTTCTTGAAGCAAACTTTGGCGGTCTCAGAAGACAAGTTGCAAGATAAAAACTTAATTGAGAAGAAACATAGGCCTCGCGAAGCAAAGTATGGTTCACTCAGCAAACTCAGACGGCCAGGAAATCTATAAAAGGGACCAAGATTAGTTGCAGAAGGATATCTGGTTTTTTAGCAATTACAGTTGATCTTAGTTGAATACATAAAGGTTGTAATAGATAATTAGGAGAGGGAATCAAAGATACGAGCTGGATACGCATCAAAGATCAAGAAATCGTCATTGATGCTCATTCATCTCCAACTCTTCCTTTTTGTGCAAGCTACCATGAACATGGATAGCTAAACTCTCTCTTGCTAGGGATTGAAATACTCTACCAAATCATATGTATCTTATTTGACTATGTTTTAATATAAATAATTTTTTCATGATTATTGATTCTATCTTCTTTATAGTGCTAAATTTTAACGAATCCAATTTTTAATGAAAATTGCATTTGAATTCAAGAACAAAAGATAAGAATAACTTAAATACTAATTTCTAGACATAGAATTAGGTTTAAGATCCATATCAAATACTTAAGCCTATGAGTAATTGAGTTGTTTAATCGATTGAGATATCGTTAATTAAACAAACCGAGGAAAATCGTAAAACTATTGTATAGACATTCATATGGTTTTGACATAGTACATGGAAATATGAATGAAAACAGAACTAACGCAAGTAATCAATAAGATGCATATGTGACGGTAGAGGAAAACCATTCCATGCAAGATTATCTCCCATAAAATCTTTCACTTACAAAATTTTCGTTATAAGCTATTTTTTGTATTTTCGTTACTTTTCAATTATCCCGTCTTACTCGTACTTTAAATTCAAGGATATTGGTAATCCAAGTGTTAGTAATATCTTTCCAGTCTCTGGATACGATATACAAAATACTTCTTTTGATAATACACAACATCAAAATGGCGTCGTTATCGGGGACTGGCGTTTAGATATTACGAACCTCACGATTACTTCCATCTTCAAAGTTTATATATCCGTAATTAAAACTGTATAGACTTGCATTTATCACTTATCCTAACATTTCTTGGTTAGAATTGTAAAGCTTTGTGTATGCAAGGTACGAGTTCAAGGAATTTAGTGCCTTTTGACCCCAAGATCGAAAGAACAACCCGATAGAACAAAAGACGCACTAAGAAGCTAAAGCAATCAGCAAAAAACAGAAAAAAGGAAATTACTCCTGAGCTATCAACAGCTTCAACCACTACAATCATGACAGAAGCAGAAACTGTTGAAGGACCCTGTGAAAGCAGCCCAAGGAGATTCGCCTGTCTCAACAACAATCCAATTGCACGGCGGGATGAAATGAAAACAGGTTTATTGAAGTTGGTTTTTGCTAATCCTTTGCAGGCTTGGACCATGAAGATCCATATACCCATATCATAAAGTTCTATGAACTTGCGGGCATGTTAGATGCACCAGCAGTTGAAGAAGAAGCCATATTCATGAGACTTTTTCCGCACTCCTTGATTGGCATAGCAAAAGATTGGTATCTCGACCAACCAACCGAGACCATGACAAATTGGAATATGTTGGAAAGACTTTTCCTTAACAGGTTTTTCTATCAGACTCGGTTCATGGATGCAAAAATGGATATTTCCTCATTCACCCAATCTGTAAATGAGACACTATGTCAAGCCTGGGAACATTACAAATCAATGTTGAGAAAGTGTCCAAACCATAGCTTTGATAATCTCACTCAAATTCACATTTTTCTCAAGGGATTGCAGCCTCAAACTAAAATCATTCTTGATGCAACAGCTGGTGGTTCATTGATAGCAAAAAGTGTTGAGGAAGAAACCATGATTATCAACCGAATGGATCTCCCCGATCACCAAAGTCAGTATAATCGAGGAAATGCATAAAAGAAACAAGGAATTCTAGAATTGGATACAAATGACGCAATCCTGGCCCAAAATAAATTGCTCACCTAAACTGTCAAAGAATTGACCAAACAACTTTCAAAACTGCCACAACAACTTAAGGAGATGCATGGTTCAACAAGCACACCACACCAAGTAGTTGTATGTGAACTATGCACGGGAGATCATCAAACTGGCTTTTCCCCCCACCCAAAGGAGAGATCAATTACATGGGAAATCAGCAACAAAGATCAGCACCGTACAATCAAAACTACCAATGAGGAAATAATTAAAATTACAATCAAGGATAGAAGCAAGAAGTTGGGACAACAACTAGGAAAATCCGTATCAAACCAATCAACAACCACAACACATAAATCAACAGGATAGAACGTCAAAACTCGAAGATACCTTGCAGCAATTCATGCAAATGTCCATGGCTAATCAGGAAAACACTGATGCTTCAATCAAGAATCTCAAAACACAAGTCGTACAAATAGAAAAGCAATTGGCAGAACAACGGGGAGGTACTTTCACTGCCACACCTCAACCAAATCTAAAGGATCAATGTCAAGCAATTGCAACTCGAAGTGGTAAAATATTGGAAGCATCCAGCAACAACCAAAAAGAACAAAGCATAGCTGAAAACAAGGAAGAAGTAGAAGAAAAGGAGGAAGAAAAAGAAGACAACAAGGAGCTAGTCAAAAAAGAGAAGAAAACTCAACGAACAAAGGAGGAAAAGGGAAAAATGCTCAATCAACCTATTCAAAATCTCCCCTACCTGCATGCTCCAACAAAAAAGGATAAAGAAAGGTAATACGCCCGATTTCTCGACATCTTCAAAATATTACAAATCAATATTCCCTTCACAGAGGCACTTGAGCAAATGCCAACATATGCACGCTTCATGAAGGAAATTATCACAAATAAAAGAAGAATCATTGATGAAGAAACCATACACCTCGACGCAAGCTGCAGTGCTATCATTCAACGCACTCTTCTTTAAAAAGAAAAGGATCTAGGAAGGGTCACGTTACTAGTGACCATTGGAAACGTAAATGTGGGAAAAGCACTAATTGATCTAGGCTCTAGCATCAACCTCATTCCACTTTCCGTAATACAAAGGATTGAACGCTTAGATATGAAGAAGACTAGGATGACTTTGCAACTCGCCGACAAATCAGTTACAAAGCCATCTGGTATCACCGAAGACATGCTTGTCAAGGTAGATAAATTTCTATTTCCTATTGATTTTGTTGTCATGGATATAGAAGAAGATGATGGCGTGCCCCTAATTGTGGGACATCCTTTCATGAAAATCGCTTGCATGATGATCGATGTTGACAACGGTCTAATGAAAGTACGTGTCCAAGATGAAGAGGTCAGCTTCAACCTCTTTGATGTCGTGAAACATACTAAAGATAAAGGGGCCTATTTTAGAGTTGATGCCATTGATGAAGAAATTATGAAAATACAAGATCAAGTTCACTTGACAACCCCTTTAGAGAGGGCACTCATGGACGTTGTTGATATTCTTGACCCAGAGGAGGAAAAAGAGCTGGATAAATGCTTGACAGATCTGAACTCAACAAAAGAAATACCAATAAAAGAGGCTAAGATTGAAGAATTGCAAGAAAAATCCTTGGAACATAACATCAACTTAGAGCTGAAATTGTTACCGGATCATTTGAATTATGTTTTCTTGGATGAAGAACACACGAAACCAGTAATAATTAGCAAATTCCTAAACATCAATGAAGAAACAAAGCTTATTCAAGTTCTCAAAAGAAATCGAGACAATATCGGTTGGGTGCTTTCAGATTTGAAAGGAATCAGTCCATCATATTGTATACACAATATCATGATGGAAGACAACTACAAACCATTTGCTCAACCACAACAACGCTTAAATCCAACAATGAATGAAGTTGTATGCAAAGAAGTCGTCAAGCTGTTGGAAGCAGGTATGATTTATCCAATTTTTGATAGTGCTTGGGTTAGTCTTATGTAGGTTGTACCAAAGAAAGGAGGAATGACAGTGATCACAAACGAGAAGAATGAGCTAATACCAACAAGGACTGTAACCAGATGGCGTATGTGCATTGATTACCGAAGACTTGATCAAGCAACAAGAAAAGATCACTTTCCACTTCCATTCATGGACCAAATGTTGGAAATATTATCTGGGAAGCAGTTCTATTATTTTTTAGATGGATACTCCAGATACAATCAAATTACAGTGAATCCCGAAGACCATGAGAAGACAGCCTTTACATGTCCATTTGGTATATTCGCATATCGAAGAATGCCCTTTGGTTTATGCAATGCACTAGCAACATTCCAAATATGTATGCAGGCGATTTTTTCAGATTTGATTCAGAAATGCATTGAGGTATTCATGGACGATTTCTCTGTGTTTGGTGAATCTTTCGACCTATGTTTGGAAAATTTGGACATCATACTGAAATGATGCATGGAAACGAATATGGTCCTAAATTGGGAAAAGTGTAATTTTATGGTAACTGAGGGCATAATCCTTGGACATAAGATTTCAGCCAAGGGGATTGAAGTTGACAAAGCTAAGGTTGATGTCATCAAAAAGCTACCACCACCAATCAATGTCAAAGGTATCCGATGATTCCTTGGTCATGCCGGGTTTTATCGATGTTTCATCAAAGATTTCTCAAAGATCGCCAAGCCTTTAAGTAATCTCCTCAACAAATACAAGTCATTTAATTTTGATAAATATTGTTTAACTGCTTTTGAAAATCTAAAAGAAAAATTAAGCATTGCACCCGTAATCATTGCACCCGATTGGAAAACCAATCTTGAGCTCATGTGTGATGCAAGTGACTACGCAGTCGGGGCTGTTTTGGGATAGAGAAAAAACAAAAAATTTCATGATATACACTATGTGAGCAAGGTCTTAAATGATGCACAAGTTAATTACGCAACCACAAAAAAAGAATTGCTCGCTATAGTTTACGCATTAGAAAATTTTCGGTCTTATCTTATAGGACCCAAGATTATTTGTTATACTGACCATGCAGCAATCAAATTCTTGATCAACAAAGCGGATTCAAACCCAAGAATAATCCATTGGATGCTCCTCATACAAGAATTTGATCTAGAGATCCGTGACAAGAAAGGGACCGAGAACTTAGTTGTTAATCATCTATCAAGGTTGGTAAATCCTGAAATTACCAAAGAGGAAAGAGAAGTCCTTAAATAATTTCCCGACGAAAAACTACTCATGATTAAGGAAAGGCCATGGTTTGAAGATCTTGCAAATTACAAAGCATTGGGTCTTATTCTTGAAGATCTCAATTGGAAACAAAAGACGAAGTTCTTACACGGTGTAACTCATTACGTATGGGACGATCCATGCTTGTTTAAAATTGGGGTTGATGGGTTACTAAGACGATGTGTCACAAAAGAAGAATCGAGAAGCATTACATGGCACTGCCATAATTCACCATATGCAGGTCATTATAGTGGTGAACGAACAGTTGCAAAAGTACTGCAAGCAGAATTCTATTGCCCATCATTATTCAAAGACACGTATGAACATGCCAAGAATTGCGATAACTATCAAAGGGATGGCGGAATCACAAAAAGAAACGAAATGCCAATGCAGAGTATGTTAGAAGTAGAGGTATTTGATTATTGGGGGATCGATTTTGTTGGATCATTTCCCTTATCTCTCAACAATGAATACATATTGGTGGTTGTTGATTATGTTTCCAAATGGGTTGAAGCAATAGCATCACCAAAAGCGGACAGCAAAACCGTAGTGAAATTCTTAAAAAGAAACATCTTCACAAGGTTTGGCACACCAAGGATCCTGATTAGTGACGGAGGCTAGCACTTCTATAATGCACAACTAGAGAAAGCTATTGAACATTATGGTGTTAAACACAAAGTAGCATCACCGTATCATCCATAAACAAACGGACAGGCTGAGGTATCCAATCGTGAGATCAAAAGAATCTTAGAAAAAACTGTTTCAACCTCACAAAAGGATTGGTCATTAAAACTAGATGAAGCTCTTTGGGCTTATCGCACCGCATACAAAGCACCAATAGGCCTCACTCCCTTTCAAATGGTATACGGTAAGGCCTGCCATTTACTGGTGGAACTTGAGCACAAAGCTTTTTGGGCCTTAAGAGCTCTCAATTTTGACTCACAACAAGCCAGTACGAAAAGGAAGCTACAAATACAAGCACTCGATGAAATAAGGCTGCAAGCGTGTGAATCGTCCAAACTGTACAAAGAGATGGTGAAGCGATACCATGATAGTAAAATTCTACCAAAGGATTTCAAAGTTGGTCAAATGGTCTTACTCTTCAATTCACGACTAAGATTGTTCCCCGAAAAACTCAAATCAAAGTGGTCCAGACCATTCCAAATTAAAGAGGTTAAGTCGTATAGAGTTGTTGTATTAGAGGATCCAACAACTAATGCAACCTGGACTGTCAATGGTCAGAGACTAAAGTTATACTAGGGGGTAAGGTCGATTGAATCACCACTACCATTCTGTTACGCAAACCATAGAAGTGGCAAAAGCGTCAAGCTAATGATGTTAAAAGAGCGCTTTTCGGGAGGCAACCCGACACTGTAAGTATCTACTAAATTCATTTTGTTAGACAATTTTTTTGGGAACATGGAACATGGTGAAGCAAAGAAGCAGATCTACAAAACAGTCTGATTTTGCAGAGTTTTCTAAGCGAACTTAGGTGCACAACGCGAATGCTCGACCCAAAAAATTTCGCTATAGCGAACCTCTTTCGTGAAGCGAAATTGCGGTGGTGAAAATAAATTTATGGTCATTAAGAACACCACCTACCATACTACCCATCTTTATGCATGCCTAGTAATTGTTCCCAAACAGTTGTCTATTGTTGCTATTCACTTTTTACCCTAAAACTACTCCATCCTTCCTCTCACTTCCACACATCGCAAATATCACTTCTTCATCTTTTCTTTTTGGCATAACAACCTCCCTCCTTTACATCTCCAAGAGGTCAGCAACATCAGCTATGAAAAGTATATGAATTCTTACATCATAAATTTATATTTCTGTCATAAAATAGAGTTGTGAAAGATCTTGTCTTTCTAGTGAAAAGGGGTTTTTCTCTACTAATTTCTTACATGTGTGAATCACTTGGTAAGAGCATACTTGAAAACATAAAATCAAACATCTCTTTTGCCTAGCTCATAAATGATGGAACAATAACATAACATGTAAACCATACTTTCCCTTGTTACTTACTTGTCTAGTTGGAAAAGAGGAAAAGATTGCATAATATATGTTAGATCCCATGTTTGTTGATCATTCATATGCTTGAAAAAGAGAAGTAGGAAAGCATAGCTCTGTTCAAAATTTTGCAGATATCAGAGTTCACGACGCAAACTGAATCTTGCGAAGCGAACCTCATGTTACAATAGAAAACCATTTTTATGACAAGAGAGATCTTGTGATATCAAGCAGGCATGGATCCAAAAAAGGACAATACCTCCAAGAAGCAAAAAACCTATGGGGCTAGCACATCAAGAGCACAGGAATCTTATGACCAAACTCGCTTCAATGGATGGGAGCAACAACAAAGGTTCGACAAATTGATGGAAAGACGCGTCTTGGATGAAAGGATTTTTGATCTCAACCTTGAAGGTGATTACAGATCCCTTTGTGATTTGTGGAGAGAATGCAAGTGGACGAAACTTCTAAAACCCCATTGCAACATAAACACGGACATCCTTCGAGAATTCTATGTCAATACTTTTCCCTCAGAAGGAACACCATTTTCATTCTCTACCAAAGTTGCAGGAAGAATAATTCACTTCAATAGATATGCAATCAGTGAATTCTTGGGTGATCCTCTTATTTTGAAAGAAGGATAATTGTGCTGCTACCAAACTGCAATCAACTCTGAAGTAAATGTTGATAAAATCTCAAAGGTAAATTTGTTGGAGGGACGAAGTGTGGAAAGGAATTCGTTGGGAGTTGCAATTTGTTACCACAGGGATAATGAAACCCAAAGCTTAAGTCCTTCTTCTTTTCATTCTGCATAATGTGAGGCCAAGAAGTCATGCCTCCACCTTCACAATGGACACGGCTAAGCTTCTGCATCTAATGATGACCGGACAGAGGATTGATGTTGCACGGATAATATGCAATGAGATGAGAAACGTGGCTGAAAGTGGTAAGGAATTTGGGTCTGGAATCAAGTCCTCATGTCCTCTTATTTTTCCTGGCCTCATCATAGGATTACTCATTGCCTCGCAAGTGCGGCTTCCAAATCTCACCATCTTCAAAATCAAAACAAAGGTGGATGACAAGTATGTGGATCACTATTGTTTAGAGAAGAAGATTAAGAAAAAGGAGACGGGGGAGACTTCATCCGCTACTCTCAATTATGGATATTGGGATCCACGCCTCTGCCAAGTCTTCTCAAACACTTGGGATCAAAATGATTCCAATCATAGAGTTGTTCTTGCCTTACATGATTCTTTTTACAGGATGCAGATTCATCCTGGCATGCAGACCAATGAAGGCCAGCAGTTCATGCAGTCCAATGAAGGCCAGTTGTTCATGACGCCTGACAAATTCGCAGCACACATTGTGTGGCCTGGGGACATGCCTTTCTATCAAGAGGAGGGGGTTGGCCCTGAAGAGGAGGTTGAAGCTGGAACTTTAGGAGGTTCTAAAACTGCATCGGAAGCGGGTGATGGCATGGAATCTGAGTTCATGGGAAGAGAAGAGTAAAGGATGATGATCATGCTGAAAGCTCACCTTTAAATGAGTGACATTTTATAATGCTTTCAGTATTTAAATTGCATTAATTAGTTTTCATTCCTATTAGCATTTCTATTCCTATTTTCAAGTCAGTTTTTGTGATTTTTATTGTAATACTTTTTTACGGTAATATTACTGTAAAAACTCATGACACTTGGTACGTATGCATAAGTAAAATTTTGTTTCGGTAACTTGTGACCGTTCAAAAATGGGCTGAACATTCTTGATTGAACTCACATCAAAGGTTGAAAGCTCCAAAAGCTAAGAAGTTTTTTTTTTGCTCCAACCGAAATTCAACGAAAAACGCATGGTAATGATAATACTTTGGACAAAATGCACAAAGGCAAAGGTAGATGTTTTCAAAAGCTTGGTAGAATAGTAGCATGATTTTGTAATAATGGTCTGCACAAATCATTTCATGCTTCAATTTTGCAAACTCATACTATCTTGCTTGAATATCATAGCCAACAAACAAGAAAAGTGAGGAGCCTTCCATTGTGCACAAAAAGAAATATTTATGAATAATCCTTGATTGAAACTCGATTGGTTTATGAGGAATCTAAACGATTACTTGGCGAAATAATTTTGTGAATCATGAGCTCAAGGATAGAACAAATGATGAGGCAAATAACTCAAGTATAACCCTCACAAAATCATGAAAAAGCCTAGCAAAAATCACTTGACCAAACAACTCAATTATATAGTTGGGAAGAAAAGAAAAGAAAGAAAAAGAATTCATGAGAAGAAAGAAAAGAAAGAAAAAGATATAGTTGGGGAGAAAAGAAAAGAAAGAAAAAGAATTCATGAGAAGGAAGAAAAGAAAGAAAAGGATATAGTTAGGGAGAAAAAGAAAGAAAAAGTAAACTCAAAACATGAAACCTCCTCAAAGCCAAAAGAAGCATAATTTACAAAAGGAAAAAGATTAGAACCTCATCTCACAAATACACCACCTATCCTTGGTACTCATGCTCATGAGATATTTCAAAAATAAAAATCGTTAAAGATGAAATCATGAATTGATCAAGATGTTGACGAGGTTACTCAAGAGAGTTCAACACACCATTTAAACTTAAAAGGAAATCTTCATCATTTTTATGAAGAAAGAGTGTTAGGATGGTTCAAGAAAAGAAAAACATGGCTTGCATTAATAAAAGCATGAAATGATCCTTGTATGGAACATTATTACATTATCATGCTTAATTCTACCAAAGTGAAAAAAAGAACAAAAAGCCATTGGTGCAAGCATACTCCAGATTTGAACCATAGCTTTTCATGAATTCGATGGAGACAAAACAAAAGGATGGAGAGAAGTTTTTTTTATCATTGATTGAGTACAATCAAGAATTTAAGTTGGGGAGAATTTGATAAATGCTCAAAAACGACAAAAAGTATTCTATGAAAGTCGAGCATTTATCGAGTTTTCTAAAGCATTTAATCATACAAACCTATTATTTTATCAAAGAAATGGTATTCTTACTAACTATGCTCAAAATTTGAAGGAAAGAAGACCATAAGATGAAGAAAACAAGAAAAAACATTGTCCTGTTTCGCTATAGCGAAATTCCATAAAAAGAATGTTCGCTAAGCGAACTCATCTCGCAAAGCGAAAGTAAAATTCCATAACTGAAGACCCCGGGTTCGCTTGAAGCGAAAGAAAGAGAAAGGCAATGAAAGGCAGTGAAAGGCCGATTCTCTTCGCGAGACTAACTTCGGGTATCGAAACTAAGTCAGTAGCAAAAATTCTAAAGTTCGCTAGAAGCGAGGAAGAGCGAAGTCCAGAGTTCTGATTCCTTAAAGCTGAAGTAACAGAGTTCGCGAAGCAAGGATTAGATCGCAAAGCAAACTTTGGAGGCCTCAGAAGACAAGTTGAAAGATAAAAACTTAATGAAGAATAAACAGAGGCCTCGCAAAGCGAAGTATGGTTCGCTCAGCGAACTCAGACGGCCAGGAAATCTATAAAAGGGACCAAGATAAGTTGCAGAAGGATATATAGTTTTTTAGCAATTACAGTTGATCTTAGTTGAATACAGAAAGGTTGTAATAGATAATTAGGAGAGGGAATGGAATATACGAGTTGGATACACATCAAAGATCAAGAAATCGTCATTGATGCTCATTCATCTCTAACTTTTCCTTTTTGTGCAAGCTACCATAAGCATGGATAGCTAAACTCTCTCTTGCTAGGGATTGTAATACTCTACCAAATCGTATGTATCTTATTCGATTATGCTTTTAATATAAAGAATGTTTTCATGATTATTGATTTTATCTTCTTTATAGTGCTAAATTTTAATGAATCCAATTGTTAATGAAAATTGCATTTGAATTCAAGAACAAAAGATAAGAATCACTTAAATACTAATTTATAGACATAGAATTAGGTTTAAGATCCATATCAAATACTTGAGCCTATGAGTAATCAAGTTATTTAATCAATTGAGATATCGTCAATTAAACAAACCGAGGAAAATCGTAAAACTATTGTGTAGAGATACATATGGTTTTGACATAGTACATGGAAATATGAATGAAAACAGAACTAACGCAAGTAATCAATAAGATACATATGTGACAGTAGAGGAAAACCAGTCCCTGCAAGATTATCTCCCATAAAACCTTTCACTTACATCATTTTTGTTATAAGTTATTTTTTGTATTTTCGTTACTTTTCAATTATCCCGTCTTACTCGTACTTTAACTTCAAGGATATTGGTAGTCCAAGTGTTAGTAATATCGCTGCAGTCTATGTGGATACGATATACAAATTACTTCTTTTGATAATACACAACATCAGCAAGAAGATGAGAAAAAAATTTGTTATGTAATGATGCATGATATGTAGATGCAATGGTTTCAAGGATCTCGTGGGTTAAACAAAAGTGAAATGTTAGAAGTTGAATCTGGATGCAGCTTTGATTGAAGAACATTGGGTCGTTGGATGTCCTTCTACGAGAATCAAGCTCACCATGTCGAGTGGGTCCTAGCCTTTGATTCAAGATAACGTACTTCGGTCTTCGACGACATTGGTTAGAGGAAAATAAATCCCCTTTCCCCTTGCTAGACGTCTGGTTTATGATACTTTGATGACATTTGGTTAGAGGAAAATAAATCCTATTGTCCCTTTCTAGACGTCTGGTTCATGATAACCTGCATCACAGGCCCTTGAGAACCTTGAAATGGTTAGTGAAAATGATATGGGATGATGTCATGATGCTATGATGTCATGTTTGAACAAATAAAAAACACAAACAAAGCACACAAGAGCCTTAGGTTTAAGGCTTGCATGGGGTTTATAGGTAAGTACACTCTTGATTTTAGTTGGCTCAACCTGTCCTTAAGAAGTAACCTGGTTCTAGGGATCTCAATATCACTAATTTTTCCCACAAGTTTCATGTAGCACGATGTTGTACCCAAAAATTTAACCTCTTCATTTTACCTTTTATGGCTTGTGCATCATCGCCAAGCACTAAATTGGTTATATTGACAATCAGTCCAAGATAGATCTCATCTCCTCATTCTTCTGTCCATTCAGGCTACCAAGGTTTCTCAGGCCTCGAGACATCTCAACTGATTCTTGGGTTCGTCAAAAAGATTCAGAATTACAATTTTTTTGAAATAGATCACATTTTATCTTATCTATTGGCTCTAGCGCATGGGTTTCGGATTTTTGAAGTGTGTGACGTCTTCCCTTATAAGATCTTTGAAGCATTACTATCCTGAGTTTTGTTTGAATACACTTTCTATCATCAACTAAGGTTCAGTGGATTTAAGATTCTTGTGCTCACTCTTATTTCCACGTTTCAAACGATACATTCAACAAAGGATTCTTCAAGGCGTTGATTACTATATTAAATCAAGATATCTATGTTGAATTGAAGTATAAGTACTAAGAGATTTGTTGAGAACCAAGATTTTGTTGTTATCTTGTAGATTGTTACTTATTGACGGGGATTGAAGATTTGGTTCATGGTTAAATCATTATTGTGAGAGTGTTCATTGAAAGTGATTATTTTGATTCAATTTGCTAAAATGGTCTCATATTCCAAGGATGAAAGTCTTGTTCGTTTGAAGTGAACAATAAGTTGAATTCAAGTTCGGGCAAGTACGAATATTAAGTTCAACGGTTCATGTTTCAACCAAAATTCTTTCAAATATTTCAACTTGTTTTAACAAAGCACTATGGCAAAGAAGAGAGGATCTCAAATTACAAGAATGCAACAATATTTCAAATTTTTATTTTTCTTAAGAATAATACAAGAATGAATTCAAGAGTTCATGTGCCATTCGCCAAAGTTTCAAAATATCTTACAAAGATTCGTTTACAAATTTGAATCATGAGTGTCCTAGTTGTTCTAAAAATACATAAAAAAGGGACTCTTCTTTAATCTTCTTGCTCATCTTCAAATGTCTTGTCCCCACATTCTTCAAGTATGCCTCTTTGATCTCGCAAGCTCATCCAAATACATGAAACAAAGATAAAGAATTAGTTGGCAAACAATCAAATGTGAATAAGAAAACTTTCAAAGTATTTTATTCATCATTAGGGTTTTGTTTGAGGAATCAAAAAATAAAGGGTTGTTTCTCACTAAAGCCTCATAAATCATTTTTCAAATCATGGGCCAAATTCTTCAAATCACAAAAAGGTATTTTTGCTTCACAACAGAAGAAAAAGTCACTACAGGGAAACAGAAATGCAAACAGAATTTCATCAGAAAACAACCCAGTTACAGCAGGCACGGGTTCAAAGGCCTAAAGAGACAAAAAATCAAAAGTCAGAATTCACTATCAAGCCCAACAAAAGCCTCAAACAAATTTTGTTCTATCATTGGCCTAAGAAAATCCCTATTGCAAATCACAAAGAAAAATTTGGTTCACAATAAGAAAATACAAATCAAAAGATTCAAGTCAGAATCTCAAATTCAACATCATGCTTTCACGCAACAATTAAAAAGGCCTCATACTTGTGTTGTTTCAATGAAAAAAATCAGAATTATAATGTAAAGTCATAGGCCTATCCCTTTTCTACAAATCTCAAAACAAATGAAGTTTGTTTGGTTCACAACAAAAGCAAAACAGAAAACCAGACAATTTATCAAGGTCAGCAAGCAACAAAGTACAAAAGCCAGCAACCAGTACAGAAAGTCAAAAGCAAACACAGAGGTAGCATAGCAAAGTACCACAGAATGGATATCAGAAAATATGATAAATCCAACAAAGCATGAAAATCGAGCAAGAAAAGTGACAAGTCCAACTAAAGTAGTTTCCCTCAAAACAACAATGTTGTTGGGCCTTGCACCTCGCCTCTTTCCAGCCCATTTACATTTTTATTTTATTTTATTATTTTTCTGACCATAACAAAAACTGTTTGGGCCTAAATTGTTCTATTTTCTAAAACACCCTCTTTTACTTTCTAACCCCTTGACTTTTATATTTTATTTTTATTTTCTTTTCTTTATTTTATTTTTATTATTATTATTATTTTTAATCAAAAATACCAAAAAATATTTTATTAAATACTTAGACTAAATTTTTATTTTATCTCTATTTTATTTTATCTCCTTTAAATCAAAAACAATAAAAACATTTTTTTTCTTTCTTAAATTAATTAAATTAATTTAAACTTAGTTTTTATTTTAATTAAATTAACTTAGAATTTAGGAATTTAACTAATTAATTTCTTTCTTTCTATTAATTTAGCTAATTAGGTTAAAACCCTTTTCTACCGAAACTCATAAAAAAATATTTTTCTTTTATATCATCTTTATATTCTTATAATTTTATTATTATGCATTATTCAATTGGGTTGTAACAATAATTAGAACTGTATTGCTTTATATTCCCCATTTGTAATTTGTACCCTCATCCCCCTAAAATAATGTAATAGCGTGAAACTTTTAATTTCTGCAACTTATCGCTTTCCATATTATTGCTAGTAATTAGGGTTTGTATGGAAAGACTTAAAATTAAACAATAGATAACCCTAATTCAAAGACAAATGCATGAAAACATTTTCAAAAGTCAACACTTTGTATACATTTTCAAAAGTCAACACTTTGTATACATTTTCTCCGAAACGAGAATCGTTACAAAGTTCTCCCAAACAAAGGCACTTTTCGAAAATACTTTCAAACAAACACAAACACATTTTACAAAGCATTTCAAAGTGAGCTAGTGTAATATGGTGGGAGAACTGACTTGGTGCTTTTTCGTTTTATCGCAATTGTTGCGGATATCAAGAGTCACCACTGACTTTTCTTTTATCCAATAAAGGAAAGGGTGAAAAGAACAGGAAAGACCTTTTTGAGATATTTTCTTGATTTTAGGGGGCGGGTTATGACAAGGGAAGGTGTTAGCACCCTTTTCATCCATAGTTATCTACAGGCTCTTAGTTTCTTGATCACTTTGAAAATGCTTTATTTGAAATGTGTTTGTGATTGGTGTAAGTTTGAAAATATTTTGAAAACGCTTTTGTTTCGGAAAACTTTATAATGATTCTCATTTCTATAAGAATGTATACAAAGTGTTGGTTTTGAAAATAGTTCAAAGAGATGTTTGTTTTTGAAGATGTTTTGAAAGTGTGAGTGGGTTTTGAAAAATGTTGTTTTGAAAATGTTGTGAGCAAGCAACTATGAGTGTTCTACCTACTCAAAAGAGGTCTTAGTTATTTTCCTCCTCCTTTAGATGTGGCTATCTTACCATTGATTGATAAGAATCCCCGTCATTAGATGTAAAGGGACAGGCGCGGGTCAATCGTATAGTCATAGAAGGTAACTTGTAAGACTATTTAGCAATTTTCGTAGGGACTAAGATCATTTTACCGACGGCAACGTCAAAGGGTCATCGAGGGACTATGATATTTTTCACTCGAGGGTCTTTGCTAAAGCGTCCCATATTCGAGGGACATGACTATTCATTTGTAGGTAACAAGCGAGGTTACCCTGGAGGTGCTTGTATGAATTGTGTTTTGATTGCATGCATTTTTGTCTTTGAGATTAGGGTTTTCTAACGGTTGATTTTATATTTCCATACACACCCTAATTACTAACAATTATATTAAAGCGATAAATTACGGAAATTAAAATCCTACACTATTACATCACTTGGGGGGATGGGGGTACATTTTACAAATGGGGATGAAGTACAAGCCTAATTAAATTATTATAACCATATTGAATAGCAATAAAAAATATAAAAAGGAAAATAGTGTACAAAGAAAGTAAAACAAAATTTATATATCGATACATAACCATATGCATCGACACATGCCACTTCTTGTTTCTGGAAAATTAAAATCAACTCAGTATAAGTCGATGTATAGTGGGATGTGTCGACTCATTTCTTGTTTGTTTCGACACATTTGTGTTTTGTGTCGACTCGTGCACCTTTTGTGTCTCTGTACTGGGTCTGGATAAGAGTATTCATCGATGCATAATGTCTTGTGTCGACTCATGTGAGTATGTATCGACTCATGTTGCAGTTTTTTGCCACAAATATTGTTCTATTGTGTGTACAGATCAACTCTCAACATATGATTGACAAAAATGAAAGCCAAACAAATGGTTAGCTTCAAGGGAAATGATTACTACATTTTATCCTAAAAAATGAATCATTAATGATGCTTGAAGTTAAAGGTTCAAAGTCAAGAAGACTTACCTTGAGACTGCAATTTATTTTGAGTCTGAACCTCTTTCAAGATGTTGTGATGGCTTCGGTGAATCTCCATGAAGCTGCTCCAGTCCTTTCTCTGTATTAGAAGCTGTTGAACCACTCCAACCCAGTAAAGTTGTACAATATTGTCTTTTGTTTATGTTTGGAAGGTGATGATAATGGCACTACAGAAGTTGTTCTGGTATTTGAACAACCTCTATGTGATATGAAGTGTTTGGATGGTTAGTTTATGGGAAAGATTGCAAGGTGGGATAATGGGTTGAGGTTTTTTCTGTTTTGTGAATGAAAATACAGCAGAGTTTTTGAATGAGCAGAGGTTACAAAGACTTCTATTTTTCCCTCTTTTCTCTTTTTATCTCCTTCAAAAATCCTCTAAAAAATGCTCTCTTGTGTGTTGTGAAAACAATTTATTTGTAGATGAAGTTGGCTGAGATTTGGGAGGGAAACAAATAAGTTTTTGAACTGTTTGGGTATGCTGTCTCATATCTTTTTAGATGCAGCTCTTATATGCTAATTTGGTACAAACATGGGGACTGATATAGTGCAGGCTTGGACTGGGTTAGAGGCAGCATAGCAAGACTATTTTGTAGCAGACTATGACAGTGTTTAGAGGCAGCATAGCCGGGCTGTTTTTATGCAGGACAGCGGACTGTTTTTTAACATGGTTTTGGGCTTGTAGCAGTAGGCTTGGACTTGGCAGCAAATATGAATTTGGGGCTTTTCTAAACAATAACATTTGTAGCATGATACAAATCTGGTTTTTGTGGACAGCATAGTGGCAAGGTTTGAAGATTGAGTCAAGGGGAAAAGTTCAAACAAGACAAGGCTTAGGATTTGCAATTTTAACTTTAAAAATGCAGCTTTGTTGTTTACTTGAAAATTTACATTATCTTGAATTGTGGTGAAGAAAAATGTCATGAGATAATGAAATTAATCATGTATGGAAAATACTTAGAAAAAATTTCCAAGTCTTGCAAAGTTTGATTTTTGAATTTCTTGATTTTTGATGATCAAATATCATATTTTGAATGTCTTGATGAAATGTGATCTTTGAAACTCAAATTTGACTAAAAAGTTAAAGTTTGACTTTTCAGTGTATAGTTGACCTTTTTTATCAGTTGACCAAATTTCATCTATCAACCCACTGATCTCGGGAGATGAATTGAAATATGTGATTAGTTTAAAATGATGTTCTTGAATCCTTAAGATCATATTTTAAACCAATAAGTCAAAGATTGGTCATTCTCAGTCAAAAACCCTAATTCTGACCATTTTGCCTTTTTGATAATTTGAACAATTTTCGGAGAATTATGATCCAATCTTGATCAAAGGATACATATGACCTCAAAATGTTGATACTGGTCCAAAATCTTGAAGTTTGACTGTAGGTTGGCCACAGTTGACTTTTTTCAATACAGAGGATTTTAGGTCATCTGATCGATTGACTGAGCAATTTTGGTGATCCAAGACTTGAAACTTGACAAGAGCAGTCTTGGGGGTCCATAATGATCCATGAAAGTCATTTTAAATATTATAAGTCCAACTGTCTTTGTGTAAACTCAAACCCTAATTTGAGGCATTAGTGTTGAGGAGATGACTTGACCTAGTCAATACTTGTGCAAGCTATGAATCATTGAAGATTTCTGTGAGAAATATCTTGAGAAAAGAGAGGGCAAATTTTGGGGTACAACAGCTAGCAACTAAGAGCCCGTAGATAACTACGGATGAAAAGGGTGCTAAAACCTTCCCTTTTCATAACATACCCCCCGAACTCAAGAAAATTCTCAAAAGGTCTTTTCTATTCTTTTCACCCTTTCCTTTATTGGATAAAAGAAAATTCGGTAGAAACTCTTGCTATCCGCAATAATTGAGATCAAACGCAAAACACTCAAGTCGGTTCTCCCACCGTATTACAGAACTGGCAACTCTGCTAGAGACAAACTTAAAAGTGGGGTTACCTTATAGACTAGATCACCTTTAAATGCTTTCATTGTTTGGCTTGCTCGCTTTACTCTTAAAAGGGTGTTTGGGTTTTGTATAGATCCTCTACCCGGATCTGGGGGCATTTAGCTAAGTAGCAATAGATCATGGGGACTGTGAAGCGTAATACCTACATAGTTCAAGCGATGGCTATGTTTGTGTGACACATTTGTTGGTACTGGTATCCCTTGTGTCGAATCGAGGAGAATACGGGGCCGCTGTGTGGTGTCATGAAGCACTAAATGATCATAGAACCCTTAGTTGAACAACTTGGCCATTAGGAAGTAGTGAGACAGCCGACTTTGGTGCAGTCCGAAGTTGGTTGATACTCGATACTACGCTCATTGATATCGGGCTTTCGGGATATTTCGGTCGCCAATAAAGAGGCTTGCGCTGAAACAATGCCCAATGAAGAAAGATCAATGATATTGAGATTTCATAGAACCCGTTTACTTTCTAGGACAGGTTGAACCAAATAATACTTCAAGAGGATACTTACCTATAAACCCCATGCAAGCCTGAACCTAAGGTTACTTGTGTGACTTGTTTGAATTTATGATTTGAAAATTTGAGCTCCTTGCAGGGTTTGTCTATGTTCAATATCTAACCAAACTTGAATTTCTTACAGGGTTTGTTTGTAGTCACTACCTTATACTTTTGCTTGGTGCATAGCATACACATCATGACATCATACCATATCATTTCCACCGACCATTTCAAGGATCTCAAGGGCCATTGATGAGGTTATCATAAACCAACATCTAACAAGGGGCAAGGGAATTTATTTTCCTCTAACCCATGATGTCAAAGACCAAAGCATGTTGTCTTGATTCGAAGGCTATGACCCACTTGACATGGTGAGATTGATTCTCGTAGAAGGACATTCAATGATACGAAGTTCTTCAAAGTTGTAATCAAAGTTCAACTTCTGATATTTTCTTGTGTTTACCCCACGAGATTCTTGAAAACATCGCATCCACGTATCATGCATCATGTTATAACAGGTTTTCCCCATACAAGTTTTCTCATCCATTTACTATTTATTTCAGTAAAAAATGGCTCTCGAACAGACTGTCCAAGATCTTCAGACGCAAAATGACCAGCTTCAAGAATTTTTCCTGAATCTATCCAAGGGCAAGAAGGAGTGAAAGCACTCCTAATTGAGAGCATGACCAAGAAGAATACTGAAGATAACAGGGATGACCAGCTGAAACAACTCCAAGCTGAGATAGCAACGATGAAAATCCAGATGTTAAGACATATGGATCTTATCCAAAACTTAGCTCGAGTACAAGAAAAGTTGATAGTCCTCATCAACAAGCCTTATCGAGACGAATACAACCATATGGAACAAACGGATAGAATTGGGGATCAAGTCATCAATTAGCACTCGATAAGACAAGAAGTTGGCTTGGTTGAGAGTAGACCTTTCCAAACTACTGCTACATCACAAGCCCAACAACGACAGGGTCGTCAACATAGGAAGAATACGCCCGAAAGGCAATTTACCAAGATAAACATGTCTTTGGCTCAAGAATTACAACATATGTTGGATTCCAAGCTGGTTACATTAAAGGATCCTCCTCAAAAGCTCAATACTTCTTCTCCCTGTTACAATCATGAAGAAATGTGTGCATATCACTCCAACAGTCGTGGACACGACACTAACATCTGTTGGACATTGAAGAACAAGGTTCAAGACCTAATCGATGAAGGAGTGTTGGAATTTACACAAGATGGTCAACTTGAGTTTTTCTGTCATCCATCAAAGGCGCATCATCTAAAGTGACAAATTTATGCAGAGAAGCTTTTGTTCACTCGAATTGTCAGTTGTAATTTCTTTGTTTGCTTAAACACCTATCTTTATGTCAGACTTTGTTTGTTCTCACTAGTGCATTGCATATGTTTGTGTTGAGTTAATCCATTCGTTTTCACCATACTGAAATTATGCTTTTACTCTTTTTGTATGATATTCAACTCTCGACTATAAGCCGTAAGCCTTTAGAGGGAGGATGACGAAAATAATACCAAATCTCTACAGTATGCTTTTGAACAGACCTTGTTGATGATGTACATGCGTTGTTTCAAATCCTAAATAGTGGAGTTATAAGGAAGATAATCCCTTGTCAACCCCTTTGAGCCAAAGAAGTAGGAGTTTTCTTTTTCGCACAAATTGAAACCTTTAAGTCACAACCCGGGGCAGGGTAGCTACTCAGTTTAATTTAAATGTGCATTCGGTCGTAAGATTTCACTTCATACACAAACACCTTTCTGAATCAAAAACGGTGATGGTTCCCCGTAAAATAGGCAGTCATTATCTCTCAAAAGAAAAGTCCGCTAAGTCAAAACCTATAAAGGAGACTTAAGAAAAACCGGGGCATTCGGCTGATTATAATCTCAAAACAAAAACAGTCAGGCAAAAATTAGGGATAATAAAATCAAAAAAGGAGGTTGTTAAAAATACTCAACAACAGAAAAATGTTGCAAAAACGACTGCCTTCTCAAATAAACTTCTAGTATCTGAACCATCACCCAAATATCATTCCAGATTCTATTGAAAGATAAACGCACAATTGACTGAGTTTAGGACTGGAGAACATCATTGAGAACGGGTTGGGTACAAATAAACTTTGAACCTTATCCTTTTTTTCTTAAATCGTGAACCAGGCCACGTTACAATCCTTTAAAAGTCCTAATTGAAGTATAGGTTAGTTCGAAAGCATATTGTTACAAAAGGTATCCTGACTCCTGTAAGGCTTACTATATATCCTGAGTTGAATTCATATTCTTACAAAATTTTGTTGCTTATTAAAAATGCATTTTCAATGTTTTTTTCTCAAGACATACATGAACTTTGCATTGTTTGAATACCACTGTTTGCATATGGCCAATTGTTCGACAATAGAGAAATTCGCACGAAGAATATCCAATGAACAAAAATTCTCTCAATGAACAAAATCACTTCAAATAGAAAGTCGCTTCCAATGATAAATTTCCCATAATCAAGGGGCGTGGTGATTATTGTCTAACACATACGGGGCACTCAAGTCGAGATTCAAAGAATCTCTCAAAAAGTTATGAATAGCCAGGGGTAGACCTCCATCTGAATCACTTTGGGGCAATGTTACATTGATCATGGGCTTTAGAAAAATCCACTATGAAAACCTTCAAGTACTACCAAGTTGCTTGTTTGTGCCAGTAGTATCAAATAGTGTCAGTATCATGTCTGTGGATCCTTCCATGACAGCTCTTAGAAAAAATCCTAAGGAAGGTCAAAGACTATCAGAAATTTGATCAAGATTAAACCTTCGGTACCACCAAATTGCTTATTTGTGCCAGTAGTATCAGATGGTACCAGTATCATGTCTTCAGATCCTTCCATGACAGTTCTTAGAAAAGATACATAGGAAATTCAAGACTATCAGAAACTTGATCAAACATCAGGTGCACCAGACTAACCCCAGGGGAAAACAGGCTCCCACATATGAAAGGGCACGTGCGATCACATAAACATTTTCTGGCATTTCTACAACACTTGTTGTCATACACAGTGACAACTCTCCACATCCTATGAACACGAACATAGTCGAATAATACTACGTATGAGAGAGACCTGCTAGGTTGACATGCCAAGGTAAAAGTAAGGGAATCCCGGTAAACCAAAAAGGTTCGGACAAAAATTAGGTATACATACAAAAGATTATACCCCTGGCAAGTCAAAAACCTGAAAAGGTGGCTTGGGCAAAAAAGGGTATCTCGGTGGACTGAAAATCTAAAAAGACGGTACAGGAAAAAGTTAGGGATTAAAGCGTACGACTGTGTCCTGTTATCTCATTATTTCTCTATCAGTAAGAGATTTATCACTCTGATAAATGTTTACTAAGGACTCTAGGAGATAAGACAAAGTTCAAGTTGTCCACAAATCCCCCACAGGGCCATTTCCATGGATTATCCCCACAAAGTAATCTTCACAAAATACATTACACACATCATGCCAGTTCCCAAACAGAGGGAGATTTCCAGCAGATTATTCTCTTCCAGATACAGTTCAGATATAATCTACATAGAGATTCATTCTGATACTCATTCTAGATTTTCTTGCAGATACAGTTTAGATACAATCTACATACAAATTCATTATGGCACTCTTTCTCTTGCAGATACAGTACATATACAATCTAAATACAAATTCATTCTGATACTCATTCCAGATTTTCTCGCAGATACAGTTCAGATACAATTTACACACATATTCATTCTTACACTCATTCTCTTCCAGATACAGTTCAGATACAATCTAAGTACAGATTCATTCTAACACTCATTCTAGATTCTATTGCAGATACAGTATGTAACACCCCAATTCTACCCCGGCAAATTATATAAATAAATCAGAGTTATAAAAATCATTCATGCAAACGAATCAGGATGCCACAAATTCTTCTATCAAAATTCATTGAATTCATCATGGATATATAACACTTTTAAAACATCAAATTAACCATCGTCATGACATCTTTAATTAAATAATTCAACATCTACGCAGCGGAAATTCTTAATAACATCTCTATCATCATTACAACAACTTCAAAACAACACAATTTAATAATAATCAACTTAAAGTTCAACAATTGAATAATCAACAATCAAAAGTAATGAGCGTCTATCCCCCTGAGTGTTACATATCAGAGCAATGACACTGACTCGAACTACTGAAGGTATACAGCCTTCACTCTCGATTACCTGCACGTTACCAACATAAGGGCAACATTCAAACAAAAGGGGTGAGATATCTAACAATATAATAAAGCGCATGATAATTAATATATTAAATTAGATCACATAACATCACTACTTCTCATCTCATAATCAACAATAATAATACACATTCACCACATCAATACACACTTCTTTATGCAGTCATATAATGTGACTCAATAATATGCAAATGCATGTGGTACCATTTGGAGCAGAACTCCCATCTCAAAAATTTGCCAATTAATAGAGGCATCAACAAGGCATAAGCCTTCATCTCAATATTCGTCAATAAAGGCCATCTCAACGAGCATAAGCTCCATCTCAAAATGAAATGTATGCGACACAATCATGAATGTAATAACAACGTCACAATTAACAACATCTCAATACAACATCATCATTGGCCAAAGGCCTACATCTCAAAAGCATCTCAACATCTCTTCATCAAACATCTCATATCATTCATAATAATTCATCAAACATCATTTTTTCATCAAACATCATTTATTCATCAAACACAACTTCATTAATAACATCTCATCAACAACACAGTTGTACTTTAATACGACAGTAACTCATCAATTTCACAATGTTGACCATAGGCCTATACTAGATATTACCTAAAATTAGCTAATCAACTAAGGATTACTTATAAGTCATCAAACATCTACATACTACTATTCTGTAATCTTACATCATTATTATTATTAGTCCTACTGTTACAAACCAAACAGCAGCCTCTAAGCATCTCATCTTCATCATTCTACATACAAAATCAACGTAACAATCAACACGGGAACTAACTCTAAATCCATAAACTGGCTACTAGGACTACACTTCCTATTCTTCATTTTAATCCTCATGAATAAAGCTCACCGCGTTAGCTATTTAACGCTTCGAACGGCATCTCAAATGGCATATGTAGACTCAAGTTATAGCATTTTCAAACTGAATCTGCCAAAAACCAGACAACATGGGTCGATGCATAACTCCTTGGATCGATGCGTACTGCATTGAACTTGCAACATAAGTCGACACATCCTCTCTTGGATCGACTCATACTGAGTCTTACACATAGCATGTATCGACACATGCCCTATGGATCAACTCATCCTGAGTCTAAAAGCACTCATGTATCGACGCACAACCTCTTCATGTCGACTCATCCTGAGTCTCTAAACCTTCTTGTATCGACACATCATGTTTGGGGTCGATGCATACTGCTATGTCCTGCATAATTTCTGTGATTTTCTCTATGTTTTCACTACGGGTTCTATACTTTATGCCCTAAAAACTTAATTTAATCATAGATAATCATCACTTACAATTATCCTATAATTCTACGTCAATTAAACATTATCGGAACATCATTATTCATCTAAAATTCATCAATTACATCATACAACATCATATACATTCAATTCATGAACAAGACATTAATCACCTCTAACCCCACATACTAATTATCATGAACCTAATTATAGAGTCAGAACCCACCCTTACCTTGGATTGAAGGTCGCTCTATAATCTTCTGGTCGAAACCTCATTCTGCCATTTTTTCTCTTTTTCCAGCAGCTTCACGTTCTTCTTCTTAATTCTTATTCTTCTACTGCCTCCTCTTTTCTATTCTTTCTAGAAATAATAAAATAACTTATTATTCTTTATTCCTTATTGGGCTTAAAACTAATACACCCCCTTATTACTACTTTCATTCCTTAAAAACAAGCCCACATCAAATAATATTATACTTTTAATATTATTTCACCACTTAATAAAATAATTAAATCCAATTAATCACAACACATCTTCTCAAATATTCCAAAAATAATTTAATTAAATAATTAATTAAATTACGGGCGTTACAACTCTCCCCCACTTAGAATATTTTTGTCCTCGAAAATTTACCTTGATCAAACAACTCAGGGTAGGAGTCTCGCATCTTGCTCTCCAACTCCCAAGTCATGCTTTCTACGGCATCTCCTAGCCAAACAACCTTAACCAAAACAATCTCTTTGCCCCTCAGAGTCTTTATTTCATGATCCGTGATCTGTACAGGCACCATCTCTACCGTAAGATTATCCCGTACTTGCACATCATCCACATGAATCACATGAGATGGATCTAAAATATACTTCCGGAGTTGCGATACATGAAACACATCATGTAAATTCGAAAGATTAGGCGGTAAAGCCACTTTATAAGAAATATTCCCCACTCTCTCTGAAATCTGATATGGTCCAATAAAACGAGAAGTGAGCTTCTTAGACTTCAATGCTCGCCCAACACCACTCACATGTGTAACTCTTAAAAACACATGGTCACCAAATTGAAATTTTAAATCCTTTCTTCACTTGTCATGATAACTCTTCTGTCTACTTTGGGAAGCTTTCATCTTTTCTCTAATCAACTTCACCTTCTCAGTAGTTTCACGAACAAGTTCAGGTCCAAGTACTACACTTTCACCAGATTCATGCCAACATAACAAAGTTTTACATCTCCGACCATACAACGCCTCAAAAGGTGTCATCCCAATACTGGAATGGTAACTGTTGTTATAAGTGAACTTTATCAACGGAAGATGAGTATCCCACGTACCTCCCTGCTCAAGAACACATGCCCTCAGCAAATCTTCCAACGATTGAATCGTCCGTTCAGTCTGACCATCTGTCTGAGGATGATACGCTGAACTCAACCTCAACTTAGAACCCAACGCTTCTTGCAAACTTTTCCAAAAATCAGAAGTAAATATTGGATCTCTATCTGACACAATGCACAAAGGAACACCATGCAGCTTCACAATTACACTAGTGTAAATCTCATCCAACTTCGACACTGGAAAGCTGATGTTAATAGGAATAAAATGAGCCGACTTCGTAATCCTATCAACAATCACCCAAATTGAATCATGTCCTCTTAAAGTATTAGGCAACCCAGTCACAAAGACCATTGAAATGCTATCCCATTTCCATTATGGAACTTTTAACGGTTGCATAAACCCTGCAGGCTTCTGATGTTCAACTTTCGACTTCTGACAAGTCAAACATGCATACACAAATCGAGCCACATCACTCTTCATTCCAGGACACCAAAATAAACCTTTCAAATCTTGATACATCTTTGTAGCTCCTGGATGAATACTTAACTTACTTCAATGGTTCTCTTCCAGTATCACCTTCTTTATCTCAGCATCATCAGGAATACAAATCCGGTTACGAAACTTCAACATACCTTGCGCATCTAACTTAAAATCACTATTCTCAGACTGATCGATTCTAACCATCAAATCTATCAGTTTAACATCCAACTTCTGAGCTTCTCTGATACTGTATATAAATTCATTATTAATCTTCAACATACCCAACATAACACTCTGCAGCGTAACCTCGCAAACTAAGCTCATATCTCTGAACTGCTCAATTAATTCCATCTCTTTAACCATCATTTCTGACTGTGATACGGTGGGAGAACTAACTTGAGGTTTTGTGTTTGTGTTCGCAAATGTTTCAGTTTAGCAAGAGTCACCACCGACTTTTTATTTTATCCAAAGGAAAGGTCAAAAAGCACAGGAAAGACCTTTGAGATGTTTTCTTGGGTTCGGGGGGTAGATTATGAAAAGGGAAGGTGCAATCACCCTTTTCATCCATGGTTATCCATGGGCTCTTAGTTACTTGTTTAGATCACTTGCTTTTGCTTTTCAATTGTTTGAAATGGTGCTTTTGTGTGTGTGGTTTTGAAAATGTTTTGAAAAGAGGCCATCGTTGTGGTAACCTTTGTAATGATTCTTGTTTGAATGTATACAAAGGTGTATTTGTCTTTTGAAAAGATGTTTCAATGTTTGAAAGTTTGAAAGTTTGTTTTGGGAAATGTTTTGAAATTGTGTTGTGAGGTATGTTTGAAAATAGCAAGGATGTTTTGCAAGTTTTGATCAAGTAACTAATAGTTGTATACCCTATTTTACTCAAAGATATTTCCTACACATTTTTAACCCTTTTGACAGTGTTGTTTTACCATTGTATTTGGTAAACAACCTTGTATTAGGATGTTAAACGGGACAAGCGCGGGTCATCGTATTGGACCATGATAGCAATTGTGCTAAGTATCTTTAGCAATTTTTGAGGGACTAGATCATTTTGTATAGGCAACTAAGATAGCGTCATCGGGGGACTATGATCTTTTGTTTCGTTTTTGTTTTTCCAAGATAATCAACATGCATAACGTGGCCAATTTAAAGGCAACAAGTGGATGAAACCCTAGGGGTGCATGTGTGCATTGTGTTGTCAATTTACATGTTTTTTGTCTTTGTATTAGTCAAGCTATTTGTATTTTATTTTGGACATTTGCATATAAACCCTAATCTCTAACATGGCATGTTGAAAGCAACAAATTGCGGGAATTAAAAGTCTAAGTTATTACAAAAGTATCCAGGAATGGGGGTACAAATTATTACAAATGGGGATGAATCTCATAAGAATAGCAATGTCCAAATATTACAACCAAATCAAATTGTCGCGATTCAATACAAAGCTATAACAAATGAAGAAATCAATAAAGTATGAAATGCATGTATTTACTTGAAAATAAAATCTATTCTAAAAAAGAAAGATTAAATATTATTATTATTTTTCTTTTTGTATTTTATTAATTTTAAAAAGGAAGATCTTAAAGAAAGAAAATTTAATTAAACAACAAATTTTATTATTATTTTTTGGTATTTTCATTATGTGTGATAATAAAAAGAAAATGATTAAAAAAAACCAATTTATTTACAAAAAATGAAGTTTTAGAAATAATTGTTAGTCTACTATTTTAACACAAAGAAATAAAATAAATTAAGTTGAATCAAAAATAAAAAACAAGTAAAAATGGGCCTTTAGGATATGTTGGGCCCAAATATAATAAAAGGGAAAGAAGTGAGGCCAGAAATGAAAGGGCGGTACGCTAGCAATTCGTGTGGGCTTAAGGGATTTGGGGCCAGAAATGGCCCAACGCTTAAACTTGTAACATTTTGTTAGGGTTTTCAGAAATTAGGGTTTGTGTACATTCTCACAGCGGCGCTGCTTCCTCGTTTTCTCTTCTTCATCTTTCTCAGCCTCAAGCGCTCTGATATTCCTCCCACCTAAGTCGCCGGAGCGCTATCCCTCACTCTCTAAACTCTTCCTAACGATCCATGGCTTTGTTGTAAAACGGTATGGTTTGTCTCTTTTAGATTTAGCATTTTCATCATTTAAGCTTGTTTGATTTTACAGTTTTATTAATCTATTGTATTGTATGGCTTATTGAGGTGCAGAAGAGGGTTTGAGAAGAAACGTACCTTGGGGGCTTTTCTGAAAAAATGGAGAGGAAAGAGATTTGAGTTGGCGGCGTTCCTTGGTGGCTAGAGGTGCAAGGAGAAAATGATGGCCAAGCGTGCTTCTGGTGATTTCTTTCCTTTGAAGATGACACTTTCTGAAACTTTATTATTGTTGTTGATGTTAGAACAAAGTTTGAATCTACTACCCTATGTTTAAGTTTTGATGATAACAAAATGAAAAGATATATTATTTATATGATTCATGTATGAACTATTTGCTACCTAAAAATATTACGTTCTGCTTTGCAGAAACTCTGATAGGTATCAGCAAGAGCACACTTAATCAGCATCAGAATATTGGTTCTTGATATCAGCATCAGAAGTTTCTATATCAGAATACCAGAATCAGAAGATTAACTCACGTGTATGCTGAAGCTTGATGAACAGAACTGCGCTCAACACTCTGATAAAGAAAACAACAGTTCATCAGCAGTTAAGCAGAGTCAGAATGAGCCAAGCCAGAACATGCACTAAGTAAGCAACGGTACTGTGCATTGAAAGCAAATTATTACCAACAGCCTCATTCCAGACAAGATCTGCTCAATAAGGAAAGTTTGTTATTAGCATTGAATCAAGAATATTGCTCCAACGTTCAACAATCTCAGTGCTATATAAACAAGACTATGAAGATTGAATTGGCTAATGCTCTCCAACATCTTACACGCCTAAAAGCTAATCATAATCTTCCTTCTCTCAGTTTTCTAAACGCTACATATCTCCTTACTCAATCATTGTTTAGCAATCTAGTTTCATAAGCTTAAGTTGTGTATACATCACAGTTGTGATACAGTTTTGTAGAAAACACTCACACACCTAGATTTATCTTCTTTGTAAGAAAGTGTTTCCTTGACAAACCGGGTTGTGGTTTGCATCAAGAAGGCTTTAGAAGTTGTTAAAGCAGTTTGTAATATTCAGTTGAATATAGTGGATTAAGACCTCGTTGGAGAGAGGCGAAATCACCTTGACGGGTGGACTGGAGTAGTTTGAGATCAAACGAACCAGGATAAAAATATCTTGTTCATTGCATTGATTTTCAGTTTTACAATTCAACCCCCCCTTCTTGTGTTTTTCACTTCTTCAATTGGCATCAGAGCGCCTGGTTCTGAGCTAAAACACTTAACCGTGTCAGTACAAGATCCAGCGTCAGAAAAACACAATGGCAGGAAACTATTCTCACACCAGCAATGACAACCATGAGGACAGAGACAGATTCAGCGGCAAACCTCCAGTCTTTGATGGAGAAAACTTTGATTACTGGAAAGATAGAATTGAAAGCTTCTTTCTGGCACATGATGCTGATCTGTGGGATATGGTGACAGACGGATACACGCACCCTGTGAATGCAAGCGGTCAGAAGATTGATAGAAAAACAATGTCTGACCAACAAAAGCGTGACTTCAAGAATCACCACAAGGCCAGAACCATCCTCCTCAGCGCCATCTCCTATACTGAATATGAAAATATCTCCAACAGAGACACAGCAACGAATATTTTTGACTCACTCAGAATGACGCATGAGGGCAATGTTCAGGTCAAAGAAACTAAAGCTCTGGCGCTCATTCAGAAGTATGAGGCGTTCAAAATGGAAGAATCTGAATCCATTGAAACAATGTTCTCAAGATTCCAGATTCTGGTAGCTGGTCTCAAGGTTCTGGACAAAGGATACTCTACTGCTGACCATGTCAAGAAAATCATCAGAAGTTTACCCAAGCAGTGGAGACCAATGGTTACAGCTCTGAAGCTAGCAAAAGATCTCAACAAAATCACTCTGGAGGAACTTATCAGCTCCCTTAGAAGTCATGAGATAGAGCTAGAAGCTGACGAGCCTCAGAAGCAAGGTAAGCCTTTAGCATTAAAATCTAACAAAAAATCTGAGTCTAAAGTTTTGCAGGCAGTTAAAGAAACATCTGATGGATCCTCATCAGAAGAAGACGAACTCTCCCTCCTCTCCAGAAGAGTAAATAAACTGTGGAAGCAAAGACAAAGGAAGTTCAGGAATCCCAGAAGATCTGATCAGAACGAGTCCTCTTCCAGATACAGAAGGACAGATTCTTCCTCTGGATACAGAAGATCTAAAGGCTCCTCAAGTAGCAAAAATCCAAACACCAAGGACATCATCTACTATGAGTGCAATGAGCAAGGACACTACAAGAGTGACTGCCCAAAGCTTCAGAGGGAAAAGCCCAAAAAGAAGTTTGGAAGAGAAAAGAAGAAAAGTCTCATGGCTACATGGGATGACTCTGACTCGTCTGAAGCTGACTCAGAATCAGATGATGAAAGGGCAAACATAGCTCTCATGGCTAAAATTTCAGAAGATAGTGAAGCTTCTGAATCAGACACTGAAGAGATATCTTTAGCAGCAAGTCAGAAACACCAGTCATGGTACCTGGACTCTGGCTGCTCGCGACACATGACGGGAAGAAGGCATATGTTCCAAAGCCTGGAACTTAAGCCTGGAGGCCACGTTGGCTTTGGAGGCAATCAGAGGGGAAAGATAATTGGCTCTGGAACTGTAGGTAATGGAAATCTTCCCTCTATTAATAATGTTCTGCTAGTAGATGGATTAATGCATAATATGTTATCCATAAGTCAATTAAGTGATAACGGTTATGATATAATCTTTAATCAAAAATCATGTAAAGCTGTTAGTCAGAAAGATGGGACTATCCTGTTTAATGGTAAGAGGAAAAACAACATTTATAAAATCAAACTTTCTGAACTAAAAAGTCAGAATGTAAAGTGCCTTCTGTCTGTCAACAACGAGCAGTGGATCTAGCACAGAAGATTGGGGCATGTTAGTATGAGAAGAATATCTCAGATTAACAAACTTAATCTGGTTAGAGGACTTCCTAATTTGAAGTTCAATTCAGATGCTCTGTGTGAAGCATGTCAGAAAGGCAAGTTTGCAAAACCTTCTTTTAAATCTAAAAATGCTGTTTCTACCTCTAAGCCATTAGAACTTCTGCACATTGACTTATTTGGACCAGTTAAAACTGCTTCAGTCAGTGGCAAGAAGTATGGGTTAGTAATCGTAGATGACTATAGCAGATGGACATGGGTAAAGTTCTTAAGACACAAGGACGATTCACACTCTGTGTTTGTTACCTTCTGTAACCAAGTTCAGAATGAAAAGGATCTTAGAATCGTTAAAGTCAGAAATGATCATGGTGGAGAATTTGAAAACAAAGACTTTGAGTCATTCTTTAATGACAGAGGCATTCTGCATGATTTCTCTTGTCCTAGAACTCCCCAACAAAATGGAGTTGTAGAACGAAAGAACAGAACATTGCAAGAAATGGCCAGAACCATGATCAATGAGACAAACGTTGCTAAGATCTTCTGGGCAGAGGCGATAAACACAGTGTGCTACATTCAGAATAGAATCTCAATAAGACCTATTCTGGAAAAGACTCCATATGAATTGTGGAAGAACAGAAAGCCCAACATTTCATATTTTCATCCATTTGGATGTACCTGTTTTATGTTAAATACAAAGAATTATTTGAACAAGTTTGACTCTAAAGCACAGAAGTGTATTATGTTAGGATACTCTGAACGCTCAAGAGGGTACAGAGTATACAATACAGAAACACAGATTGTGGAAGAATCAATCAGTGTTCGTTTTGATGATAAGCTTGACTCTGAAAAGTCAAAGCAGAATGAAGTTTTTGCAGGTATGGAAATTGAATTTACAGGTTCTGAAGACAAGTCATCAGAAGCTCTCAACACAGACACTCCTTCAACATCTGAAAGGAGCACTGCTAGCAATCCTACAATAGCTGCTGATCAACCTCAGAAGAGATTACCCAGAAGCAGCTTGGATCATCCAGAAGAGACTATCTTAGGAAGAAAGGAAGATCCAATCAGAACAAGAGCAAGCTTCAGAAACTCTGAAGAAACACTCATGGGACTTGTGTCTCTGATTGAACCTTCTTCTATTGATGAAGCACTTCTGGATAATGATTGGATTCTGGCAATGCAAGAAGAGCTGAATCAATTCACCAGAAATGACGTATGGGATCTTGTTCCCAGACCAAAAGGATTCAACGTCATTGGAACAAGATGGGTCTTCAGAAACAAGCTAAATGAACAAGGTGAAGTCATCAGAAACAAGGCACGACTGGTTGCACAAGGTTATAGTCAGCAAGAGGGGATAGACTATACAGAAACCTTTGCCCCAGTCGCCAGGTTAGAATCTATCAGACTTTTAATTTCATTTGCTGTTAATAGAGGCATCACTCTGTATCAGATGGATGTCAAAAGTGCATTCTTAAATGGTTATATAGAAGAAGAGGTTTATGTACACCAACCCCCTGGTTTTGAAAATACAAAACATCCAGAACATGTTTTCAAACTAAAGAAGTCACTATATGGTCTGAAACAAGCTCCCAGAGCTTGGTATGAAAGGCTAAGTAACTTTCTGTTAGAAAATGAATTCACCAGAGGGAAGGTGGACACTACCTTATTCTGTAAATCAGTTAAGAATGACATCTTAGTCTGTCAAATTTATGTTGATGATATTATTTTTGGTTCTACTAATCCTTCTCTTGGAAGAAAATTTGCTAAGTGTATGCAGGCAGAATTTGAGATGAGCCTCATGGGGGAACTGAAATTCTTTCTAGGAATTCAGATCAATCAAACTCCAGAGGGAACTTACATTCATCAGAGCAAATACATCAGAGATCTTCTGAAGAAATTTGACCTCTCAGAATGTAAGCCATCAAAGATTCCAATGCATCCCACGTGCATTCTGGAAAGAGAAGAGGTAAGCAAAAATGTAGAACAGAAAGTCTACAGAGGTATGATTGGTTCTCTCCTTTATCTGACTGCTTCAAGACCTGATATATTATTCAGCGTTTGTATTTGTGCTAGATTCCAATCAGATCCTAGAGAATCTCACTTAACTGCTGTTAAGCAAATTTTCAAGTATCTGAAAGGTACTACTAATCTGGGTTTGTTTTATAGAAAATCTAGTGATTACAGTTTAGTAGGCTACTGCGATGCTGACTTTGCTGGAGACAGAGTGGAGCATAAAAGTACTTCTAGAAGCTGCCAGTTTCTGGGAGAAAATCTGATCTCTTGGTCCAGCAAAAGGCAATCAACAATTGCGCTATCAACAACAGAAGCTGAGTACATAGCAGCAGCAGGATGTAGCACACAAATGCTCTGGATGAAAAGTCGGCTTGAAGACTTCCATATTTTTGAGAGTAACATTCCTATACTCTGTGATAATACTTCTGCTATTTGCTTAAGTAAGAATCCCATTTTACATTCTAGAGCTAAGCATATAGAAATAAAACATCACTTCATTAGGGACTATATTCAGAAAGGAATTTTGAATTTAAAATTTATAGATACAGACCATCAATGGGCTGATATCTTCACTAAACCCCTTTCTGAAGACAGGTTCAATTTCATTCTGAAACATCTCAGCATGAAAATCTGTCCAGAGTGAAAATGTTTTAATTCCATATATTTATCTTCAGAATGTATTTGTTTTACTGTGAACTTCTGATCAATCTCTTTTCAGAAAGAAAGAACATGCAGATTGTATCATATGCAAGTCTAAATATCTGAGAGTCTAAGCTCAAAGACAGACGTGCTGATCACTACATCAAACAAGTGTCATCCAATCATCAGCAAATCTCTGAAGCAGAACGCGTGCACGCTTCTGAGAAGGCAAAACGCTGATTGGGTGCATTGAGACACATGTCTGGTAACCGTTTTTAAGTATCTTTCTCAAATCCCCCAAAATCAGCAAGCATTAAATGAAAGTAATCATGTTTTTAAAACGTAATCATGATTTTATTTCTCTTTCTTAAAAACGTTTACAATTTCAAAATATTCTGAACCCTATTTAAACACGTTAACCTCTCACTTTAATCTTTTACAGTTTCTCACTATTTCTCAAGCATTCTCTGCATTTTTCTGTGTTCATCTCTCTCAAACCCTTTTCTCAGTTTTTCTCAAAATCTCTAAGTGTGAACATGGCAACCTCCAGCAGTGCTTCTGCAGGTTCTCAGAAGAAAGCATCATCTGAACAGTATCAAGTGCCATTCAGAACTCTCCTCACTCCTGTGAGGAATCTTGAAGTGTTATCTGAATTGATCATTGATTTTGGAAGCCTGAAGGAAAACGGTTTTGATTTAACAGAAGAAGTTAGGGCACAGAAATGGGAAAGGTATTTTGACAGGTTGGTTGGACCAACATTCCCTATGTTAGTCAAGGAGTTCTGGATTCATGCAACGGCTTCAACGCATCAAGTCACCTCCTACATTATAGGGAAGAAGATTGTGATCACTGAGGATCACATAGCAAGGTTAATTGGTTATAGTGGCGGTGGCGTCCGCTGTATTAATATGGCTGAGAGATGTGCTGACGTGGGCGTCATAGCAGAAAGGATTTTCACCCATGGGGTGCCCAGCAGCAAGATCAAAGATCTGAAGGATCATCACAGAGTTTGGGCGAAGATAATTTTGGGGTGTTTTAACCATAGGAAGCCAACTAGTTCCCCTTATTACATAAATGTAGATCAGCAGTTTCTGATCTACTTTATCAATCAGAAGGTAAAAATCAACTTGGCTCATCTTCTGTTTAATCACCTCAGAACAAGCGTGAAGGAAACCAGGGAAGAAGAAAGAACAAAGAGGGATTGGATACCCTTTGGAAGGTTGATATCAGATATTCTGACTGAGAATAGGCTGATAGAGCATCTGATAGAAGCTCAAGAGTTAAGCACCATTGAACCAACGGTTGGGAAGCCTCTGAACGCGAAGAACTTGAAGAAAACGAAGTTGATAGAGAATATCAAAAAGGAACCCAGCGCTACTCCTATTGCTGATATCACCGACAGAAGAGTCCCACTGAGTGACTTTCCTTTATTTTCTGAGATAGAATCCAAGCCAGTGGTAGTTCTCAGATATCTGGACGCGTGCAAAGCTGATGGTACAGATCCCAATCTGAAGATCAAAGATCTGCACCAACCTCAACCAGAAGTGACACTGAAGAAGACGAAGAAAAGGAAGGCACCTTCAGAAGGATCATCCCAGCAGACACCCAAGAAAAGAGGTAATTTATCTGCTGCTTCTATTTTAAATTCTTCTACTATTCCAGCATCAATTCCACCTCCAACCTCTCATAGAATCTCAATCCCCATCCCAACAATAGATGAAACTGAACCAGAAGATGACCCTTCTGAGGCATTACAACTCAGAAGACCCCGAACCAAACATCCCAAATCAACAATATCAACAACATCAGCAATTGACAAAGTGTTGTCTAACATTGATCAACACACTTCTGATCACTCCTCCATCAATCCAAACTCTGAACCACAAATTGTCCCTTCTCCACAACCAGAACAACAGCAAGATGCTGAAGAACCAGAACAACAACAACCTCTATCATCCATTCCAGAAGAACCTCTTATCCCTGAACAACCAGAAATTCCAACAACTTCTCCACAACTAGCAATTCCGTCTCCCTCTCCTCAACTAGAAATTCATCCACCATCACCTCAACCTGAGTTTCATCACTCTGAAACTCCAACTCCTCCACCTTCTGAACCTCATTCACCTCAACCATCACCTCTGGCAATCCAGCTGCCATGTGGAACAACAGTCACAATGGCCCAGTTGCCATCCTCACCAGAATCTACACCACCAAATACTCCCAAAACACCAAACAGTCCAATCATTATCTCTGATTCTCCCACTCCATCTCCAAAACAAACAGCTCCCAAGCAAACCACCGAAAACCCCAGCAGGACCTTCATAGACTTAACAATCCTTGACCGTCTTGCTGATCTGAAAAATAAAATAGCCATTCCAAAACCAAAACAACCAGATGTTGGCTCTGGTATTATGAATTTTGAAACAAGTTTGCAGCAGTGGATTGCTTCTCTGAAGCAAGTCTGTCCTAGAATGATTGACCCAGCTGCCTCTGACCAGCTCTGGTCACAATTCAGAATTTGGGTACGTGCTGAAGCCCTCAAGTTGTAGGATATCAACTATGAGCAGGCACAACAGAACTTCAGCAAGCTGCTGAAGGAAGTTGAAAGTCAGCTGCCACAGGAAGACGTGCTCCCTCTGGATAGTGAGCCATGGTCTGAGAAACAGCTAGCTTCAAAGGTGCAACCAGAAGAAGACAAGACTATTCAAGCTGAAGCAAGTCAAGCAGAAGATGTTGCATAAAGCTCTCAGAAGCTTCCTGCTTCTGATGTTTCTCAAGCTGCCTTGGACAGGCAGACTCTGGAAGAGCTGAAGCTGAATGACATGCGTCTGCAGCAAAGGATGGATGAAAATGACCAGAAGATGAAAGAAAGGATGGATGTGCATGATAGCAAGATAGACACAGTTGTCAGCATGGTACACAAGCAGAATGAGACTGCTGATCAGATCAAAGCCATGCTGGAGAACCTGTTCACACGCCTTCCTCCCCAACCTTAGTTTTTCATTCATGTCATTTTCATGTTTTCTTTGATTATTTGTTGTACTGTTTTGTTTGATTCTGAACCTTTTAATATGACAAGTTTTTCTGCCTTAAATGTTTTAGCACATCACTTACACTTTTTGATTGTTGACAAAAAGGGGGAGAACAAGAATGATATTTTAAATAATAACGGATTACTAAGACAGAAATTCTCAAACATTCTAACTCTGATATACTTGAATATGTTTTCTGTTTTGCTTAAGTCTACAGGTACAAGAAAGCTCCATGATACTCTGAAGACTAAAGCTCTGATACTCTGACCCAAAGCAAAACTCTGACAAGAAAAGCTCTGATACGCTGATCTGAAGATTTGCTCTGATATGCTGATCTAAAGCTTCTGATAGTCAAAACTCTGAGAATCTGATGTTCAAAGAAAGGCAATAAAAAATCTGATCCTGAAGAACTCTTGGAATTAAAAAGGGAAGCAATAAACTCAGGGGGAGTATCTCTCAACTCTTATCCCTTATCTTTGATAACCTCTTACTCTGATACATCTTATCATTTAGTTACCTCTGATACTTTTTCACGTTATTTTCAATTAAAAAATATCTAGTTTTTGTCATCATCAAAAAGGGGGAGATTGTTAGAACAAAGTTTGAATCTACTACCCTATGTTTAATTTTTGATGATAACAAAATGAAAAGATATATTATTTATATGATTCATGTATGAACTATTTGCTACCTAAAAATATTATGTTCTGCTTTGCAGAAACTCTGATAGGTATCAGCAAGAGCACACTTAATCAGCATCAGAATATTGGTTCTTGACATCAGCATCAGAAGTTGCTATATCAGAATACCAGAATCAGAAGATTAACTCACGTGTATGCTGAAGCTTGATGAACAGAACTGCGCTTAACACTCTGATAAAGAAAACAACAGTTCATCAGCAGTTAAGCAGAGTCAGAATGAGCCAAGCTAGAACATGCACTAAGTAAGCAACGGTACTGTGCATTGAAAGCAAATTATTACCAACGGCCTCATTCCAGACAAGGTCTGCTCAATAAGGAAAGATTGTTATTAGCATTGAATCAAGAATATTTCTCCAACGTTCAACAATCTCAGTGCTATATAAACAAGACTATGAAGATTGAATTGGCTAATGCTCTCCAACATCTTACACGCCTAAAAGCTAATCATAATCTTCCTTCTCTCAGTTTGCTAAACGCTACATATCTCCTTACTCAATCATTGTTTAGCAATCTAGTTTCATAAGCTTAAGTTGTGTATACATCACAGTTGTGATACAGTTTTGTAGAAAACACTCACACACCTAGATTTATCTTTTTTGTAAGAAAGTGTTTCCTTGACAAACCGGGTTGTGGTTTGCATCAAGAAGGCTTTAGCAGTTGTTAAAGCAGTTTGTAATATTCAGTTGAATATAGTGGATTAAGACCTCGTTGGAGAGAGGCGAAATCACCTTGACGGGTGGACTGGAGTAGTTTGAGATTAAACGAACCAGGATAAAAATATCTTGTTCATTGCATTGATTTTCAGTTTTACAATTCAACCCCCCCCCCCCCCTTCTTGTGTTTTTCACTTCTTCAGTTGATTGTTTTTGTTAATAATGATAATTGTTCTGAAACCTTGTTACCTCTTTCCTCTCTCTTGAACTTAGATGTTGGTGATGATTGTAGCTTTCTGAAACTCTGTTGCCTCTTTTCTCTCTCTTTGAATTTGAATGATGATAAAGCTTTCTGAAACTCTGTTGTTGATGTTAGTTGATGATGATGCTTGTTCCTGAAACTTTGTTGTTGATGTTAGTTGATGATGATGCTTGTTACTGAAACTTTGATATTTCTTTTCTGAAACTTTGATGGTTTGTTGTTCTCTGAAACTCTGTTGTTGATTATTGTTGAACTGAGTTTTGATTATGGCTATTTGCTGAAGGTTTTTGCTTGAAACTTGATTATGTTGGTAGTTGATGAAACTTTGTCTTATTGAAAATTCTGGGTTGGCAGGCTTGTTGGCTTTTGGAAAATGCAGGTTTTGTGATTGTTTGTTTGGTTATGCAGTTTTGTTTTGGAACTGCGGGTTTTTGTGATTGTTTGTTGCTATGCAGATTTTGGTTTTGCAAGTTTTTATGGTTGGGGTCTTGCAGCTTCAGGCATGTTTTCTCAAACTGTTATGCAGTTATGGTTTTTTTGTTTACAGTTTGGCTGTGTATTTGAACTGCTTGAAACTGTTAAAGGTTTTACAGGTTTTGGGAGATTGTTGTGAAACTGTTTGCACAGGTTTTTGGATGTTGGTTCACAGGGTTTTGTGATTTTTTTTGGTTGTTGGCCTGTTTGTTTGGTTTAGGAACTGTTAACAGGTTTTTCTGGTTTGGCAGTTTCAGGCTTGTGTTTGAACTGCTATACAGTTTTGTTGTTGTTATAGTTTAGCAAGTTTGGAGATTGGTTTGATAACAGGTTTTGTGGTTTCAGTTTTGACCACAATGCTCTCTCCCTGACTTTGTGTTGTTTGATGGTTTTATATCCTTTTAGCTGTTGTTTTGTAACTTGTGACAGATCTTTTGCCAAACTGTACACTCTCACCAAAAGGTGATATCTCTCCTCTCTCTCCTCTCAATCACAAAACAGTTTTGCTTTTTCTTCTTTTCTGAAAAGTTTTGCCTAAAATCCTGGAAGATGATGATAGGCTATGACAAGCCTTTTGCTTGTTAATTGGTTTACCCTCTTTGTACTTTTGGCCTGCTGCATTGTACTTTCTAATTGCATTACTTGTGTTGCTGCATTGTTCAGTTTGCTTACTTTGTTTGCATTCAGTTTGCCTTTGTATGCAATGTTTAGACAGCATGCTTCAGTTGCTTTGTAACTTGCTGCAATGTTTGGTTTGCCTTGTTGCAATGTTTTAGTTTGCCTTGTTATGTTTTCATTTGAAACATTTGCCTTGTTATGTTTTCATTTGAAACATTTTCCTTGCATTCTTGTATTTTTTTCATTTTTCTCTTTGTGAACCAAGAAGAGCAATCTTCTTGTTATTTGCAAAGAGAAAAAATAAAAACATGATGAAATGAAAATAGCTCCTCTGATTCCAAACGGCAAACTTTAATGATGAAAATTTTTCTTTCCTTTTGTTTGAAAATTCTATTTAATTAACTGTATTAATCCTTTTTTTTTTGTCTTTCTTACATGCGAGCGTAAATTGGACGGTGACAAAGCAGAGGAAGCAGAAGACTTTGTGGCAAGCACGGGAGCAATGGAAGTTTAGGCTTAGACTTTTTTCTTTGATAGATTTTCCATTGATTGTAATAATTTATTTTTCAATAACTATAAGTTGTATAAACCTAAAGCATATGAATAATAATTTATCTTTGTATCAACATCTGAAATAAATGAAAAATCTTTGTGAGACAATCTGATATCCAATAAAATCTTCTATTGTCCAATATCTTGTAATTCTTCCTTCAAGTCTTCACTGAATCTAAGATTCTCATATCAAAATAATTGAAATTGCATTCAACAATTCTAATACAGATAACTTAAACTTTAAGTAATCCAATAACTGTGTAGTCTCGTAACCTTGCAATAGCATTCCAATTAAAATACGCACTGGGTATTCCAATAAACAAGCAAAAATTCCATTCCATTAACAAGCAAATGTCTTGATAGACGCACATTATCTGGCTAACCTGGATCAGACAAAACCTGAATATTCAAAATGATAGTCTCAACTCCTGTTTTTTGTCCCAGATGAACAGACCTTGAGAACAACCAGTAAACTTGAAAAAGTGTAAAAACATGTGACTGTTAATTGAATTTCTAAGAATTCAGTTTCTTCTGAGAAATGTGAGAGAAACCCTAATTCTTGATCTACTGCCAAAGAAAAATTTGTCTTATCGATTCCTGAGCCAATCTTGAAAATCTGAGAAAACCCTAGGGTTGTGATTTCTTGTGAAAAATGGGAGGGCAAATTTTGGGGTACAACAGCTGCCCCTGTTCAATCTTCTTGAACCTGAAGAGTTAGATTGGAGAGTTTGTCGTTCGCGACTCGAAGGTACAAGATGATTGGACACTAGAGTGCCCATAAATTTGCACTCGTCAAAGCATAGTTGAGGGAATGGGCTTACAGATGCCATTTGGAGATGTGACAGAATCTTGTCGGAGATGGGCTTAAAGATGCCATCCAAGAATGTTTGTTGAACTGTATGTTGTAGGTGAAAGAATGAGTATCAGGAAGGTATCCATGTCTGGAACGTCTCTGAACTGGGGGTCTAAATAAGCAATAGATTAGCATCCGTGTTTGGAGCATCCGTAAACTGTTTTCATGAGATGAATTTGAATCTTGTTAATCTTATCATGAAAAGGGTAAAATATTAGTTGAAACACAAAGTTATGTTGCATGAAATGTATGATGCAATATATGTGTTTTATCAATGTTTATGATATATGAATGCAATGTATGCGCATGTATGCTGATTAGCCGTCTTGCTGAGGAAGATAAATCCTGGATAGCTGGACATAATAAAATCTTTGACTGCTGTCGGGGGAAATAAATCCTGGACCACTGTTGAAGAGTATGTGTGTCTTCAAGCTTTGCTTAGAATATTTCTGTTGGGGATTCCTGTTTTGTTGTTTGAGGAGAACTTCGCTGGGGAATATTTGAAAACTCTGTGGGGAATTGAAAATGAGAATCTTCACTCTGCTAGGGGAATTTGTGCTAAGGAGTCAAGAACGAGAATCTTCTATCTGCAGGGGATTAAAAACTCTGATAAATTTATGCTGAGGGCAAAGAAAACTCTGGCAACTTCACTGGAGAATCAAGGATGAGAATCTTCATTCTGTTGGGGAGTAAAAACTGTGAGGAATAGCTTTACTGTTGGGGAGTAAGCTCAGGGGTTCAGGTTGTATACCACTTTAAGAATGAGAATCTTCATTCTGTCGGGAATATCAGGAGTTCGGGTGTATGCCAATCTTCTGGGTAAGAAAAAATGAGAATCTTCATTCAGGCATTTGGGTCAGGAGGTTGGGAGTATGCCAATCTTTTGGGGTTTCAAGAATGAGAATCTTCATTATGTTAAAGGTATCAGGAGCTTGGGAGTATGCCAATCTACTGGGGAAGCAAGAATGAGAATCTTCATTCAGGGGTTTGGGTCAGGAGGTTGGGTGTATGCCAATCTACTGGGGAAGCAAGAATGAGAGTCTTCATCCAGGCGTTTGGGTCAGGAGGTTAGGAGTATGCCAATCTATTGGGGAAGCAAGAATGATAATCTTCATTCAGGCGTTTGGGTCAGGAGGTTAGGAGCATGCCAATCTTCTGGGGTTTCAAGGATGAGAATCTTCATTCTGTTAAAGGTATTTGGAGCTTGGGAGTATGTCAATCTACTGGGGAAGCAAGAATGAGAATCTTCATTCAGGCATTTGGGTCAGGAGGTTGGGTGTATGCCAATCTACTGGGGAAGCAAAAATGAGAATCTTCATTCAGGCATTTGGGTCAGGAGGTTGGGAGTATGCCAATCTTCTGGGGTTTCAAGAATGAGAATCTTCATTCTGTTAAAGGTATCAGGAGCTTGGGAGTATGCCAATCTATTGAGGAAGCAAGAATGAGAATCTTCATTCAGGCGTTTGGGTCAAGAGGTTAGGAGTATGCCAATATTCTGGGGTTTCGAGAATGAGAATCTTCATTATGTTAAAGGTGTTGTACCCCAAAATTTGCCCTCCCATTTCTCTCAATAATTTCTCATCACAAAGCCCTTGGAGCTCAAGATCCAGTTAGGGTTTCATCTGCTCAAGACTTCTCCTTGCACTGTTGACCCAAATTAGGGTTTGTGTTTGCACAAAGATGTTTTGACCTAAAATGCCTAAGATGACTTTCATGCTTCATATTGGACTCCCAAGTTTATCCACATCATGTTTCAAGCCTTGATTCCAAGTTTTGCCCAGTCAATTGGACAGTTGACCTAGAAATCAACTGTATTGGGGAAAAAGTCAACTGTGGCCAATTGACAGTCAAATCTCATGAAAATTGACCCACGTCCACATTATGAACTCACATGGACCATTTGATCAAGTTTGGATCACAATTCCACAAGAAATTTGATCAGATCACCAAAAGGGCAAAATGGTCATTTTTAGGGTTTTGACTGCACAAAGGCAAATTTTTGACTGTTTGACCTAGCCAATGGCAAACCAAGCTCACATATGGACTCAAGGACCCCATGGAATTGTCTTGACATGCTCAACAAGTTCAAAAGATCCCAAATGCACAAGATTGACAGTTGAATTTCCCAGTCAATTGATCAATTTTGACTGTATACTGAAAAGTCAAACCTTGACTTTTTGGTCAAAGTCAAGTGTCAAGATTCATTTTTCATCAAAACATGCCAAATCATGAAACTTGTTCATCAAGAAATCAAGAAATGCAAATTAGGGTTTGAAATGAAGATTTTTCATAACTTAGAATTTTTCTAAGTTATGAAAAACCCTAATGTTTTCCTAACTTTGTCCCACTTTCTCACCAAGATTCATTTGGATTCAAGAAAAAGTCAAAACATGAAAGTTGTAGCCTATTGCATAATCTACAACTTTGATTCACAAAGTTTTCCCAAAAGAAGTTTGTATCTCAAGTTACAATTTTTGGAACAAGGGTACCAAACCATTCTTAACTTAGAGAAAATTTGACCTATTTTAGGCAAGGTTTTTACCTAACTTCAAGACCATTTTTCATATACTTCCACTTGGAATTTCAATTTGCATTTCAAAGATGGATTGTAGTACATATTCCAAGCTTTCCAAAATGTCCAAGAACTCATCAAACAACCTCATGGTTTGAGAGAATCGAATTTTGCAATATGGGAAAAACTCACTTTTGTTATGGCCAATTTCCATGTTCATACACTTAGGCAATTTTCAAATCAGCATGCTTTCCTTGATTACAGGCCTCTAAACCATCCAACACTCATAAATTTAAGGCAAACTCTTTGTGCCAAGACCATATTCTATGTGTTCAAGCATTGCATAATGGTTTAATCCCAAAATAGATAAAGCACTTTAACCATTTTTGCAAAAGTGAGCTTTATGTCAAAATGCAAATCCAAGAAGTACAGTTCAAATCCCCTTGGCACAAGTTTAGGAACTAATTACACTGATCAATACCAATATTTGCAGCACATTAGGGGGGGCTCTACCTGTCTAAAAACCAACTTGACCTTTTCTTGCTTAAGGGTGAAGAAACATAGCATTTTGTACAACAACTTTCATCTCAGCTAAAGAACCCTTAAGCAAACTTGTCAAACATATCCTAAACATCCTAACTGAGCTAGAACACGAGCCAAGCATCCCTCATACCTCCCCATTCCCAGAATCACCCTCAAACTGCCCAAACAGAGCATTTGCTGCAGTTTGAGTTCCATAGCTCAAACCTTCCATGCATTCTTGCTAAAAACTTGTCAAACACATCCCATAACATCCCTTGAAGCTAATCAAAACCTCAAACACGACCTGTAACACTCCCAGGCAGGATCACCATTTTCATTTTCTTGTTTTGCAGCTGAAGTTCCATAGCACGATTCAAAAGGTTTCAAGACAAAGTAAAGCTTGGAATAGCATCCCTGGACATCAAGGAAGTTGTACCAATCATCACCTTGCTCTGAAAGTACCTCCATCATCAGATACAACTTCAACTGAATAGGTATATTCTTGAACTTCTATCTCTCAATGTAGACATCATTAGCTCTAAGTTTGTGAATAAGAAGTGTTCTACTCATGCCCCTGAAACTGTACATACCTTTACTTTTCATTTATTTTGCATATGCTGTGAGAATTTAAGGTCTGAATATTGATAAAAAGTTAGGTTAAGATTTGGGAATGATAAAATTCTCTCTCATTTCTGAGAGTTAGGAGGAGTTCTTTACATATTCAGAATCATGATTCAATGCTTAACATTTTTGGTGTTGTAAGTTTGTGCAAAAAGTCAAGGAATCCAGATGTTTGAATCAGTGTACAGGCGCGCGTTTTTTGAACAATTTCTAGCTGGAGGTTGAAGAAGGACTTGGTGGGCTGGGCCTGTTTTTGTATTTCTTTTCACACACTATTTTTACTTTGACACCCCCTAGGCCCATTTGGTTTATTTTTATGATTTTTTTACTTTTGTTTTTTATTCCTGACTTATTTATTTTTCCTCATGATATTAAAAATATAAAAATAATTTTTTAAACCATTTTTGAATTTTTTTAGGCATTTATTTGTTTATATTGATATTTGTACATAAATAAATAAATAAACACTTTTTACTTAAAATACTAAAAAATAATGTAAACACATTTCATTTTCATTTTTATTTTGTTTTATCTTCTTAAAATATTTTATATAAAATATACTTTTTTTATAAATATTAAATATTATTATTTTTGTATATATAATACATATTTAGAATATATATATATATATATATATATATATATATATATATATATATATATATATATATATATATATATATATATATATATATATATATATATATATATATATATATATATATATATATATATATATATATATATATATATATATATATATATATATATATATATATATATATATTAGAATATTTAGTAAATAATACAAAAATATATACATTTTATTTTTTATTAATATTTGATAGTAAAAATACATTTTGACAAACATACTTCATTTTTATTTTATTTAGTATATAATTGATAAATATTTGTACATATTAAATAATTAATGCATTTTACTTAATAAAATTAGGGTTTTGCCCTAAACATAAAAAAGCTCCAAAAATAATACTTTTTTTATTTTGTTTATTTGACATAAAAAATACCTTTTTTCCATACATATAAAAACCATTTTTACATTTTGCATATTTATTTTATTTCTATTTAATTTGTGCAATCAATTATCTTGTAAATAATTCCAAATTGATGTAATAGCTAGGTTTAAATTCCTTGTCAAATACCCCCCATTTGAACATTTGTACCCCCCTTCCCATATTGTGTTGTAATAGTTTAGAACTTTATTTTTCGCACTTTAATGCTTTCTAAATATACCATGTTAGAATTAGGGTTTGTATGCAAATAAAAAGAACAAAAATAGTTTGACCTAATTTCAAGATAAACAAGCATGAAAATGGACAACACATATCACACTTGCACCCCTAGGGTATTCCATTTGTTGCCTTCAATAAATGGGCCATATTGCATGTTAGGTCTCTTTGGGCAAAACAAAACAATTCAAATGATCATAGTCCCTCGATGACGCTTTCGAAAGTTGCCTAAAAATGATCAACTCCCTTAAAGGAAAATTGCCCAAAGATACTTGGCACCATTGCAATTATGGTCTAAACGATGACCCGCGCCCGTCCCTTTCACCTCCTAACACAAGATTGTCCACCAAATACAATGGTGGAACAAAATTGTCAAAAGGGTTAAAACATAGCATAAATCTTTGAGAACTTTAGGGTAGATAGCTCTTAAGTACTTGTCAACTTGCAAAACAAAAACACTTGCCTATTTTTCAAACCACACTTCACAAACACTTTCAAAACAAACTTTCAAAAAACCTTGAAACATCTTTTCAAAAAGACAAACACCTTTTGTAAAACATTCGAGTAAAGAATTGTTACAAGGGTAGCCTAGACAAAGCATCTTTTTTTAAAAACATTTTCAAAACCACACACAAAGCACCATTTCAAACAATTGAAAACCAAGGCAAGTTGATCTAAGCAAGTACCTAAGAGCCCATGGATAACCATGGATAGAAAGGGTGCTAATACCTTTCCTTTCTATAATCTACTCCCCGAACCCAAAAAAAAATCTCAAAGGTTTTTGCTGTGCTTTTTAAACCTTTCCTTAGGATAAAATAAAAAGTCGGTGGCAACTCTTGCTCAACCGAAACATTTGCGAAAACAAACGCAAAACCATAGTCAGTTCTCCCACCGTATCACAAAAGGTATCAGGAGCTTGGGAGTATGCCAATATTCTGGGGTTTCAAGAATGAGAATCTTCATTCTGTTAATGGTTAACTGTTATCTGGTCGATCTCCAGGCTTCATGATAACTTGCTGGGGGATTTGGAGAAACCGGATTATTTCTGTTGTGGGTTGGTAGTTTCAACTACGCTGGGGATTGATAGTTGGTAGTATCATCTCCTCTGGGGGTGTTAATGACATGTTGATGTGTTGGCATTATGGAAATGGGTTTAAAGATACCATTCAAAGATGATAGTTGACGAAAAGTTTGAATTGGATCTGAATAAAGAAAGAATCAGAATAAACCGTTAAGAGATTTCTCTGTTGAGAGATTTTATCTGAAACAGCAAAATCTGGAAGTGAATCAGAATAAACTGTTGAGAGATTTATCTGAAACAGCAATATCTGGAAGTGAATCAGAATAAACCATTGAGAGGTTTATCTGAAACAGCAAAATTTGGAAGTGAATCAGAATAAACCGTTGAGAGGTTTATCTGAAACAACAAAATTTGGAAGTGAATCGAAATAAACCGTTGAGAGGTTTATCTGAAACAGCAAAATCTGGAAGTGAATCAGAATAAACCGTTGAGAGGTTTATCTGAAACAGCAAAATCTGGAATATCTTCAACTGGAATAAGAATCAGGGAGATCTTAGTGTCGATCTGACTGAGCCAGAGAAGGTCTTGAATTAACTTTGACTGGATAAGAATCAGAAAAATCTTAGAATCGATTTAACTGAGCCAGACGAAAGTCTTGGAATATCTTCAACAGATACCAGGGAAAATAAATCATGGACTGCTGTTAAAAGGGAAAGTTGAATGAACTATTATCTGGTCGTGGTCCAGGCTTCATAGCTTGAATTTGTGAAAATTTGACTGCATCTTTCCTGACAGGTAAAGGCTAGTTGCATGACATATATCAAACAAAGATGTTCTCAAAATAAATGAGATTACGTTGCATGATGTTCTGATGTACGGATGTCTAAATTTTTTCAAGACAACCTCTCGTTGGGGAAAATAAATCTTGAACTGGTGATGGAGAAAAGAGTTGGATTCTTCATCTTTGATAGTGAAAAATCTGGCGACTTCAATGGGAAAAATTCTAAGGAATTCTTGCGGTCGACTTAGCAGGGAAGAGGTTATCAAAGATCGAAACTCTGGCTGGGAGTCCTCTTATGAGAAGGACTTTGGAGAGATTTGTCACTTCCCCAAGTAGCGAGTGTTTATGGCTTCGCCAGGAAATGTTTGACTGTATGCAACCCTTGGTTGGGATTGACGTTCAATGCCCCAAGTGACGGTGATGGAGACTTGCCCCTGGCTACTCTGCACTTAAGAGATTTCTTGAGATCTTGACTGGACTACCCCAGGTTAACTGGACTTTGAGAGATTTCTTGAAATCTTGACTGGACTGCCCCAGGTTTATTGGAAAATTCCATGCCAAGTCCCCTTTGTTGATAGGAGATTTTTGCAACTGAAGTGTCATCCTACTTGAAGTGATTTTGTTCACTGAGAGATCTTTCGTTCATCGGAACATTCACTGTGTGAATTTCTTCGCTGTCAAACAAATAGCCATATGCAAACAACGATATTCAAATAATGCAAAGTTTATGCTCGTCTTGAAATTTCGAAAAATGCGTTTTTTAGCAGAAAACTTTTTATAAGAAAAATTCAACTCAAGATTTAGAGAAAAGTCTTACAGGAGTCAGGATACCTTTTGTAACAGTATGCTTTCGAACTAAACCATGCTTCAATTAGGACTTTTGAAGGGTTGTAACGTGGATTGGTTCACGGTTTTAAGAAACCAAGGATAAAGGCTCAAAGTATATTTGTACCCAGCCGCTCTTCGTGATGTTCTTCAATCCTAAACTCAGTTAATTGTGCATTTGAACTCCAAATGAGTCTGGAATGACATTTTTGGTGATGGTTCACACAAGTTGAATTTGTTGGAAGGCAGTCATTTTTGCAACATTTTTCATGTTGTTGAGGATTTGTAGTTACCTCTTTATTTTGATTTGTTATCCCTAATTTTGCCTGACTGTTATTATTTTTGAGATTACAGTCAGCGGGATGCCCCAGCTTTCTTAAGCCTCCTTTGTGGGCTTTTTTTTAGAGAGATAATGACTGCCTATGAGATAAGGAACCATCATTGTCTTTTGGTTCCAAAGGAATGTTTTTTGATGTCATTCATTGTATTACAAGATGAGAGTTTGCGACTTCACGCACATTTTAAATTAACTGAGAGACTACCCTGCCCCAGGTTTGATTAAAGGTTTCAATTTGTGTTAAAACGGAAAACTTCTACTTCTTTGGCTTGAAGGGGTTGACTAGGGATTATCTTCCTCATAACTCCAGTGTTTAGGATTTGAAAGAAATGCCTGTACATCGTCAGCAATGTCTGTCCAAAAGCATATTGTATGAGATTATGGCATTGTTTTCGTCATCCTCCCTCTAAAGGCTTGTAACTTTTAGCAAGATTTAAATGTAATCAAGAAAGTAGAAAGCCTAGTTCAAGTATAGTGAAAATGAATGGATGAATTCAAGACAAACATATGCAATGCATTAATGAAACAGAGTTTGACATTAATAGATAATTGTTTGAATAACAAAAGAAATTACAACTTGAAAATTCAAATGAAACAAAAGCCTCTTGGTCTGAACTTGTCATTTCAGGTGGAGAGCCCTCAGCGGAAGATTTGTATCTGGCCATCTTGTGTGAACTCCAGCGTTGTTTCCTTAACCAGATCTTGATTTTTGTTTCTCAATGTCCAACAGCCATCGGTGTCATGCCCAGGACTGTTGGAATGATATGCACATCTCGCATTTGGATTGTACCCTGGGGAGACTGTTTTGGGACGCCGAGGAGGATCCCTTAATACAATTAGCTTGACTTCCAACAAGCGTTGCAACACTTGGGATAGCGGCATGTTAATCTCAGTGGATTTCCTTTCAGATGTATTTTGCTCACACCGACTATCCTGTTGATGCTGGTGAGGTTGTTGTTGGGCTTGTGACCCTGAAGCAAACTGAGGAGACTTTCCCTTGGCTTCTTGTCTCAAGGGAGGCTGAATGATGACTTGATCCTCAACCCTAGTTGTTTTCCCCATTTGGTTACATCCATCTTGATGCAGTTTATTGATGAGGACCTTTAGCTCCTCTTGTCCTTGAGCCAAGTTTTGAATAAGAGCCATCTGGCCCACCAGTTATCCCATCATCTGAATTCTCATTGTTGCCATATCAATCTGTAGCCCTTCCAACTGATCATTCCTGATGCCCCTTGGATTCCTTGTGAGGAGAGCTTTCACTTCTTCCTGCCCCTTGGACAGGTTCAAGAACATCTCTTGAAGTTGAGCGTTTTAAGTCTAGATATCCTTGATAGTCTTCTCTAAAGCCATCTCTACTGAAATAAACAGTAGGAAGGTAAGGAGACCTGAAAGGGGGAAACCTGTCATGATACAATGTATGATATGTGGATGCATGTTTTCAAGGATCTCGCGGGATAAACACAAGAAAATGTTAGAGGTTGAACTTCGATCAACATCTTTGATTGGAGAACTTTGTATTGGTGGATGTCTTTCCACGAGAATCAAGCTCACCATATCAAGTGGGTCATAGCCCATGACTCAAGTTGTTGTACTTGATTTTGACGGTGTTTGTTTAGAGGAAAATGAATCCTCTTGCCCTTTGGTAGACGTCTGGTTCAACATGACCCTGCATCAAAGACCCTTGAGACCCTTGAAATGGTTATTGAAAATGCTATGGTATGATGTTATGATGTTATGTACATATATGCAAAAGTAAGCAAGTTATATACAAACAGTCATATTCACACGAAGCAGACAAGTCCTTAGGTTTACGCTTGCATGGAGTTTGTAGGTAAGTACCTTCTAGAAGTCTAGTTGGCTCAACCTGTCCTATAAATAGTAATCGGGTTCTAAGGAGCTCAATATCACTGGATTATTTTATGTGTTCATTGTTTCAGTTTAGCCACTTTACTGGCGACCGAAATATTTCAAGAAAACAATCCTCAATAAGTGCAGTATCGAGTATCTACCAACTTCGGACTGCACCAAAGTCGGCCATCTCACTACGTCCTAAAAGGCCAAGTTGGTCAAGTAAGGTTCTAAAGTCAGTTGATGCTTCACGAAACCACGCGGCGGCCCCGTACTCTCCTTGATTCAACTCAAGGGTTACCGGTACCAACCAAAGTGCCACATCAACGTAGCCACTGCTTCAACCGTGTCGGTATACCCCGCACAGTTCCCTCACAGTTTATTGCTACTTACCTAAAAGGTGCCCCCAAATCCGGGTATATGATTTAAAACAAACCCAAACAAGGAACCAAAAAAGTAAAGCATATAATTCAAATAAGATAAGCATGTAAAGGTGATCTAAAACCCTAAGGTAACCCCACTTTTAAATATTTCCCCAACAGAGTCGCCAGTTCTGTGATACGGTGGGAAAACTGACTTGAGGTTTTGCGTTTGTGTTCGCAAATGTTTCGGTTTAGCAAGAGTCGCCACCGACTTTTTATTTTATCCAAAGGAAAGGTCAAAAAGCACAGGAAAGACCTTTGAGATGTTTTCTTGGGTTCGGGGGGTAGATTATGAAAAGGGAAGGTGCAAGCACCCTTTTCATCCATGGTTATCCATGGGCTCTTAGTTACTTGTTTAGATCACTTGCTTTTGCTTTTCAATTGTTTGAAATGGTGCTTTTGTGTGTGTGGTTTTGAAAATGTTTTGAAAAGAGGCCATCGTTGTGGCAACCTTTGTAATGATTCTTGTTTGAATGTATACAAAGGTGTATTTGTCTTTTGAAAAGATGTTTCAATGTTTGAAAGTTTGAAAGTTTGTTTTGGGAAATGTTTTGAAATTGTGTTGTGAGGTGTGTTTGAAAATATCAAGGATGTTTTGCAAGTTTTGATCAAGTAACTAAGAGTTGTCTACCCTATTTTACTCAAAGATCTTTCCTACACATTTTTAACCCTTTTGACAGTGTTGTTTTACCATTGCATTTGGTAAACAACCTTGTATTAGGATGTTAAACGGGACATGCGCGGGTCGTCGTATTGGACCTTGATAGCAATTATGCTAAGTATCTTTAGCAATTTTTGAGGGACTAGATCATTTTGTATAGGAAACCAAGATAGCGTCATCAAGGGACTATGATCTTTTGTTTCGTTTTTGTTTTTCCAAGATACTTAACATGCATAACATGGCCAATTTAAAGGCAACAAGTGGATGAAACCCTAGGGGTGCATGTATGCATTGTGTTGTCAATTTACATGCTTTTTGTCTTTGTATTAGTCAAGCTATTTGTTTTTGATTTTGGACATTTGCATACAAACCCTAATCTCTAACATGGCATGTTGAAAGCAATAAATTGCGGGAATTAAAAGTCTAAGTTATTACAAAAGTATCCGGGAATGGGGGTACAAATTATTACAAATGGGGATGAATCTCATAAGAATAGCAATATCCAAATATTACAACCAAATCGAATTTCCGCGATTCAATACAAAGCTATAACAAATGAAGAAATCAATAAAGTATGAAATGCAAGTATTTACTTGAAAATAAAATTTATTCTAAAAAAGAAAGATTAAATATTATTATTATTTTTCTTTTTGTATTTTATTAATTTTAAAAAGGAAGATCTTAAAGAAAGAAAATTTAATTAAACAAAAAATTTTATTATTATTTTTTGGTATTTTCATTATGTATGATAATAAAAAGAAAATGATTTAAAAAAAACCAATTTATTTACAAAAAATGAAGTTTTAGAAATAATTGTTAGTATACTATTTTAACACAAAGAAATAAAATAAATTAAGTTGAATGAAAAATAAAAAACAAGTAAAAATGGGCCTTTAGGATATGTTGGACCCAAATATAATACAAGGGAAAGAAGTGAGGCCAGAAATGAAAGGGGGGTACGCTAGCAATTCGTGTGGGCTTAAGGGATTTGGGGCCAGAAATGGCCCAATGCTTAAACTTGTAACATTTTGTTAGGGTTTTCAGAAATTAGGGTTTGTGTACGTTCTCACAGCGGCGCCGCTTCCTCGTTTTCTCTTCTTCATCTTTCTCAGCCTCAAGCGCTCTGATCTTCGCCCCACCTAAGCCGTTGGAGCGCTATCCCTCACTCTCTAAACTCTTCCTAACGATCCATGGCTTTGTTGTAAAACGGTATGGTTCATCTCTTTTTGATTTAGCATTTTCATCGTTTAAGCTTGTTTGATTTTACAGTTTTATTAATCTATTATATTGTATGGCTTATTGAGGTGCAGAAGAGGGTTTGAGAAGAAACGTACCTTGGGGGCTTTTCTGAAAAAATGGAGAGGAAAGAGATTTGAGCTGGCGGCGTTCCTTGGTGGCTAGAGGTGCAAGGAGAAAATGATGGCTAAGCGCGCTTCTGGTGATTTCTTTCCTTTGATGATGATACTTTCTGAAACTTTATTATTGTTGTTGATTGTTTTTGTTAAAGATGATAATTATTCTGAAACCTTGTTACCTCTTTCCTCTCTCTTGAACTTGGATGCTGATGATGATTGTAGCTTTCTGAAACTCTGTTGCCTCTTTTCTCTCTCTTTGAATTTGAATGATGATAAAGCTTTCTGAAACTCTGTTGTTGATGTTAGTTGACGATGATGCTTCTTACTGAAACTCTGTTGTTGATGTTAGTTGATGATGATGCTTGTTGCTGAAACTTTGATATTTCTTTTCTGAAACTTTGATGGTTTGTTGTTCTCTGAAACTCTATTGTTGATTATTGTTGAACTGAGTTTTGATTATGGCTATTTGCTGAAGGTTTTTGCTTGAAACTTGATTATGTTGGTAGTTGATGAAACTTTGTCTTGTTGAAAATTCTGGGTTGACAGGCTTGTTGGCTTTTGGAAACTGCAGGTTTTGTGATTTTTTGTTTGGTTATGCAGTTTTGTTTTGGAACTGCAGGTTTTTGTGATTGTTTGTTGCTATGCAGATTTTGGTTCTGCAAGTTTTTATGGTTGGGGTCTTGCAGCTTCAGGCCTGTTTTCTCAAACTGTTATGCAGTTATGGTTTTTTTGTTTACAATTTGGCTGTGTGTTTGAACTGCTTGAAACTGTTAAAGGTTTTACAGGTTTTGGGAGATTGTTGTGAAACTGTTTGCACAGGTTTTTGGATGTTGGTTCACAGGGTTTTGTGATTTTTTTGGTTGTTGGCCTGTTTGTTTGGTTTAGGAATTGTTAACAGGTTTTTCTGGTTTGGCAGTTTCGGGCTTGTGTTTGAACTACTATACAGTTTTGTTGTTGTTATAGTTTGGCAGGTTTGGAGATTGGTTTGATAACAGGTTTTGTGGTTTCAGTTTTGACCACAATGCTCTCTCTCTGACTTTGTGTTGTTTGATGGTCTTATATCCTTTTAGTTGTTATTTTGTAACTTGTGACAGATCTTTTGCCAAACTGTACACTATCACCAAAAGGTGATATCTCTCCTCTCTCTCTCTCTCCTCTCAATCACAAAGCAGTTTTGCTTTTTCTTCTTTTCTGAAAATTTTTGCCTAAAATCCTGGAAGATGATGATAGGCTATGACAAGCCTTTTGCTTGTTAATTGGTTTACCCTCTTTGTACTTTTGGCTTGCTGCATTGTACTTTCTAACTGCATTACTTGTGCTGCTGCATTGTTCAGTTTGCTTACTTTGTTTGCATTCAGTTTGCCTTTGTATGCAATGTTTAGACAGCATGCTTCAGTTGCTTTGTAACTTGCTGCAATGTTTGGTTTGCCTTGTTGCAATGTTTTAGTTTGCCTTGTTATGTTTTCATTTGGAACATTTTCTTGTTATGTTTTCATTTGAAACATTTGCCTTGCATTCTTGTATTTTTTTCATTTTTCTCTTTGTGAACCAAGAAGAGCAATCTTCTTGTGATTTGCAAAGAGAAAAAATAAAAAACATGATGAAATGAAAATAACTCCTCTGATTTCAAACGGCAAACTTTAATGATGAAAAATTTTCTTTCCTTTTGTTTGAAAATTCTATTTAATTAACTGTACTAATCCTTTTTTTCTTTGTTTTTCTTTCATGCGAGCGTAAATTGGACGGTGACAAAGCAGAAGAAGCAGAAGACTTTGTGGCGAGCACGGGAGCAATGGAAGTTTAGGCTTAGACTTTTTTCTTTGATAGATTTTCAATTGATGGTAATAATTTATTTTTCAATAACTATAAGTTGTAAAAACCTAAAGCATATGAATAATAATTTATCTTTGTATCAACATCTGAAATAAATGAAAAATCTTTGTGAGACAATCTGATATCCAATAAAATCTTCTACTGTCCAATATCTTGTAATTCTTCCTTCAAGTCTTCACTGAATCCTTTAAGATTCTTAGATCAAAATAATTGAAATTGCATTACAACAATTCTAATACAAATAACTTAAACTTTAAGTAATCCAATAACTGTGTAGTCTCGTAACCTTGCAATAGCATTCCAATTAAAATACGCACTGGGTATTCCAATAAACAAGCAAACATTTCATTCCATTAACAAGCAAATGTATTAATAGACGCACATTATCTGGCTAACCTGGATCAGACAAAACCTGAATATTCCAAATGACAGTCTCAGCTTCCATTTTTTGTCCCAGATGAATAGACCTTGAGAACAACCAGTAAACTTGAAAAAGTGTGAAAACATGTGACAATTAATTGAATTTCTGAGATTTCTGTTTCTTCTGAGAAATGCGAGAGAAACCCTAATTCTTGATCTACTGCCAAAGAAAAATCTGTCTGATCGATTCATGAGCCAATCTTGAAAATCTGAGAAAACCCTAGGGTTGTGATTTCTTGTGAAAAATGGGAGGGCAAATTTTGGGGTACAACACTGACATATATAAAGTCTTTCGATTTAACGCATAAGCTACCATGTTCTCTTTTCCTGGATGATAATTCAAACCAAAATCATAATCCTTTAACAATTCCAACCCTCTTCGTTGCCTCATATTCAACTCCTTCTGATCGAATAAATACTTCAAACTCTTATGGTCACTAAACACTTCAAATCTAGAACCATAAAGATAATGCCTCTAAATATTCAACACAAAAACAACTGCAATAAGCTCTAAATCATGCGTAGGATAGTTCTTCTCATGAGTCCTTAACTGTCTTGACGCATAAGCAACTACCTTACCATTCTGCATAAGCACACCTCCTAAACCCATCTTAGAAGCATCACAATACACCACAAAAGGCTCTCCTGGATTAGGCAACGTCAAAATTGGAGCTGACGTCAACCTCTTCTTCAATTCTGTAAAACTTTCTTCGCACTGAACATCCCATACAAAAGCTCTACCTTTACAAGTCAACTTAGTCAACGGAAGTGCCAACTTGGAAAAACCTTCGATAAACCTTCTATAATAACCAGCTAATCCCAAAAAGCTTCTAATCTCTATAGCTGACTTTGGAGTTTCCCATTGCAACACAACATCAACCTTCGATGGATCTACAATAATGCCACTACCTGAAATCACATGACCAAGAAAACTAACCTCTTTTAACCAAAACTCGCACTTGGACAGCTTTGCATACAACTTCTTCTCTTTCAAAACTTGCAATACTACTCTTAAGTGTTCAGCATGCTCTTCTTCTGACTTAGAGTAAATCAAGATATTATCAATGGACACCACTACGAACCGATCCAAATAAGTATGAAAGATACGATTCATGTATTCCATGAATACTCCCGGCGCATTAGTAACACTGAAAGGCATCACCGAATACTCATAATGTCCATAACGAGTTTCGAAAGCTGTCTTCTGGATATCTTCACCTTTCACTCTAATCTGATGGTAACCCGACCTTAAATCAATCTTACTAAACACACGAGCATCCACCAATTGGTCCATCAACTCATCTATTCTTGGAAGCGGATACTTGTTCTTAATCGTCACTTTATTCAACTGTCTATAATCAACACAAAGCCTCATACTTCCATCTTTCTTCTTTACTAACAATACTGGAGCTCCCCATGGAGATACACTTGGTATTACAAACTTCTTTTCAAGTAACTCCTCCAATTGCTCCTTTAACTCTAACAATTCAGATGCAGACATCATGTATGGTGCCATAGATACAGGTCTGGTACCAGGTACAAGATCAATAGCAAATTCAACTTCCCTCTCCAGCGGTACATCAGGAATCTCATCAGGGAAAAATTCAGTAATTCACACACCACCTGCAATTCCTCGATTATAGCTTGAGTGTCTACATATAGCGATTCCATCAACGAGAACATTTGTGTTTCCTCTTGCATCAACTTCCTCAACTTTCTAGCAGACAACAGACCATCTTCTTCTGCTTCAGGAGTAGAAAACCTCACAGACTTGTCATAACAGTTAATATGAACACATTTATGCTCTAACCAGTTCATACCCAAAATCACATTTAAACCTCTTAACGGTAAACAAACCAAATCGACAGCAAAGTCTTTGTCGAAGATCGACAAGGGACACTTAACACACACAAAAGAAGTAGTCACCGACCCCTTGGCTAGAGTATCGACGACCATTTCTCCATTCAAGGAAGACAACATAAGACCCAATCTTTCAACACAATCAGCAGCAATAAAACAATGTGTAGCACCGGTATCAATAATAGTAATTACAGGAGTACTATTAATGAAACATGTACCTCTGATAAGTCTGTCCTTAGCAGTTGTTTGACCCTCAACTAGAGCAAACACTTTACCACTTTTCTGAGCCCTCTTAGATTTCGGACACTGACTACCAATGTGCCCTTCTTCTCTATAATTGAAACAAATCACATCCTTATATTCACACTCAGATACAACATGTCCGTTCTTGCCACAACGGAAACATCTCTTCACTTCAGTAATGCATACATTACTCTTGTGCTCAGATTTTCCATATTAAAGCAAACCACACTAGCAAGAGCATCTCCCCCACTAGTCCTCTGACCCTGAGCAACTTTTTGTTTACCTTTACCAACTGGGGCATCATAAGGCTTACCATAATTTTGTTGGGGCTTATCCCTCTTCTCACTGATAATCTTGTAATGAGCATTATTATCCCCCTCATAAATCCTGCAACTATCAATCAAATCAGCAAAGACACGGATCTTCTGGTATCCAACTGCCTTCTTGATCTTCGGGCGCAACCCGTTATCAAACTTGATACACTTCGAAAACTCAGCATCTGCATCAGCGTAGTGTGGATAAAACTTAGCCAACTCAGATAACTTGGCAACATACTCAACAACCATCATATTTCCCTGCTTCAACTCAAGGAACTCAATCTCCTTCTTACCACAGACATCTTCAGGAAGTACTTCCTCATAAACTCTCTTCAGAACACAGCCCAAGTGACATTCTCACTTGTAACTTCTAACTTCTGATAAGTCTCTAGCCACCAGTCATCAGCCTCGACTGCTAGTATATGATTCCCATACCGAACCTTCTGCGCTTGAGTGCAGTCCATCACACGGAAGATTCTCTCAATCTCTTTCAACCACTCCAATGCTCCGTCAGAATCATACTTTCCCTTGAACGTAGGTGGATTCTCTATTTGGAAAGTTGCCAAGCTACGAGATCCAGCATTCCCGTCAACATTCAGCTGATTCTCCATCGCATGAGCCATTGCTTCTAAAGCAGCAGCAAGTGCGGCATCATTCCTTCCAGCCATCTCAACTTATCACTATAACATAAACAACGGTTAGAACTCCAATTAACAATACTCGATTATTTGACAACTACGACTCGACGACAAGGTCAGACCAACCTTTTGCTCTAATACCAACTTTGTAACACCCCAATTCTACCCCGGCAAATTATATAAATAAATCAGAGTTATAAAAATCATTCATGCAAACGAATCGGGATGCCACAAATTCTTCTATCAAAATTCATTTCATTCATCGTGGATATATAACACTTTTAAAACATCGGATGAACCATCGTTATGACATCTTTAATTAAATAATTCAACATCTACGCAGCGGAAATTCTTAATAACATCTCTATCATCATTACAACAACTTCAAAATAACACAATTTAATAATAATCAACTTAAAGTTCAACAACTGAATAATAAACAATCAAAAGCAACAAGCGTTCATCCCTCCGAGTGTTACATATCAAAGCAATGACACCGACTCGAACTACTGAAGGTATACAACCTTCACTCTCGATTACCTACACGTTACCAACATAAGGGCAACATTCAAACAGAAGGGGTGAGATATCTAACAATATAATAAAGTGCATGATAATTAATATATTAAATTAGATCACATAACATCACCACTTATCATCTCATAATCAACAATAATAATACATATTCACAACATCAATACACACTTCTTTATGCAGTCATATAATGCGACTCAATACTATGCAAATGCATGTGGTACCATTTGGAGCAGAACTCCCATCTCAAAAATTTTCCAATTAATAGAGGCATCAACAAGGCATAAGCCTCCATCTCAATATTCGCCAATAAAGACCATCTCAACGAGCATAAGCTCCATCTCAAAATGCAATGTATGCGACACAATCATGAATGTAATAACAACGTCACAATTAACAACATCTCAATACAACATCATCGTTGGTCAAAGGCCTACATCTCAAAAGCATCTCAACATCTCTTCATCAAACATCTCATATCATTCATAATAATTTATCAAACATCATTTATTCATCAAACACAACTTCATTAATAACATCTCATCAACAACTCAGTTGTACTTTAATACGACAGTAACTCATCAATTTCACAATGTTGACCATAGGCCTATACTAGATATTACCTAAAATTAGCTAATCAACTAAGGCTTACTTCTAAGTCATCAAACATCTACATACTGCTATTCTGTAATCTTACATCATTATTATTATTAGTCCTACTGTTACAAACCAAACAGCAGCCTCTAAGCATTTCATCTTCATCATTCTACATACAAAATCAACGTAACAATCAACACGGGAACTAACTCTAAATCCATAAACTGGCTACTAGGACTACACTTCCTATTCTTCATTTTAATCCTCAGGAATAAAGCTCACCGCTATTTAACGCTTCGAACGGCATCTCAAACGGCATCCGAAAACTCAAGTTACAGCATTTTCAAAATGAATCTGCCAAAAACCAGACAACATGGGTCGACGCATAACTCCTTGGATCGACGCGTACTGCACTAAACTCGCAACATGAGTCGACGCATCCTCTCTTGGATCGACTCATACTGAGTCTTACACACAGCATGTATCGACACATTCCCCTATGGATCGACTTATCCTGAGTCTAAAAGCACTCATGTATCGACGCACAACCTCTTCGTGTCGACTCATCCTGAGTCTCTAAACCTTCTTGTATCAACACATCATGTTTGGGGTCGATGCATACTGCTTTGTCCTGCATAATTTATGTGATTTTCTCTGCGTTTTCACTATGGGTTCTATACTTTAAGCCCTAAAAACTTAATCTAATCATAGATAATCATCACTTATAATTATCCTATAATTCTACGTCAATTAAACATCATCGAAACATCATTATTCATCTAAAATTCATCAATTTCATCATACAACATCATATACATTCAATTCATGAACAAGACAACAATCACCTCTAATCCCACATACCAATTATCATGAACCCAATTATAGATTCAGAACCCACCCTTACCTTGGATTGAAGGTCGCTCTATAATCTTCTGGTTGAAACCTCGTTCTGTCGTTTTTCCTCTTTTTCCAGCAGCTTCTCGTTCTTCTTCTCAATCCTTATTCTTCTACTGCATCCTCTTTTTTATTCTTTCTAGCAACAATAAAATAACCTATTATTCTTTATTCCTTATTGGGCTTAAAACTAATACACCCCCTTATTACTACTTCCATTCCTTAAAAACAAGCCCACATCAAATAATATTATACTTCTAATATTATTTCACCACTTAATAAAATAATTAAATCCAATTAATCACAACACATCTTCTCAAATATTCCAAAAATAATTTAATTAAATAATTAATTAAATTACGGGCGTTACACAGTACAGACACAATCTAAATACAGATTAATTCTGATACTCATTCAAATGCATCTTCCTAGATACAGTTCAGATACAATCTAAATATAGATTCATTCTGACACTCATTCTAGATTCTCCTGCGGATACATTACAGATACAATCTAAATATAGATTCATTCTGACACTCATTCTAGATTCTCTTGTGGATACAGTACAAATACAATCTAAATACAAATTCATTCTGACACTCATTCCAGATTTTCTTCCCGATACAGTTAAAATATGGATGTCGTTCTGATATTCATCAAGGCTTGGATTTATTCTGGAATTCCCCAGTCAAGTTTGGACTTCCAAAACTGAAAAGAAACCTTGCAAAAAGTTCTTCCCCAAAAGAATTCATTTCCCCGGTAAGGCCTTCAGAATACTTTCCTCAACAGGGTTTATTTCCCCAACAGACTACAATTTCCCCAGCTTGAGTCTATTCCTCCAACTACTACAAATCAATTGACATAACCCCTCTCCCCCAGTAGAGTTGATGTTATCCCCGAAAAGTTACTGCAAAGCATGGAACCCGACCAGATACCAGTTAAATTTACTTTCCCCAGACAACTCGGAAGTTTAACCATCTCTCGTATCCCCAATCAGGGTATATAAATCAAATTCCTCAGTAGAGTAATGGTCAACTAAGGTTCCTGAATTCTACTCCCCAAGCATAAATCAACATTCCCTACAGTCTCCTCAAAACAGCAAACAGGATTTCCCAGCAGAAGCACTCTAAACAAGGTCGAAGATACACATACTCTTCATCTCCAGCAGTAGTCCGGAATTTAGCTTCCCAAAAAACTCCCCAACAGTAGTCAGGGATTTATTTTCCCAGACGAAGATACATTTCAATAACATTACACATTCATACATTATGACATATGCATACAAAACACATATAGCACAATCTCATTTATTTTGAGAGCATCATTATGCAATGCATACATCATGACATTGCATACAACTAATTCTTCACCTTTTCAGGAAAGATCAGTCGACAGATCAGTTCCATCAACAATGAACAAGTTTCTTCAAAAGACCTCTTCTGGTTTAGATTTATTTCTTCCAGTTAAAGACAGGAAAACAAAAGACCTCTTCTGGTTTAGATTTATTTCTTCCAGTTAAAGACATACGAACAAAAGACCTCTTATGGTTAAGATTTAATTCTTCCAGTTAAAGACAGACGAACAACAGACCTCTTCTGGTTTAGATTTACTTCTTCTAGTTAAAGACAGGTGAACGAAAGACCTCTTCTGGTTTAGATTTACTTCTTCCAGTTAAAGACAAGCAAATATCATCAACATTTCCCAAATAGGTCAGAGATTAATTCCCGAAACAAGTTGGGGCAACTATCTCTACGACCAACAAAAACAGGGTCCAGATTAATACCTGAAGCAAGACAAGACAACTATATGTGAACAACAAAACCGATTATAGATTAATACTTGAAACAAGACTGGATAACTATCTACATGATCATATTGAAGATTAAATCCCAAAACAGGACGGAGAAACTATCTTTCTTTCTCTTTGGTCAGATAAAGATTAATTCCTGAAACGGGACGAGGCAACCATCTTTATCACCAAATGGTATGAACTCCTGAAACAGGATGGGTTTACCAACAAACTGATTGTAGATCAATTCCCGAAACAGGACGGGGGGCTATCTACATGACAAATAATTTCATACCTCTGTTGGTTCAGTTTAAATCGACTAATAATTTATCCCGATTCCGTTCCGATAGACACTTTCTTTGGTTCAGTTAAATCGCTCCTAAGATTTATGTTGATTCGTTATCCAGTTAAAGATTATTCAAGACCTTTGCTGGTTCAGTTTAAATCGACCAATGATTTATCTTGATTTGTTTCTGGTAGACACATTCTCTGGTTCAGATAAATCGACCAAAGATTTGTTCTGATACTCCTTCCAATCTCTATCAACAATTACTTTGGATGGCATCTATAATCCCATCTCCGATAACCCTTCATTACCTATTGAAGTAGTAGTAGTCACATATTTCTTCATTACCTGTTGAAGTAGTAGTCGTCACAGATTCCTTCATTACCTATTGAAGTAGTCGTCGTCACGGATTCCTTCATTATCTATTGAAGTAGTAGTCGCCACAGATTCCTTCATTAAGTAGTAGTCATCACAGATTCCTTTATTACATGTTGAAGTAGTAGTCGTCACAAATTCCTTCATTACATGTTGAAGTAGCAGTCGTCATAGATTCCTTCATTACCTGTTGAAGTAGTAGTCATCCGAGATTCCTTCATTATCTATTGAAGTAGTAGTCGTCAGAGATTCCTTCATTATCTATTGAAGTAGTAGTCGTCACAGATTCTTTCATTACCTGTTGAAGTAGTAGTCATCACAGGTTCCTTCATTACCTGTTGAAGTAGAAGTCATCACAAATTCCTTCATTACCTGTTGAAGTAGAAGTCGTCACGGATTCCTTCATTACCTGTTGAAGTAGTAGTCTCCACAGATTCCTTCATTATCCATTGAAGTAGTAGTTACATGTAGACTCTCTTCCATATACATCTCTTAAAAGATCAAGTCAAGCATTAGACTTACCAACAGTCACTCCTGGATGGCATCTATAAGCCCATCTATGACGCATCTCCATCACCTCTGGATGGCATCTATAAGCCCATCTCTGACGCATCTCCATCACCTCTAGATGGCATCTATAAGCCCATCTCTGACGATTCTCTGTCACCTTTGGATGGCATCTATACGCCCATTCTCGATATAGTCATCCAACAGTATTACTTCATGCATCAGCGAGTGCAAATTTCTGGGCACTTTAATGTTCAATCATCCTCCACCTTCAAATCACGAATGGCGGACACGCCAATCTAATTTTTCAGGTTTAAGAAGATTGAACAGGGGAAACTATTGTACCCCAAAATTTACACTCTTCATTTTACCTTTTATGGCTTGTGCATCATCTCCAAGCGCTAAATTGGTTGTATTGACAATCAGTCCAAGATAGATCTCATGTCCTCATTCTTCTGTCCATTTAGGCTACCAAGGTTTCTCGGGCCTCGGGACATCTCAACTGATTCTTGGGTTCGTCAAAAAGATTCAGAATTACAAGTTGTGATACGGTGGGAGAACTGACTGTGGTTTTGCGTTTGTTTTTGCAAATGTTTCGGTTGAGCAAGAGTCGCCACCGACTTTTTATTTTATCCTAAGGAAAGGTTTAAAAAGCACAGCAAAAACCTTTGAGATTTTTCTTGGGTTCGGGGAGTAGATTATAGAAAGGGAAGGTATTAGCACCCTTTCTATCCATGGTTATCCATGGGCTCTTAGTTACTTGCTTAGATCAACTTGCCTTAGTTTTCAATTGTTTGAAATGATGCTTTGTGTGTGGTTTTGAAAATATTTTGAAAAGAGGCCAATGTGGTGGCAACCTTTGTAATGATCCATGTTGGGATGTATACAAAGATGTATGTCTTTTGAAAAGGTTTTCATTTGTTTTTGAAAGTTGTTTTTTGAAAGTGTTGTGGGGTGTGGTTTTGAAAAATAGGCAAGTGTTTTTTTGCAAGTTGACAAGTACTTAAGAGCGATCTACCCTAAAGTTCTCAAAGATCTTTGCTATGTTTTCAACCCTTTTAACAATTTTGTTCCACCATTGTATTTGGTGGACAATCTTGTGTTAGGATGTGAAAGGGACGGGCGTGGGTCGTCGTTTAGACCATAATTGCAATGGTGCCAAGTATCTTTGGGCAATTTTTCTTTAAGGGACTTTGATCATTTTAGGCAAAAAAGCATCATCGAGGGACTATGATCATTTGAGTTATTTGTTTTGCCCAAAGAGACCTAGCATGCAATATGGCCCAATTTTTGAAAGGCAACAAGTGGATGTAACCCTAGGGGTGTTAGTGTGCAAGTGTGTTTTATTGCATACAAGAGTTTTTTTCTTTGAATTAGGTTTTTCTATTTCATTGATTTTATCTTGCCATACACGTCCTAATTACTAGCAATAAGAAGCGGAAATATAAAATCCTACGCTATTACAACAATTAGGGGAGGGGGATACACATTTGTACATGGGGGGTTCAACGAGAAAAATAGACAAAAAAGAAAATAGCAAAAAACAAGATATAGAGAGAGAGAGAGGGAGCCCGCGCGCTGCTGGGAGGTCATCAGAAGTTCTGACTCAGATCCGCTGCCAGATGATCAACCTGTTAGTGAAACTGGATGAGTCAGAACTTCTGACTCTAGCACCTGCAAAACAGAACCTTGTTAGTGGGGAAATCAGAAGTTCTGATTTCCCTGCGCTGCAAGACAGAAGTTTGTTAGTGGAGAAACCAGAAGTTCTGATTCTGCTGAAAAGGCAATAACTCTCAGAGGTTCTGATATCATTGACAGCAAAACAGGCTTCAGATGTGCTAACGTCAAAGTCAGCACTTGGCTTTTTCCTGTACTAATCAGAACATCTGCAATCTTGTTGTTACTCCACAAAACAGGAAACATATTTGGAACAGATCCAGCAAATACAAAAATGTTTCAGAGGTCAGAGTCAACAAGGTCACAGGCAGATCCTATACTGGCTCAGAACGTTCTGAGGTATGAAAATCCTCAGAATATAAACAACAACAACATGATATTTACATTATGTTATTTGAATATGCACAGCTGATGATGCTTAACAGTGTGATGAGGGTCAGCAGGTGCTTACCTGACTGTTGGGAGAGTTGTGGGTGAAAGTTTAGCTTTTGGTTCTGGTGGTGTTCTGGACAGATTTTCTTTGAAAAGGGGAAGTAAAGGTGTATACGTAAGCAGGGTCAGAAGTTTAGAGAGGGTGTCTTTGGTTTACAGAAAAAAACTGGATATTTGATGAAGTTTGAAGGTGAGAAACTCAAAGTTATGAAACAAAGCTGGAGATTTTGGCAGAGTTTCAGAATGCTGTGTTGCTGGGAGTTCTGTTTCTCACTTAGCAGTTTCTGTTTCTTTTTTCTTGAACGCCTTTTGTAGTGGTGAAGCCTCTCTATTTATAGGCAAAGTTCTTGTGGATGCCTTGAACATTTAAGGCGCCAACAGAGTTTGAATTTATTCTTTGACAGAAATTCCTGGGAAGTTGTGATAACAGCTAGCTTTCAGCCTAGGTTTCAGCAGGCGTAGATTGGGGAGAAGTGACCTCTGAAGTGGGCGGTGGCGTGAAGACCCATGCCAGAATCTGTGCAAAAGCGTTTTCCAAGCCACACGTGAATGCTCAGGAGTGGTTGGAAGCATTAATGGGCATTAAATGGTGACAAGACCTGTCAACACCAACATTCTGGTAATGGAAACCAGCGTTGAATCAGCAGCGTACACCATGCTCTGGCCTTGGCTACCTGTTGTCTTAGTAAGCTCTGGAAATTCTCCTGGTTTTCTGGTACGTTCCTTGGATTTACTTCTGTACAATCTGGACTTAGAGATTCTGTATCAGTGTAACACCCATTCTTCTGTCCTTTCACCTTCTGATTTCAACCTGTTCTGAAGGAGCCTTCAGACTTTCCTGCTTCTCTTGCATTCCTTTAGCAAATTCTGACTGAGCTTGTGTAACTGCTGAAGGGGCATGTTCTGTTTGAGGCTTACATTCTGAACCACGTTTACAACTTCTGATTGAACTGATGTAGCTGCTGAAGAACCAACTTCTGACCACGCTGAGCCAAGCTTGCAACTTCTGACCGTCTTCATCTGGAATGGGTCCAGAAGTTCTGAAGCGCTGATTTTTCTAAAAACACTTATTTTAGAGAAGCATTCTAAATACTTAGAATTTGATTTTTTTTCTCAAGATAAAAGTGTTGTTTCTGGAGTTCGTGAGATCATCTTGCTCTTGTAAGCGGCTTGCTTGGGCAAAGGGATAACTCAGGACTTGGATTTGTTTCAGAGGGACCTTGAAAATCCAAGATGGTTTCCTGAAGAAAGGGAGGGCAAATTTTGGGGTACAACAGTTGCCCCTGTTCAATCTTCTTGAACCTGAAGAGTTAGATTGGCAAGTTTGCCTTTCGCGACTCGAAGGTAAAAGGAGATTGGACACCAGAGTGCCCAGAAATTTGCACTCGCATAGTAGAGTATCAGCAATGTGATGGCGGGAATGGGCTTATAGATGCCATTTGGAGAGGTGGTGGATAGGGAGATGGGCTTATAGATGCCATCTGGAGATGTGACAGATCTTCGTCGGGAATGGGCTTACAGATGCCATTTGGAAGTGTTGATCGCATAAGAGATTCCTTAGCGAGAACTTTATGTATCTGAGAAAGGCAGATGTTTTCCTGGCTTGTTACAGGTGTTTGATCTTTTAATCTCCTTATGCAGATATGCCCTGGCTGGATACAGGTATCGAATCTACAATCGGTGGCTCACAGATGTGCCCTGGCTGGATACAGGAGTTGAATCTGGAAATGGTCGTCAATAGATATGCCCTGGATGGATACAGGAATCGAATCTTCGAACTCTTCAGACGTGCCCTGGCTAGATACAGGAATCGAGCCTGAAAATGTGGTCAACAGATATGCCCTGGCTAGATACAGTAATCGAATCTGGGAATGTTGTAGTTGATAGATGTGCCCTGGCTGGATACAGGAATCGAATCTTCGAACTCTTCAGACGTGCCCTGGCTAGATACAGGAATCGAGTCTGGAAATGTGGTCAACAGATATGCCCTGGCTAGATACGGGAATCGAATCTGGGAATGTTGTAGTTGATAGATGTGCCCTGGCTAGATACAGGAATCGAATCTTCGAACTCTTCAGACGTGCCCTGGCTAGATACAGGAATCGAGCCTGGAAATGTGGTCAACAGATATGCCCTGGCTAGATACAGGAATCGAATCTGGAAATATTGTGACAGTTGAAGGTAGTTGTCTTTGGGATTGTCTTTTTCCCTGAAAAGGCAAAACATAAGTTGTATGCAATGTCATGATGTATGATATGCATGATGTTTTAACATGAGACAGCGTTGTATGTACTTTATCATGTATGTAAGTGAAATGTTTATGAATGTACTTTCGTCTTAGGAAAATAAATCCTCGACAATCGGCCGGGGAATTGTTCTGTGGAAGAGATACTTTGCTGAAGTTTTTGATGAGAGGCCTGCTGAGGACTTCAATGATGGATTCCGCTGGGGATAATGATGATAAACTCCGCTGGGGATACCAAAGATAAACTCCGCTGGGGATTGAAAGAACTTTGTCGGGGGCGATCTTCCATGGCGATTAGCTGAGGATAACCCAGTTATGAGCCCTTGTGAGGAATAACTCTGAATAAAGCTCGGGAGAGACGTCCATATTCTGCAGGGAACAAGCTTCCAGAATCTACTGGGGATAAGCTTTAAGACCTGCCGGGGAAAGTTGTGCCTTTTTCAGGATTGACGGGGAGTCAACTCCGCTTGGGGAAAGTATTACGGAATATTGTCTTAATTTGCGGGGAGTTGAGATGATTTGGTCACATTCTTTAGTCGAATCTACCTTGGTACCTTGGCGGACAAAGCAAACAGACTGCATCAGACAACCTTACATTGCCCCTGTTTCTGATGTCACCTGTAATTAATCTTTTGTTTCATACGCAAATATTTATGAACCAGCGATTTTAATGTCAAATGCATATATCAAAAATGAACATTGGACGTTCTTCGCAAGACAAAAGAAAAACAATGGCAACTTGTATGGATAAGTGAATTTGTATTGATTTGAACTTTGCCTGTGAATAGGCGTTTTTGTACAAGAGGCTGACATCCTAGTAAGAGGACGCCGCCGAATAATCATAGAATTTACAATTTTGAAAAGAAAAGAAAACAGTTATGTGAACAATCCCACTGGGTTCCAACTCTGCTATCGCCTTTATGTCTCCAAGCGTCTCATCGCTTTGCTGCCCAGTTGAAGATGAAGTTGATTGGTCGATGCCGAAATCTGAGCCAGATAGTTGATACCGAATTCCAGATGCGAAGTGATCCAATGAGACATAGTGTTACACTTTATCCCTAACTTTTGCCTGGACCGCCCTTTCGGGTTTTCAGTCCACCGGGATACCCATTTTTGCTCAAGCCGCCTTTTCAGGTTTTCGACTTGTCGGGTGTACAGATTTTTTTTTCATTTCATCCCTTATTTTTGCCCGAACCCTTTTGGTTCGTCGGGAAGCCCTTATTTTTGCCTAGGTATGTCAACCTAGCGGGTCTTTTATTCATGCGTAGTATCTTTTCACTATGTCTGCATTGGCGGGGTGAGGAAGGTCGTCACCATCCATGGTGGTTAGGATCATGGCTCCTCCTGAGAACACATGTTTAACCACAAATGGTCCTTCGTAAGTAGGGGTCCATTTTCCCCGAGGATCACTTTGAGGAAGGATGATGCGTTTGATTACCAAGTCCCCAACTTGATACTCTTGTGGTCTGACTTTCTTGTTGAATGCCCTGATCATCCGTTTTTGATACGTCTGACCATGACAGATAGCGGTGAGTCTCTTTTCGTCAATCAGATTTAATTGATCAAGTCGAGTCTGGATCCAGTCATCTTCATTCAAGTCTGCATCCTTCATTATCCGGAGAGAGGGTATCTGAACTTCAATTGGCAAGACTGCCTCCATGCCATAGACCAAGGAGAAAGGAGTTGCCCCGGTTGACGTCCTTGCTGAGGTACGGTACCCATGAAGAGCAAATGGTAACATTTCGTGCCAATCTTTATAGGTCACTGTCATCTTCTGCATAATTTTCTTGATATTCTTATTAGCTGCCTCTACGGCCCCATTCATCTTCAGCCGGTAGGGAGAAGAATTGTGGTGTTGTATCTTGAATTGTTTGTAGAGTTCAGTGATCATTTTGTTATTGAGATTGGTACCATTGTCCGTAATGATTCTTTCCGGGACACCGTACCGACAGATCAGATTATGCTGGATGAAACGTGCCACGACGCTCTTGGTTACCGTCGCGTAGGAAGCTGCCTCAACCCACTTTGTGAAGTAATCGATCGCTACCAAGATGAAGCGATGCCCGTTGGATGCCGTCGGTCGGATCTCACCGATCATATCAATGCCCCACATTGCAAAAGGCCAAGGTGCCGTCAGGACGTTCAAAGGGACTGGGGGAATATGCACCTTGTCAGCATAGATCTGGCATTTGTGACAAGTTCGAGAGTGTTGGTAACAATCGGCTTCCATTGTGGACCAGAAGTACCCTGCTCGAAGGATTTTCTTTGCCATGGTGTGTCCACTGGAATGTGTTCCGAATGTACCTTCATGCAGTTCTATCATGATTTTCTCTGCTTCAGCCTTATCCACACAACGTAGTAGAGTTGAATCATGGTTCCGTTTGTAGAGGATGTCGTTGCTGAGGAAGAATTTTGCCGCAGACCTCCTCATGAACTTCTTGTCATTGACAGATGCATCTTCAGGCTATTCTTGAGCTTCTAAGTACCTTTTCATCTCATGATACCAGGGTTTTTCAGTTGCCTTCTCGGCCTCGAGGTCGCAGCAGTATGCCGGTTCATCCAACTTCCAGATAATGATCCGGGGAGCCTCATTGTCCCATTTAACCTTGAACATTGAAGACATCGTAGCTAGTGCATCCGCTAGCTGATTCTCCTCTCTTGGGAAATGCTCAAAAGTTCTGATTCTGCTGAAAAGGCAATAACTCTCAGAGGTTCTGATATCATTGACAGTAAAATAGGCTTCAGATGTGCTAACGTCAAAGTTAGCACTTGGCTTTTTCCTGTACTAATCAGAACATCTGCAATCCTGTTGTTACTCCATAAAATAGGAAACATATTTGGAACAGATCCAGCAAATACAAAAATGTTTCTGAGGTCAGAGTCAACAAGGTCACAGGAAGATCCTATACTGGCTCAGAACGTTCTGAGGTATGAAAATCCTCAGAATATAAACAACAACAACATGATATTTACATTATGTTATTTGAATATGCACAGCCGATGATGCTTAACAGTGTGATGAGGGTCAGCAGGTGCTTACCTGACTGTTGGGAGAGTTGTGGGTGAAAGTTTAGCTTTTGGTTCTGGTGGTGTTCTGGACAGATTTTCTTTGAAAAGGGGAAGTAAAGGTGTATACGTAAGCAGGATCAGAAGTTTAGAGAGGGTGTCTTTGGTTTACAGAAAAAAACTGGATATTTGATGAAGTTTGAAGGTGAGAAACTCAAAGTTATGAAACAAAGTTGGAGATTTTGGCAGAGTTTCAGAATGCTGTGTTGCTGGGAGTTCTGTTTCTCACTTAGCAGTTTCTGTTTCTTTTTTCTTGAACGCCTTTTGTAGTGGTGAAGCCTCTCTATTTATAGGCAAAGTTCTTGTGGATGCCTTGAACATTTAAGGCGCCAACAGAGTTTGAATTTGTTCTTTGACAGAAATTCCTGGGAAGTTGTGATAACAGTTAGCTTTCAGCCTAGGTTGCAGCAGCAGGCGTAGATTGGGGAGAAGTGACCTCTGAAGTGGGCGGTGGCGTGAAGACCCATGCCAGAATCTGTGCAAAAGCGTTTTCCAAGCCACACGTGAATGCTCAGGAGTGGTTGGAAGCATTAATGGGCATTAAATGGTGACAAGACCTGTCAACACCAACATTCTGGTAATGGAAACCAGCGTTGAATCAGCAGCGTACACCATGCTCTGGCCTTGGCTACCTGTTGTCTTAGTAAGCTCTGGAAATTCTCCTGGTTTTCTGGTACGTTCCTTGGATTTACTTCTGGACAATCTGGACTTAGAGATTCTGTATCAGTGTAACACCCATTCTTCTGTCCTTTCACCTTCTGATTTCAACCTGTTCTGAAGGAGCCTTCAGACTTTCCTGCTTCTCTTGCATTCCTTTAGCAAATTCTGACTGAGCTTGTGTAACTGCTGAAGGGGCATGTTCTGTTTGAGGCTTACATTCTGAACCACGTTTACAACTTCTGATTGAACTGATGTAGCTGCTGAAGAACCAACTTCTGACCACGCTGAGCCAAGCTTGCAACTTCTGACCGTCTTCATCTGGAATGGGTCCAGAAGTTCTGAAGCGCTGATTTTTCTAAAAACACTTATTTTAGAGAAGCATTCTAAGTACTTAGAATTTGATTTTTTTCTCAAGATAAAAGTGTTGTTTCTGGAGTTCGTGAGATCATCTTGCTCTTGTAAGCGGCTTGCTTGGGCAAAGGGATAACTCAGGACTTGGATTTGTTTCAGAGGGACCTTGAAAATCCAAGATGGTTTCCTGAAGAAAGGGAGGGCAAATTTTGGGGTACAACACAAGTGTTTTGAAATAGATCACATTTTATCTTATCTATTGGCTCTGGCACATGGGTTTCAGATTGTTGAAGTGTGTGACGTCTTCCCTTATAAGATCTTTGAAGCATTACTATCCTGAGTTTTGTTTGAATACGCGTTCAATCATCAACTAAGGTTCAGTGGATTTAAGATTCTTACAGTCACTCTTATTTCCATGTTTCAAATGATACATTCAGCAAAGGATTCTTCAAGGCGTTGATTACTATATTAAATCAAGATATCTATGTTGAATTGAAGTATAAGTACTAAGAGATTTGTTGAGAATCAAGATTTTGTTTTTATCTTGCAGATTGTTACTTGTTGATGGGGATTGAAGATTTGGATCATGGTGAAATCATTATTGTGAGAGTGTTCATTAAAAGTGATTATTTTGATTCAATTTTCTAAAATGGTATCATATTAAAAGATGGAAGTTTTGTTCGTTTGAAGTGAACAATAAGTTAAATTCAAGTTCAAAGGGAAAGTACGAATGTTAAGTTCAATGGCTCATGTTTCAACCAAAATTCTTTCAAATATTTCAACTTATTTTAACAAAGCACTATGGCAAAGAAGAGAGGATCTCAAATTACAAGAATGCAACAATATTTCAAATGTTCACTTTTTAAAGCATAATAGAAGAATGAATTCAAGAGTTCATGTGCCATTCACCAAAGTTTCAAATTACCTTACAAAGATTCATTTACAAATTTGAATCATGAGTGTCCTAGTTGTTCTAAAAATACATAAAAAAAGGACTCTTCTTCAATCTTCTTGTTCATCTTCAAATGTCTTGTCCCCACATTCTTCAAGTATGCCTCTTTGATCTTGCAAGCTCATCCAAATACATGAAACAAAGATAAAGAATTAGTTTGCAAACAATCAAATGTGAATAAGAAAACTTTCAAAGTATTTTATTCATCATTAGGGTTTTGTTTGAGGAATAAGAAAATAAAGGGTTGTTTCTCACTAAAGCCTCATAAATTAGTTTTCAAATCATGGGCCAAATTCTCTATTGCAAATCACAAAAGGTATTTTGGTTCACAACAGACGAAAAACTCACTACAGGGAAACAAAAATGCAAACATAATTTCATCACAAAATAACTCAGTTACAGCAGGCACGGGTTCAAAGGCCCAAAGAGACAAAAATTAAAAAGTCAGAATTCACTATCAAGCCCAACAAAAGCCTCAAACAAATTTTGTTCTATCATTGGCCTAAGAAAATCCCTATTGCAAATCACAAAGCAAAGCTTGGTTCACAATAAGAAAAGACAAATCAAAAGAATCAAGTCAGAATCTCAAATTCAACATCATGCTTTCACGCAACAATTAAAAAGGCCTCATACTTGTGTTGTTTCAATGAAAAAAATCAGAATTGTAATGTAAAGTCATAGGCCTAGCCCTTTGCTACAAATATCAAAACAAATGAATTTTGTTTGGTTTATAGCAAAAGAAAAACAGAAAACCAGACAATTTATTAAGGCCAACAAGCAACAATGTACAAAAGCCAACAACCAATACAGAAAGTCAAAAGCAAACACAGAGGCAGCATAGAAAAGTACCACATAATGGATATCATAAAATCAGAAAAGATGATAAATCCAACAAAGACTGAAAATCGAGCAAGAAAAGTGACAAGTTCAACTAAAGTAGTTTCCCTCAAGTCAATGTCAACACTTTACAGAAACAAGTCAAACTGAGCAAGCAATTCACAGTATAAAACCAAGCTTACAATTCACATTATAGAGAACTGGGGGAAGCCACAACAACAACAAAACCTCCATTATTTTTCTGTAACACAGAAACAGAGCCACATAAAACCCCTCAAAATCATTTTTATCCATTCACAAAAAATACAGAGACAGAACCACAAACCCAAAAAACCCTAGTTTCCATCATCATTTTCCATCAAAGTCACCCCCTTTAAAAATTGTTCAAGCAAAGACAACACAGAGTTCATAGATACAAAGAAACAGAAACCCTAACTTGCGTTCATCAATTTCCCCTCACAAACCCTAAAATTTCATTATCATTTTCCAAACCCCAAAACCCTTCAGAAATTGCGAAAAGCGGAAAGAATAAAAATACAAGCTCAAAGATGGAAAGATAGCACTAGGGAAGCATTAAGAGGAACGGAAAATACTCGGATCCGGACATCACGATTCCTTTATCTCTCTTTTCCTTCCATTTTCATTCAGGCATGTTGTAGATCGCAGATTTTTGTAACATCTAACATCTAGGGTTTTTATTTTTCCCCTTTCAGATTTACGCCAAACCATTGGTCTCCTCTAAAATCAAAGGCAAGGAGTAGAATTAGAGAACACTGACGAATCAGAAAATGTGAAAAAAAATTATGATCAGAGCTACGTCGTCGCCGTCACTGCCGTGAGGTGATTTCTGGCGCAGTCGTTTCTTCTTCTCTGGTGAGAGCACCATCAACGAGAATGGGAGAGAGTTAGAGTTAAGAGAGAGAGAGAGAGTATTTTGATAAAAATGAAATAACATTTTCTTTTTTTTATTCATTTGTTTTGTTAAACAACAAAACGGGCCCAGTCTGTCCCATTCCCCCCCCCCCCCCCCTCTTTTCCAATGCTGCACCATAACAACTCCTCTGGGCCTCCTCTCCAAAACCCCACTAAGCCCAATCCCTGTTCCATTCAGCGCACTCCCTCTTCACTTATGCTACAAAACAAAAATGTTACTAGGCCTTGCACCTCACCTCTTTCCATCCCATTTACATTTTTTTTTCCTGACCATAACAAAAACTGTTTGGGTCTAAATTATTCTATTTTCTAAAACACCCTCTTTTACTTTCTAACCCGCTGATTTTTATTTTTTATTTTTATTTTATTTTCTTTACTTTATTTTATTTTTAATCAAAAATACCAAAAAATATTTTATTAAATACTTAGACTAAATTTTTATTTTATCTCTATTTTATTTTATCTCCTTTAAATCAAAAACCATAAAAACATTTTTTTCTTTCTTAAATTAATTTAAACTTAGTTTTTATTTTAATTAAATTAACTTAGAATTTAGGAATTTAACTAATTAATTTCTTTCTTTCTATTAATTTAGCTAATTAGGTTAAAACCCCTTTTCTACCAAAACTCATAAAAATATTTTTCTTTTATATCATCTTTATATTCTTGTATATTTTATTATTATGAATTATTCAATTGGATTGTAATAATAATTAGAACATTATTGTTTTATATTCCCCATTTGTGATTTGTACCACCACCCCCCTAAAATAATGTAATAGCATAGAACTTTTAATTTCCGCAATTTATCACTTTCCATATTATTGCTAGTAATTAGGGTTTGTACGACAAGACTAAAAATCAAACAATAGATAACTCTAATTCAAAGACAAATGCATGAAAACAATACACTTCACACACTCGCACATCTAGGGTTAACACACACTTGTTGCCTTAGAATAAAACGGTCATGTCTCTCGAAGTGGGATACTTTAGCAAAGACCCTCGATTACAAGATCGCGTTCCCTCGATGACCCTTCGATGTTGCCTTCGGTAAAAGATCTTAGTCTCTTACCAAAAATTGCCAAGGTATCTCACAACGTTGCCTTTTTATGGTTGTACGATGACACGCGCCTGTCCCTTCGCATCCAATGATAAGATTTCTTACTAACTAGTGGTAAGATAACACTATCTAAAGGAGGAGAAAAAGAACAAAGACTTTATTTTGAGTAGGTAGAACGCTCGTAATTGTTTGCTCATAAACATTCCAAACAAAAACATTTTTCAAAACACACCAACACCTTCAAGAAATATTTTCAAAAGTCAACACTTTGTATACATTTTCGCCGAAACGAGAATCATTACAAAGTTCGCCCAAATAAAGGCACTTTTCAAAAAATACTTTCAAACAAACACAAACACATTTTACAAAGCATTTCAAAGTGAGCTAGCAACTAAGAACCTGTAGATAACTACGGATGAAAAGGGTGCTAGCACCTTCCCTTTTCATAACCTACCCCTCGAACTCAAGGAAATTCTTAAAAGGTCTTTCCTGTTCTTTTCACCCTTTCCTTTATTGGATAAAAGAAAAGTCAGTGGCGACTCTTGCTATCTGCAACAATTGCGATCAAACACAAAACACCCAAGTCAGCTCTCCCACCGTATTACACACGACAATTCACTTGCCACCAAACAAAACTCAAGAGTTGAATCCTAATGAGTGTAGTATCGAGTATCAATCAACTTTGAACTGCACCAAAGCCGACTATCTCACAACCTTCAAATGGCTAAGTTGGGTCAATTAAGGTTCTAAGGTCAGTTAGTGCTTATGACACCATGCGGCAGCCTAGTACACTCCCCAACTGACTCGAGGGATATCGGTACAAACCAATGTGTCGCACTAACATAGCCATCACTTCGACCATATCGGTATATGCCGTATAGTTTCCATGATCTATTTCTACTTACCTAAAATGTCCCCTAGATCCGGGTATAGGATCTTTGAAATAAATAAAATCCAAACACCCTTTAAAAATAAAGCAGACAGGTCAAACAAGGAAAGCATTTAAAAGTGATCTAGCTCTAAAGGTAACCCCACTTTTTAGTTCTCCCCGGATGAGTCGCCAGTTCTGTAATACGGTGGGAGAACTAACTTGTTTTTGTGTTTTATCATAAATGTTACGGATAGTAAGAGTCGCCGCCGACTTTTCTTTTATCCAATAAGGAAAGGGTGAAAAGAACAGGAAAGACCTTTAAGAATGTCTTGAAGAGAAGTGGGAGGGAAAATTTTGGGGTACAACAATGGGTGTCAGATCTTTGGGACATGCAACTTTAAGGCCAATGAATTTGATGCACATGTGCCGTTTATCCTACGACTTCCTTACTAGGACTACATTGGCCAGCCAAGATGGGTATTTTACCTTAGTTATAAAATAGACGCTTTGCAACTTCTGCACTTCTTCCTTAATGGTTGCTCTCTTCTCCTCACTCGTATTGCATTTCCTCTAAGACACCAGTTCCATGATGGGATCAATAGTCAGTTGGTAGCCCACCACTCTTGTATCTACTCCTAGCATATAAGAAAAGGCCCGTGTGAACAAGTTGACGTTCCTTCTTAGTAAGGCAAACAACTCTTCCTCTTCAGATTCAAATAAAGAGGTGCCCAACTTGGAGACTTGGTGGTCCAAGGGTCAAATATGTACTTATTTAAAGTCCTTTGGGAGAGTGAGCCTTTCATTTTCAGTCCCAAATTCAGGGTCCCAACTTTCTATATTTATGTCACATGCTTCGGGATGTGGGGAGGCGTCTGGGGTGACGTGTTCCCTTATGATTTCCAGATTGTTCTGATAGTATTTATGAGCGACCTTCTGGTATCCCCGAACTAATCCAATTCACCCATAAGGTAATGTGTACTTTAGGTGCAAATGAAGAGTGAACATTATCGCCCCTAATAAGTTGAGGGAGGTCCTCCCTGTGATGGAGTTGTAGGGATACAGTGTGTATACCATAAGATACTTCACTTTAACTGTTTTTGCTTGCCTCTGAGACAAACATCTTTTCAAGCGTTATGTGGCCCTTTACTTGTACATGTTCGCCTAATATACCAACCAGAGAACCTTGAAACGCCTTGATGTTGTCTGCATCAAGATGAAGCCCTTGGAAAGGGCTCTAGAACAAGACAAATTCTAAGCTTCCAAGATCGACTAACACTTGCTTTACATCTCAATTATCATATCACACTGTGACAACCATGGAGTCATTATTGTGAGGGAGAACAATAATGTCGTCTCTATTTGAGAAGGTGAATCTAGATTCTCCTTCTCTCTTTAGGGGTTTTGTAATGTTAGCAAGTATGATATTTTTGTCTCAACTTGCTCGTCGTACTTTCTCTAAGAGGAACTAGATTCTCCCATGCTGGAAAAAGCTCCCCAACAGTGGTGTTGACGGCAGTTTCAGAGATTTACTTAAACATCTTCGTTAGAAGATGGTGAAAATAAATGATGGGTAACGATGAATGTGACCCATGTTAGTTTTACTAGGGCCCCACGATTGGCGCTAATTGTACTTACTAAAATGATAATACGTGACAATCCCTAATGATTAAGGTCTATCAAAGGCTTTAGGGTTTGTTATAGGGTTTAGAGCTAGCTCACGCAGGGAAGTTAGAAGCTTTGCGTACATGATATTTGTGTAGAATGTGATTTCTCCTCCTCAACCTAAGAGTTCAAATATTTGTAGAAGTCACTGGGTCTAGATTTCAGACTCATGAGAAATAGAAATCGCCTCTATAAGCGTGGGAGCATGGAAATTAATTCCCTATTATTCAAGATAATGTGTACTTCCCTTTTTGACTTTCTCTTCGCACTGTTGTAGACTCATACACGTCACTTCCCATGTTCATGCAAATTAGATGAACTATCCTGAGAGTGAGCGATATACCAGAAATGAGCGAGTTATCCTAATAAGGAAGACATGTTGTATCACATCCCTTTAGTGGGCCTTCTGTGCCACCTTACTATTGATCTTTACAAGTACAACAATACAACTACTAATAAGATGACAATGATCCTTGATAAAGAATAATATTTTCTAATAAGGTGATTAAGATCTCTATTAATGGTTCATCAAGATAGCATAATAAGCCCGTAAGAATCCTTGATAAAAGTCCAACAAGATAGTCTAATAAGACGTCAAGAATCTTTAATAAGGGTCTAACAAATTAATCTGGTTCAATTTTTGATGGAATTTGGTATAGTTTTAAAAATTAATTTAATATGATAATATAAAACTATTTAAAATCTAAATCAATTCAAATAATTTTCAAATAATTCAATGTTATTCTTTTTTCTTCTTTCAATTTTTAGATTTTTAGATTGATTTGTGATTTTTATTTAAATTGATTTGAATTTGATCACGGATGTTAGATGTAAAGCATAACAACACCTTTTACTTAAAACTCCTTCCATTGAATATTTTTCATTCTAAAAAATTTTCTTTTTATATTAAAAGTTTAATTTAAATTAAAAGTGAAGTCAAGGTATAAAAAAGTTATAAATTAAAAGTGAAACCAAATTATATCTAATTATTTGAGTTTTGCATCAATTTACACTTATTTAAGTAATGCATTTTATATTATAAAATTGTTTTTTATTAAAAATTATTGATTTAAAAATGTTAACAATTTATTGAGTTTTGCATTAACTTACACTTATTTAACTCAACTAATTCTTACAAGTTGAACTACCATATCTTACCGATTCGTAGAATTTTTTTATTTTTTTTAGCTTAATTGCAACTTTGATATTTTTATTATCTCTTTTTTTTTCTATTTTAAAAATTGGTTTTTATAGTTGTTTTTTTTTTAGATTTTAATCTCCTTTTATATCATTTTTATCAATAAATGATTCATAATTATGACCAACAGATAAAATTGAGTCAATCAATTTTTTAATCATGAGGTGAACTATTAGCCGCTCAAAGAAGAATTGTAACAAGAAAAATGATGAGTCTAAAAACACAAATATTTTGCTCCGATTTCTTGAGACAGTGAAATGTCAAATATGTGAGGATATGGACCACAACAAATGAATATGCAAAGGTAAAAGGGCGGTTGAGATAGTAATACCTAAAGAGAAATATCTTAAATGTCACTATTATCATTGTCATGTCATTAAAAATACTCTTAGATTTGAAAGGGGACTAAAATCCTAAAAAAAACAAAATAAATGAACTACAAAAACTAATTTTTAAAATGAGAGGATCAAAATCGAAAAAAAAATAATAATAGAGAGACCAAAGTTATAATTAAGTCTTGTTTTTATAACAAATTTACAGAACTATTATTAGTAATATTTTAATATATTAAATCAGCAATTATTTTTTCTTCTATTTTCAAAATAAATATAATTTTATAACATAAAGAAACATCTCTTATATCTCTTATATACTAGAAAAACAAATAGCTAAGGAATATACTTATATATCCTTCTTTCAATCTAAATACTTATGACACATTACCCTCCTTAAGGGGCACTTCAGGTTTTTATAACCTTAAAAATTAATTTAATAAAGCCAACACTTTTGACACAATAAATTAATATAACAATTTTATCCATAAACTATTTTAATCGTGTAGTATAGAAGTGAATAAATATTTATAGACTAGACTAATAATGAGTTAAAAATTATGGTTTTTCAATAATACTGACATAAAAATAAAAATAACTATAATACATTTATTATATTTTTAAAAAATAATTTATTAATGTTTATTATTTAAAAATAGTAACTAAAAAATTATTGACACATTAAAATCATATATGAGAAAAAGATTTGTTAATAACTAATTAATAAGATAAAGTTATAATTTTCTAATATCAATTAATTATAGAAACTACATAGAAAAAATATTTATGATTAAATATTTACACTTTAATTTATTTCAAATTAAATTTTGTTTTTTTTAAAAAAAAGTCATTTACTAAACAAATTTTGTCATAGGTGAATTAATAACACGGAAAGTATATATTTTTTATTAATATAGAAAATATTGGAGACATATATTTATGATTTAAAATTTTACATACTTATCATTTATAAATAAAAAAGCGGGATAAGCATTTTTATTGATTACTAAAAAATTAGAAATTAAATTAATATTTGATAAATAAATAAAATTATGAGACAAAAATCTGTTTTTGATAAATATTATAAAAAAAAAATTAAAAAAACATAATATAAATATTTGAATTAGAAAATTAAATCTAAGTTAGTCATAATAATTTGATAGACAATAACAGTATTAAAACAAAACTATAATAATCACAATTATTTCATTTAATGACACTAAGATTTTGTTTGGCAAGTCATATTTTGAGCTTATAACTTATAACTTATAGTTTATATGATGGTATGATAATAAAAGATTTATTTAGTAACACTATTTTTATCACGAGATTATAGCTTATTTTACTAGCTTATAACTTATTTCTTAAACGGTATTTTAAATAACATTTAGATTATAATTTATCATTTTTCTTCTATTATAACATTCATAAATATTAATTATTGTAAATATATATTAAATTATTAATTAAAAAATATATTTTTATGTTATTTTATATTTAACAGCTAGTTAAACCGCTGATTTTATCAAATATTTTAATTATCTTATCAGTTATCAGTCATCAGCCATATAAACTATAAGTTATTAGTCATCCACCATCAGACATAACCTATAAGCTATTATGTAGCTTATCACTAAACCGCTAATTTTACCAAACAATGCCTAAAATTACTTAACTTTTTGATAATAAAATCACATATTCTACTAATTATATTATTTAATTTTGATTATGCTTTTCAAATTTTATATTATATTTTTAATTAAATAAATATATTAATAATTCTAGATTTTGTGACACTTAATAAAATAATAATTAATGTTAGGTATGTGATTTTATGATTGACAATAATTTTGGTAAAAACATGTTTCATTTATGAAAACATGTTTCACTGTCTTATGTTGAGCCAGATGTCATGACATCTTGATCAACTAGTACAACAGAGTCTGTTGTTACTATTTTTGACAAATGTTGTGACATGTTATACCAGAACATCATAACAATACAATTGTTTAAATCCTTGAAGATTTGATGTTAAAATATGAGATTTTGGATTATTCTAGTTCTCTACAGGCGCAACCAAGCAAGGATATTTTAGGAACAACGCAGATTTGATTTGGTTTCATAAAAATGATCTTGGAGACTTTTTAAGAAACTTTGAAGATTTAGTCCTATTTTTATGGAGAAGATCTTGTCGCTGATTTACTACTGGAAGATTGGATTTGATTAAAGGTCCAAGCCCATACTGCAAGAGTCTATATAAAGAAACTTAGTAAACCTAGAAACTTAAGCATTCACATCAAAGATCGTGGGTGCATAGTATAAGAGTTTAGGGTTTTGAGAGTACTTTAGGTGCTTTGTTTTTGTGTACGTCACTCATGTATCTTCTGATACATTGAGATAGACTGATTGTTCATTGTTACTTGCCCATCACTCATGAGCTTTTAAGCAAACAGATGATTGTGTGTCAAGTTATTGTTCTCACTCATGAGGTTTTAAGCAAAGAGTTGAGTATTTTTTATTGGAAGTGTAATCTTCTGTTTTGGTTATTGTCACTGGTTTGTGACTGGTTTTATCACTGATGTGATTGTGGAAAGTGAGAGGGGGTTCTCATATCTAGAGGGTTCTAGATAGAAATTGTATAGGATAATGCTTAGGTGATAAGTTGTAAACTGGGATTGTTTAGACTTTAAACTAATACTATTATAATAGATTTCTTTTCTGGCTTGGTAGCCCCCAGAGTATGTGATATTGCACTGAATTGGGTTAACAATTGATTGTGTTTTTTATCTTATGCAATTTAATTCTACATAATTTTTATTTTGGTAAAATTATTTTGTAAGCAGATGATGTCTTAACATTTGTCTTGACATTGTATTTTGATGTTGAAACATCAGTCTTGACATCTCTTTTAAAGTGTTATAATTTCAATTGGCATTAGAGTAGGCACCCTGTTCTGTCTATTGGGTGAGCTCTAGGGAGAATAATTTCTGGTACTATGGACAAGGAAGGAGGATACAACAACAGACCACCTTTGTTAGATGGTTTAAATTATGACTGGTAGAAGGTTATATTGGTGGCTTTTTTGAAATCCATGGCAATAAATCTTGGAAGGCTGTTTTGAAAGGATAAAGTCACCCTGTTGTGAAGGACAAGATATGAAGGAGTCCTTGAAGCCTGGTGAAGATTGGTCTAAAGAAGATTATAAATTATCTCTTGGAAATTCCAAAGCCCTGAATGCACTATTCAATAGAGTGGACAAGAATATTTTCAGGTTAATAAATTTATGTATTGTAGCTAAAGATGTTTGGGAAATCCTCAAGACAACTCATGAAGGCACATCCGAAGTGAAGATGTACATACTTCAAGTTCTCACTACTAGATTTAAGAACCTAAATATGAATGATGATAAAAGCATTCAAGACTTTCACATGAATGTTCTTAAAATAGAAAATGCATCTAGTTCCTTGGGAAAGAAGATGTCATAAGAAAAGCTTGTTAGAAAGATTCTCATATCTCTACCTAACTCTACCTAAGAGATTTTACATGAGGTGGCAACCATTGAAAAAGCTCATGACATCAATAACATGAGGGTTGATGAACTTGTTGGATCACTTCAAACTTTTGAATTGGCTATTAGTGACAAGTTTGATAAAAAGAATAAGAGCATATCCTTTGTATCCAATGCTGAAGATGAAGAAGGTCAAGTTGATCTAGATACTGATGAAGGATTGTCTAATACCATTGTGTTACTTTGGAAGTAACTCAATAGAATTATGAATAGAATAGATAGAATAGGAAGACCAAATGTCAAGAACATCTCATCTGACATTAGTAATAAATGTGATTCTCAAAATAATACCAGAACTGAAGACAAGTCCAATCAAAGCAAATGAGTTCAATGTTATGAGTGTGAAGGTTTTGATCACATTAGACCAGAATGTTCCACATTTCTCAAGAAGCAGAAAAATGCCTTTTCTGTATCTTGGTATGATGATGATGAGTCAGAATATGAATCTAACCCTGAGACTGTCAAATATGTGAATGCTCTCTCTGGAAGATGCGCAGATGAAGTTGAATCATGTGATGAAAATGTCATATATCAAGATTTGAATGTGTCCTACAAGAATACTTGTGACAAGTGTGAAGAAAGCCTGAAGATAGAGGATGATCAGATAAAGATCATAGCTAAATTGGAGAATGAGAAGAAGGAGTTGTTATGTATTTTTTCTCATCTACAAAATGAGGTAACTCTTTTAAATTCCAAGCTTAACAAATTGACAAATTCCTTGAAAAGGATGAAAAATGGAACTGATATGGTAAAAGAGGTTGAAGATACAAGAGTTTATTATCAATCTGATAATAAACAAGAAGAATGTTTTTAGAAAAGTTTTTTTCTTATGAAAAAATAAAATGATCACAATGTCCTCTCAAATGTTACAACATCTTGACAGACGTGATGGAACTCCAAATAAATCTCAATCAACTTGGAGATGTCATTACTGTGGTGAATATGGTCACATAAAGCCTTTTTATTATAAATTGTATAGATATAAAAAATATTCAACTTATTCTAAGGCTAGTCAAGTAAGCAAAAAGAGAAGTATTAAAGATAAGGATGTTAACCTTATAGCTCATACTTACTTGAGAGCTTTAAATAAAGAAGACTGGTACTTTGACAGTGGATGCTCTAGACATATTACATGTGTTCAGGAGTTGTTGGTGGATATTAGGTCTCAACCCTCAGATGCTGTCAGATTTGGCGATGGATTTAAAGGAGAAATTAAAGGAGTGGTAAAATTGGTGTGGGATAGTTCTCCTAATTTAGAAGATGTTCTTCTTGTGAAAAGACTAACTGCTAGCATTAGTCAATTGTGTGATCAAGGGTTGTTGGTTAATTTCTCCAACTCATGATGTTTAGTCAAAGATGAGAAAGATGATATTCTGATGAAGGGTATAAGGTCTAAAGACAACTGCTATCTATGAGAACCTCAAATAATTGTTTACTATTCCACATGTTTTATAACCAATGAGGGTGAAGTGAAGTTATGGCACCAGAAACTTGGACACCTTCATCTCAAAAGAATGAAGGAAATCATATCTGAAAGAGCCATTAGAGAAATGCTAGAACTTAATATTGAAGAAGGGAAAGTTTATGGTGAGTGTGAAATTAGAAAGCAAACCATGCTGTCACACCCAATGTTGCAACATCTGACTACTTTCTAAGTGTTGGAGCTTCTTCCATTGGACTTAATGGAACAGTGATACGGTGGGAGAACTGACTTGAGGTTTTGCGTTTGTTTTCGCAAATGTTTCGGTTGAGCAAGAGTCGCCACCGACTTTTTATTTTATCTTAAGGAAAGGCTAAAAAGCACAGCAAAAACCTTTGAGATATTTTCTTGGGTTCGGGGAGTAGATTATAGAAAGGGAAGGTATTAGCACCCTTTCTATCCATGGTTATCCATGGGCTCTTAGTTACTTGCTTAGATCAACTTGCCTTAATTTTCAATTGTTTGAAATGGTGCTTTGTGTGTGGATTTTGAAAATGTTTTGAAAAGAGGCCAATGTGGTGGCAACCTTTGTAATGATCCATGTTGGGATGTATACAAAGGTGTATGTCTTTTGAAAAAGGTTTTCAATATTTTTGAAAGTTGTTTTGAAAGTGCAGTGATGTGTGGTTTGAAAAATAGGCAAGTGTTTGGTTTTGCAAGGGGGCAAGTAACCAAAAGCTATCTACCCTATATTTCTCAAAGATCTTTGCTATGTTTTAACCCTTTTAACAATTTTGTTCCACCATTATATTTGGTGGACAATCTTGTGTTAGGATGTGAACGGGACGGGCGCGGGTCATCGTTAGACCATGATTGCAATGGTGCCAAGTATCTTTGGGCAATTTTTCCTTTAAGGGACTTGATCATTTTTTAGGCAACTTTCGAAAGCGTCATCGAGGGACTATGATCATTTGATTGTTTTGTTTTAGCCCAATGATACCTAACATGCAATATGGCCCATTATTGAAGGCAACAAGTGAAATACCCTAGGGGTGCAAGTGTGATTAGTGTTGTCCATTTTCATGCTTGTTTATCTTGAAATTAGGTCAAACTATTTTGGTTAATTGATTTGCATACAAACCCTAATTCTAACATGGCATAATTAGAAAGCTTTAAAGTGCGAAAAATAAAGTAAGTTATTACAACACAATATATGGGAAGGGGGGTACAAATGTTCAAATGGGGGTATTTTGATAAGAATTAAAACCCTAGACTATTACATCAAACTTGGAATTTTGCAAGGTATTTATTTACACAATATTCAAATAAAAATAAGATAAATATGCAAAATGCAAAAAAAAAAAAATGTTTTTCATATGTATGTAAAAAGTATTTATCATGTATCAAATAAGCAAAAATAAAATCAATTAATTTTTGGTATTTTTATGCATTTAGGGCAAAAACCCTAATTTTTACAAATAAGAGTATTTATTGTATGATATATGCAATATTTATTAATTATTTACAAAAAAATAAATAAAAGAAGGTATTTTATATAAAAAGTATTTTTGAGGTCAAAATATTAATAAAAACAAAATGTATTAATTCTTTGTATTTTTTCTAAATATATTAATAAACATATATGTATTTATAATATTTACTAAATACTAAATATACACAAAAACATTAATATTTAATATTTAATAAACCATATATTTTTTTATAAAAATGTTTTTTAAAGATAAAAATAAAACAAGAATCAGAAAATAAAAGTATTTGAATTATTTTTAATATTCTTAAATAAAAGGTATTTATGTGTTTATTTATATAGAAATATCAAATTAAAACAAATAAATGCTTAATAAATACAAAAAATGGTTTGAAAAATATTTTTAATATTTTAATGTTATGAGAAAAAATAAATAAGTCAGAAACAACAAGGAAAAGTCAAAAAATGATCAAAATAAGCACAATGGGCCAAGGGGGTTCAAAAGTAAAAACAAGGTGCAAATAGGAAGTCAAACTCAGGCCCAGCCCAAGAAGACTTTGTCTTCAACCTCAGAACCTGTTTGAATCAACAAAAACGCGCGTTTTCCTATCTCCAGATTCCCTGATTTTTAGCACAAACTCATAACATGAAAAGTGTTAAGCATCAAACCACGATTCTGGACATATAAAGAACTCATCCTAACTCTCAGAAATGAGAGAGAATTTCTCCATTCCTAATTCTTAACCTAACTTTTTATCAATGTTAAGACCTCAAATTCTCATAGCATAAGCAAAATAAATGGAAAGTAAAGATATGGGCATGTTCAGGGCTATGAATGTGACATAATTTCTTCACAAATCTAAACCTAACTATGCCTGGATAGAGAGTTAAGAGTTCATGAACTTACCTGTTCAGTTGGAATTGTGTGCAACAATGGAGATTCTTACAAGGCAAGGTAATGATTTGTATAGCTTCCTTGATGTCCAGGGATGCTATTCCAACCTTTAGTTTGCTTCAAAACCAAGTGAATCGTGTTATGGCACTTCAACTGCAAAACAGAAAATATGGAAATGGTGATGTTATCTAGGGGTGTTACAGGTCGTGTTTAGGGCTTGGAACAGTTTCAAGGGATGGTGTGGGATGTGTTTGAACAAGTCTTAGCAAGAATGCACAAGTGGAATGAACTATGGAAGTCCAACTGCAGCTTATGCCCTGTTTTTGCAGTTTTATGGTGGTTCTGTGTTTGAGAAGGTATTGGAAGTGGTTGGCTTATGTTTCAGGTCAGGGTTGGCGTTTAGAAAGTGTTCACAATCTTTGCTTAAGCTCTTGTTGACAGGAATGAGAGTTGGTAGCTGTTATGCAAGTTTTCTTCACCTTTAAGCAACAAAATGCCAAGTTGTGTTCTAGACTTGTGCAGGCCCCCAATCTATGCTGCATACATTAGTCTTGGTTAGAGTGATTTGTGTACAAAATACCAGCATAAAATATTGTGCCTATGCTTCTTGGATTTGCATTTGACATAAAGTTCAACTTTTCTAAAATGGATATAATGCTTTTTCTACTTATGACTTAATTTTGCATACAATGCTTAAACACATAAAATAAGGTTTTGGCACAAAGGGTTTGCATTTAATTTATGAGTGCAAATGGGATATAGGACCTGTAATCAAGTTGTGCAAGCTGATTTGAAAAATTGCACAAGTGTATGAACATGAAAATTGGCCATAAACCAAGTGAGTTTTTCCCAACTTGCCAAATTCGATTCTCCCTAACCACGAGGTTGTTTGATGAGTTCTTGGACATTTTGGAAAGCTTGGAATGTGTACTACAATCCATCTTTGTAATGCAAATTGAAATTCCAAGTGGAAGTATGTGAAAAGTGGTCTTGAAGTTAGGCAAAAATCTTGCCTAAAATAGGTCAAAATTTCTCTAAGTTAAGAATGGTTTGGTACCCTTGTTCCAAAAATTGTAACTTGAGCTACAAGCTTCTTTTGAGGAAACTTTGTGAATAAAAGTTGTAGATTTTGCAATGGACTACAACTTTCATGTTTTGACTTTTCCTTGAATCCAAATGCATCTTGATGAGAAAGTGGGACAAAGTTAGGAAAAAATTAGAGTTTTTCATAACTTAGAAAAATTCTAAGTTATGAAAAATCTTCATTTCAAACCCTAATTTGTGATTTTTGATTTCTTGATGAACAAGTTTCATGATTTGGCATGTTTTGATGAAAAATGAATCTTGACACTTGATTTTGACCAAAAAGTCAAAGTTTGACTTTTCAGTATACAGTCAAAAATTGATCAATTGACTGGAAAATTCAACTATCAATCTTGTGCATTTGGGATCTTTTGAACTTGTTGAGTATGTCAAGACAATTCCATGGGGTCCTTGAGTCCATATGTGAGCTTGGTTTGCCATTGGCTAGGTCAAACAGTCAAAAATTGTCTTTGTGCAGTCAAAACCCTAAAAATGACCATTTTGCCCTTTTGGTGATCTGATCAAATTTCTTGTGGAATTGTGATCCAAGCTTGATCAAATGGTCCATATGAGTTCATAATGTTGATGAGGGTCAATTTTCATGAGGTTTGACTGTCAATTGGCCACAGTTAACTTTTTCCCCAATACAGCTGATTTCTAGGTCAACTGTCTAATTGACTGGGCAAAGGTTGGAATCAAAGCTTGAAACTTGGTATGGATAAACTTGGGAGTCCAACATGAAGCATGAAAGTCATCTTAGGAATTTTAGGTCAAAATATCTTTGTGCAAACACAAACCCTAATTTGGGTCAACAGTGCTAGGAGAAGTTTTGTAGAGGAAACCTTAACTGGTTCTTGAGCTCCAAGGGTCTTGTGGTGAGAAAATATTGAGGAAATGGGAGGGCAAATTTTGGGGTACAACAGTTGCCCCTGTTCAATCTTCTTGAACCTGAAGAGTTAGATTGGCAAGTTTGCCTTTCGTGACTCGAGGGTAAAAGGAGATTGGACACTAGAGTGCCCTGAAATTTGCACTCGCATGTTGGAGTATCAGCAATGTGATGTTGGGAATGGGCTTATAGATGCCATTTGGAGAGATGGTGGATAGGGAGATGGGCTTATAGATGCCATCTAAAGGTGTGACAGAACCTTATCGGGAATGGGCTTATAGATGCCATTTGGAAGTGTTGATCGCATAAGAGATTCCTTAGCGATAACTTGCGCACTTTGAGAAAGAAAGATGTTTTCCAGGCTTATTACAGGCGTTGATCTTCAATCTATTCATGCAGATATGCCCTGGCTAGATACAGGTATCGAGTCTACAATCGGTTGCTCACAGATATGCCCTGGCTGGATACAGGTATCGAATCTGGAATTGTCGTCTACAGATATGCCCTGGCTGGATACAGGAATCGAATCTTCAAACTCTTCCGATATGCCCTGGCTGGATACAGGAATCGAATCTTCAAACTCTTTAGATATGCCCTGGCTAGGTACAGGTATCGAATCTGGAATTAGTCGTCAACAGATATGCCATGGCTGGATACAGGAATCGAATCTTCAAACTCTTCAGATGTGCCCTGGCTGGATACAGGAATCGAATCTGGAATTAGTCGTCAACAGATATGCCCTGGCTGGATACAGGAATCGAATCTTCAAACTCTTCAGATGTGCCCTGGCTGGATACAGGAATCGAATCTGGAATTAGTCGTCAACAGATATGCCCTGGCTGGATACAGGAATTGAATTTGGAATTCTTCAGATGTGCCCTGGCTGGATACAGGAATCGAATCTGGAATTGTGACAGTTGAAGGTAGTCGTCTTTTGGATTGTCTTTTTCCCTGAAAAGGCAAAACATCGGTTGCATGCGATGTCATGATGTATGAAATGCATGATGTCATGATGTTCAAAATGAGATAGTGTTGTATGCACTTTATCATGTATGTAAGCAAGATGTATGAAATGTGAAATGTTTATGAATGTATTTTCGTCTAGGAAAACAAATCCTTGACGACCGGCCGGGGAATTAAATCCTGGGCTAACGTTGAAGAGTAGAGTTCTTCGTTTCCGCTAGGGATGATGGTTGCAAGAATACATCAGTAGGAGAAGATGACTCCGTTGGGGAATAAACTTGTTGGAGAGATTACTCTGAGGGGAATTATTCTGTGGGAAGAGATACTTCGCTGAAGTTTTGACGAGAGCTCCGCTGAGGATTTCAATGATGGACTCTGCTGGGGATAACAATGATAAACTCCGCTGGGGATAGGAAGAACTTTGCCGAGGGCGATCTTCCGTGGTAATTAGTTGAGGATAACCCAGTTATAAGCTCTTGTGAGGAATAACTTTTGAATATGGTCGGGGAGATACGTCTGTACTCTGCAGGGGATAAGCTTCCAGAATCTACTAGGGATAAGCTTCAAGACCCGATGGGGACATGGACTCCACTTTCCTGGGGAAACTCTTCAGACTGTACTGGGGTGTTGGTATTCCGCCAGGGAACAATCTTAGATCAAGACTGCCGGGGATGCTTGTTGATGAATGCCTATACTCTGCTGGGGAATGCTGATATCTTCTGGGGATACCTAACTTCTTTTAGGCTGGCCGTAGACTAACTCTGCTGGATGAGAGTATTGTTGACTTGCTAGGGGAATAGGGTGCCTAGTGTAGGGCTGGTGATAGACTAACTCTTCCTGGGGAGAGTATTGCTGAATCTTGTCTTACTCTGGGGAGTTGAGGTAACTTGGTCACATTCTTCAGTTGAACCTACCTTGGTACCTTGGCGGACAGAGCAACTAGACTGCCTGGACAACTCTACATTGCCCCTGTTTCTGATGTCACCTGTAATTAGTCCTTTGTTTCGTATGCAAGTATTTATGAATTAGCAATTTAATGTCAAATGCATATATCAAAAATGAACATTGGACGTTCTTCGCAAGACAAAACAGAAAAAGGAAAAACAAATGGCAATTTGTATGGAAAAGTGAATTTGTATTGATTTTGAAATTTGCCTGTAAAATAGGCGTTTTTGTACAAGAGGCTGACGTCCTAGTAAGAGAACGCCGCCGAATAACATAAAGTTTATACAATTTTGAAAAGGAAACAAAACAGCTATGTGAACAATATTCCCATTGGGTTCCAACTCTGCTATTGCCTTTATGTCTTCAAGTGTCTCATCACTTTGCTGCTTAGTTGAAGATGAAACTGATTGATCGATGCTGAAGTCTGAGCCCGATAGTTGATGCCGAATTCTGGATGCAAGGTGATCCAATGAGACATAGTGTTACGCTTTATCCCTAACTTTTTCCTGGACCGCCCTTTCGGGTTTTCAGTCCACCGGGATACCCATTTTTGCCCAAGCCGCCTTTTCAGGTTTTCGACTTGCCCGGTGTACAGATTCTTTTCATTTCATCCCTTATTTTTGCCCGAACCCTTTTGGTTCGCCGGGAAGCCCTTATTTTTGCCTAGGTATGTCAACCTAGCGGGTCTTTTATTCATGCGTAGTATCTTTTTACTATGTCTGCATTGGCGGGGTGAGGAAGGTCGTCACCATCCATGGTGGTTAGAATCATGGCTCCTCCGGAGAACACATGTTTAACCACAAATGGCCCTTCGTACGTAGGGGTTCATTTGCCCCTGGGATCACTTTGAGGAAGGATGATGCGTTTGATTACCAGGTCCCCAACTTGATACTCTTGTGGTCTGACTTTCTTGTTAAATGCCCTGATCATCCGTTTTTGGTACGTCTGACTATGACAGATAGCGGTGAGTCTCTTTTCGTCAATTAGGTTTAATTGATCAAGTCGAGTCTGGATCCAGTCATCTTCACTCAAGTCTGCATCCTTCATTATCCGGAGAGAGGGTATCTGGACTTCAATTGGCAAGACTGCCTCCATGCCATAGACCAAGGAAAAGGGTGTTGCCCCGGTTGACGTCCGTGCTGAGGTACGGTACCCATGAAGAGCAAATGGTAACATTTCGTGCCAATCTTTGTAGGTCACTGTCATCTTCTGCACAATTTTCTTGATGTTTTTATTTGCCGCTTTGACAGCTCCATTCATCTTTGGCCGGTAAGGAGAAGAGTTGTGGTGATGTATCTTGAATTGCTCGCAGAGCTCAGTGATCATCTTGTTGTTAAGATTGGTACCATTGTCCGTAATGATTCTTTCCGGGACGCCGTACCGACAGATCAGGTTATGCCGAATGAAACGTGCCACGACGCTCTTGGTTACGGTGGCATAGGAAGCTGCTTCCACCCACTTCGTGAAGTAATCAATCGCTACCAAGATGAAGCGATGCCCGTTGGATGCCGTCGGTCGGATCACGCCGATCATATCAATGCCCCACATTGCAAAAGGCCAAGGTTCCGTCAGGACGTTCAGAGGAACCAGAGGGATGTGCACCTTATCAGCATATATCTGGCATTTATGACAAGTTCGAGAATGTTGGTAACAGTCGGCTTCCATTGTGGACCAGAAATATCCTGCCCGGAGGATTTTCTTTGCCATGGTATGTCCACTGGAATGTGTTCCGAATGTACCTTCATGTAGTTCTATCATGATCTTCTCTGCTTCAGTCTTATCCACACAACGCAGTAAAGTCGAATCATGGTTTCGTTTGTAGAGAATGTCGTTGCTGAGGAAGAATTTTGCCGCAAACCTTCTTAGGAACTTCTTGTCATTGACCGACGCGCCTTCGGGGTATTCTTGAGCTTCCAAATATCTCTTCACCTCATGATACCAGGGTTTTTCGGTTACCTCTTCGGCTTCAAGATCGCAGCAGTATGCAGGTTCATCCAACTTCCAGATAATGATCCGGGGAGCCTCGTTGTCCCATTTGACTTTGAACATTGAAGACATCGTAGCTAGTGCGTCCGCTAACTGATTCTCCTCTCTTGGGAAGTGTTCAAGTGTTATCTCTTCAAAGTGGGGAAGCAAAGTCAACACATACTCTTTGTAAGGAATAAGATTTGGGTGTTTCGTATCCCACTCGCCTTTGATCTGATTGATTACGAGAGCGGAATCTCCGAAGACACTCAGAAACTTGATCCTTAAGTCGATTGCAGCTTGAAGACCCATGATACACGCCTCATATTCTGCCATGTTGTTGGTGCAGTTGAAACACAGTCGGGCGGTGAGTGGAGTATGAGTACCTTTAGGGGATATGATCACAGCACCGATGCCGTTACCCAAAGCGTTCGAGGCTCCATCAAAATGCATAGACCATCGGGATCCTTCCTCAGGTCCTTCATCCGGTCCAGGTACTTTGCAATCAGTTACTACCATGATATCTTCGTCTGGAAATTCAAAGTTCAATGATTGGTAATCGTCCACAGGTTGGTGTGCCAAATGGTCTGCCAATACAATTCCCTTGATTGCTTTTTGAGTTGTGTACTGGATGTCATATTCTGTCAAGATCATTTGCCATCTTGCTATTCTTCCAGACAGAGCAGGCTTTTCGAATATGTACTTGATTGGATCCATTTTTGAAATCAGCAGAGTAGTGTGAGTCAGCATATACTGTCTCAGCCGGTGAGCAGCCCATACCAGAGCGCAGCAAGTTTTCTCGAGCAGTGAGTACCGAGTCTCACAGTCGGTAAACTTTTTGCTCAGGTAATAAATAGCGTGCTCTTTTCGGCCAGACTCGTCATGCTGCCCCAGCACACACCCCATTGAGTTGTCAAGTACTGTCAAGTATAGTATTAGAGGTCTCCCTTCCACTGGTGGCATAAGAATGGGTGGTTCTTGGAGATATTCCTTTATCTTTTCGAAAGCAGCCTGACATTCATCGTTCCAACGTACTACTTGATCTTTCTTCAGCAATTTGAAGATTGGCTCACAGGTAGCAGTTAAATGTGAGATGAAACGGGCAATGTAATTCAGTCGTCCTAGAAAGCCTCTGACTTCTTTCTCTGTCTTGGGAGTTGGCATCTCTTGTATGGCTTTCACCTTGGCAGGGTCCACTTGAATACCTTTGTCGCTTACAATGAAACCTAGCAATTTCCCAGACCTCACCCCAAAGGTGCATTTGTTTGGGTTCAACCTCAGCTTGTACAACTTCAGTCGGTCAAACAGCTTCCACAGATGGTCAAGGTGTTCCTCCTCAGTTTGGGACCTTGCAATCATATCATCGACGTATACTTCAATCTCATGGTGGATCATGTCATGAAATAAAGCAACCATGGCACGTTGGTAGGTTGCCCCAGCATTTTTCAACCCAAATGGCATGACCTTGTAACAGAAGGTGCCCCACTGAGTGACAAAGGTAGTCTTTTCCATATCTTCAGGAGCCATCTTGATCTGATTATACCCTGAAAAACCATCCATGAAGGAGAACACCTTGTGTTGGGCAGTATTGTCAACAAGAACGTCGATATGAGGCAAAGGGAAATCATCTTTAGGGCTGGCCCTATTCAAATCCCTGTAGTCAACACACATTCGGACCTTACCATCCTTCTTCGGCACCGGAACCACGTTGGCAACCCATTGAGGGTAAGAAGTCACTGCTATAAACCCAGCATCAAATTGTTTCATAACCTCGGCTTTGATTTTCTCGGACATTTCTGGGCGCATGCGGCGGACCTTCTGTTTTACCGGAGGGCAGTCTTCCTTGGTAGGCAGGTGATGAACTACAATGTCGGCATCCAAACCAGGCATGTCTTCGTAAGACCAAACAAATATTTCCATGTAATCATGCAGAATCTGAATCAATTGTTGTTTCACGCTGAGCTCTAGATTGGCACCAATCTTGACTTCTTTTCTATCTGTCTCAGTACCCAGGTTTACCGTTTCCACAGGCTCTTCATGCGGATGAATGGCCCTCTCTTCCTGGAGTAGCAATCATGCAAGTTCACCAGGCACTTCGCAATCATCTTCACCTTCGTCTTCGGCTAAGTTGATCGGATTTTCGAAGTCATAACTGGCAGTAGCAGAGTCGTTACCAGTGAGATCCATAGTGGATTGGAACCTGTATAAGTGAGTGTGTGTAAATATAGTTGTTTTGCAATATATAACAAAGAAAGAAAAAGAGCACAAGATTTGAAATGCAACAAACGTCCAATGTTTTGATTAATGATATATGGAAATGTCATACAAAAAGCCCTCACAAATGGAGTGACGGTGCCCCGGGTAGAACACCGAGCCAATAAAAGTTTCAACATATTGTTTGTTACAAATTGAAAACAAAAGAGTTCATTACTGCGTGATAAAAGTAATAGGTGTAAAATCTTTTGCCATCCAGTTGCTTGGTCCGTTGTTGGTTGTTGGATAGATCCAACTGTCAAATTCCGCCTCCTCTACGTCATCCTCAATAGCATTCACTTTTGGATGGGTGATGAACACCGGAGGCTTTCTGATCCTTTCTTTGCGAACAGCCCTCTGAGCCTCTGCAGTGAAGCCCAGCCCAAACTTGTCGGTCTTTTGAGTGAAGTCAGGAAGTTGACCCCATTTTGCGCACTTGCCTTTCTCAATCACAGCCCGGGCATCCTTCAAGGAAGCCATCTTCAAAGGAAAGTCTTCTTCAACCACTGTCTAAGCCGACGCCAATGTTGGAGGTACCTCTTCAAAATGTTGAAAGGGGGTTTCAATAAACTCCCCGTCCATTTCAATATACCGGAATGAATTCAGATGACTTACCATGTATTCCTCCTCTCCCTGCACAGTAACAATCTTCCCTCTGACAGGGTATTTGAGCTTCTGGTGTAGAGTGGATGTTACAGCCCCAGCCTTGTGAATCCAAGGTCGACCCAGCAAACAGGAATAAGATGGATGAATATCCATCACGTAGAACGTTGAGTCAAAGACTTGGGAACCCACACGAATAGGAATGTCTACCTCACCATGCACCATCCTCTTAGAACCGTCAAAGGCTCTAACAATGATGTTACTAGGTTTCAATTCCAGGCCCTCACAATCCAACCGATCTAAGGCCTTCTTGGGCAATACATTCAGGGAAGAACCGATGTCCACCAACACGTGTGCGAGAGTAGTGCCCCTGCATTCTATAGAGACATGCAGGGAATCATTGTGGTTTTTTCCCTTGGCGGTCAGATCAGCATCCGAGAAACCCAAACCATTGTCAGCGATCAAATTAGCCACACAGTCAGTGAACTGATCTGCAGATGTTTCTTGCGGCATATGGGCCGTTTTCAGAAATGAAATCAGGGCCTTGGCGTGGGCCTCTGAGCACAGCAGCAATGATAGCATAGAGATCTTGGAGGGGGTATGCCCCAGCTGTTCAACGACATTGAAGTCACTCTTTTTAATGATTTTAAGGATTTCCTCCATCTCTTGCTGGGAGGCTTCAACAGCAGTCTTTTTTGGTGCCTCCGTCCGGGCAGGCAAATCGGTAGTAACTCCTTTGCCATGAGCATCAGAGGACTCAGCGACAGTAGTAGACACAGGAACTTGATTTGGAAGGGAAACATGCACACTTGCGGGTGTGATGATAAGAGGTTTTCAGATAACTGGTGGTGCAATGTCAGGCGAGAAGAGCCTGCCACTGCGAGTAATTTTGGCGGGACCAGTGATGTTACTGATACTGGTACTGGTACTGGTGTTGAACTTGTAACACCCCAGTTTCAATTATTTGATTTATTTAATTGGGAAATTATTTTATTAGAATTAATAAAATAAAAAGAAATTAATTATTTTGAAATATGAAGGAAAATAAAAGAAATAAGAAAATGCTGAGTTTTTAAGTTATTGGGCTTAGATGTTGTTAGTAAAGAGTGGGGGTGCAGGAGAAATAAAGTTATGTTTTGGAACTCAAGTTAGTTTTCTCATTTTTCACGATAAACAGAAGTTGGGAATTTGGGGAAATAGAGCTCTGAAGGTACGAAGGACGAAGAACGAAGAACATCGCTCAAAAAGTTCAAAGCTGCTAATTGATAAGGTAAGGGGGGCTATTACTCGGTTTACCTTTGTTTATGGGTTTATGTACGGTTGATTTGGGTAATCGTAGGGAAAAACCCCAATTGTTAGATGTTACTAGGAATCGATACCCTTAGGATTGAACCTTGTTAGAAAAGGGTTAGGTTCCCAATTTTTATGAATCGATTAGGAATTCTAGGTTCCAAATGGTGAATTGGGAGTATATCTGCATGATCGTGAATTTACCTTAGAGGTTTAGGGATAACCTTAATGTTGTCAGAACTTCCCTCACAAGGACGAGTAATCACTGTTAAGGTTACTATAATAATTGTTGGTAATTATGAAATGGATGTGTTGTTTTGAGTTGTGAAATATCGATGTCGTCAGGTACCGAAATGCGCGTTTAGCCGGCATTTTTCCCGCGTTTGGCTGCTGTTTTCTGAGCTGCTGCAGATACAGGAAATTTCTGTACGCGCTCAGCAACACGGGCCGTGTTGCACAATACGGGCACCCGTGTTGCTCTTCTGGTTGTCCTTCTGGTTGCACAACACGGGCCGTGTTGCTCCCCCTGTACTGATAAGGATGCTGTGTTTTTCTTTTTCTGAAAATGTTACAACACGGGCCGTGTTGCACAACACGGGCACCCGTGTTGCTCTTCTGTGTTGCCCAACACGGGCCGTGTTGTACGACACGGGCACCCGTGTTGAGGCTACTGTGTTGATTTTTCTGAACTTTGTTTTCAGTGCCTGATTTTGGATTTTATTGCCATGCTTTTGGATAATGTTATCGAGCGTGAATTTATAATATGACTTGATATGATTGATGTTTAAATAGTATGCTGAGTGAATACATGCTATCCATATCTTGTTATGATTTGATGTTGTTGATGTGCATGATATGTTGATTGATGTTCATAGTATGCTGAGTGTTACATACTTACATATCATGTTGCATTTGTTAATTCCCATTGTGTGGAATTAACATGGTGGCCAATATACGTGTCCGCGATTTAATGGAACGTTGAGGTGGTAGCCGTGTCCGCGATATAATGGAACGGTGAGATATCCGTGACCCGAGATTTAATGGGGCGGTAAAGTGGTACCACATGCATGGGTGTGTTGCATTACCTTGAATATAACATGAATGGATGATTTACCCAATGTTGTATGTGATTGTTTGTATGCACGTATGGTTGCTAAATGGTTGACGATATTTGATGTTAATTGCAAATATGAAAAGCAATATATTATGGTGTATGAATTGTAAAGGTTTTTGTGAACTATGAATTATGCTAATTATTGGGTGATGCTTATGATTCCTGAATTGATTGTTATGAACGTATAATCAAATGTACAATTGAGATGCTCACCCTTACTGTTGAATATTTCAGATTGAGGAGCTTCGTTCAGGTGCTTGGCGAAGGCTTGCCGTTCTAGTTTATTTTCGTTTTAGTATTGTCCGGGTCATGCTCTGATAGTTGTAACTCCGGGAACGTTTGTTTGTCGAGCTGCTTTAGTCAGACTCGTTTATTTCCTTAGTATTTGGTTATAATATAATGTTGATATATTCCAGGTGTTAATCCCTGATGATTGAAAATATTATAACTTTGGTTTTATTAAATAAATTATTCCGCTGTGTAAACATGTATGAGTTACTACTAAGATTATGCATGACAGGAATTGTCTTATTAAAAGAGAATTGTAGCATCCTCGAATTATACATGTACTCTGAAATTATAATTTTAATTATTTGCGAAAATTATTTGGGGTTTTAGAGGGTGTTACAATAGTGGTATCAGAGCATAGTCGGTCGTTGTGACCAGAGTCTTGAGTCAGTCATCCCTTTTGTATGCGATTAGTGTAAGGTAACACTGTCGATACTGTATTCTAATGAAGAGTATGTTTTGATTCTCAGGAATATGGCTGGAGGAGGTAACGGACGAAATGATGCTGCGCTAGCTGAGGCTTTGGGGATGTTAGCTGGTGTACTTGCTGGAAACCCAACTGGAGGCGTGATTGGTGCTGATAGGCAATTGGGAAATTTCCAAAGGAACAATCCTCCGTTGTTCAAAGGTACACATGACCCTGAAGGTGCTCAGAAGTGGCTGAAGGAAATCGAAAGGATTTTCCGTGTGATTGATTGTGCTGAGGATCTGAAAGTCAGATATGGTACGCATATGTTGGCAGAAGAGGCCGACGACTGGTGGGTTGCCACAAGGACTGAAATGGTTCAGGATGGAGAGGCACTGACTTGGGCTAACTTCAGAAGGGCTTTTCTGAGGAGGTACTTTCCTGAAGATGTTCGGGGAAGAAAGGAAATTGAATTTTTGGAGCTTAAGCAGGGCAATCTGACTGTCAGTGAATATGCTACTAAGTTCACTGAGCTGGCAAAGTATTATGCACACTACAACAATGATGAGGCTGGGGAATTCTCTAAATGTATCAAATTTGTGAATGGTCTCCGAGATGAGATTAAGCAGGGAATCAGGTACCAGCGTATTCGTAGATTTTCTGATCTGGTGGATTGTAGCAGAATCTTGGAAGAAGATATTACCAAGAATAGGTCGTCTCACTCTCGTGGGGCTGTTGATAAAAAGGGAAAGCAACATATGGACCGTGGCAAGCCATATGGTAGAGATAACCAGAGATCATGCGGTTGGAAAAGGCCTAGTGGGGGAGACTCTAAGGCTCCTATCAGATGCTACAGGTGTGGTGAGTCTGGCCATCACATTCGAGATTGCAAGAGTGATGAGAAGAAGTGCTATAAATGTGGAAAGGCGGGTCATTTGTCTATTGATTGCAAAGGGAAGTTTGTTACTTGTTACAATTGTGGCGAAGAAGGTCACATTCGTCCGCAGTGTCCTAAGCCTAGGAAGGATCAGTCAGGTGGAAAAGTGTTCGCTTTGTCTGGATCTGAGACTACTCCAGAGGATCGATTGATTAAAGGTACGTGTTTTATTCATGGCACACCTTTAGTTGCAATTATTGATACTGGTGCAACTCATTCTTTCATTTCTTTGGATTGTGCTGAGAGGTTGAAACTGGACATATCTGGTATGCGAGGTAGCATGGTTGTTGATACTCCTGCGTCGGGTTCAGTGACAACTTCACTTGTATGTAGGAATTGTCCTATTGAGATTTTTGGTAGAGGTTTCGGTATGGATTTAGTGTGCCTACCGCTTGAACAAATTGATATTATCCTTGGGATGAACTGGTTGGAATTCAACCGGGTTCATCTGAACTGCTTTGCTAAGACGGTGATTTTTCCAGAAGCAGTCGGTGTCGAGGATTTGACTATGACTGCTAGGCAGGTACAAGAAGCAATGGAAGACGGTGCTAATGTGTTTATGTTACTTGCTTCATTAGATGCAACAGGAAAGGTCAGGAGTGTGGAATTGCCAGTGGTGTGTGATTTTCCAGAAGTCTTTCCGGATGATGTTGGTGAGTTACCTCCAGAGAGAGAAGTGGAATTCTCTATAGATTTGATTCCTGGTACGAGACCGGTGTCGATGGCGCCATATCGTATGTCTGCGTCTGAGTTGGCTGAATTGAAGAGTCAGTTGGAAGATTTACTGGAGAAGAAGTTCATTCGTCCAAGTGTTTCGCCTTGGGGTGCTCCGGTATTGTTGGTTAAGAAGAAAGAAGGTTCTATGAGACTGTGTGTTGATTACAGGCAATTGAACAAAGTAACCATTAAGAATCGGTATCCGTTACCGAGGATTGATGATTTAATGGATCAACTAATTGGAGCCAGTGTATTCAGTAAGATTGACTTAAGATCGGGATATCATCAGATGCGTGTGAAAGCGGAAGATATTCAAAAGACTGCTTTTCGGACGAGGTATGGGCATTATGAATATTCTGGTATGCCGTTCGGAGTTACTAATGCACCTAGTGTTTTCATGGAATATATGAACAAGATTTTTCATCCGTATCTGGATAAGTTTGTTGTGGTTTTTATTGATGACATTCTGATTTATTCCAAGAACGACAAAGAGCATGCGGAACATCTCAGAATTGTGTTAGAATTGTTGAAAGATAGGAAGTTGTATGCAAAGTTGTCCAAATGTGAGTTCTGGCTGAATGAAGTTAGTTTTCTTGGACACGTGATTTCTAAGAATGGGATTGCAGTGGATCCTACAAAGGTAGAAGCAGTATCTCAGTGGGAAGCACCGAAGACTGTTTCTGAAATCAGAAGTTTTCTTGGTCTTGCAGGTTATTACAGAAAGTTTATCGAAGGATTCTCAAAGTTAGCTTTGCCGTTGACGAAGTTGACTCGTAAAGGACAAGCGTTTATTTGGGATTCGGAATGTGAGAAAAGTTTCCAAGAACTAAAGCGGAGATTGACTAGTGCTCCTATTCTGATTTTGCCGAATCCAGTGGAATCTTTTGTGGTCTATTGCGATGCATCTCTGTTGGGTTTAGGTGGTGTTTTAATGCAGAATCAGCAGGTAGTTGCGTATGCTTCGAGACAGTTGAAGGTTCATGAAAGGAACTATCCTACTCTTGATTTAGAGTTGGCAGCAGTTGTGTTTGTCTTGAAATTGTGGAGACATTATCTGTATGGTTCGAGATTTGAAGTGTATAGCGATCATAAGAGTTTGAAGTATCTTTTCGATCAGAAAGAGCTCAATATGAGGCAAAGAAGGTGGTTGGAATTTCTCAAAGATTATGATTTTGGGTTGAATTACCATCCTGGTAAGGCAAATGTGGTTGCAGATGCTTTGAGCAGGAAATCCTTGCATATGTCTATGATGATGGTTCGTGAATTGGATTTAATTGAACAATTCCGAGATTTGAGTTTAGTTTGTGAAAGTACTCCGAAGTGTGTTCGTTTGGGTATGTTGAAACTTACTAGTGGTATTCTAGAAGAGATCAGGATCGGGCAGAAATCTGATGTTAATTTAGTTGATAAATTGACATTGATCAACCAAGGTCAAGGTGGTGAGTTTAGAATTGATGAAAACGATGTTATGAGATTTGGCGATAGAGTTTGTGTTCCTGATATTGTAGAAATCAAGAAGAGTATATTAGAGGAAGGACATCGCAGTGGGATGAGTATTCATCCGGGTGCCACGAAAATGTATCATGATTTGAAGAAATTGTTTTGGTGGCCGGGAATGAAAAAGGAAATAGCTGAATTTGTGTATGCATGTTTAATCTGTCAGAAATCGAAGATTGAGCATCAGAAGCCGTCTGGATTTATGCAACCAATGTTTATTCCAGAATGGAAGTGGGATAGCATTTCGATGGATTTTGTATCTGGGTTGCCGAGGACTCCTATGAATTGTGAAGCGATATGGGTCGTTGTGGATAGGTTGACTAAGTCTGCTCATTTTATACCGGTGCGAATGGATTACTCAATGGAGAGATTGGCACAGTTATATATTGAGAAAATAGTGAGTTTGCATGGAGTTCCTTCTAGTATTGTGTCGGATAGAGATCCGAGGTTCACTTCGAAATTTTGGGAAGGATTGCAGAAGGCTTTGGGTACTAAATTGAGGTTGAGTTCAGCTTACCATCCTCAGACTGATGGACAGACGGAGAGGACGATTCAATCGTTAGAAGATTTGTTGCGTGCTTGTGTTTTAGAGAAGGGTGGAGCTTGGGATAGCTATTTGCCATTGATTGAATTTACTTATAACAATAGTTACCATTCGAGTATTGGTATGGCTCCGTTTGAGGCATTGTATGGTAGACGGTGTAGAACACCTTTGTGTTGGTATGAATCTGGAGAGAGTTCAGTAATTGGGCCAGAAATTGTTCAGCAGACTACTGAAAAGATCAAATTGATTCAAGAGAAGATGAGAGCTTCTCAGAGTCGTCAGAAAAGTTATCATGATAAGAGGGGAAAGAATTTAGAATTTAGTGCTGGAGATCATGTGTTTATGAGAGTTACTCCGATGACGGGTATTGGTCGAGCGTTGAAATCTAAGAAGTTGACTCCGTGTTTTATTGGTCCGTTTCAGATTACGGAAAGAGTTGGAGAAGTTGCTTATCGTATTGCTTTACCTCCGAGACTTGCGAATTTGCACGATGTTTTTCATGTTTCTCAGCTGAGGAGATACATTCCAGACCCATCTCATGTAATCCAAATAGATGATGTACAGGTGAGAGATAACCTGACAGCAGAAACATTGCCTAGGAGGATAGAAGATCGGGAAGTGAAACAGTTAAGAGGTAAAGAGATAGCATTAGTAAAGGTTGCTTGGGGAGGTCCAGCAGATGGAAATATCACTTGGGAGCTGGAGAGCCAGATGAAAGAGGCTTATCCGGAACTGTTCGTCTAAGGTATGTTTTCGAGGACGAAAACTCTTTTAGTGGGGGAGAGTTGTAACACCCCAGTTTCAATTATTTGATTTATTTAATTGGGAAATTATTTTATTAGAATTAATAAAATAAAAAGAAATTAATTATTTTGAAATATGAAGGAAAATAAAAGAAATAAGAAAATGCTGAGTTTTTAAGTTATTGGGCTTAGATGTTGTTAGTAAAGAGTGGGGGTGCAGGAGAAATAAAGTTATGTTTTGGAACTCAAGTTAGTTTTCTCATTTTTCACGATAAACAGAAGTTGGGAATTTGGGGAAATAGAGCTCTGAAGGTACGAAGGACGAAGAACGAAGAACATCGCTCAAAAAGTTCAAAGCTGCTAATTGATAAGGTAAGGGGGGCTATTACTCGGTTTACCTTTGTTTATGGGTTTATGTACGGTTGATTTGGGTAATCGTAGGGAAAAACCCCAATTGTTAGATGTTACTAGGAATCGATACCCTTAGGATTGAACCTTGTTAGAAAAGGGTTAGGTTCCCAATTTTTATGAATCGATTAGGAATTCTAGGTTCCAAATGGTGAATTGGGAGTATATCTGCATGATCGTGAATTTACCTTAGAGGTTTAGGGATAACCTTAATGTTGTCAGAACTTCCCTCACAAGGACGAGTAATCACTGTTAAGGTTACTATAATAATTGTTGGTAATTATGAAATGGATGTGTTGTTTTGAGTTGTGAAATATCGATGTCGTCAGGTACCGAAATGCGCGTTTAGCCGGCATTTTTCCCGCGTTTGGCTGCTGTTTTCTGAGCTGCTGCAGATACAGGAAATTTCTGTACGCGCTCAGCAACACGGGCCGTGTTGCACAACACGGGCACCCGTGTTGCTCTTCTGGTTGTCCTTCTGGTTGCACAACACGGGCCGTGTTGCACAACACGGGCACCCGTGTTGCTCCCCCTGTACTGATAAGGATGCTGTGTTTTTCTTTTTCTGAAAATGTTACAACACGGGCCGTGTTGCACAACACGGGAACCCGTGTTGCTCTTCTGTGTTGCCCAACACGGGCCGTGTTGTACGACACGGGCACCCGTGTTGAAGCTACTGTGTTGATTTTTCTGAACTTTGTTTTCAGTGCCTGATTTTGGATTTTATTGCCATGCTTTTGGATAATGTTATCGAGCGTGAATTTATAATATGACTTGATATGATTGATGTTTAAATAGTATGCTGAGTGAATACATGCTATCCATATCTTGTTATGATTTGATGTTGTTGATGTGCATGATATGTTGATTGATGTTCATAGTATGCTGAGTGTTACATACTTACATATCATGTTGCATTTGTTAATTCCCATTGTGTGGAATTAACATGGTGGCCAATATACGTGTCCGCGATTTAATGGAACGTTGAGGTGGTAGCCGTGTCCGCGATATAATGGAACGGTGAGATATCCGTGACCCGAGATTTAATGGGGCGGTAAAGTGGTACCACATGCATGGGTGTGTTGCATTACCTTGAATATAACATGAATGAATGATTTACCCAATGTTGTATGTGATTGTTTGTATGCACGTATGGTTGCTAAATGGTTGACGATATTTGATGTTAATTGCAAATATGAAAAGCAATATATTATGGTGTATGAATTGTAAAGGTTTTTGTGAACTATGAATTATGCTAATTATTGGGTGATGCTTATGATTCCTGTATTGATTGTTATGAACGTATAATCAAATGTACAATTGAGATGCTCACCCTTACTGTTGAATATTTCAGATTGAGGAGCTTCGTTCAGGTGCTTGGCGAAGGCTTGCCGTTCTAGTTTATTTTCGTTTTAGTATTGTCCGGGTCATGCTCTGATAGTTGTAACTCCGGGAACGTTTTTTTGTCGAGCTGCTTTAGTCGGACTCGTTTATTTCCTTAGTATTTGGTTATAATATAATGTTGATATATTCCAGGTGTTAATCCCTGATGATTGAAAATATTATAACTTTGGTTTTATTAAATAAATTATTCCGCTGTGTAAACATGTATGAGTTACTACTAAGATTATGCATGACAGGAATTGTCTTATTAAAAGAGAATTGTAGCATCCTCGAATTATACATGTACTCTGAAATTATAATTTTAATTATTTGCGAAAATTATTTGGGGTTTTAGAGGGTGTTACAGAACTCCTACTTCACTCCAAGCACATACACATCTGCCCCATAGTGCCATGGGACAGCCTTGTCAGATTCATAGGGGAGGGGCCCCAGAACAGTAATGGTAATGGGTGCAACAGACATAATTTTGACTGGCTTCCTCAGGGGAGCCTTGGTAGGATTGTTGAAAATTGTGATGACAGATACTTCTTCAGCGGAAACAAATGGAACAGCGGTTTTCTTGAACAGAATCTCTTTGCTATCCATCAGGCTTTGGATGCCTGACTTCAACAACGGACAATCGGTAGGGGTAACAACACACAGGAGGAAACCCTTGCTACAAACCGGAAATAAACCGGCTAGCAGTACGTTCCTTTTAACAGTCAATAGAGGGGTAGCAACATCATTCACCGAAACAGCATACAAATCTTCCTCAACAGCATTTACTCTATGCTGGGGCATAGGAGCAGTTACAACATTTGGCCTCTCAGGTGCCTCAAACTGTATTTCCTTTGCATCAATAAGGTCTTGAACCTTATTTCTCAGGGCCCAACAATCATCAGTAGAATGCCCCGGGCTATCGGAATGATAAGCACAACGGGCATTTGGGTTATACTTAGGAGATGTAGTATTCACAGCCTTCGGAGCCTCTCTGACAGTCACCAAGTTGGTCGATAGCAATTGCGGCAAGATTTGTGACAAGGTCATACTCAGCCGAGTGTACTGCCTCTTGGGCCTCTCACCCCTTTGTTGATTGTACTGCTGAGGAGCAGCAACAGGTTTTGAGATTACCAATGCATTGACGGCTTGGCGGCGTTCTGGCTTAACTTGTCTTCTAGGACCATAAACGGCACTAGCTTCCTTCTTGAAAGGTTTTTTCTCAGTACTTGCGGAGGCACCTTTCTGTATATTTCCTGACCTGATGCCAGCTTCTATCCTTTCACCCGTCAGGATCAAATCTGTAAACCCAGCGGAGGAATTACCAACCAGATGATTGAAGAATGGACCAGACAAGGTCCCTAGAAACATGTCAACCAGTTCACGGTCAGTCAAAGGAGGCTGCACCCTGCCAGCCAAATCTCTCCATTTTTGCGCATATTCTTTGAATCCTTCGCCCGTTCCTAATGACATACCCTGAAGTTGGGTACGCGTAGGAGCGAGGTCAGAATTGTATTGATATTGTCTATAAAATGCGGTAGCCAAATCCTCCCAATGTAGGATACTGGTTCCATCTAGCTGATAGAACCACTCGAGCTGTGACCCCGAAAGGCTATCTTGGAAGAAATGGATCCAAAGGTTTTTGTCTGCCGTGTAAGGTTGGATCTTCCTTACGTACGATCTGAGATGCAGCTTAGGACAGGAAGCCCCATCGTATTTTGCAAAGGCAGGCGCCTTGAACTTGTGTGGGATTACCACCCCAGAAGATAAACCTAAATCTCCGAAATCCAGCCCCGGCACATTTTGAATCTCCATGGCACTCAAGCGGTCCTCTAATTGCTTGTATCTGTCAGCAGCAGGAGGGTATTGTTCGTCATTGTAATCCGTCTCATTGTCAAAGACTGCAGGACTAGGAGCCCTTCCCCCTTGGGGACTGTCTTTCTCTGCAGAGGAAGTAGCTTGATCAGCCTCATTATGGAGTGTATTCCCAAACCTGCGTCCAGTGTTGAACAACGCAGTCCTCTTCTTCTTCTTCTTCTTTAGGAGCAGAGCCTTCAACTCTTGTTGACCTTGGGCCAAGCTCATGACCATCTCTTGAAACTGGGCATTCTGGGCCTGGAGGGCCTTGATAGCTTGTTCACTGGATGATTCTGGATTCATGATGACTGTTCAAATAAACAGCGAAGAAGATTAAGCAACCTGTGAAAAAAAGGTACATGTTATGCATATGATGCAATGAGATGCGTATGTTTTATGTTTTCAAAGACAAACAAGATTCAATCTTTGTAGACAAAAGGGAAACACACTTCATTAGATTCAAACTTGAAATTGTTCAACAACTTGCCCTTAGGCATTACAGGAATGAAAAATACTGAAAATAAAAGCTGTAAAAAGGAAACATTCAAAGCCCATCAGTGCTCCCATGGCCTCCTCTTCTCAGTATGGATATAGTCATTCAGGATCCGCTCTTCCTCCAATTGCTTAGTCAGCTTCTGGATCTTCCGTTCCTGTTCGTTGAACTTTTCCCGATAAAAATCCCGTTCTTCCTTTAGCTGCGCCCAAGATCTCTTCAGTGTATCAATATCAGTGGGTATCTGAGGAGGGAGGATAGTTGGAGGAACCCCGTCTTCATCAGGAGATTCAAGAATGATAGGTCTGACAGCTTCGTATGGCATACCTAACTTCTGAGCACGGATGCGGACCTATCTGCAATAGGGTTCCATTGGTAGAGAAGTCTTTGGTCCCAACTCAAGTGGGTCAGCTTTGTGAATTCTGTTCCAAGCCTTAATGAATCCATGGCGTAGTTTGTCACTGTCTACCTGAAATTCAAAGTGGAAGTGAGGAACCAACATCTCATGAGGCCCTGCTCTTCTGGCTCTTCCAAACTGACGGAGAGCTAAACATGGATTATAAGAGATTCCTCCCTGGGTGCCGATCAATGGAACATTAGGGTATTCTCCGCAACGATCAATAACAGCTACTTCATCCAAACCTCTGAGAGTCCAAGTGATGTCATTATCAGTGAGAGACATTAACCTATGAGCCCAACCCTTTACTTCTTCATTCTTCAGCACGAACTTAGGAAGGTGCAAAATAAACCACCTCACTAGCAAAGGAGCACAACACCATGGAGTTCCCCGTCTTCGGGCAGTACGAGCATAGAGTTGTTGCAGGATATCACCCAAAAGAGTGGGTACAGGATTCCGAGACATGAAGATCCTTATGGCATAGATACTGATAAAGGTGTCAGGATTGGGAAACAATACCAGACCATAGATTAAAAGAGCCAGAATGTCTTCGTACGCCTTGAAGTCTAAGTCATTCCAGAAATCATTAGCTTTGCCAACCAGAAATTTGACCAAAAAGCCCTTAACTCCACTTCTAGTTTCCCAGTTAGCCAATACCTCTTCTTTGGTCAAGGGGAGGACTGCAACAACCTCTTCAAGCCTAGGAGTCTTTTCCCAACCAGTGAATGGAGTTTGCTCCAACACAGGGATACCAAGCAAATCAGAGAATTCTTCCAGGGTAGGGACCAACTGGAAGTCTTGAAAGGTAAAGCAATGATACAGGGGATCATAAAACTGGGTCAGGACACTTATCAGTTGTTGGTCCCACTTTGAAGTGATCAAGCCAAGGAGAGAACCATGCCTCTTGATGAAGGAAGTAGTGTTTGGAATCCTATCAACCAAATCCTTGAGCAAAGTTGGTGGTTGAACAAAGTTGAGCCGGATAGTATTCCTACGCACGGGCATCATGATGTCCTACAAAACAGAGCAAAGATGAAACCTTTTTGTCTTTGAAATGGGTCAGTCCTTATACAGGATGCATGAAATGGTATGATGCTATGATGAAGCACACCACAAGTATTCACACAGGCAAGCATGATAAGGCACACAAGTCACACAAGACAACCCTTAGGTTTCAGGCCAGCACGAAGTTTAGGTATTACCCTCTTTTAGTTTCGTTGGTTAAAACCTGTCCTATTAAAAGTAACCGGGTTCTAGAGGATCTCAATATCATTGACTACCCTCAATCGGTCATAACTCCAGCATCGCAATCTTTTCTTGCGGCCAGAACCATCGCGAGAGTTTAGCCTCAATGAGTGTAGCATATTGCTACTGTTCTATGGCCAAGTTGGGTCAATTTAGGGTTCTAAGGTCGGTTGGTGCTTAATGACTCCTTGGAAGACCCATATTCTCCTTGTTTCAACACAAGGGATATCGGTACGAACCAAGGTGCCACACCAACGTAGCCACTGCTTCACCCATGTTGGTCTATGCCGGACAGGTGCCTCACAGATTATGCTACCTAAAAAGGGTATTCCCCAGATCCGGGTTAGGATCTATGAAACTCCGATGCAAAGCCCACAAATATAAAAGAAAACAAGGCAAACAATTGAAAATAAAGATGATCTAAGCCCTAAGGTTACTCCACTTTTTTAAGAAGAATCCCCAGCAGAGTCGCCAGTTCTGTGATACGGTGGGAGAACTGACTTGAGGTTTTGCGTTTGTTTTCGCAAATGTTTCGGTTGAGCAAGAGTCGCCACCGACTTTTTATTTTATCCTAAGGAAAGGCTAAAAAGCACAGCAAAAACCTTTGAGATATTTTCTTGGGTTCGGGGAGTAGATTATAGAAAGGGAAGGTATTAGCACCCTTTCTATCCATGGTTATCCATGGGCTCTTAGTTACTTGCTTAGATCAACTTGCCTTAATTTTCAATTGTTTGAAATGGTGCTTTGTGTGTGGATTTTGAAAATGTTTTGAAAAGAGGCCAATGTGGTGGCAACCTTTGTAATGATCCATGTTGGGATGTATACAAAGGTGTATGTCTTTTGAAAAAGGTTTTCAATGTTTTTGAAAGTTGTTTTGAAAGTGTAGTGATGTGTGGTTTGAAAAATAGGCAAGTGTTTGGTTTTGCAAGGGGGCAAGTAACTAAAAGCTATCTACCCTATATTTCTCAAAGATCTTTGCTATGTTTTAACCCTTTTAACAATTTTGTTCCACCATTGTATTTGGTGGACAATCTTATGTTAGGATGTGAACGGGAAGGGCGCGGGTCATCGTTAGACCATGATTGCAATGGTGCCAAGTATCTTTGGGCAATTTTTCCTTTAAGGGACTTGATCATTTTTTAGGCAACTTTCGAAAGCGTCATCGAGGGACTATGATCATTTGATTGTTTTGTTTTAGCCCAATGATACCTAACATGCAATATGGCCCATTATTGAAGGCAACAAGTGGAATACCCTAGGGGTGCAAGTGTGATTAGTGTTGTCCATTTTCATGCTTGTTTATCTTGAAATTAGGTCAAACTATTTTGGTTAATTGATTTGCATACAAACCCTAATTCTAACATGGCATAATTAGAAAGCTTTAAAGTGCGAAAAATAAAGTTCCTAAGTTATTACAACACAATATATGGGAAGGGGGGTACAAATGTTCAAATGGGGATATTTTGACAAGAATTAAAACCCTAGACTATTACATCAAACTTGGAATTTTGCAAGGTATTTATTTACACAATATTCAAATAAAAATAAGATAAATAAGCAAAATGCAAAAAAAAAAAAAGGTTTTTCATATGTATGTAAAAAGTATTTATCATGTATCAAATAAGCAAAAATAAAATCAATTAATTTTTGGTATTTTTATGCATTTAGGGCAAAAACCCTAATTTTTACAAATAAGAGTATTTATTGTATGATATATGCAATATTTATTAATTATTTACAAAAAAATAAATAAAAGAAGGTATTTTATATAAAAAGTATTTTTGAGGTCAAAATATTAATAAAAACAAAATGTATTAATTCTTTGTATTTTTTCTAAATATATTAATAAACATATATGTATTTATAATATTTACTAAATACTAAATATACACAAAAACATTAATATTTAATATTTAATAAACCATATATTTTTTTATAAAAATGTTTTTTAAAGATAAAAATAAAACAAGAATCAGAAAATAAAAGTATTTGAATTATTTTTAATATTCTTAAATAAAAGGTATTTATGTGTTTATTTATATACAAATATCAAATTAAAACAAATAAATGCTTAATAAATACAAAAAATGGTTTGAAAAATATTTTTAATATTTTAATGTTATGAGAAAAAATAAATAAGTCAGAAACAACAAGGGAAAGTCAAAAAATGATCAAAATAAGCACAATGGGCCAAGGGGGTTCAAAAGTAAAAACAAGGTGCAAATAGGAAGTCAAACTCAGGCCCAGCCCAAGAAGACTTTGTCTTCAACCTCAGAACCTGTTTGAATCAACAAAAACGCGCGTTTTCCTATCTCCAGATTCCCTGATTTTTAGCACAAACTCACAACATGAAAAGTGTTAAGCATCAAACCACGATTCTGGACATATAAAGAACTCATCCTAACTCTCAGAAATGAGAGAGAATTTCTCCATTCCTAATTCTTAACCTAACTTTTTATCAATGTTCAGACCTCAAATTCTCATAGCATAAGCAAAATAAATGGAAAGTAAAGATATGGGCATGTTCAGGGCTATGAATGTGACATAATTTCTTCACAAATCTAAACCTAACTATGCCTGGATAGAGAGTTAAGAGTTCATGAACTTACCTGTTCAGTTGGAATTGTGTGCAACAATGGAGATGCTTACAAGGCAAGGTAATGATTTGTATAGCTTCCTTGATGTCCAGGGATGCTATTCCAACCTTTAGTTTGCTTCAAAACCAAGTGAATCGTGTTATGACACTTCAACTGCAAAACAGAAAACATGGAAATGGTGATGTTAGCTAGGGGTGTTACAGGTCGTGTTTAGGGCTTGGAACAGTTTCAAGGGATGGTGTGGGATGTGTTTGAACAAGTCTTAGCAAGAATGCACAAGTGGAATGAACTATGGAAGTCCAACTGCAGCTTATGCCCTGTTTTTGCAGTTTTATGGTGGTTCTGTGTTTGAGAAGGTATTGGAAGTGGTTGGCTTGTGTTTCAGGTCAGGGTTGGCGTTTAGAAAGTGTTCACAATCTTTGCTTAAGCTCTTGTTGACAGGAATGAGAGTTGGTAGCTGTTATGCAAGTTTTCTTCACCTTTAAGCAACAAAATGCCAAGTTGTGTTCTAGACTTGTGCAGGCCCCCAATCTATGCTGCATACATTAGTCTTGGTTAGAGTGATTTGTGTACAAAATACCAGCTTAAAATATTGTGCCTATGCTTCTTGGATTTGCATTTGACATAAAGTTCAACTTTTCTAAAATGGATATAATGCTTTTTCTACTTATGGCTTAATTTTGCATACAATGCTTAAACACATAAAATAAGACTTTGGCACAAAGGGTTTGCATTTAATTTATGAGTGCAAATGGGATATAGGACCTGTAATCAAGTTGTGCAAGCTGATTTGAAAAATTGCACAAGTGTATGAACATGAAAATTGGCCATAAACCAAGTGAGTTTTTCCCAACTTGCCAAATTCGATTCTCCCTAACCACGAGGTTGTTTGATGAGTTCTTGGACATTTTGGAAAGCTTGGAATGTGTAATACAATCCATATTTGTAATGCAAATTGAAATTCCAAGTGGAAGTATGTGAAAAGTGGTCTTGAAGTTAGGCAAAAATCTTGCCTAAAATAGGTCAAAATTTCTCTAAGTTAAGAATGGTTTGGTACCCTTGTTCCAAAAATTGTAACTTGAGCTACAAGCTTCTTTTGAGGAAACTTTGTGAATAAAAGTTGTAGATTTTGCAATGGACTACAACTTTCATGTTTTGACTTTTCCTTGAATCCAAATGCATCTTGATGAGAAAGTGAGACAAAGTTAGGAAAAAAATTGGGTTTTTTATAACTTAGAAAAATTCTAAGTTATGAAAAATCTTCATTTCAAACCCTAATTTGTGATTTTTGATTTCTTGATGAACAAGTTTCATGATTTGGCATGTTTTGATGAAAAATGAATCTTGACACTTGATTTTGACCAAAAAGTCAAAGTTTGACTTTTCAGTATACAGTCAAAAATTGATCAATTGACTGGAAAATTCAACTATCAATCTTGTGCATTTGGGATCTTTTGAACTTGTTGAGTATGACAAGATAATTCCATGGGGTCCTTGAGTCCATATGTGAGCTTGGTTTGCCATTGGCTAGGTCAAACAGTCAAAAATTGCCTTTGTGCAGTCAAAACCCTAAAAATGACCATTTTGCCCTTTTGGTGATCTGATCAAATTTCTTGTAGAATTGTAATCCAAGCTTGATCAAATGGTCCATATGAGTTCATAATGTTGATGAGGGTCAATTTTCATGAGGTTTGACTGTCAATTGGTCACAGTTGACTTTTTCCCCAATACAACTGATTTCTAGGTCAATTGTCCAATTGACTGGGCAAAGGTTGGAATCAAAGCTTGAAACTTGGTATGGATAAACTTGGGAGTCCAACATGAAGCATGAAAGTTATCTTAGGCATTTTAGGTCAAAATATCTTTGTGCAAACACAAACCCTAATTTGGGTCAACAATGCTAGGAGAAGTTTTGCAGAGGAAACCTTAACTGGTTCTTGAGCTCCAAGGGTCTTGTGGTGAGAAAATATTGAGGAAATGGGAGGGCAAATTTTGGGGTACAATAGGAACCAATGCAGATAGAAAGCTTGGGTGGAAAGAGGTATGTTTATGTGGTTACAGATGATTTTTCTGGGCTTACATGGATGAACTTTCTTAGAGAAAAATCAGACACATTTAAAGTCTTCAAAGAGCTGTGCCAATGTATTCAAGAGGAGAAGAATAATGTGATTGTCAAGGTTATAAGTGACCATGACAAGGAGTTTGAGAATAAAAAATTCTCTGAATTTCGTGCTTTTGAAAATACTAGTCATGAATTTTCTTTCTCCATCACTTGTCAGCAAGATGGAATTGTTGAGAAAAAGACTAGAGTTATACAAGAAGCAGCTAGAGTCATACTTCATACTAAGCAATTGCCATTGGAGTTTTGAGCTGAAGCTATAAATATTGCATGCTACATTCATAATAGGGTCACTTTGAGAGGAGGTACTTCAACCACTCTCTATGAGCTATGAAAGGAAGAAAGTCTACAGTCAAATACATTCATATCATTGGAAGTAAATGTTATGTCTTGATTGACAAAGATCAAAAGGGTAAGAAGGATCCCATAAGGGATGGAGGGGTATTTCTGGATTACTCTTCAAGCAGCATAACTTATAGAGTTTTTAACTCCAGAACTGGAATGACAATTGAAACTATCAGTGTGTTAATTGATGATTCAATTACTAAACAAATGATGAATGTTGAAGACTGTCATACGGTGGGAGAACTGACTTGAGGTTTTGCGTTTATGCTCGCAAATGTTTCGGTTTAGCAAGAGTCGCCACCGACTTTTTATTTTATCCTAAGGAAAGGTCAAAAAGCACAGGAAAGACCTTTGAGATGTTTTCTTGGATTCGGGGAGTAGATTATGAAAAGGGAAGGTGCAAGCACCCTTTTCATCCATGGTTATCCATGGGCTCTTAGTTACTTGTTTAGATCACTTGCTTTTGCTTTTCAATTGTTTGAAATGGTGCTTTGTGTGTGGTTTTAAAAGATGTTTTAAAAAGAGGCCATCGTTGTGGTAACCTTTGTAATGATTCTTGTTTGAATGTATAAAATGGTGTTTTTGTCTTTTGAAAAGATTTCAATGTTTGAAAGTTTGATTTGGGAAATATTTTGGAATTGTGTTTGTGAGGTGTGTTTTGAAAATAGCAAGGATGTTTTGCAAGCTTTGATCAAGTAACTAAGAGTTGTCTACCCTATTTTACTCAAAGATCTTTCCTATATGTTTTTAACCCTTTTGACTGTGTTGTTTCACCATTGCATTTGGTGAACAACCTTGTGTTAGGATGTTAAACGGGACAAGCGCGGGTCATCGTATAGACCATGATAGCAATTGTGTCAAGTATTTTTGGCAAATTTTTGAGGGACTTGATCATTTTTGTTTAGGAAACCCAGATAGCGTCATCGAGGGACTATGATCTTTTGTTTTGTTTTTGTTTTGCCAAAGTACCCAACATGCATAACATGGCCCATTTTTTTAAGGCAACAAGTGGATTGTAACCCTAGGGGTGCAAGTGTGTATTGTGCTTGATTTTCATGCATTTTTGTCTTTGATTAGGTCAAGCTACTTGTTGATTTTTATTTTTGCATACAAACCCTAATTCTCTAATCATGGCATAATTGAAAGCGTAAAGTGCGAGAATTTAAAAGTCTAAGCTATTACAACATGATTATGGGGATAGGGGTACAATCTATAAACCCTATTTACTATTACATCCAAATTGAATTCAAATGCATAAATAATAAATGGACAATATTTAAATAAACAAAATAAATAAATATATCAAATAATATGAATTTTGCAAAAAAGGTTTTTGTTTATTTATGCATGTAAAAATATTTAATGTAAAAAATAAAGAAATAAATAAAAGATTTATTTTATTTGGTAAAGGGTAAAACCCTAATTTTCTTTAAGAAAATAAATATGTTAATTATTTTATTTATATACAATAAAAATAAAATATTATATGTAAAAAAATTATTTATTAAGTATATTTAATAATAAAAATAAAGGTGTAATATTTTATATTTTTATGCTAATATATATATATATATATATATATATATATATATATATATATATATATATATATATATATATATATATATATATATATATATATATATATATATATATATATATATATATATATATATATATATATATATATATATATATATATATATATATATATATATATATATATATATATATATATATATATATATATATATATATATATATATATATATATATATATATATATATATATATATATATATATATATATATATATATATATATATATATATATTTCAAGTTTTGTATAAATAAGATAAAAGTATTTAAATGCTTTTTATGTTAGAAAAATAAAAATAAAAATGCAAAATAAATGTGAAAAAAATATGAAGATATTTTTGAGCATTTTTTATATTTGGAAATAAATAAACAAATTCAGAAATGGAAATAGAAATGCAAAAATATAAAATAACAAGAAATTGGGCCAGGGGGTGAAAAAAGGAAAAGGGGAGGTGCCAATAGTGAGCCAGGCCAAGCCCAGCCCACCACTTCATCTTCAACCTTCAACTTTTGAAAAACGCGCGCGTGTCCTGTACAAACTACCAGATCTTGTATACGAGCTCTATTGCAAAAACACACAACATCAAACTTGTAGAGAATTTCAAGACGATTCCAACCATATAAACAATTTGTCTTAACTCTCAAAGACCAGAGAGAATTTCTCTGGCCCTAAAATCTGACCTAGTTTTTTAATATGTTCATGGATGAAATTCTCCTAGCATGCTTAATGTAAATGAAAACTGAGCATATGTACAACTTCATGGCAACGAATACTACATTTTTTATTCACAAACCTAAAGCTAAATGTTCCTAAATAGAGAGACAGGAAGTGGAGAAAAACCTGCTTCAACTGACTTCGTATAGGGCAATGTAGTGCTTTTCAACAAGGCTTGAGATGTCTGGGAGCTTGCTTGAACTTCACTTGACCTTCTCCAATAGCCTGCTTGCCTTGAATGTACCTGAATCAGCCTATAGAACTCAACCTGCACAAGCTCAAAATGAAAATGGAAAACTCTGTAAATGGAGTTAAAGTTGGTGTTTGAGGTTTGGGATAGCTTGGATGAGTTGAATGGAAGGTGTTTGAAGCAACTTGGGACAAAACGCACGAGCCAAATGAGTTGTAGAACTCAAGTTGCAGATTCTGCCCTGTTTTTCCAAGGGAATGTGATTTCTGGCTATAGGGTGTTTAGAGGCTCAAGCAATCGTGTTTCTAACTTAGAGGGATGTGAGAAAGATGTTCAAAATGCTTGCATAAGTTTATCTTGGTTGATGTTCAAGTTCTAAGGTTTTGGACAAGTTTCTTGTTTTTGAAGTAAAATGTGTGAAGTCATTGGAACAGGCCTGTACAGGCTATCCTTATGCTTGCATCTCTTGTCCTTGGTCCCTCCAACTTGTGGATTTGATTAGCTGCAAAAGATTTGGATCAATGCTCAAGAAATCATTTTTAACATAAAGCATGATTTAAGCAAAAATGGAAATTTGCCTTTTTCTACTTAGGGCTTAATTTTGTGTACAATGTCCAAATGACCAAAACAAAAGCTTAGACTGATGGATTTTAATTTAATTATGGAGTGTGAAGTGGTTTAGAGGCCTGTAAACTAGTGTAAGGCATGCTGACTTGAAAATGCAACTTGTGTGAACATGAATATGCCATGGATGAAAAGTGAGTTTTTGCCAACTTCAAGCCTTCGATTCTCCCTAACCACAAATGTGTTTGAGGAGTTCTTGAACAATTTGGAAAGCTTGCAACATGATCTATAATCCATATTTGAAATTCAACTTGAGATTCCAAGTGGAACAATGTGAAAAATGGCCAAGAAGATAGGTCAAAATCCTGCCTAAACTAGGGCAAAATTTCACTAAGTTAAAAGTTTTAGGGACCCTTGTTCCAAAAATCATAACTTGAGATCCAAGCTTCTTTTGAGAAAACTTTATGAATCAAAGTTGTATACTTTGTGGAGGAATACAACTTTCATGTTTGAGGTTTTGTTTGAATCCAAATGCATCAGGGTGAAAATGTTGGGCAAAGTTAGGAAAAATTAAGAAAATTTCATAACTTAGAAAAATTCGAAGTTATGAAAATTTTCAACTTTAAACCCTAATTTGCAATTTTGGGTTTCTTGATGAACAAGTTTCATATTTTGACACATTTTGATGAAAAATGACCCTTGGCACTTGATTTTGATCAAAAAATCAAAGTTTGACTTCTCAGTGTACAGTCAAGTTTTGATCAGTTGATTGGAAAATTCATCAGTCAATCCAATGCAATTGAGGTCTTTTGAACTTGTTGAATAGGTCAAGATGATTCCATTGAGTCCTTGAGTCCATGGTTGAACCTAATTTGCCATTGGCTAGGTCAAAAAGTCAAAAATTGCTTTTGTACAGTCAAAACCCTAAAAATGACCATTTTGCCCTTTTGGTGATCTGATCAAATTTCTTGTGGATTTGTGGTACAAACTTGATCAAATGGTTCATATGAGTTGATAATGTTGATATGGGTCAAAATTCATGAGGTTTGATTGTAAATTGGTCATAGTTGACTTTTTCCCCAATACAATTGATTCCTAGGTCAACTGTCTAATTGATTGGGTAAAAATTTGATTCAAGGCTTGAAACTTGGTATGGACAAACTTATGAGTCCAATATGAAGTATGAAAGTCAATTTGAGCATTGAAGGTCCAAAAATCCCTGTGCAAACTCAAACCCTAATTTAGGTCATCAGTGCAAGGAGATGTCTTTAGCAGAGCAAACCCTAGCTTGATCTTGAGTCCAAAGAGCCTTGTGATGAGAAAAGCTGATAGAATGAGAGGGCAAATTTTGGGGTACAACAAAGACAATTTTGAAACATCCTATATGCAGACTGATGAGGCAGTAAGGGAAGTCATTTTTGAATTCACAAACATTGAATCAGTGAGTTTTGAAGCCAACAAAGGCCTCTCTACTAGAGGTTAGATAGAACAATCCAAGGAAATGATTTCAAGCCACCTTAATGGCGAAGAAATCATTGAATCTAATAAGAATATATCAAATGCATGTCTTGTTTCAAAGCTTGAACCAAGGATGAGTCCTACCATTCAAGAAAGGAAGATCTTGAATTACATCATTATAATTAGTTTTTATGGCATGCCTTACTCTTTTAGCATGAAAGAATTCTGCAAGGCAAAATGGGTCAGTAGTACTGATAGACATTTATCTCTAAGAAACAGTCTGATTTCCTGTTTCAATAAAGAAGCAAATATGTGCTTCTGGGAATACTAATGAAGTTGAACTTAGTGAAACAAGAGAGTTTCTCTAAACTGATGTCGAAGGAATATGATGTAAAGCAGGATGTCATGACATTACATGGTGAAAATATGAATTCTATCAGATATCTCATTCAACATGGATGGAACAAGAATCTTGATATCTATAATCAACTAATCAAGAATCTTTTTGAAGGAAAGGTTGTTATTCTGGAGCATATAGACAATAAGGAACAACTTATTATTATGTTTAAAGCAAATCATATTGAGAACATAAGTAGTGGGATTGAAACTTGCACTATTGGGGAGTTATAACAATTACATATATGGAGGAATGCAACAGCTAATGCATTTTTCCTCTATTCTATGAGGCATGATAATCCTATACAAACTGGTATTAATAAAAGATGGAATAAAAGACCTATGCAATATAGAAAGGATGGTTTGAAAAAATATGTTCTAAGTTTGTGGCAAGGAAGTTCAGTGTCATCACTTCTAAAACATGTGACAGCAACAAGAGATGCATAAGGATCTTTAATACAGTCAAGAGGTGGAAACCACCCAAAGATGTTTATGCATGTGTGTTTCCATCTAATGTTGTGTGTTTCCATTTGCTGATTGTACTCCCATATGTGTTTATTGCTTGTGTGCAATGTGTGTGCTTATATTTTTTTTTACATTTACTCTATTTTTGTCAACTTTTGGCTAAAAGGGGGAGTAAAGTGTTAGCATTTTTGTTTGTCTTGATGTTATGTCACATGTCTTGACATATTGACTAACATTGTGATATGACTGTACTACTGCTAAGGAAATAGTAGTCTATTATGGTTTCTTGATGTATACAACTATTTAGGAGAGAATGATTGTTTATCATGCTTGTTGGATGCTTGTTGGTGCTTCTACTGCTTCTACTACGGATGGTGGTATGTGTGCATGATATCTTACCAGATGTTCTGACATCTTTCCTGATGTGTTTTATGGAGAATCCTGATGTGAGGCTTATTTTTCTTTTGTTGTACGTGCCTCTGATGTGTGAACTTGGATAGTTCATGTTGGTTTGATAATTTGGATTTTCTAGTGATTTGGGTTTTCCCTTAAGGGGGAGTACTGGTCATGTGTGACATGGGGAGTAATAAACCTGTCTGTTGGAGCTGTGTTGTGTGATGTCAGACCACATGTCTTGACATCTGTCTTCTAAAATTTGAAGAAGAGGTGTGTGTGAGGTTGAGTTTCTCTGTAGCTGTAATGTATCTCTGATAAATTTTTATATTTGTAGTTTGTACAATGTTTATATGTTTTCATTTAACTTGTGTTGTGTGATTATGGTTTTATTCCTCTCTCCAGAATTATTGTGAAAATGTTGTTTTAGTCAAAATTTGCCAAAAGGGGAGATTGTTAGATCTGTGATTTTATAATTGACAACAATTTTAGTAAAACATGTTTCATTTGGGAAAACATGTATCACAACCTGATGTTGAGCAAAATGTCATGACATCTTGACCAACTGGTATAATAGAGTTTGTTATTACTATTTTTGACAAATATTCTGATAGATGTTATGACATGTTATACCAGAATATCATAACAATACAACTGTTTAAATCCTTGAAGATTTGATTTTAAAATATGAGATTCTAGATGATTCTAGTTCTCTACAGGTGCAGCCAAGCAAGGATATTTTAGGAACAATGCATATTTAATTTGGTTTCATAAAAAGGATCTTGGAGACTTTTTAGGAAACTTTGAAGATTTGTTAATATTTTTGTGGATAAGATATTGCAGCTGATTTACTACTGGAAGATTAAATTTGATTGACGAGTCTAGGCCCATACTGCAAGAGTCTATATAAAGGGACCTACTAAACCTAGAAATTTAAGCATTCACAACAAAAATTGTGGGTGCATAGTATAATGGATTTGGGGTTTTGAGAGTACTTTATGTGCTTTGTATATGTGTATGTCACTCATGTATCTTCTAATATATTGAGGTAGACTGATTGTTCATTGTTACTTATCTGTCACTCATGAGATTTTAAGCAAAGAGTTGAATATTATTTATTGGAAGTGTAATATTATGTTTTGGTTCTTGTCATTGGTTTGTGATTGTTTTTATCACTGAGGTGATTGTGGGAGATGAGAGAAGATTCTCATATCTAGAGGGTCCTAGGTAGAAATTGCATAAGATAATGATTAAGTGATAAGTTGTAAACTGAGATTGTTTAGACTTTGAACTAATACTATTATAGTGGATTTTCTTCCTGAATTGATAGTCCTAACATATGTGATGTTGCACTGAACTGAGTTAACAATTGATTGTGCCTTTTACCTTCTGCAATTTAATTCTACATATTTCCATTTTGATAAAATTATTCTGCCAACAGATAATGTCTTAACATTTATCTTGGCATTGTATTTTAGTATTAGAACACCAGCCTTGATATCTATTTTAAAGTATCAGAATTTTAATTAATATAATAAACCACTACGATAACACATATATTCACTAGTTAATGTGGATGCTATACAAATACTAGTTTCATATACTCTGACATATATTTGTTTAAGTGTAGCATTTCATTAAAAAAATATTTTCTTAAAGTGTCATTTTCAAAAATTAAAATAACATAATTATAATTTTATCATAGTAATTATTTTTAATTGTTTACTATATAAAAAAAGAGAAATTTTTTAGCAATAACTATGTTTTAAAAAAAACACAAATAACCATGTTTCAGAGAAAATTACGTAAATAACTATGTTTCAGAAAACATTATAATGTAGTAGCCATCTCAGATGGCGCATGCATTGCTTTTTTTAAAGGAGGAGCCAAGTGAGATGGCGCCTAGGTGCATGCCTTTTGCTCTAAGCCATCTCAGATGGTGCCTATATACAAAGTACTTTTTAATTTTTTTTGTTAAGAAATTAAAAGGCAATGTCGTTGCAAATGAAAGTTGATTTTCAATAATAATTAAATGATTACCTAATGAGAATAAAAATTATACATTATTTAATTGTCTTCAGGGACTCGATAACAACCCGTAGCTCCGCACCCACGTCTTCGCCTTACTCATGGTGCATTTCAACGTATTTCCTGTTGCGGTTAGGTCGAGGGCCCTGCGAAGTCAATGCGTTCAGGATCCATGAAAGTCGTCAGATCATCATATCTGTAAGATCCTCTTTCAAACACTCGGTTACCCATGCCCTCAAAGTTTGGTCGCATTGGTTGGGGGTGAGGTTCCATGAGGGGTCGATAGCATTGGTCGTCTGAATAAGGTGGGTAAAAAGGAAATGAATCTTGTGGGGTTTGGTACTGTGATTGTTGGGTGCTATGGTGATAAAATGGTTGATGGTAAGTTGGGTTGGTTGGTGAATATTCTTTAGGTTGGCCAATGTCTAGGCTAAGGTAAGACGATGAGGGGCCCACATCAGGATGTCAAATGTATGGTCGTTGTTCTTGGTACTGTGATTATGTGTGGGGTATGTGTGTGTATTGGTATTGATATTGGGTTTGGGGTTAGGTGTTGGTGGATCTGTATCATCGTTGTGTTTGGTGGGAGGTTGATGTGTGTTGGGTTTTTTGTTGGGGTTGTTGTTGGGGTTATTGTTGTGTGGTGTATGATTGTGCCCATTGTGTCTACGGGTCGATCAAATAGCTTGGGTGAGACACAACATTTCAGGGTTAGTAACCGATCTGTACCAATCAATATACTGATTTGTGTGTCGTATATTAATATGGTTGTGGAAAACAGGAAATTATAAGACATATTGGTGACACTTACGCCACATCTTACACCATTTAGGAGCGAAATCTTTCTAATTATTAACACTCCATTAGGCATTGAACCTTTTGAGATGCCAAGGTGACAAATAAGTTGGATCACATGGTATTTCTTGATGCATTCCGAATTGTATCTTGACACGACCGCTGTGGTGCATCTCCATAATGTTGAACCGTATATAGAAATTAGGAGGAGTCATACAAAGAACTACCGCACTACCTGCATACACTTCAGACGTATGCTCCTGGAACTGTTTATATCATGGAAACATTGTCGGCGTATGCCCCGAATGATACTTCTGTCAACGGAAATGGAATATTCAATCGACTGTTATGAGCTTTTCAACCTTGTATCATAGGGTTTGCATCTTGCAAACCTATTATTCAGATATATGGAACGTGGTTGTACGGGAAATACAAAGGCACGTTACTGATGGTAGTTGCACAAGATGGAAACAACAACATTTTCTCAATTGCCTTTGCTCTAGTCGAGGGAGAGACTGGTGGTGCTTGAAGTTTCTTTCTCAAGAATCTCCGAACACACATGGCTCTATAACCTGATATCTATTTGATCTCCGACAGACATGTATCTATTGAGAGTGCATATAATAATCCTGTAAATAGTTGGCATGAACCTCCTTCTACGCATGTCTACTACATTAGACATATGGTACAAAATTTCACGAGGGAGATCAAAGACAAGGCTCTTAGGAAAACAGTTATGAACGTAGGGTATGCATTATCACAACCTTCATTCAAACACTATCGCAACGAGATCAGATTGTCAAATCCGAATGCAGGTAGGTGGATTGATAATATTCCAGTGGAGAAGTGGACAAGGTAATACGATAATGGACAACGATGGGGCCACATGACAACAAATCTTATTGAATCAACGAACGGTGTATTCAAAGGAATACGAAACCTCATAGTAACCGATTTGGTGAAATCAACATATTTTAGGATGGCTTTGTTGTTTGCAAAAAGAGGTGAAATATGGAATGTGGTCTTACAATCGGGACAACTATGGAGTGAAAGCTGTATGAAATATATTAAGGAAGAAGGTGCCAAATCCAACACCCATCTTGTTATAAGGTTCAACCGACATAGCCACAACTTCATTGTTAAATAGACAATCGACCACAATGAGGGCTGCCAAGACAAGAGTATAAGGTTATACTACCATCTTATTGGTGCGATTGTGGAAAGTTTCAGGCCTTTTGTATGCCTTGCTCTCATGTCATTGCAGCATGTACGCGTACTCATCAAGATGCATTACTACTTCTATCTCTCATTTACAAGTCTAAAATCTTGCTTAGCGTATACAACAATGGCTTTCCAATGATAGCGAAACCTGATTATTGGCCTGTATACGAAGGGGAAATAGTATGACACAATAATCAAATGCAAAGGAATAAAAAGGGTCGTCCCAAAAGCAAGCGTATCACAACTGAAATGGACTCCCTTGATAAGCTAGAAAGAAAGTGTGGTTTATGCCATCAGGTCGGACACAATCAAAAAATTGTTCCACTCGTGCTACAAGCTCGAAAACATAAAAATTGTATGCAAACTATCTGCACTTTTTTAAGATCTAAACGTAATTTTTTTTCATTAAGAGCATTTGTTACAACAAACCATACGCAAATAAAAAATAAAAACACATCACCACCATTACGATAAAATACAACATATAAATATAACATCAACAACACGATAAAACATCTAAGAAATTACAACCATTAAAATAATTTCATCTGAGCCATGCATCAACACCATTACGTCTCTGTCTGTTTTGACTTCCTCCAACTAAGATTGAGGTCTTCTAGTTGCAAGTGAGATGGTTGTTCTTCTTTTCTGGATCCTTCTAATTTGTTTCCCAGCTTTGATGTCTCCCTCTAGCCATCACATCAACTCTCTCTTCAGACGCTCCATGGAGTGAATGTGCCAAAATTTCATTTTCATCGGAGGTTTAGTGACTGAGAAAATAACGTACCTATCTCTGGTGAAAATCATGGGAGATGTCATGATGCAAAAAACATAGAAAAAATGAGAAGAGAATGTGAGAAAGTATGAAGAATGATAGAGAAATGAGTGTTTTATTTATAAAAAAAACACAATTGCACGTAGTAGCCATCTCCGATGGTGTCTCCTCCCCATATTATAGTGTATGCACCATCTCACATAGTTAAAAGAAAGTGTATGCGCCAATTGAGATGACGCCTAAGACAAAAAGGTGAGTGCATGCGTCAAGTGAGATGACGCCTAAGACAAAAAGGTGAGTGCATGCGTCAAGTGAGATGACACATTCATTGATGTATATTCTAAAACATGATTATTTGCATAATTTCATCTGAAACATGATTATTTATGTATTTTTTTAATATTTAATTATTGTTAAAAAAATTTCAAAAAAAGAATTCAAACACATTAAGGTAAATTCTTTAATATTCATGTGTTTAAGTTGAATATCAATATTTGTAGTGTAAATATATTTTAAAATTTTAATTTATTTAAAAATAAAATAATATTAGAGAATAACATGAAATTAAATATTATTATTTTATAGATGACTATATCAATATCCAATTAAATTTAAAATGTTAGAGTGTTCACCATTAATTAGTAAAATTTTAAAAATATTATAGATAAAAGAACAATTATTATTTAAAAAGTTATAATATTTATTAACTTTTTAATAGGTTTAAAAAGTAAAATAATACACTTAAAAAACAATTAATTTATCTAGAATATTATGGATAAAAGAACAACTATTGATTAAAAAGTAATAATATTCATTAACTTTTTTAATAAGTTTAAAAAGCCAAATAATACACTTAGAAAAGCTAAGAGAGTAATATCTTAAAGTTTAATATATATATTTTCTATATTTTAAAAATTTATTTTATTTCCTTAATTTAAAAATGATAACTTTATAACAAATTTGTTTTAGTGATAATAAGACAGAGATACTAAAAAACATGAGAAGGAGGAGAATAATGCATTAATATAAGATTAGATGATTTGTGGTTGTAACATATAGACAACTGACAAGACAAGAGACTCATGCTTACTATATAGTCCGGTTACTGTTTCAATTCCTTTCTTACAAAAACCAAACTCACTCTATTTTTATGGATTCTCAATCCATACCTTCGTCTTCTCGAAATCCCTCTCAGGTAAACCTTTCGTTTGACCTATCTTTTACTTCAATTCAACACAGTTTCTCAGATTTGGGGATTCCAATAATTGTACCATGTTCCATGTGTTTTCAACTTTACCATACTTTTGTTGTTGTTGTTGTTGTTGATTTTTATGCAATAGCGTAGTAGAGGTGTCTCTGGTTCATGAACTACATCGAACCAAACCATATTCTGGTGTGAGTTTTTATGAACTGCACTGAACCAAACCATATTCTGGTGTGAATTTTCATTGACAGATATGATTCGATTGTTCTTCTTTAGTGTTGTTTTTTCCAACTAAGTTGAGTAAATACTCATTAGTGTAATTTATGAATTTAATAGTTGTGGATGGAAACAATTTGGTTGAAAGGGAGCCAAATTCGAATTCGAATGGGCAATCTCTCGCAGTCACACTCAACACATCGGTGTCGGGCGGTTAGATTGAGATTGAACTGTCCGAGTTTCAAGCACGGTATTTTTGTTTTAAGAAAAATCAAAATTTGCTTTGAAATTTGGCCTATTCCATCTCGATTTAATGAATACGAGGATTGCCAACTGCAGGCAATTTGAATTTCGAGGGTAGACCTCACTAAAGGTGACTAGCCAGATTCTCCGCAAAGATTAGTCATTTGCAAAGCCGTTGGCCATACTTTGCGCAAATAACACAGTTAGAGAAAAAAATATCATCTCACTATTGGTCTATGAAGCACTGGCGCAGACACCGACATGTCGACATTGGTAGTAATTTGAAAAATTAATAAATTGAACATAATCAAAATGCCTTTGTTCCGAGGTGTTGGTGCGTAAGAGCTATTGATTCCTTTGGATTTTTACTATTTTTGGTTTCTACTTGCAATATTTTTTTTGTATTGTCTACTTATCGGTGTTGTATATGGCAGAGAGCCAAAATCCCACCATACCGGCCGCTTTGCTGTGTCGTCATAGAGTATTATGACAGAAAAACTTGTAATATTAGCCGATATTTTACCATTGCAAAGAGCCCAAAACTGCCATGTATATCCGCCATAGCACCGCCGTACCGGCCGCTTTGCGGCGTCGTTATGGAAGATTATGGCGGAAAAATCCGCAAGATTGACGGATGTTTACCATTGCGGAGAGCCCAAACACTGCCACGTATATGTCATAGCGCCGCCATGGCCGATATTTGATAACAATGCTACGTATAACTTTTGTCCAAATTATTATTCAGTTAAACAATGAAATTTTTTTATTTGTTTCGGGTTTCTCTGCAGTTATCATGGATGAACTTGTCTAGGAATTTATTGTTAGCATATCAAAGCTTTGGTGTAGTATATGGAGATCTAAGCACATCACCTCTCTATGTTTATACAAGCACATTTAAAGGAAAGTTGAAGGATCACCATGATGAAGAAACTGTCTTCGGTGTTTTTTCATTGATTTTCTGGACTATTACATTAATACCTTTGCTTAAATATGTATTCATCATATTGAGTGCCAATGATAACGGTGAAGGTATTCAACTGATGTCTATTTTCCCTTTCAATTTATTTTTCTAGTCGAAAGATTATGAACCAAATGTTTTGATTATGATGCCAATATTGTCAGGTGGGACGTTTGCTCTCTATTCACTTCTCTGTAGGCACGCCAAATTTAATTTGCTTCCCAATCAACAAGCAGCCGATGAGGAGCTGTCGTCCTACAAATACGGTCCCTCATCGCAGACCGGAGCCTTGTCTCCACTCAAGATGTTTTTGGAGAAGCACAAACGGTTAAGAACAGTCCTGCTTGTTGTCGTACTGTTTGGTGCTTGTATGGTCATAGGCGATGGTGTGCTTTCACCAGCTATTTCAGGTAAAAGGTAGTCTTGTAGCCGGAAAATTTGGAGAGTCGATTTTTGTATAATCCTAGTGTCACAATGCAAATACAACTTTGTGGAAATCACCCGCACTCCCGAGTTTAATGCTCAAATCAACTCCTTTAACTTGTTCATCGTTAATAAACTTTTCATAATTGTGATAGAAATTGGTTCTATACAAAATAACTGGGAAGTTCTGCGATACTATTTTGTAATCAGTTGGTTTCTATCAAATTATCATGATTTTGATACGAAATTCACTATTATTTTGCCTCTTACCCTACAGTTCTGGCATCGGTATCAGGGTTAAAAGTTACGATAACGAAATTCAATAATGGTGAGCCAATTTTCATATGTTAAAGATGTTTCGGTTCATATCATTGCTTATGAATTTCTCCTATAGTGATAAATATTATATCACCATAGAAGTTTCATATTGTTTTCAGGTGAACTTGTTCTTCTAGCATGTGTCATATTAGTTGGCATGTTTGCTCTTCAACATTGTGGAACACACAGAATTGCATTTATGTTTGCACCCATCGTAATCATCTGGCTTCTATCGATTTTTATTATTGGGATCTATAATACGATACTCTGGAATCCAAAAATAGTCTTTGCTATCTCGCCGCATTATATCATCCAGTTCTTCATCAAGACTGGTACCGAGGGTTGGATTTCTCTCGGAGGGATACTTCTCTGTATCACTGGTATGTTAGTTCTCGTCTCACAAGAAGCCGAAGCTATGTTTAACACTGAGATAAGTTGAATGATTATGTTGTTTTTGCGTCTCACCAGGAGCCGAAGCTATGTTTGCAGATCTCGGCCATTTTACTGCTACGTCAATAAGGGTAAGCTTGTCGCTTCACTGAATTTGATGTATTTTCTACAACTAAGATAATTTTGTTTTACCTCTTTTGCATTGTGTTTACAAGAGATTTCCGAACTTTCTTTTTTGTACGCAGCTTGCATTTGCGGTTGTGATATACCCCTGTTTGGTAATGCAATACATGGGCCAAGCAGCTTTTTTGTCTAAAAACCTCAACTCTATACAAAATAGTTTTTACGACTCAATACCTGGTTAGTTTTTTCCGAGTTTCTGACTAGTTGACACTTGAAAACGATGCCATCGTTTTTTTTTTACTGTTTTGGCTTTTTGGCAGAACCTGTATTTTGGCCGGTCTTTGTTATTGCTACATTGGCAGCAATTGTTGGAAGTCAAGCTTCCATCACTGCGACTTTCTCCATCATCAAGCAGTGTCATGCACTCGATTGTTTTCCCCGCGTCAAAGTTGTTCACACCTCGAAACACATGTTTGGACAGATCTACATCCCAGAAATAAACTGGATACTTATGGTTCTGACTCTCGCTGTAACCATTGGATTTCAGGACACAACCTTAATCGGAAATGCTTATGGTAATGTATTTATTTTCGAACAATATATGTGTTTTTGCGTCGAAACCAGTGCTCATTTTTCCGGGTATTTGGTTGCAGGACTTGCTTGTATGACCGTAATGTTCGTCACTACATTTCTGATGGCACTAGTCATAGTCTTCGTGTGGCAGAAAAGCATTGTGATTGCTACACTATTCCTTTTGTTCTTTTGGGTGGTAGAAGCGGTATATCTATCGGCGGCGTTCCTAAAAGTGCACCAAGGAGGATGGGTTCCTCTTGTCCTGTCGTTCTTCTTTTTGGTCGTTATGTATGTATGGCATTACGGTATCCGGAGGAAGTACAAATACGATCTACACAACAAAGTTTCGTTAAAATGGTTACTAGGTTTGGGACCTAGCCTTGGAATTGTCCGTGTCCCCGGATTGGTCTCATCTACTCGGAACTCGCAACAGGAATACCAGCGATATTCACCCATTTCGTAACTAACCTCCCTGCATTTCACAAGGTTTTGGTATTTGTCTGCGTGAAATCAGTTCCTGTTCCACATGTCTCGCCTGAAGAACGCTTTCTGATTGGCCGAGCTTGTCCAAGACCGTTTCGAATGTATAGGTGCATTGTTAGATACGGCTACAAAGACCATTAAAAGGGACGACGGTGAGTTTGAGAACCATCTCATACAAAGTATAATGGAGTTCATCCAAATGGAAGCGGTTGAACCACAATTCTCAAGTTCCGATTCTTCTTCATTTGATGCGAGAATGGCTGTTATAGGTACCAGAAGCTTAGAATCAACTCCAACCTTGATTGCATCTGAGCAAGAAGATGTTGATATCGACGAAAGCATCCCTAGTAGCAGATCTATAACACTACGACGCTTGCAATCCACCATCGACGACGAGAACCCGCAAGTCAGAAAGCGTCGAGTAAAATTTCAAGTGCCTAACAATCCCGGGCTGGACAACACTGTTAAAGAAGAGATTCTAGATTTAATCCAAGCCAAGGAAGCGGGAATCGCGTATATAATGGGACACTCGTATGTGAAGGCAAGGAAATCATCGTCGTTCTTGAAAAAGATTGTGATCGACATGGATACTCGTTTCTGCGGAAGAATTGCAGGGGTCCGGCCGTGGCTCTTTA